>CM057455.1:292357500-293557500 GCA_016271365.2 Neoceratodus forsteri
ATATTTATTTTATTTACACCTATACAATGTTTCTAAATATTCCTCGTTAGCATAAATATCAAGCCTAATCTTGTAAACATCAACAAAATTGTTTCAGAAAATCCAGCAACTAATAAAACAAATTTTTAGCAATAAACAATGTAAAGAAATAAGTAATACTTAGCATAATAAATGGTAACAGTAATACTGCTTTTATCATACTTAGTATTTAACATAACCTTTATGCATAAGAACATATAAGATCACTATCTCAGATTATTTCTGTATAAAACTTGTTTTAACTTCATTGCATGTAAAAAGCATTTTCTATGAGAACTGGCAACAACTCATTACATCAGTGATTTGTACTACTTTCATAAAACTCATTTAATTTTTCAAATCATGCAAAATTATTTTTAATTCAGAGCGTTTAAGCTATATACCCAGATTCTATAGTTAAAAGTAGATTCCCTCTTACTTTCCCAGATAAGCCCATTTAAATTAGCAAGACTTTTAATTAAAATTAGTGAAAGTAATTGAAAAGGAATACTTATATTTCTGGTTGTAGGAGTGATTTTCCTCTTCTCAACTTAGAACTCTGGGAGAGTTTGTCTTTCGATGAAAAGGTCTCTTTGTCAGCTAACTTTGACCCTGGAACTTCTTTTAGCATGGATACACTCTGCAAGTTAAACTTTTGCTAAAAATCAGTTCTTGGATTTGTAGAACACAGCTTCAGTCTGCACAGTCCATAGCAATACTGCATTCCAAAAACTTTCTTGTGAATAGCAAGCTGTTTTAACAACTGTAGCTTATTGACTCTTTCATGTTGCATCTGCTTTCAAAACCGTAGGACAATAGACCACTTTTTGCTCAGGACGCTGTATATTTATTTTTTATTTTAGTCTTTGGTAACCGGGTAAGACCCATTAGGCACAAGTGCCTGTTTTCAGGGGTGACCTGAGAGCACTGGGCGGTTAAGTGACTTGCTCAGAGTCACACAGTATGCAAGTGGGGTTTGTGAGAATCAAACTCATGTCTGGTCTGCTGGATGTATCAAGCTCGTTCACACCTCGTTCCTCTAACCTCTAAGCTATACTGCCAGCTGATAGCTGTATAGCTTGTGTGAGTTTTAAAGATAAGTCTGGGTCCTCATCAGGCAACATTACTCGTCAAAATGCTCAGCAAATAAACACGGACCTTGTTTCATATACAATGAGAATGTCCTTGCATTTCTTTCTTGCCTCTGGATATCTTCAGCAGCACTGAGCTCTGGCTCTCCCTAGGCTGACCCCTGCATTCCAAACAGGCGTGGCCCAAAGTTCTTTGGCCTAGCATCAGTATAAAGCCATAAAATTCTTAGTTAACCGAACATAGGGCTTTCTACATTGATAGCTCAGACTAAGGAGTGGTCAGCAGTATTCACTAATATAAAAACTGCCCCTGGTGATGTCACCACCAGATTTTGATTGGTTTGAGTCACCAGAAAGGTAGGGCCTTTTTTTTTTTTTTTTTTACTTTATTTCTTCGCCTGCCTTGTCCGGGGCATCTCTTGGGCTTGCTTGCTCGGCTGCGCTCCTAACTGGCCACCTGAACCACTCCCCTGACAGATGCTCGGGATCAGGATCCCCACCTCCTCTTGGCCCTCAGAGAAGGCTGGGGATACCCACAGGTAGAGTTGGGCATGTGGCTGGTGCTGGGCATGTGGAACTGCAGCCCCTGGAGGTTGCCGTCACCTCAACCAGCAGGCAGGTTTTCTTCCCTTTTTAGCTTGCTGGTTGCCCCCTAGGAGAGTGTCATGCAATGACGCCCATGCACTGCTTCCCTGCTGGCATCTGCTGCTCTCCTCCACTCATGTATGCTGGTGTACCTGTGTTACCCCACTCTCCATTGGGGGTCGCCAGGACACCGAGCAGCCTCGGATCCCTCCCCAGGGAGAGGAGAGCAGTCCTCCAGATGCTCCATCCTCTGCCAACCCACAGCCGCCAGAGTCCATCCCCGAACCCAGATCACCATTGTGGCGCGAGATGTGGCATCCAGCGCCTCAACCTTCAGCACCACCGGGCTGGCTCAAGGTAGGGCATCTTAGAAGATAAATGACATATAGACTTGCCTCCTAAGACACTCCCCTTCTCCTCAAACTTGGTTTAGTTCAAAATTATTTTCTTTAAGTAAAAGTCTTTTTTTAACTTAATTTGAACATTAAAGTTACATATTCAGGTGTTTTATCTCAAGCCAAATATTCTTGAAAAAGCATTATATCTGTAGTATGGATACTTTTTAAACTACACTATTAAGGTTATAACTTCATAATTTCAATAAAACTTAAAATAAAATAATAGTTTTACTCTAAGTAGTCTACGCTACAGAATGGTATAAGCTTTGTAAGAAAAATCCATTTCTAAAGTCCTTAAAACATTACTTTTTGTAGAGACACACAAGATCCTTTGTTCTTTTCTTAAAGAATCATTCACTGTCAGAAAAGTTAATTCACTATAAACTTTTAGACGGTATTTCTTTTTATAGCAACAACCTACAGATTTAAGCATCATATTGCTAGACTGCTTAAGGAGTGAGCTATCATGAGATACTAGATTTGTCTAGTTCTCTAATAGGAAAACGATATTAAATTATATTCATAACTTTTGAGCTCTTCATTCTGCAACCATGAAACTTGGTAAGCTCATTCATCATACTAATATCCAATAATCATCCTATTTTCTTATCAGCAGTTCATTGCATCTTTAAACTATGAATAAAACTTATTTCTGTACAGGGTAATGAGACTTTTAAAGTCTAAGACAATTTTTTTTCTTGGTGCTAGCCTGTATTAGTCACATGACCTCCTATCTTGATAGTAGTCATGGATACCTAACTTTAGCTGGCTTTTCCATACAGACACCTATAAACACTAATAAAAGTGTCTTCCCTGGAATGTGGAACATGTAAGTTAGACCCCATCTTATCCCTGTTCTACAGCTAGAGCACAGAGCCCTGCAATTTAAAACAGTCTCTTTAAAACCATTTTGTTCTCTGAACTCTGAAGCTGTCTCTATTTTAAATGGCATTATTTCTCCATTTTACTGTTTTTAAGACTTAATCAACATTAATCTTGACCAGAAATAAAAGTAAACTTTTCCCATCTTAATACCATATAAAAAAATCACATAATAAAAATAATAAAGAAATCAATTCTTGATAATAAAAAGTAAATCATTTTTCCATCAAGGGTTTTGTCCCTACAGGGCCACGGGAGAAACAATAAGGTAAAAACAAAGGGCATCCCAGCAGCTGACAAACAGATATATAGCATAGTATCAAGGAATAAATGTATTTTTTTTACCAAAAAAGTAATATATTGTCAAAGTATATTATTCTGCTTTATGACATGGTGAAAGAATAAGACTAAAGACAACTGTGATTGAAAATTGTACTTAGTATTATAATTATTACTTTTTTTTTGAAATAGCCATTTATTCAAGGTTTTTCTATTACAGACAATGAAACATACACAGTCATACAGTAACGCTATACAATACATTCCACCTAGACCTCATCTGACTACCAAAGACCCACCACTGTAATAAAAATGCAACAGTCCATTGCGCCTTATCTTAGAATATCCAGAGAGTATCTGACATACCAGAACAATAAACGTCAGGGATATCTAGGTGGAAAAGAAGAAAAAAAAAAAAAAAAAAGAGAGGAAAACATGATAGGAGAGGTAAAGAAGAGGAAAGAAGGAGAAAAAAAACAAGGGGAAGGAAAAATGGAAGTATAGTGGTGAAAGGTGTAGGAGAGTGTGCAGATATGAGGCCGAGGTGGGGAGAAGACCCCATAACTGTGATTAGTCAATCTTGAGTATCCCCATCCTGGATGAGATTGCACCCTAGTCTTAATTTGGGTATAAAGGAGTAAATGCGGAAATAAGGAGACTGGGGAGTGAGAGGTTAACTCTTAAACATATTTTGCAAGGATTTCCAAAATATTTTTCTGCTGCTTAGATGCTTTATAGTGAAAGAACGGTAGCCATCTACCTTCAAATTTGTCCATATTAAACTTAATTTAGCAGTGAGATGCTCCATCTCCAATACACCAAGGCAGATGTTATACCATGAGTTTAGGGAAGGTTTCTTGGGGGTAAGCCAGTACAGGGTAATATAGCCTTAAGGACTGCAGCTGCAAATATATAAAAAAAGTAACAGAGTGATCTGGATTTTAGAGGGTTTGGAGGAAGCCCAAGCAGCCAATGTTGGGCTGCTGAAGGAAGGGGAAGATCAAAAACCTCTTCTACCATCTTCTGTATTTTGTCCCAATACCCTGCCAGTTCTGTACAATCCCAAAAGATGTGAAAATACGTGCCCCTGGTCTGGCAACCTCTCCAACAGAGATCCGAGGGATGTTTCCTATAGTGTTTAGTTACCACCAGGGGACAGAAATACCTCACTACCACCCGCCATCTGAATTCACTCTAGAGCAGTGAGGTACAAGTGATATGAATGCCCCTCCAGACCATCATCCACTCGGACTTCAAAGAAATTCTGGATTCTTTTTCCCAATGTTCTTTAATCTGAGTTATATGATGTGGCTCTGACATAGATAAGCACTGTACAATTATAGATGCTTGTTCTTTCAAATCTGACAACCTCATCAAGCACGACATACATTCTTATAAGGGGTTGGGATGTAAATATAGGGGGAGACCTCTATGATGCTCTAATAAATAGTGTCTCAGTTGCAAATAGCGAAAAAAGTCTGTGTGTGGGAGACTAAATTCTTCTCTAAGTTGTTGGAAGATTTTTATGTGTTCCCCGGTACAACATTGTCCTAGGGTCCAGAGACTTATTCTGGCCCGTCGGCGGAAGGTCAAATCCCATTTGAGGGGTAGGAAGTCTAAGCAACTAAGGATTGCTGTCTGGGGACCCAGTTTAAGAGACAAGTGTAGCCTTCAACAGATCTCACCCCAAACCTGGTTCAAGACTGGTCCATGGGGTTATCGAAGGAGACCAATCTGAGTCTAGGAATATCCAGAAATAGCATATGTTCTATGCTGGGTATGGAGAGAGGGCCTAGTTCTGTTTCTGCCCAGTGGGGAAGGGGATCCCCAGTCAATGGGATCATTGCCTGCAGCTGAGCTGCCCAAACGTATTTATGGAAATTGGGGAGTCCAAGACCTCCTTTCTCCTTAGGGGCTGTTAAAACTTTCCACTGAACCCGGGGTTTTCTTCCAAGCCAGACAAATTTAGACAGTGTGTCCTGAAGACATGTCCAGAACCTCTCATGGGGATTAAATAGGAGTGATATAAAAATGAATAAAAATATGGGCAAAATATTCATCCGTATACACGCTATTCTGCCAGACAGTGACAAGGGCAGTTCTTTCCAGTGGTTGCAGTCAGCCTGTACCTCCTGGAGTAGTTTCAGATGATTTAAGGGGTGTAATTTTTTCAGGAATTAATTATGACTTTTATAAAAACAAAAGGTTGCTGAAAACAAAAAATAAAATTTTAAACCAGCGTTGTTAGTGTGTTACCGTTTTCCATATAGCACCCTTCCTGGTTTCTGCAAGGATCTGTCCTTGGCGCTTTGTTGATGTTTTGTACTTCTCTGTATGGTGCCATGAGCCTGCGGGATAGTGAGCCAAAGAAATAAACTACCTACTTTACTTACCTTTGTTATTTAGTTTTAAATGAAGCTCTTTTGGTGAGCAGGAATTGTAGTCTAATTTTGTACAATATGCTGACAATGCTGTAATTTACACTAAGGAAATCACAGCCTCTGCTCTAATCCTAACTCATTACTTCCATCAGCTTTGTTTATTTGATTTATGTTTATTGTTTTCAGTTAACGGAAAGATGCTAATACCGCATACAAAGCAGTGCTGCCCAGTTTCAAAACAGTTGATAAACGTACAGGTTAGTTAAGCTTTATGCAGTGGTTACATAACTAAACTAATCTCTCACATAGTATACTCCATGGCCCCCTTATTCTGAGGTTAGAGCCAGCATGAATATGATTAGCACAGACTCTAAACTGGGCTTGCGCCGGTTCTTCAGGCAGGGCTATATTCAGAGGCCCCCTTAGCGCTACCTAAACTGCTGTGCCTATGCAAATGAGGGGCTTCCTTATGCATACCAGCACAGTGGTATACTCCAAGGTTTGCAGTGGTGGTAAACAGCCCCCAGAGTGGTGCTGTTTACTGCTGTCAAAAACCACATCTTATTTGGGCGCTAAGCCTGTGCCCCCACCCCTCCAAAGTCAGGGTGGCTGTACTGAAGCCACCTGTCCCTGTGCCAGTGTGTTACTCCCCCACCCTGGATCACCCATTCTGCAAGTGTAAAGTATACCCTGGTGGTTTGGTGGTCCTACCACCCCAATCACCCTTCCTGCAGTTGAAAAGTATAACCCAACCCCCACACACATATTTACTGAGGACCCCAGTTCCGAATGCTGATCTCCACTCACTTGGCCAGTGCAGTGCAGTGGCCAGCACAGCTCTCTGCTCACCCTGTCAGTCGGCTGCCATGATCGCACTCTGTGACTGTCAGACAGCGGTCAGCCAATGAAGTGAGCTGATGGCTGGGCCTGCCACTACTCTCCACCAGTCCAGACAGTCAGTGGCAATCAGGGTGAGGGGGATGCAGGTGGGGGGTTGGGGTATATGGTACTTTTCAACTGCAGGATGGGGGATCAGGGCATAGGGAGACCATTAAACCAGGGTTGTCCTTTACAGTTGTAGGACAGGTGATTGGGGGGTGGGGACCACTAAACTACACAGGGTTATCATTTACTACTGCAGTAAGGCTGATTGGGGGAACCAGTAGACCGCTGCAGATGTGCTAGAGTCATGAGCCCATAATGGGCATACAGATGGCCCCTTTGTGCCTTGCATGTCCAGTGAGCTCATTTGCATGTTCTGGCTGAATATGGCCACGAGGAAACCTGGTGCTTTCCCCTTTCAGACAGCACTATTTTCTATGGGCCATATATAGTCCTGGTCCATGTCGGCACAATTCCATGTAGCACTGCACCGACATGGCCCAATAGTCAGTGATGCTTGGCCGGCAAGCGCTAACCAGCTGAATATCATTCGGAGCTGGCTGTGCATTATCGTAAGTACATGGCTGTGCTGTGATTTTGCCCAGCACTGAATATGGGGCCCCATTTCTTTTCTGCCACTTTCACTAGCGCCACCCTCTCTAATTTTACCCTTAAATATTTCCCTCATCCTGCCAAACTCCATTGTGTTTCGGTGCTGGAGTTTGTATGGTCAGCCCCTAGTGAAATGCTGAACCATGCTTATGATTATGGTCCCACTGTATATTCAAGTGCTGTGGATGCATCCCTCCCAAGGATAGAGACCACCAATAACAGGGCTTGTCATCCTGGATTAGGAATGGAACCTTGCTCACATCACTGTACATTATATAACTACTCTTGGATAGCTACCATCGAGACACAGAACCTCCTTAAACTTACTCCTTTGTGCTAAAGGGAAATCAGGGAAATGAAATTATGCAGTGAAGTTTTTGAAAATGTAATACTAGTTTAAAGTAAATATGGAACAAGCACTGTGTCTAGTGTAACCCCCCCCCATGCTACTTAACACAGTTGGCTACCCCTGGTACCCTTAACTGGGCACAGACTTCAGGAAAACATTTAGACAATGGTACCATCCCTAGCTTTGGGAATGTATACCAGGCTCATTTCTTCTAGAGGTCAAAAAGGGGGTGGGGGTGTACAAAAGCAAAACATGACCTATAAGGTATTTACAATAACCAAGTCCTGGGGAGAGAACTTTTTGCTAGGGCTATGCTAGCTCTATACTTCTGGAGGAGTACTCAGTAAATCCATACACAGGAAGCAATAACGTAACTGTCCAAACCGTAGTTTGGGTTCTAGAGTGTGACTTTATTCCAAAAGATGTTCTTTAAAGCAAGGGTGTACCCCCAAGGTTAACACATCGTGATTCATGGCACAAGGAATTTGCAGAACAACAAATGACTGTATTCGATAGAAACTCTACGTAATCCTATATTTCATAGGACATTGAAAATCTTGTATTGGCATCCCATATTTCATAGGACATTTACATTTCTTCCAGTGCACTGGCCACAACTGACACACACGTTTACTGACAGAACTCTCACCTTGTGTTCCCATTTTTCATAGGACATTTACATTTCTTCCAGTGGTACTGGCCACAACTGAACATACTTTTACTAACAGAACACTTTCCCCTTGTATTCCCATATTCAATAGGACGTTTATATTTCTTCCACTGGCACTGCCCACAACTGGAACTGCTTCTATTGGCACTGGTCATAACTGAAAATACATTTGGCTAATAACTACCACAACCCACTAAAGGGGGTAAAATCCTCTTTAGACATTGGTCACATGTCCAAAGTAACCAGGCACCCTTACTGAACATGTAATCCTGAACTGGTTACTCCAGATGGGGCTGCCAACCCTTTGCTTCCAAATTCATACCCAGCCATTCTTTGGAGTTACACCTTAAACATCTTAAACACACTTGGAAAATGCTTTAAGGAATGAACGTTCGCACCCAGCATTAACACACACTACACTGGTAGTGGTAGAACTAAAGACCCGAACAATGTGAATTAGTCATAATTCTGGACATCACACTTGTCAGTCAACTTTAAACTGAGAAAATCTCAGAGCATCCTGAAGTTTCTGAACAGAAAAGGTGTACATTTCCCTCTTAGCCAGAGTAACACCACAGCACAGGTACTTTCTTTCTGCAGCACAAAGTCCGATCTTACTCACTGTTAGAACATTACAGGCAGCTTCAGAACATTCTGGATCCAAAAGGGGGTTGCCCTTAGGATCCATCCACTAGCACTGCTTTTCACCCCTCTGTGGATGAAAAATCAGGAGATCCTGCTTTAGTCAATGGTTTCCACCACTTCTTTTGGCAAACTGGAAAATTTCAGGACTACCTGTAGGGTGAGAAATCAGGCTCTCCACTCAGAGCTATTTCTGCTCAGTATTCACAACGGAAGAGGAGCAGGAGGTACCTAAACCAAACAAGAGAAACACTCTGAATAGAGGGGTCAATACCAGTCCATTCACAGAAGAAAGGGTTTTGAAAGAACTCTTGAAACTGAGGGTGAACAAAGCAATGGGGCCCGATGGGATTCACCCCAGAATTCTAAAAGAACTAAGGGTAGAACTAGTAACGCCACTGACTACTCTCTTTAACAAATCATGGGAGGATGGGGTGGTACATGAGGACTGGAGGGGGCAGATGTGATTCCACTTCACAAAAGTGGAGCAGGGCAGAGGCAGGAAACTACAGACCAGTTAGTTTGACCTCAGTGGTAGGGAAAATGATGGAATCATTTCTGAGGGAAAGAATGTTTGAGTACCTAGAGGCCAGTGGGGCACAGGACTCAAGGCAGCATGGTTTCACAGCAGGAAGGTCATGTCAGACGAGCCTAATATATTTTTTTGACTGGGTGACCAAAGTAGTAGACCAGGGAGGGGCTATGGATATGGCCTACCTAGGTTTTAGCAAGGCATTTGGCACAGTCTCACATAAAAGATTAATATACAAGTTAGCCAGCCTTGGAGTGGGTCCCAAGGTGGTAGCCTGGATAAAAAAAAACTGGCTGGACAACAGGACGCAAAGGGTAATAGTAAACATACTCCACAGTGAAAAAAGGAGGGTAACTAGCAGGGTACCGTAGGTTTCGGTACTGGGACCAGTCCTCTTTAATGTCTTTATAAGTGACATTGGAGAGCACCTAGAAGGAAAAGTATGTCTCTTTGCAGACAGCACAAAGATCTGCAACAGGATTGATACACAAGGTGGGGTGGAAGGGATGAAAAGGGACTTAGCAAGGTTAAGAGGAATGGTCAAATATATGGCAGCTCAGATTCAATGCAAAGACATGCAAGGTAATGTACCTGGGAAACAAAAACCCAGGAGAAGAGTGCACAATGGGGGTTGAGATAATAAAAATCGAAAGAGACCTAGGAGTAATTATATCAGATGACTTAAAGGTGGGCAAGCAATGTGAGAAGGCAGTAAGGAGGGCTGGGGGAATACTGGGATGCACAGAGAGAGGCATCAACAGTAGAAAACAGGAAGTTGTTATCCCTCTGTATGGACAGTTGGTGAGACTCCATCTGGAGTACTGCATGCAATTCTGGAGACCCCATCTCCACAAAGACATAGACAGAGTGGAGGCTGCTCAGAGGAGGGCAACCAAAATGGTGCAGGGTCTGCACCAGAAGACATACGAGAAGAGACTAAAGCAGCTTAATATGTATACCCTTGATGAAAGGAGGGAGAGGGGGGACCTGATAGAAGCTTTTAAGTATCTAAAGGGAATTAGCAAAGTACAAGAAAGTAGCATCTTTCAGAAAAAGATGTGCAAGAACAAGAGGGCACAATTTGAAGATAGAGGGGGACAGCTCAAAGGTAATGTTAGAAAGTATTTTTTCACAGAAAGGGTTGTGGATGCATGGAACAGCCTTTCTGAGCAGGTTGTGGAGTCAGGAACAGTGGGAGAATTCAAGAATGCATGGGACAGACGTAAGGCAATTCTAGTGGGGGGTAGGAGGAAGTAAGCTGTTAATTAACTAGAATCTGGAGCTTATCCATCAGGTAGGGTAATAGGCAGACTAGGTGGGCCAAGTGGTCCTTATCTGCCATCAAATTCTATGTTTCTAGAGCCTTCAGCTGAGCAGTTCTCACTCTTCACACTTCAAGCTGCTGACACACACATTGACTCCAACTGACTGACTACATCTCAAGATTCTAAAACTCCCTCCTCAAAAGCGTATTCAAACACCCACACATTAATGCAGAGTTTAAAATTAGGGTACACATAGACTGCAACACAGAATGTGTTGTGTATGTTATACAGTGTCCATGTGACCAATTATAAACAAAGAGAGCACTCAAAAAGAGGATATTGGAACATAAAGGGGACATAAGAAACAGGGATGAACAGTCACCTGTAGCACAACTTTTCAATCAAGAAAGACATACTGGAGCTTCCCTAAGGTTTTGGGGGTTAGAGGTAGTAAAACCACCGCTCAGGGATGGTAATTATAAACAATTATTGGAACAAACAGAGACGAAATTGATTTTTAATCTCAAAACATTAAATCCAACTATTGGAATGAACATTGAAAGTAGCTGGCAAGTGTGTATGTAAGATCTAAAGGTGGGCAGCAGTTACTTAGGGAGGATTGGAATGCTATAATGCAGATATAAAATAGTTGAAAGTATAAACAATAAGGGCACTATTAAGTAAGAAATGTTTTCAACATTTTGTTAGCCACTGTTTTGCACCCAGTTTATTCTGTCAGAGCTAAATTCTTTTGTGTAAGAACTGTGGCTTATTTTGATGGCAATTGTTTAGAATTGCACCATGATTGCCCTTTTAAAATGAAATCATGCTGAATGTGAAATGAGAGAGCATAAGAATTGCCAGAATTAAATTGTTTTGCGCAGTGAAAGTGAAATGAAAGTGTTTCATATTCCTAGGGTAACTGTTCCAAATTGCACCCAGACTAGTCTTTTATAATGAAACTGTTTTGAATGTCAAATGAGGTAGCATGAGAACTACAAATAACTAAATAAGTTCAAAATCAAATATGGAATAAGTAATGGCTAAGAATCATCTGCTCCTCAGCGTTGGGCCGAAAGATTGTCTTGTTTCTTAAAATCTATTTGCAGCATTCAGGAGGCCATGGTAATTAGTGCAGGAGAGCCTGCTTGGAACAACCATGTCTCCACCTTTTGGGGGAGAATGTACTGTTGCTCAGAAATGCTCTCACCTCGTGAGAGGTACAGGAAGTGCCACGTCACTTCGGCGGTAATTCCAAGCAGACTCAAGAGGAAGCCACTCCTCAATGAGCACCACAGCATTTTGGAACACCATTATGGATATTAACACTGAGTAAACCTGCAGGAGCAGAGTGGGGGCAACAGCAAGAGTACGCCTTGTAAATGAAGGTAAAACAGCTCTTGAATTAACAACAAAGAAGTGTTTGAAAACAAAGAAAAATGCTCAGAAACGTTTTTGTATATTGTAGGGGCAGAAACAAGTATTAAGAATATAAAAGAGATGCCTTTGGGCCTTGGCAGAATTTAAAAAGTTAAGCATCACATTGAAAACCTGTGGCTCTTGAGATATGTGTGCGGTTATGGGGAATCAAGTTTTCAACTGAAGTTAAATTTAACTGCATAATTTCATGGCCAGCGTTCATTCTGCAATGCTATAAAAGTTTTTGTTGGTTTATGTTTTTGCAGAGAGCTTTTGGCTACTGGTGAAATTAAAGTATGTTTTAAATAAGGAGTGACAGAAGTCTAAATGGTAATACAATGTTGAGTTCCTATCAAATAATGGTTTGAAAGTGTTTAAAAAGGAATTATAAAATGAAGACACTAAACAATATCAATTTTATGTTTAAACAGATAAAAATTCCCTGTGATCAAGCTCTGAGGAGTGAAACGTAGGGAAGAGTGAACATAATAAAAGAAAAGAGAATTTTGCATGTTGTCAAGTGGATTTTTGTTGAAATATATGTTTGTGCTCCCCGCACAGATTCTTCTTTGAATCTCGACTCAGAGCCCTCAGCTGAGCAGTTCTCTCTCCTCACACTTCAAGCTGCTGACACACACACTGACTCCAACGGACTGACTATGTCTCAAGATTCTAAAACTCCCTCCTCACAGCTGCTGTGGCTTATGCTGCTGCGAGAGTTCCAAATGAGCTCATCTCTCTCATCTCAGCTGAGGCCAAGTAAACAAAACAGTGAGTAGGTGAAAACCCCGCCAGCTGCCTCTCCCTGCCTAGTACTGATGCTGAGGGGATTCTAGTAATCCCAGGGGACTGGGTGGTTACACTTACTGCTACCAGATGAATAACTGCAGTCATGCCTCTGTCTGGCGCTAGGCAATCCTACCCTCCTGTGTCACCTGTGGGGAAGGGTGATAAGGCCCTCTCCTACCATGTGCCAGGCATAGGCAGATAACACTAAAGTAACAGAGGCCAGCTGATGAAACTTCAGCCCCTAATCCTAGGATCTATCTATGGATACTCAGTGGATCCAAGGAAAAATGCTTGAAGCATGCCCTAATAGACCAGTACTGAGAGCCCCTACTGCAGATCAGAACCCCGGCCTGTCTATCTCCCTAGCCCTCTAGGGAAACTCTATCTGTCTATGCTACCTACCGGGAAACCTATCTCCCCCAACTTCCCAGGGTACCTGTGAACAACAAATAGGAAACATACATTACATTCCCAAAATCTCACACCTGTGAAGAAAAACATGTTAACACCGTTAACCATAAACAATTCTAAAAACACTAAGAAAAGGGGAACTTGGATGAGTTCCAACATCCTCTTCTTTTCCTGTTTTCTTCTTCAGGAACACCTGCAAGAGAAGAAAATCACAAAACCACATTCTGCATTCCACACAGTGCCTAAACCTCCACCTAAACACTAAAGAACCCCAAAAATATTTTTTCTATAAAAGTACAAACATAAAAAATGGAAAGAAGACATTTATACAACACATTCAGGGATGGGATGCCCTACAGTGTTTAAAACTAGGGACCAATGTCACTGGTGCCCATAGGCATTGTCCATTAAAGAATCTGTCCTAGGCTAAAGCCTGCTGAAGGACAGTTCTTGGACAGGACAGAGCCTGTATAGCACTGCAATCCATGGGGAGAGTATTTGATGAAAATTAAAGTTCTTTGGATAGTCTTCAAATGTAGAATGTAGTCAGTTAACATAAATAAAAAGTTTTCTTACCATCTCCTTGAAGAACGAAATGAGGTTTAATGCAAAGAAGTGCAAGATCATGCGCATAGGGAAGAGAAACCCTGAAGCCACCTATAGCTTGGAAGGAGAGTTGCTGGCAATCACAAGGGAAGAAAGAGACTTGGGCATCATCATCACAGATGACCTGAAATCATCCAAGCAGACCACTTAAGCAGTAGGTAAGGCTAGAGGGATGTTGGGGTATCACAAGTCGTAAGAGGGAGGTAGTACTCCCTCTTTACAAGACACTGGTTAGGCCCCATCTGGAGTACTGCGTGCAGTACTGGTGGCAGCATCTGCACAAGGACATTAACAAAATGGAGGCAGTCCAGAGAAGGACAACCAAAATGGTGCAGGGACTGCATCAAAAAACATATGAGGACAGATTAATGGAGCTCAACATGTATACCCTAGAGCAAAGGAGGGAGAGAGGTGATATGATCGAAACATTCAAACACCTTAAGGGCATTAACAAGGTGAAAGAGTCTAACATGTTTCAATATAAGAAAAATAGCAGGACAAGAAGACACAGAATGAGATTAGAGGGAGGCCGATTAAGGGGGAATGTGAGGAAGTTCTTTTTCACAGAAAGGGTGGTGGATGCATGGAACAGCCTACCTCAAGAAGTGGTTGATATGAATACAGTGCAGGACTTCGGACAGGCATAAGGGAGCAATACAGATGAGTATGAATACATAGGCCATTGACAGAGTACAGGCCTATGGCATATTCATAAGGTAGAAAAAAATGGGCAGACTGGATGGGCCTTGCGATCCTTATCTGCCATCAACTTCTATGTTTCTAAAGGATCACTTTACTTTTACGAGCTGAGGACCTTCTCCCTTCAGACTAGATGGCATCTTCGGATACTGCTGGATTTATGTCATCTGGAAACCAGATGATGAAACAGGAAAGTTGCTGGATTAATGTCCTCTGAAAGGCCAGATGATGGAACAGGAAAACTGCTGGGGTGTCGAATCTGGATACACCTGAAGAAATCCTGAAATACCAGAAGAGCTGCATCTTACTCCATAGACACTGCTGCTTCGGACAAAACACCGGCCTGCCACTGATTGCTTCCTTTAGGCATGCTAGGCATACTCGCAGGGAATGGCACCATTAAGAGTAGTACCACTCAGGGTGTGGGGCGAGGATTATGACCCCATCTGGGTGTTCCAAGTTGATGCTGTGAAATGTCTCAAAGCCCAGCTCCATCCGCAATTCACACAGTGTCTGCAAACAGAGTCCTGCCCAGTCTCCAGAATCTGAAGCGATCACTTATGACTTTGTCCCTTACACATTTTGTTGCACCAGAGTACAAATTCTTGCTTGCCTCTTCCAACAACCAGGATTGCCTGTTCTGTTCAATTTATTCCCAAACTGAGCAAGGAAAGGACTTCCCATATGTGGCATCAGCCCTCCTACATATCAGTCTCTCCCCCTTGCTACTCTTTACTAGTCTGCAGCCCTAGGCCTGGCTTGGGGGTGGCCAGTCCTGGTTGAGCCAGTGCTTCAGACTTAAAGGACGAAAGAACCTGTCCCCCACTATCTCTGTGGACAAGTTACTAGAGCTTCTCCAACTGTCTCTGGCTCCTCTAAGGCAAGATCTTGAGGTGACTCACTGGAGCCCTCAACATGAAAATACACTTCTTCATCCTCCTCTTCCTCACTCATTATCTGTGCCCAGGAGTGAGCAAACATCCTCATTCCTGAGACATTCCATTCCTCACTGAGCATGGAGGTAGACACCTCTCAGTTCAATGTTTCTTGAAATTCGTCCTCCCCCACTAGACTAGGACTTGGAGCCTGATTTCACGGGTCCACAGATCCCTCTGTCACACTGTCCATCTGGGATACAGGCGTGGAAACCTCACTCTGTTCCTGCCCTTGCAGTGGATCAACATAAATTTTACTTTCTCCTTCTGTAACACTCTGTAGAACGTTCCCCAACAGGTTCAACATGGTGCTGCATGCTGCCGCTACTGGCAGGATCCCCTGCCTGGGTCTACATGGGAGCCAGTCGAATTCTTGATGCCCTGTGTTGCACTGCACCCCTGCTCATTCTATATTTCACAAGGCAGTCCGAGCAATGGGGTATCAGAAACACATCCCTTCTAGCCTTTAGACACACTATGCACAGTTTCACTGAATTGGTAGGGATTGCTATATCTGGAGGTAACCTTTCACCATAGAAAGCTCTCTCTATTTCTTTTAGTGCTGACACCTCCTCGGCGATCATGCTCAGGCATGATCCAGGTATCGGTGAGTTCCTAAAGCCATGTTGACTTCAGTAGCTGGTTCCCTCTGATGGAAATTTCGGCCTGGTGATGATCCTAGGAAGGCTTCCAGAGTGAAACAGCTGGTAGTCCCGCTAATTGTAGCCATGAATGCTTCAAACACTCTCCAGTCAGTCAGGCAATGGGTTGAACCCAAAGTTACACAGTAATAGTATGTTTAATAAAGTTTAAAATGCTCACAAGCCCCTCGATGGTTGATCCTGGTCTAACCAGCTCACATGCCACTCTCTCTTTCTCTCTCCTCCTCGAACACTCTACAGCACACAGATGCTGGCCAGGGAGTGGGACTGGATGCAGTCGCACCCATCACTCGACGCCATGCAAATGAGCCTCTCTCTCTCTCTCTCTCTCTCTGCTTGCTTGCTCTTCCTTCACAGTGATCATCGAGCAAGAGCAAATTTAAACTGCAAACTGTAACTTTTTTTCTTGGCTGCAATCTCAACAGCAGGAGTGCCATTTTGACCACTGTTTCCACAGTTTCTGGACAATTTCCTTATCGACTCCCCAAATTTGCATACAAAGCACATGAAACTTTCAGGGCACATATCTGAATCTGTTCCTTAAAGTCCACAATATTTTTGGCACTTGAAAATTGCAAATTAAAAGTTCTGTAAGCACTTTCTGATGCAGAGACCAGGACACACATTTCAATGCTTTACTGTCCATTGCACAGCTGAAAACACACAAGCAGCAGTCTGTTCTTTTACTGTACTGGAAGGCACACAAGTAGCACATTTGGATGGCATTTTTCTGGGCAAAAATCCTCTTTTCCAAAGCTTCCTTTCTGTTTGGGCTACACCACTGCCAGACAGAAAGACGCTAGACATACCCTCAGCAAAAATCTCTAGTTCTGTCCCCAAATTAAACATCACCAGATGAGACCCTTTTTTTGTAACCCCCCCCCCAGCCCACTAACTGGTCACAGACTACTTCAGGAACACATTTAGATCAATGGTACCATCCCTAGCTTTGGGAGTGTATACCAGGCTCATTTCTTCTAGAGGTCAAAAAGGGGTGGGGGTGTACCAAAGCAAAACATGACCTATAAGGTATTTACAATAACCAAGTCCTGGGGGCAGAACCTTTTGCTAGGGCTATGCTAGATCTATACTTCTGGAGGGATACCCAGTAAATCCACACACAGGAAGCAATAACATAATTGTCTAAACCATAGTTGGGGTTCTAGAGTGTGACTTTATTCCAAAAGATGTTCTCTAAAGCAAGGGTAGTCCCACCAGATTTACACATCATGGCACAAGGAATTTGCAGAACAACAAATGACTGTATCTGACAAAACATAGAAATGTAGAAATATTAACATAGAATTTGATGGCAGATAAGGACCACTTGGCCCATCCAGACTGCCCATTTCCTTACCTAATGGATAAGCTGCAGATCCTAGTTAACCAGCAGCCTACTTCTTTCTACCCCAACCCCCTAGAATTGCCTTTTGACTGTCCCATGCATGCTTGAATTCCACCACTGTTTTTGACTCCACAAGCTCCCCAGGAAGGCCATTCCATGCATCCACAACCCTCTCTGTGAAAAAATACTTCCTTACATTACATCTGAGCCGTCCCCCCTCTATCTTCAAATTGTGCCCCCTTGTTCTTGCACACCTCTTTTTTTGATGTTCAGTGTTTCATAGGACATTGAACATCTTGAGCTTGCATCCCATATTTCATAGGACATTTACATTTCTTCCAGTGGCACTGGTCACAACTGGCACACACATTTGCTGACATAACTCTTTCACCTTGGATTCTCATTTTTCATAGAACAATTACATTTATTCCAGTGACACTGGCCACAACTGGAACTGCTTCTAGTGGCACTGCCCATACATTTGGCTAATAACTACCACAACCCACTTCAGGGGGTAAAATCCTCTTCAGACATTAGCCACATGTCCAAAGTAACCAGGCACCCTTACTGAACCTGTAGTCTTGAACTGGCTATTCCAGATGGGGGCTGCCCACACTTTGCTCCCAAATCCATACCCAGCCATTCTTCAGAGTTACATCTTAAACACACTTGGAAAATGCTTTAAGGAATGAACTTTCATATCCAGCATTAACACATACTACACTGTTAGTTTTACAACTAAAGTCCCGAACAATGTGAATTAGTCATAATTCTGGAGATCACACTTGTCAGCCAACTTAAAACTGAGAACAGACTCAAACTTCTAAACAGAAAAGGCATACATTTCCATCTCAGTCAGAGAAACACCACAGCACAGGTACTTTCTTTCTGCAGCACAAAGTCAGATCTTACTGACTGTTAGAACATTACAGGCAGCTTCAAAACAATCTTGACCAAAAAGGGGATTGCCCCTAGGATCCATCCACTAGCACTCCTTTTCACCCCTCCAGGGATGAAAATCAAGAGATCCTGCTTTAGTCAATGGTTTCCACCACTTTTCTTGGAAACTGGAGAATTTCAAGACTAGAGTGAGAAAGCAGGCTCTCCACTCAGAGCCCTCAGCTGAGCATTTCTTCTCACACTTCAAGCTGCTGACACACACACATGGACTCTGACTGACTGCTGTTTCAAGATTCTAAAACTCCCTCCTCACAGCTGCTGTGACTTATGCTACTGCGAAAGTTCCAAATGAGCTCACCTCTCTCATCTCAGCTGAGGCCAAGTAAACAAAATAGTGAGTAGGTGAAAACTCCATTCAACTAGTTATTCACCAGCTGCCTCTCCCTGCCTAACACTGACACTGAGGGGATTCTAGTAACACCGGGGTACTGGGTGGTTACACTAACAGCAAGATCAAATGACCCTTGTGTAAATCAGCACTTATTCAAAGGTCTTTTGTTTTTTAACTTATCAAACTCTGGAATGGAATACCTTTTGATCTTGCAACTACTGGGAAATCCACTCATTTTAAGTTTACACTTAAATTGTATTATAGACTGTTTTTGAAATGTAGTTCTTTTTTAACATGACTGTTGTGTTTTGTTGACAAGTACTATTGTATAATACTGTGTTTACTGTTGTAATCAATTTCAGTGCTCCTAGATCCAAATAACCATTTCCCTGCAACAGCTTAATCTGGTTCAAGGTTCCCCTCTCAGAGGGAGGAAATGGACAAGGAAATGATAGAAAGTATACTTAGAATGGCAGATAAAGGGGAGATATTGCTGATGGGTGATCTGAATAAGCCAGATGTTAACTGGAGTGCAGTTGCAGCAGCCACTTCTATGAGTGGGGTTATTCTAGATGCCCTACAGGGGGCATGCCTTAGACAACTAGTATTGGAACCCACTCGAGAGGGAGCAATCTTGGACCTGGTCCTCTCAAATGGAGATGGAGAGAGGATCACAGATGTAGAAGTGGGTAGCCATCTGGGAACTAGCGACCATCGAACAGTATGGTTCACAATAAACACAGCAATAGAGTCAAGCCATACAAAGGCAAAAGTACTGGACTTCAGGAGGGCTGACTTTGCCAAAATGGGTGAGTGCCTAAGGAATGCACTAGCAAATTTGCAGGAAGGAGGGGTGGAAGAACAATGGGGAATAATAAAAACTGCCATCACAGAGGTAACAAGCCTTTGTGTGAAGCAAATAAACAAAACAAAATGATGTAAGAAACCACCATGGTTCTCAAAGGAGGTGGCAGTGAAGGTTCAAGAGAAAAAAAAGCATTCAGAAAGTACAAGGAATCACAGAAGGAGCAGGACAGAGAATTGTATCAGTTAAAGCAAAAGGAAGCTGGGAAGGCAGTCAGAACAGCAAAGGCCTGAACTGAGGAAAAGATAGCCAACTCAGTTAAGAAGGGGGATAAACCTTTTTTAGGTACATCATGGAATGAAGGAAGACTAAGGGAGGGATAGTGAGACTTAATAAAGGGAGGGTGGGCAGAGGGTGACTGTGAAAAGGCAGAGATACAAAACAAATATTTTTGCTCAGTATTTACAAATGAAAAGGGGGAGGTACCTAAAACAAACAATAGAAACACTCTGGATACAGAAGTTGATACCAGCCCATTTACAGAAGAAAGGGTTCTGAAAGAACTCTTAAAACTGAAGGTGGACAAAGCAATGGGGCCTGATGGGATTCATCCCAGAATTCTAAAAGAACTAAGGGTAGAACTAGTGACACCACTGACTACCCTCTTTAACAAATCATGGGAGGATGGGGTGGTACCTGAGGACTGGAGGAGGGCCGATGTGATTCCCTTTCACAAAAGTGGGAGCAGGGCAGAAGCGGGAGACTACAGACCAGTTAGTTTAACCTCAGTATAAGGGAAAATGATGGAATCACTTCTGAAGGAAAGAATTCTCAAGTACCTAGAGGTCAGAGGGGCACAGGACCCAAGGCAGCATGGATTCACAGCAGGAAGGTCATGCCAGATGAATCTAATAGATTTATTTGACTGGGTGACCAAAGTAGTAGATCAGGGAGGGGCTGTGGACATGGCCTACCTACACTTTAGCAAGGCATTTGACTCAGTCCCACACAAAAGATT
The DNA here is from genome assembly GCA_016271365.2 of Neoceratodus forsteri. Lineage (NCBI taxonomy): Eukaryota > Metazoa > Chordata > Ceratodontiformes > Ceratodontidae > Neoceratodus > Neoceratodus forsteri. The sequence goes on from CM057455.1 coordinate 292,378,067, forward strand.
AATATACAAGTTAGCCAGCCTGGGAGTGGGTCCCAAGATGATAGCCTGGGTAAAGAATTGGTTGGAGAATAGGACACAGAGGGTAATAGTAAATGGAGTCCACTCTGAAGAAAGGGGGGGTTACTAGTGGGGTGTCACAGGGTTCAGTATTAGGACCGGTCCTCTTCAATGTCTTTGTAAGCGACATTGCAGAGGGACTGGAAGGAAAAGTATGTCTCTTTGCAGATGACACAAAGATCTGCAACAGAGTTGATGCACAAGGTGGGGTGGAAAGGATGAGAAGGGACTTGGCAAGGTTAGAGGAATGATCAAATGTATGGCAGCTTAGATTTAATGCTAAGAAGTGCAAGGTAATGCACCTGGGAAACAAAAAACCCAGGGGAAGAGTACACAATGGGGGGTGAGATACTAACAACAACAAAAATGGAAAGGGACCTGGGGGTAGTCATATAAGATGACTTAAAGGTGGGCAAGCAATGTGAGAGGGCAGTAAGGAGGGCTGGGGGATACTGGGATGCATAGGGAGAGGCATCACCAGTAGAAAACAGGAAGTTGTTATAGAAACATAGAAACATAGACTTTGACGGCAGAAAAGGACCACTTGGCCCACCCAGTCTGCCCATTTCCCTACCTACTGGATAAGCTGCAGATTCTAGTTAACCAACAGCCTGCTTCCTGCAACCCTGCACTATAATTGCTTTGTGTCTGTCCCAAGCATGTTTGAATTCCCCCACCGTTTTAGACCCAACGACCTCCTCAGGAAGGCTGTTCCATGTATCCACCACTCTCTCCGTGAAAAGAATTTCCTCACATTACCCTGAGCCGTCCCCCTCTATCTTTAAACTGTGCCCCCTTGTTCTTACACATCTCTTTTTCTGAAAGATGCTACCCTCCTGGACTTTGTTGATTCCCTTGAGGTACTTGAACGTTTCTATCATGTCCCCCCTGTCCCTCCTTTCATCAAGGGTATACATATTAAGCTCTCTCAGTCTCTCTTCATATGGTTTCTGATGTAGACCCTGCACCATTTTGTTGCCCTCCTCTGGACTGCTTCCATCCTGTCTATGTCCTTGCGTAGATGAGGTCTCCAAAACTGCACACAGTACTCCAGATGGGGTCTCACCAGCTGTCTGTATAGAGGGATAATCACTTCCCTTTTCTACTTGTGATGCCTTCTATGCATCCCAGTATCCCCTGGCTCTCCTTACTGACTTTTCACATTGCTTACCCACCTTTAGGTCATCTGATATGACTACTCCCAGGTCCCTTTCCATTTTGTTGTTGTTAGTACCTCCCTGCTATTGTGTACTCTTCTCCTGGGTTTTTGTTTCCCAGGTGCATTACTTTGCACTTCTTTGCATTGAATCTAAGTTGCCATATGTCTGACCATTCCTCCAACCTTGCCAAGTCCCTTCTCATCTTTTCTACCCCCTCTTGTGTATCAACTCTGTTACAGATCTTTGTGTCATCTGCAAAGAGGCATACCTTTCCCTCCAGACCCTCTGCAATGTCACTTATAAAGATGTTAAAGAGGATTGGACCCAGTACTGAGCCCTGAGGTACTCCACTAGTAACCCCCCTTTCTTCGGAATGTGTTCCATTCACTATTACCTTCTGTGTCCTGTTGTGCAGCCAGTTCGCTACCCAGGCTACCACCCTGGGACCCACTCCCAGGCTGGCTAACTTGATTATTAATCTTTTGTGCGGGACTGTGTCAAATGCCTTGCTAAAGTCTAGGTAGGCCATATCCACAGCCCCTCCCTGGTCTATTACTTTGGTCACCCAGTCAAAGAAATCAATTAGATTAGTCTGACATGACCTTCCTGCTGTAAATCCATGTTGCTTTGGGTCCTGTGCCCTTTGGCCTCTAGGTGCTCAACAATTCTTTCTTTCAGAGTGATTCCATCATTTTCCCTACCACTGAGGTCAAACTTACAGGTCTGTAGTTTCCTGCTTCTGCCTTGCTCCCACTTTTGTAAAGGGGAATCACATCTGCCCTCCTCCAGTCCTCAGGTACCACCCCATCCTGCCATGATTTGTTAAAAAGTGTGGTCAGTGGTGTCACTAGGTCCCCCCTTAGTTCTTTTAGGATTCTGGGGTGAATCCGTCAGCCCCATTGCTTTGTCCACCTTGAGTTTTAGGAGTTCTTTCAGGACTCTTTCTTCTGTGAATGGACTGGTATCAACCCCCTACCCAGAGTGCTTCTATTGTCTGGTTTAGGTAACTGCTCCTCATCTTCTTTTGTGAATACTGAGCAAAGTATTCATTCAGTATCGCTGTACAGACAGCTGGTGAGACCCCATCTGGAGTACTGTGTGCAGTTCTGGAGACCCAATCTCCGCAAGGACATAGACAAGATGGAAGCTGTCCAGAGGAGGGAACTAAAATGGTGCAGGGTCTGCACCAGAAGACATATGAAGAGAGACTAAAGGAGCTTAATATGTATAGCCTCGAGGAAAGGAGGAGAGGGGACATGACAGAAAGCGTTCAAGTACCTCAGAGGAATCAACAAAGTCCAAGAGGTAGCATCTTTCAAAAAGAGGTATGCAAGAACAAGGGGCACAATTTGAAGATGGGGCTTAGAGGTAATGTAAGGAGTATTTTTTCACAGAGAGGGTTGTGGATGCATGGAGCGGCCTTCCGGAGGAGGTTGTGGAGTCAAAAACAGTGATTGAATTCAAGCATGCTTGGGACAGCCATAAGGCAATTCTGGGGGTAGAAAGAAGTAGGCTGCTGGTTAACTAGGATCTGCAGCTTATCCATTAGGTAGGGAAATGGGCAGACGGGCCAAGCGGTCCTTATCTGCCGTCAAATTCTATGTTTCTAAGTTGGCATTCATCTGTATCCCCCTCCCCCGGGTCGTGGCTGAAAATAGGCAGGATTTGTCTAGTGCACTTACCCGGTCAACAAAAACTAAATAAATAAGTGCCTTAATTTTTCCTGTATTTTCCCTGTAGAGGCACAATCAAATCCCTGTATATATCCCAGTAGATTTTCCCGCAAGGCGCTGGTTTCTTACTTTTAACGTTGTTCTCTGTTTAACATGTCTTTAGACTTTTATAAAAGAAAGATCTCCGATTTCCTGTTAGTGATATAATTTTACTAGTTTAACTATAAAAATCATGATTTTGATTTGTTTAAAATCTGGTAAATACATGAGCAAAATGTCCATTTTCATGGATGGCCAGATATAACACTCAACGATACATACGTACATGACCAGTCAACATAAAAGTAATTTATATAACCAGTAAGCATTAAAAAAAACAGCTACCCATCCATTGCTCACACACAATCACAGCATTCTAAAGACAACATATGCTTTTTAAGTACAGATAATATGCCACAATATTAACGTCAGAAGATATTTTTGAGGTCCTGTTTAACAGACTAAGTATTTACATTTTTACAGTGTCCCCATTAACTAACGTCCAATGTAAAAATTCTCAGTCAATCATTATGTTTTAATGTGTCCTCATTCAGTCTTTCAAAGTCACTATTTTATCTTTTACAACTCCCTCCCGGTATGATTCATACTTTTCATTCTTTCTGCATCTTTCTAGCATTTTTTTTGATGGCTTAAATTTACAAAATTCACTCTCCATTTTGTTGAAAGAGACATGCAGCAGTGAATTAAGTGTGTCTGCCTTCATGCAGCTTCTGTCCTTGGTCTTTGTTCTGTTCCCCTCACTGAACAGTCTCTCCACATCAGCATTGCCATGTGACAGCACTAAAAGTGCTGATGTGAGTTGCCCAAGCAGCGGAAATCTCAGCTGGCTTGGATTTCTTGGATTTTTTTAAGTGATTGACATAGTGCCAATACTCGTCAACTGGCAAGGCAACCTTATCTTCAGGGAACATCATCATTTCATACTTCAGTGCCTCATCCTCCAGTTGTTTCCTAGTGGCATCACTGTTATTAATTACGTTAGGAAACCTCTTGGCCAGAAACTGGAATCTGTTTTTTGACACATGCTGTTTTTCTGGATTAAGTACCTCTAAATTCTTGTAAATGCCACCATCATAGTCTTCAAAGGGCATACGTTTCTTCTTTTACTTGGAGGCATGCCTCAATCCAGAATCTCTTTATCAATAACAGGAATGACTCAACTGTATCTCCCTCTCCATCCTCTTCCAGCTGCTGCCCTAATGCATGGCACTCCATTCTTCCAAATGCAGTTCGATCTACTGGTACGTTGGTTGTCTTCATCCCTCACATCAGTGGCTCCCACTGAGGCAGATTCCCTTATGGTAGCAGATTTTATAAATTTTGCCAGCAGTTTTTTTGTAGAGAATATCCAGTTCTTGCTGCAAGAGGTGTATATTTGGCTGCTCTTGATGAAACAGTAAATTAAATTCCAGGATTGTTGGTAAAGCAAAGTCCAAAAACATGAAGTACAATCTCACAAGTTTTGACTGCAAAGCCTTTCTTATGCCAAGTACCACAGCACTTTCTAACTTGAGCTTTGGAAGTAAGCTGTCAAAGCAAGGAACTGTTCAGACGTTCTCCCAGCTACCTGATGCAGACTGAGTCATCTTGTTTGGCAGGGTTTCAGAAGTCTAAGGGGTTTAGTGTTGGTACATTCCTGGAATGTTGAAAAAGTAAGCATTCACTTGGCACTTTTTTTAAAATAGTACCACGTGTTTATGGGTAGACAATAGATTTCCTCAGGGAACACCTTGCAGGCATCATTTGCAACTAGATGCGCACTATGACAGATGCAGTGCATGCTGAATATATGTGGAAGTTCTTTCTTCAATCTGGACAACACAATGTTTCTCTTGACAATCATGACACTGGCACCATCTGATCCAAATCCGATGATATTTTGTAGAGGCACTTCATCTTTCTGCAGAGAATCCATAATTGTGCTATAATATGCTTCTGTGTTAAAAGTGACACCAGTTGCGGGGGGGGGTACCCTATACTTCTATGAGTTTATACAAGAAGGATATAACTCTCCCTTGAGTATCCAGCAGTCATACGGAGGAGATGGCAGCTGAAGGGAAATATTGTGGTCCAGATCGGTGAGTGTGTCTACGGGAGACAGGCATGGGCCGAACGAAAGAGGCTGAGGGTGGTAGTATCTAGATTTTAATAGATATATTTGCTGTTGCATCGAGTGGAGGGGAAGTGTGATTTGTTTACAGGGATCGGGTTAGATACGGCTGAAAATGACTTAACTGTTTACAGGATCATTTCCTTTGCAGGGGCTGTTTAAATGTTGGGCTAAACAAGAATTGTGAACTACATTTTATGTTCATTGCATCCTAGCGTTTCCTGGGCTGCACATTAACTTATGACTGGGGACTAAAATGTAACGTGTGCTAAACAGTTTGCACAGTTTCTGATCAGGCACATACCTTGTTGTGTTGGACTTTCGGGGGCCAAACAATTGTAGTCGGGGTAACGCAGAGTGGTTTGTTGACTTTCGGGGGCTAAATCTGTTTTGCTGCTTGTGAAAGCTGGGCTGATTGTTTCTTGAGCATGACGCCGCAAAAGGAGTTACCTTCCCCAAACTCCACCCACCCCCAGCTCATCCACTTTTATAGGCCCAGCACATTGATACTTCCTGGTGTGCACTGAAGCATCCCTCAGGAAGATGGAGATCTGCACAAAAGGATCCTAAACAAGTGCAGCAAGGGAGTCTCTAGGCAATAGTCATTTCTCTTGTGTTTCTATGCTGTTTCTAGTTATCCATACTGTGCTGTTTTGATGTGATTTGCTCACTAATTCTTTCATGCAGTAGGGGAATTTCTAGTCAAGGAGCTAGTAATTTTATGCACTAGGTAAAAGGCGTCCATGATGCGATTTAAGAGTATCAAGCAACAGGCACTGGAGGGCAGAATCGCATATAGCTGTTGCTGTGCTGAAACATCTGGGACTATAGTAGAGTTAGGAAAATGGAGGGGCAACCAATTTGGAGGGGCAAATGGAGCGGAGCCGGGACAGGGCTGAGGCATGGTCCCCAGACTGCAAAGGCAGGGGGCATCTTTGGAAGGGTGGTAGGGTGTACTGGTTGTGGGTCGGCCATAGTACTGGCTATGGCATGTAGGATGGGGGGCTGTGTGGTATGTAGGCAGCTGGCACAATTAAGAGAGGAGGTTAGGTGATTGAGATGGATGCTAGGATGGACAGGGGTGAGGAGTAGTGGGGAGGACAGGAGGGGATCAGCTGAGGAAGTAAGATGGGATGGGGCAGAAGAGTGAGAAATGGTGGAGATGTAGACAGTCTAGGAGCAAATGCAGAAATAGGGAGGTGTAGTCAGGGGGCAGATTGGAAGAGCACAAAGGAGTAGACAAGCAGGGAAGGAGGAGTAGGGGTGGGCATAAGGGGGGCTTCTGGAGACTCAGGTAGAGGCAGTAAAGGAATAGCAGGCATAAGGGGGGCTTGTGGGGGTTCAGGTAGAGGCAGTACAGGACACAAGAAGAACCAAGGGGAATGGCAGGCGATAAGGTCCAAAGGTCCAAAGCCTGCACTAAAGGGTGCCCCAGTTGGAGGGATATAGGCAGTGGGCATAGAGCGCAAAACCAGATTCACATCACTAGTGCCACAAAATGGGGGTGAGAATAAGGAAATTGTAGTTGAAGTGGACTCAGGGGGAACAGGAGAGACAAACATGAAGGAAGGCTCAGTAGACAGGGGAAGGGTGGTCGTCCCTTAACGAGAGAACAAAGAGGATGACAAAAGTAAAGGCAAGGGTGCCAGGGCAAACTCACCCCAGAAAGGGCAAACCCTCAAGACAGAGGAGACAGCGAGTGCAGGCTTAGGGAGGCTAAAACAGGACAGATATGAGGAAGTGACCTGAGCACTGGGAATTTCAGTCAGGGCATGGTAAAGGGCAGGGCAAGGGTGGGAGATAGAGCTTGTGGATAGTAGGACAGGGGAGGGTGGTTTTGCAGAAAATGCCTGCAAGGGGCTGGGAGTGTGTAGAAAGAAGGGGAAATTAGTACTTGGGGAGATTCAGCAGGTAAAGAGGGAAGCAGGAATAGGGTAATTAATGGAATGCAAGGGACTGGGAAAATGATAGAAGAGAAACACAAGAAGAAGGTAATGGAAAGAAGGGTCTTACATGTCGGGGGCTCAATAATAAAAGGAATTTGATGGGGGGACAAAAGCAGTACAATATGGGTCGAGTGCCTGCCAGGTATGACGGCAGTTGATGTCATTCACTATATCCCCTCCAAGGGGAAACAGCAGGATGGGAAAATACACCTGATGTTCCACCTAGGAACAAATGACCTGGCGGGGAATAGCTTGTTGGAGGTGCCGACAAGATTTAGAGCACTTGCTAGGTACTACAGCAGCCTGTGGTTCAGCACACACCCCTACCATTGGTGGGCTGGTCATCACTCCCCAAAATGCCAAATGCATGCACACATCTTCAGAAAACAAATCAGAGCCAACATCCACCCGAACCAGCAACCTTCATAATCTCTTGGCAAGAAAGAGCAAACTGGAGAAGTCCAGGAGGAGGAGGGTACAACCTAGTGCCAAAGAGAATGTACATTCCTGGAAGGCAATGGTTGCAAATACTAGGAGCCTAACCAAAAAAACTTCCCAAACTCACAGCCATCTTGGAAACAGAAAGGTTGGACTAGGTGGCTGTAACAGAAACGTGGTTCATGGAAAACCATGGCTGGGATATGGCCATTCCCAGTTACAATCTGTTCAGGAAAGATAAGCAGGGCAAAGAAAGAGGGGTGGGGGGCGTAGCCATTTACATTCAGGAGGAAATAAAAGCCACAGAAGTAAAAGGGCAACCTGGGGACTTCGAGTCACTGTGGTTAACAGTAGAGACGGGCAAGGGAAAACCCTTCAGAATCTGCGTCGTGTACAGGCCCCCAAATCAAGGAAATAAAGGAGACAAAGACCTAATAGAGGAAATCCACAAAATGTCTGATAAAGGTGAAGTAATACTGGTGGGGGACTTCAAGCTACCAGATATTAACTGGAGCACACTAACGGCAACAACAAGAAGAAGTAGGGACTTCTTTTTGTCACTACAAGGTGCTGGACTGTGCCAACTTGTTAAAACCCCAACTAGGAGAGATGCCATTCTCGATCTTGTCCTCACAAACTTGGAAAGGAACAAGGACATAGAAGTGGGATGCCATATGGGCAACAGCAAGCATCGCATGGTAAGTTTTAAGGTAAACGTAACACATGGCACCAGCCATTCAAAGATAAAGGTGCTAGATTTCAGAAAGGCTGACTTCCAAAAACTGAGGAACAACATAAGTAGCCAGTTAATGGAAATAGAGGTTGAGGAGGTGGAAGTCATGTGGGGGAGACTCAAGAGAGCAATAAAGGCTGCCACATATTAATGTGCCAGATGGGACAGCAAAACAAAAAGAAAAATAAATCCTCTATGGTTTTCCAAGGAAGTGTCTACCACAATCAAAGAAAAAAAGAAAGCGTACAGCGTATACCAGGAAAACAAAACTGAGCAAGACTGGGAGTCGTACAAGGAAAAAATGAGAGTCTAACAAATAAATTAGAAAGGCAAAAGCCCAGACAAAGGAAAAGATTGCAGAAGGGACAAAGAGAGGAGACAAATCATTTTCTACCTACATTAGGGAACGTAGGAAGTCAAAAGGGGGGATAGTAAAGATTGTTGCTGAAGAAGGGACATGCACCAAACATGACCCAGAGAAAGCCGAAATTCTCAACAAATACTTCTGCTCGATGTTTACCAAAGAGGACCCAGGGGATGGCCCAGCCCTGAAAAAAACACAACACCCCAGGACCAGGGATAGACACGAGTCCCTTTACAGAAGCCGAAGTACAGGAGGCACTAAATAAATTAAAAGAAGACAAAGTCATGGGACCAGACGAGATGCACCCCAGAATCCTTAAGGAATTGGGGGCAGAATTAACAGCCCCTCTGGCACTTCTATTCACAAAATCCTTGAAGAGTGGTGTGGTACCCGAAGACTGGAAAAAGGCAATAGTGATTCCACTTCATGAATCAGGCAGTTGTGAAGAGGCTAGTAAGTACAGACCAGTGAGTCTCACATCTATAGTGGGGAAACTAATGGAGACACTACTCAAACAGAGGATCATAGCATTCCTCAAAACTGGCGGCCAACAAGAGCCTAAACAGCATGGTTTCACAGCAGGTAGGTCATACCAGACAAATCTGCTGTAGAGGTTCTTCAAGGTTTTGTCCAGTGTTTCAGTTGTCTAAAGCCCTTCAGGGTTCTTCCCAAGGCCCATGGTGATGGCCTTAAGGTTTTTCAGTTTGCAGCACCCAGTTCTTCAGGTTTCTTGCCAGGGTCCACTGTGACGGCCTGAAAACTCTTGATTCCTTGGAATTACAAGTGTTCTGAATATTCCCAGCAGTCTTTTGTGACAGCCCAGAGGGAATACCTGAGGAATACAAGTTTGTGTGGTTCTTTCCCTAAGTTTTGTCAATGCTCAGTGGTTTAAATTCTTTGCTCTTGCTCTTCAAGCCGGCCAACAGAAAGCACATGCTTGGAGGTTCCTCTGTTGTCAGTCTTCTAGACTACATCACTCATGGATTCACATAAACTCCACCCAATGGAATAGATCCACATAAACTCTGGGGTGACATTGTACCAATTTTTAAGTTGCGCATTTATAGAGTATGGTAATATTTTTTCCATGTGTATTTTAGGTTTTAACCCTATTTTTCTCCCTGACCTGGGACCCTAGGCCATATATGGCGTGCGTGGAGGTGCGTGCCGCCAGGTACCAACAGGCCCTTCCACCCCATACCTGGCTTTTGCCGCCACCCCCTGCCACCTACGCTTCCACCAGGCCTCCACCCGATGGGAGCGGAACTATGGGGGGGTGCTGGCAACCACCTCAGGAGGAGAGAGCTGCCTTGCGACTGCTCAGACCCGTTCTGTCCCCCCCCCACGCTGGCTCCCCAATTACCTGAGGTTGTTTCCGAACCCAGGTCGCTGGCATAGTGCAAGGTAAGGCATTCAGCGCCTCAGCCCTCAGTGCCACCGGACCGGCTAGAGTATGGTAATATTTATAGAGTGATTTCAGCATGCAGTAATATTCATAGAGTAATTTTAGTGTACAGTAATATTTATAGAAGTAATTGAGTACAGTAATATTTATAGTCTTATTGTCATTCAAAAGTGAATATCTCACACCTCTTGTTCCAGTTTCTGTGGTGCAGTTGCTTAATAAACTGGTGCTTTTTTGTGAGTTGTGTCTCCTTCCTCTCTAGTATGGTGAAAATTTCCATCTTGTAGTCAGATAGCCTAATAACTTCCTCACACACATGAACCAATCAGGATAGCACACCTCAGTCAGAGAGCTGACAAGTTGGCATAATTTAAGCTCATTCAATGAATTTTTGGCTCACTTCACCTCTTTTGCTGGAGTCCAGGTTGGTTTAGGTTTGCATAGATTTTAGTCTCACTTCACAGGCAGGGTAAAACGCAGACACAAAGGAAAAGCACATATGATCAAACTGACAGTCATTGCTTCCTACGGGGTGGCTTACCCCTATCAAATCGCAAAAAAAAAAAAAAAGGAATCCCTCCAGTGAAGACCTGCTGCATAATGTGTTTTATTTATAAAAAAATGTGTGCAGTGCACCCATGTGCTGAAATTATGAATTCCACAATTTACACTGTAGCAGCAAAGGTTAAGTAATGGTCCTTTGCATCCTGGTGACTGAAAGCCCCTGTGTTTCAACCAGCTCAAGGTCTTCCTGGGGTTATCTGGTTGACTTTGGGCCATACTGCCCCAGGCATGGGTACAAAGCAGCACTGAGTGCGAGTCAAACTGCCTCAGGCTGAGGAACAAAACAGTGCTGTGCGTGAGTCAAACTGCCCCAGGCTGGGGTATCAAGTATGCTGAATGTAAATCACACTGCTGCAAGCTGGGGTATCAGGCAGTGCTGAATGTAAATCAAACTGCCCCAGGTACAGCCGGCCCGGTGGCACTGTGGGTTGGCGCTGGACACCACCTCACTCGCATGTGACGGGGTTGATGACGGCGGGTCATCAGGGGAGGACTAGGATTGAGCATCCGATGACAACTCTCCTAGTCCTGGGGAAAGGGTGGGAATCACAGCGCGCTCTGGCGGTCTCTGGGGATGCCCGGAGGCACTGCAGGTGCACATTGTTTCGCATTGGGGGTGGGGGAGTGCAGCGGATGTCCGCACATTTGTGCATAGACGTCATTGCATGTCCGCACTCCCATTGGGTGAAAAAGGGCTGGGCACGACCGTGCAGCTTGATGGCCGCACCCTGCCTTGCCGGGAGGACTGTCATGGAATTGAGCTGGAGTGAAAAGGGGCTGGGTGCGACCGTGCAGCTTGATGGCCGTGCCCTGCCTCGCCAGGAGGACTGTTGTGGAATCGAACTGTGGGGTGTTTAGCACCAGTCTGGCTGGCAGGGACAGGGGAGCCCTCCAGTGGGTCAGCTATGGCTGTGCCCGACCCCCTCATCATGCCTGCTGCTCTCCCCGCATGCTGGGCCAATGGCTGGATGCCCCGCCAGTAGGCACCGGAGCGGGTGCAAGAAAAAAAAGATGAGATAAAAAAAAAAAAAACCCCCAGGTAAGGATGCTAAACAGTCCTGAATGTGAATCAAACTATCCCAGGCTGGGGTACCACACTGCTGACTGTGAATCAGAGTGCCCTAGCCTTAGTGTTATGTCCTTCCCAGAGGGATACATCTTCCATAAAGTAAATTACAGGTCTTAAGGCAAACTTTGTCTGCTAAAATTGTCATCATATAGCTTTTTAGCAATACAGGGTCTGATATTTACTCATAATTGTTATGGGTCATAAAATGGGGTGCACTGTTAGCCCCACTGTGACTCAACAATAACACTGACTTATGCAGAGGTCACAATGCAAATTAGGCATTGCAGTTGCTACTGTGTGCAAAAACAGTACAAAATAAGAAGCCATGCATGTTTCTGTATGGCACAGTGTTATGCAGAGGCATACAAAACATGTTCACCACTCACATTCTCCCCCCCGCCCCCACTGACCCATACCTTTGACCTGCATGTGGGCCAAATAGAAAATTTCCTTTTTTGGTACCTCATTGTCTCCTTGATGGTATAAAACAAAACACTGGGCACACCTCACTGGATGAAACATAAACCTTGAACTGGTTCATTATAATAGTTTTTTATTTAAATTTCTTTAGAAGCAGTGAAAACAATGTGCAAAGTGCATGGCAGCTTTGCAGAAGATTGGGAGTTCCTCTTGAATGGAGTTAGCACATTGTTTTCACTGCTGCTAAAGAAATGTCAATAAAAGTATTTATTGTATTGAACTTACCATACGATGAGGTGTTGTGCCTGTTTTTTTTTTGTTTTACAGTTGATTAGAATTTACCGTGACCACTGAGCACTGCTTTCTCTTTGAGTGACCCTTTCGGTTTGGATCTGCTTGGAAGACCAATGACTCCCCCTCCTTCACCAAACCCAAAATCTTCCTGGCTAGTCCAGAGCATCCTCCCATCCCTAGCTCCATTCCTTCCCTCTTCATCTTCCAACATGCTGATCCCTCATCGTTCTCTGTCCCCTACTGTGTCCAAAGGGGTTGCTCTCACTTTTAAGATGCGTCTTCTGCACACCTGTAATAGCCCTATGGCAGGGGAAGTATCCCAAAAGTGTGATGGGCCCAGTGAATGTTGCCATGCTTTACAACATAGCACTGCATGCCATTTTCATGGAGCCTCAACCCCTCTTCTGCACACCAGCACACTTTGAAGTGCAGTGGGGTGGAAAGGGATTATGACTCCCCTTTGAGCACAGCTCCAGGGATTGGCAGCAAGGGACTGGCACATTGTTGGCACAATGATTGTGCATCAGTCCCTTGTGACTGAAAAGCGGGACCAATGCAGCTCTTACATCTTTAAATGTATCATTAGTGTATTCTTTTTCTCATCCAGTTTATACCCACTTCCATCTTTGGCTTCATTCTCCCTCAGGAATACCCATGATGCACCCAATCTCCTTGTACCCCACACCTGGACCCTTGGCCTCCACAGAACATTGGTTACACCCCCCCCAGAAGTGGTCAGGGTGGGGGATGTACTCTGATTCATATGTCATCAGGTGACATACAGTGTTGCAGGGCCAAGATATACCAAGGTCCATCTTCTCTGAAGTCAGGGCCATTCTCTTAATTTTCTGCTCCCGTTCCAAGGCATCGCATGCACTGACATCACAGTGTCCCCATCCCTCCCTCGGCTCTCCATCCACAATATCACCTGTGGTGCCCTATGTGGCAGTTCTGTGGCAAAGGACACTATCCATCCTCTGCAGAGGTGGAGAGCATCCTCTGGTAAACTTCGTCCTCCCCCTGCCCGGCCAGCCCCTGATGACACCGGCTCGTTCCTGAACCCAGGTCACTGGTGTCACAAGGAGTAGTCCCATTGCTGCACTGATGGGCTGATGCTATCATTTTTTTTTTAATTCCAGCAAAAATTTCTTAAAAACAACTTTTATTGTATTTTTTAATACTGACTAATCATTAAAGGTAGCTGTCAATATCAATTTAAAGATCTTCTGATGAGGATATCTTTTGACTATATATACTTGATTCATATTGCAGATATAGTAGGATACTAGATTCTTGTTGTAGATATATTGGTACTAGCACATGTTTCTGATGCTAAACAGCATAGCACAACACCAAGCTGTTCTAATTTTTTGTTTGGGGGGGGGGTTGGCAAGATAAGCAAGAACTTAAAAAATACATATCTCTTTTCGGCAGGGTGTAGAGTGGCTCAGAAAATTGACCGTGCCCTAGAGGAGGAAAATTCATAAGTAAGCCAGGACTCTGGGACCACCTCCCCCAGAAGCTGTAGGTTTTGGGCTGTTCTGTGTTACATTTGGGTGTTTTTAATATAATTTTCTGATAAGTATAATTCTCTAGTCATGATAAAACCAAGAACTGTATCTCAAACACCATTTACTTAAGTCCAGGCACCCTTCCCTCACCCCATCCCATGCCAATAACCTCCTTGTGGCCAGTGGCACCCCCTCACTCCATCCCATGTCAGTACATCCCTAGGGTCTAATGGTAACAGTCTCCCCACCACATCTAAATTGATAAGTTCCTGGTGTCTTGCTGCCCCTCGCTCAGCCCATCTCATGCCAAGACAATTCCTGGTTTCCAACAGTAGTCGTTCTCAAACCCCATCCCATGACAGTAAATCCCTGGCATCCAATGGCACCCTCTCACTTGCTCCATTCCATGCCAGTAAGTTCCTGGCATCCAGTGGAACATCCCACCATCCCTTACCCCATCCTATGACAGTATGTCCCTATCATTCCAACTTGTAGTGAGGCAGAAGTAATGTCTCACTACAGTTTGAGATCCAAATTGCTTACAATGGCTAGTACTGCACCATAAACATCTATCATCCCTATCATCCACTGGTACCTCCTTCCCCTCCATGGCCAATAAGTCTCTGGCATCCAGTGCTCCATCCTCCCTCATCCGATGCCATACCAGTGAGTTCCCATGCCAATTATTTCCTGGTATTGAATTGACCCTCACCCTATCCTATGTCAAAAGTCTCTGGTAGCCAGTGGCAGTCCCCCCCCACACACACACACCAACATAGTCCTCCATTCATCCTCTCAGCCATCTGCTGTCCGAACTCTTCATCACAAAAAGTAATTTATGAAATACAAGCTCACTGTAGGTGTTTCATAAATCTGTTTGTAAAAGGGCTCAGACAGCAGCCAGCTGAGGAGGTGAGAAGACTGCGCCAATCGTGATTGGGGTAGGTGGGTGGGGTGCCACTGGCTAGCACTACTTTTGCTTTGGGGTGAGGTTATGCATGGGAGAACTAGACACCAGGGACTTAATTTCATTGGTCAATATGGGGTGATGGGGACTTACTGGCATCAGAAGAGGAGAGATGGGTGTACCACTTAACCTAGTGATTTACTGGCACAGTATAGAGTGAGGAAGGGGTGACTACACATCAGTAACTTATTGGCTTAGGATGAGGTGAGGGAGTGGAGTCTTACCGGATGCTGGGGGTGGGGGGCGGCCTGTCAGGTTAATGCAATAAACTAATTCCTTCTTCCCATGTAAGCTAAAATGAAAGGGGAATTATTAGTTTGTTTCTCCTTTAAGTTGACCAGTCAATGATAATTGTCCTCAAGAGAGAAAAGAGTTGTAAATAATCATAAAGGGGTAAAAAAAAATCTCCCTCCTTGAGTTCAAATACTGACTGCCCCCTTGTTTGCTCCAATGAATGGAGTGTGAAATCAAGGTATCTGACATACATGTAATGATTATTCAGCATAGCAGTTAAGTTACCAATCTGGGGCCCAGTATTCAAAACTGGGCAAAGTGGAGCGCAAAACTTTGTGCTGCCCCGTCCAGGTGTCCAAAAATGCTATATTTAGTGGAATATATATTGACTGAATATAGGGCCACTGCAGCCCAGCGCTAAGCCACTTATTGCTAGGCAGACATGGTCCCCGAATAGGGTGTCACAATGGCTTGTGCAGACACTGAATTTCCTATATTCAAAAGGACCCATGCAGATGAGCCCATTGGACATTCAAGGCACTAAGGGTCCATTTGCATGCTCATTATGTGCTCATTTGCATAGAGAGCACGGCTGAACTGTACGGTGCCACCTCTGCCCAATTGCCAGTTCCCTGAGAGCTATCCCTGGTGCTAGTGGTCCCATCGCCAGACCAACAGTTCAATGTATACTGTCCCTGGCGCTAGTGGTCCCCCAACCAATCGCTGGCCCGATGTTAAAAATAAATTGTTCCTAGTGTTTAGTGGTTCTTCCCCGCCTGTCGCCGCCCAGTGTTAAAATATAAACTGTCCCTGGTGTCTAGTGATCCCCCCAACTGATTATTTGGCCCATTGATAAAATCCATCTTTCCTGGTGTCTAGTGGTCCCCCGCCAATCACCAGCCCATTAATAAAATCCATCTTTCCCTGGTATCTAGTGGTCCCCCTCCCCCTGCCAATCACCATTAAACTGTCCCTAGTGTCCAGTGATCCTTCCCCCCACCTGAACCCATGCCCGTTCAAGAAATAATATTTCCTGATGTCTAGCGGTCCCTCCCTCACCTGTACCCAAGCCCGATCAAAAAATAATATTTCTGGTGCCTAGCGGTCCCTTCCCCCAGCCGTACCCATGCTTGAGCAAGAAACAATATTTCCAGGTGTCCAGTGGTCCCCCCACCCACATCCCGATCCCCTGTTTTGTGAAGTAACACCATGTCCTGGTGTCCAGAGTTTTCCACATCCCGATCTCCTGTAAAATAAATTGAAACCATTCCCTGGTGTCTAAGGCCCCCCTCTCTATCTCCAATCCTCAGTAATACAAATTGACACCATTCTCAGCTGTCTAGTAGGCCCCCTCCCTATCCTAGTCTGATAAAAGAAATTGACACATTCCCATTCCTGGTGTCCTAGCAGACCCCCACCCAGCAGGTAATGTCCCTCCCACCCCCCTCCGACCTTGATTGCTGGCCTTTGGCCCACTCTCCACCATGGCCAACCACCGACTGAGCTGTCACTGAACGTGTACTGTACAGTATGCACTCTATTGGCAGCTCATTCGTTGTGCTACCTTGATGGAAAGTGGAGGGCTGTGCTGGTCGCCAGTTTGGGGTGGGGTGGAGTGGGGTGGGGGGCACTCGCCTGCCAGGGTGGGGGTCCACTGAGAACAGGGAATGGTGTCAATTTCTTTTACTGGGATTGGGGATTGGGGATAGGGAGGGGGGCCCAGTAGGGAGGGGGTCTGCTAGTTAATAGGGAATGGTGTCAATATGCGTTACTGGGGATAGGAAGGGGGTCCGCTAGACACCAGAGAATGGGTTCAATTTATTTTACAGGGTATCGGGAAGGGGAAACACTGGACACCAGAACATGGTGTTACTTTACAATACAGGTGATTGGGATGTGGGGGGGGCACTGGACAGCAGGGAATATTATTTCTTGATCAGGCATGGGGTGGGTGAAGGGAGAGACCACTGGACACCAGGAACAGTTTAATTTTACAGACTTGGCCAGTGATCAACAGAAGGAGGGATCACTAGACACCAGGGAAAGATGTTTTTTTATCAAGGGGCTGGCAATTGGCAGGGGGAGGGACCACTAGACACCAGGGACAGTTTGTTTTCTAACATCGGTCCAGTAATTGGGGGAATCACTACACACGAGGGACTGCTGTGTTGGGGGTTGGGAGGCCACCACACTTCCTCCACCAACCACTAGGGTTGCACGGGAGTAAGTCAAGGTTTTCGATCGGTGATATGTGCGCCGCACAAGGGGACCCAGCAAAACAGCCTTGCACAGCGCATATACTCTGAATATTGGACTATGCCAATATTCAGATCCCCGCCTCTTCATTCACATTGGGCCCCCTCTGAATATTGCCCAGACGCAAACCCTGTTTGCCCGTGCTTACCAGGCTTTTCAATATTGCCCATCCAGACAAAAAACGATGTGCGGAGGCAAACTCAGTTTTGCGTCCAGGCAAAGTTTTGAGTATCAGGCCCCTGGTGTTTTCCTGTGTCTGGTGAGCTTTGTCTTCCCACAGACACTGGATGTGGTATTTTCTTTTTCACAGAACTCACTTAGACATAAAATGGACACAAGAAAATCATAGGCAGCCAACCCCTTTGACTGTAAATCTTCGGAATCACTGAATTATGTGCAGGAGGGGATGCACGCTGTTGCGTGCCAGTCATTTACTGTACGTGTAGCAAGTTGCAACTAACAATGTAACATCTGTCTCCTGTCCGTGGTGCTGTACTGCCTGCAAGATTAGGATTCAGAATAAAATACTGGGGTCAGGGAACATAGAAATAACTGAAGTCCCAGGCTTCATTTGATGGTACACAAAGGCCCTGTACATATTGGCAGTCCATTTTTGAAAACATTTTAAAAACACTTTTATGAGGTACTAGAGAGCTGGATCCTAGATATGATGTGTTTCAGCAGAGCTCTGCACAAGATAAAAGGAAATCTCACAATATTTTGCCAAAAGTAATTTTTCACTGACTATAGAGCTCACAGCCTGATTCCTGATATCACGTGGAAGAGATTAATATAAAACATTCACCATGGGCAGGCCTAAGGGAGCAGCTAGAAGAGGACAAAAAACACAGCAACCCCCTGCTGAGACCTCAGGTAGCTCCAGAGCCAGGCTGCAGGTACTGAACCCCCTTGGCAATCCAAGTGCTTTGAGGCTCAATAAGCTTTCATGAAAGTACTTTCTGCAATGATGACAGCTGTGGACAGTTGATTGACATTGATCTTAGCTGCAGTCACATCATCACTGAAAACTCACAGCTGCATCACAGAATAGAGGCCATAGAAAATTAAATGTGTGCCCCTAACATATTGCAGTAATACCAGATGGGGTCAAGGGACACAATATACTTAAATATGTCGTGGACTGGTTGAAGTCAACACTGCAACTGCCGGTAGAGATGAAAGATGGGGCAGGATTCTTAAAGAACAGCAAAAATCCCACAGCTGTGGGGAAAAAAGCTTGCAGCACTGCAGAAATGCAGCTGCGCCTTATTCTGAAAGAAAAGTCCCGCAGCTGCGGAATTCCGCAAAAAGTCCCACAGCTGTGGAATTCCAGCAGCTGCAGAAATTGCGCAAGTGCTGCGAATCTGCAGCTGTGGAAATGGCTGAGGAGGCACAGCAATAACACAACCAAGTTGCTGAAGCAGCAGATATTAACATTGCTGCCATAGTATGAGGCTGACAGCGCCCACAAAGATACCAGCAACCAGTCCCTCAACTGGGATCACTGAAGCACCATAGGTACCAGCAATAGCATGGCACCACAGTGTCCGACTGTCACCGCTGGTCGTCCCTCCCTGGGGCATTCTTGTTGCCTGCAGGGGTAGCACTCGCTGCAGGCTCTTCAGGCTGTACTGCCTGTGGGGCTCCATCATGGGCTGCACTGATCTGGTGGTTGTTGCCTGTTGCCATAGCATGACAATGTGTGCTTTTGTTGCTGCAACATCAGCCACTGCTAAACTATCTGGGATGCTGTTACCTGTGCCACACCTCCACCTTAATTGATTCCGATTGTTGGGGCACTGCTGCAGTTTGCTGAGGGAGAATTAGACCTCATTCCACTGTGTGTAACATTTTTTCCGCAACTGCGGAAAAAAACTGGCTGAGAATAGCCTTTCATGGCCTGTGCCTTACTTATCTCACACCTTTTTTTCCTCAGGGACTTCCGCAACTGCACTTTTTTCCCACAGTCCGCAGTGTTTTTTTCTGCAGCTGCGGAGGTTTTTGTGAATAGGAACTACCTGGAATCCTCAAATCTGCTTAACCCTCTACAATCGGACTTTAGACCTCGTCATAGCACCATTTCAGCTCTTGCAAAGGTGACTAATGACTGGCAGTGTGACCTGGATTCCAAGAACTTCGTGCAATATTTCTGGACCTAAGCAAGGCATTTGACACTGTTGACCATGATCTGCTTCTAGTATCCCTTCGTAAGGTTGGTCTGGATCCACTATCTTGGAAATGGTTTGCAAACTATCTTACAGGTCGCCAGCAGCAGGTAAAAGTAGTTGGGGAATTCTCACAACTAAAACCACTATTGAAGGGTGTACCACAGGGCTCCATATTGGGTCCACTGCTGTTTGTGATATATATTAACCAAATCAATGTCAGTATTAAATCCGCCAACATACATCTTTTTGTAAATGATACGGTACTATATATTGGCAGATCTACTCCTGAGGCAGCATGTAGAGATCTACAACAAGAATTTAATCAACTGCAACTGCAGCTACTGAATCAAAAACTTCTTTTAAATGCAAAGAAAACAAAGGTGATGCTCTTTTCATCCTCTGTATATGCACTTAACCATGTCTCCCAAGGTTCTTTACCCCATATCACCACACTTTTAGGTGAACCACTAGAATATGTTACCAAGTTCAAATACCTGGGGGTCTGGATAGACTACAGACTTTCCTTTAATGATCATTTTGAAGAACTAATAAAGAAACTTAGGCAGAGGCTTGGCCTCTTCTACAGAATCAAATACCTACTCACACGGGACACCAAGAAGAGACTGGTCCAAACCATCTTCCTCCCTTTACTGGACTATGCAGACTTTATCTACAGCCAAGGCCCTGCCTCTGCGCTGGTCAAACTTGACACACTCTATCATAGAACTATAAGGTTCATCACTGGTCTACCTTACTCCACACATCACTGCTCTCTTTATGCTGCGGTAGGATGGCTATCACTCAATTATAGAAGCCAGAGAAATGCAGCGCTCTGGATCCTTAGAGCCATCATTAAGAATCTGCCTCAATACATCCTAGATTGTCTTCCACCGTGTACAGTAGACACGTACGCCCTGAGGAGTGCCTCATATATCTCCCTTATTGTACATAAGGTCAAGTCGTGCTTTGGTAGGTCATCCTTAAATTATGCACTACCCTTACTCTGGAACAAGCTGCAAAATACTTTGAAACTGGTTCACCCCATCAACCTATCAGCTTTCAGATTACTTTATGATCATTCCTTTAAGGAATCCTGTAACTGTTTCCCATGAATTTTACCTTAACTCAAACTTTAGAGTCCATTCCCCCTGAATTTTGCCATATCTATAGCATTGGCCTTCTCTTAGGTGCTCCTACCCTGATATGCTCCCACTCTGCTAACTCCCTCCCCCTACTGTAATCTTCCCTCTATTTGCCCACCTTATCTAACACTTATGGATCTTGACAGGTTCTTGTATCCTTTGTATATTTTGTATCCTTTGTATATTTTGTATACTTTAAATAGGTCCTGATGTCTTGACATTTGACAGTCTTATATGTTCCTTATATTGCACATTGCCATGTACTCCTTGTAACCCTGTGTCATGGTAATGCTGTAATCTTTGTATATGTAATCTATTTGTATGCTCTGCTTATGTAAGTAAACCTTTTTATGTTGATAATAACCCCAGGTCCATCTTGAAAATGAGCTTTGCTCAATGGTGTTCTCCTGGTTAAAGTAAAGATGTTGATTGATTGAATAGCACTTAGAGCAATCTCCCCTTTTTTTCCGTAGCTACGGCAGTTTTGGGGACTTAAGGAAGGTTTTGCACCTTCTGAAAGCTTTGTGAATCCAGCCCCTGGTGTTTTGCAAGGCGTATTGGATTAACATGAGGGGTGCACAGAAAAACACTAACGTGCCCAGAACTGTCCTTTTAAAAACTTTTAGCACTGAAATCAAAGACTGTGTGCTGGCTGCAGCACAAGCTGCTTATCCATTTACAACTGAAGGGGTCAAGGTTTAAATATACCCTGATGTGTCCTTTGCTACCACAAACTGGCACAAGCAGTTTGATGCAGTGCAGAGCCTCAGCCCATGAAGTCCATCAAAGCTGCATTTACAGAGTGTAATGAATTGTGAGAAAAATATCCCCCCCCCGACTATGACTAATGCCATTTTTTTTTTATTTATTTGATATTCAGAAAGACCTTTGAGTCAGAGACTCATTTACAAAGGTCCCACGTCATTTGATGTGTACCTGTTTTTTGTATTGCTCAGTTGCAAAATAATAAAAACATAAGTTAAAAAAAAACAAAACATTTTTTAACTGGCCACAGAAGTCTGTCCACGCTGTTGGCAGTCTTTTTAAACCTGTGTTTGAACACGGTCTCACTGCATCCACACTGTAGCCTTATAATGTTTTAAGAAGCCCAGTGCTAGTGTAGTCACGAGGTCATTGCCAGCACTTCAGGAGAAACGTGGATCGATCTCCTGTCCACACTACCAAGTAAACAATGCTAGGTTTCAAACTGTGTTTAAAATCAGTTTTAAGACTAGAGGTCCCTTGCAGGGTTTAAACACATTTTTCAAACATGGTTTCAAATCATGATCGGTGCAGACACGAACTGTGTTTCAGCTTGTTAAAATGTTTTAAGAGCTTTAAAATGATTTAATGAGCCCAGTATGTACAGGGCCAAAGAAAGCAGAAGAAAAACTTATAGCCCATGTGCACCACTCTGAACTACCGATGCTATGCTTCTGACATCCAGGAAGGAAATAAAACAGGAATGAACTGATTAATGTTTCTGCCAGAAATACTAAAGAACAATTTGATAAAATATCTTGCTAACAAATACTACTACTTGGGAGCAAAACTGGTGTTTACTACACTTGGTGGTAGTACACCAGAGAAGCAATTTTGAAAATACGAACATATGAAGAAGCCAGCAGAGTTAGGCCTTTTGGTGTATCTAGTCTGCTTATTGTGCAGGGTTCTCAGTTCAGGCTGTTGTCCCTGCTCCCCCCTCCCCAACCTTTCCATCCCTTTCCTCCCTCCTTTCCATGACCTTTATCTTCCCCCTGTATCTATCCCAACCTCTCTTAAAGCTGCCCACCATCCTCGATGAGATCACCTCTTCCGGCCACGCGTTCCATTTGCTCACCACCCTTTCTGTGAATAAGTGTCTCCTAACCTCCCTCTTAAACACCCTACTGCCAACTTAAGGCTGTGTCCCCTCATGGTTTTGCTGCAGCTTAGCCTGAAGAGACATTCTGTTTCTGATCTGTATGCAGGATCCATGAAGAATGCAAGGGAGACCACATTTCCAAATGGTTTGATTTCAGTGTTTCTCTCCAACCACACGTACACCCTACAGCTTCAAATCCAGCACAAAGCATAATGGGTATCCTTCTACTGGGGGATGGCAGGTTAACAAGGCTTCACCTGAACATATGTCACCTCATAAACAGGTTTTCACATCTGTTCCAGCCAAGACAGAGAATGGTTCTGCCAAACCGCACCAACAACGAAGTTGTCGAAATGTGGTACGGTGAAAGTCACAATGTCAACAGGCGAAATTTTGTCTGTCAGACATTGGCTGTTATTTTTGCAGGCTTTGACCCCTGAACCCCTCGATCTCTAGAGATCCAACTCCGAGTCACACTTGACTCGAGGGGGAGTATCATGGGGAAATGGCGAAATTTCACCAGAGGGGACATTACAGCGGCAATTGATAATTTCATCAAAACTGTTGCTGTAATGACTTTCGCTGTACTAATTTCGCTGTTTTAACATGATATGACAGAGAACACCAAATTACAGTAGCTTGCGGTTCTCAAAGGTTGGCTAGAACAGATATATAAGTCTGTTTAGAAGGTTAACCGGTCTGGTGAAGCATAGAAATATAGACTGCCGACAAATAAGGACTGCTTGACCCAGCCAGTCTGCTCATTTGTTCTCTACCTATACTGTCACCACAGATCTTACTTGATCCCCAGGTTCTTCCCTCCTGCTTTCCTACCAAGATTCACTTGCGCCTATCCAGTGTACGCTTGAAACCTACCAGTGTTTTTGCCCCATCATCTCCACTGGAAGACTGTTCCAGGCGTCCACCACTCTTTCAGTGAAGAAGTACTTCCTTGCATCCCTCCTCAATTTCCCCGCTTCCAGCTTCGCTGTATGCTTCTGTGTTCTTGTGCACCGTGTCTTTTGAAAAATAAACCCCTGCCATACCTTATTTGCCCTGTGAGTTATTTATAGGTCTCAGTTATGTCTTCCCTCTCTTTAAGGGTATACATATTGAGATCCCTCCATCTCTTCTCATGGGGCTTCTGATGCAGCCCCCTTCTGGATTGCCTTTACTCTGTCTCTGTCGTTCCTGAGATGTGATCTCCAGAACTGGACACAGTACTCCAGGTGGGGTCTCACTGACGCTCGATACAGTGGTAACACCACCTCTCACCTTCTGCTGGTGATACCCCTCCCTATGCACACCTGCATCCTGCTGGCCATGCCTACTGCTTGTTGCACTGCCTTGCTACCTTAAATACATGTCTATGACATAAACAAGTATTTAAGTTCATTTTGAAACTTTTTAGGACAGCAAAAAGAATTGTTTAATTGTAAAGGTGGGCTTTGTGAGCCATAAGCTATATTGAAACTATTATTTGAATATACCTTTTTTCTAATTGAATACAGAGTTCCCCAGAAGAAGAAAAATTGGTATGCGAAATGTTGGGACTTGGATATGATTAATGAAAAGAAAAACAAGAAATATTTTTCTGAGTGTATGGGCATTTTTTTGCTTGAGCAGGCCTAACAAATGTTTCCTTGGTCACTACCTTGAGGCCATCTGATACGAGTACCCCAAGGTCCCTTTCCTGTTTAATGACCGTCAATACCTCTTCTAACATTCTGTAGACCACCTCTGGGCTTCTGTGCCCTAGGTGCATGATTTTGCACTTTTTCATACGGAAACCCAGCTGCCATACCCTTGACCACCCACCAAGTTTTTCTGTACTCGTCCTCTCCACCCCCTCCAGCGTAGCTACCCTGTTGCAGATTTTGGTGTCATATGCAAAGAGGCATACCTTCCCTTCCAGCTCTTCTGCAGTGTCACTTATAAAGACACTGAAGAGGATTTGTCCCAGCACTGAGCTCTAAGGTAACCCACTGGTCACTCTCCCTTCATTAGAGTGAGTATTGTTTACCACCACCCTCTATCACCTATGTATCAACCAATTCCATACCCAGTTAACAACTTCTGATCCCACCCCCAAACTGCCCAGTTTCCTTATAAGCCTCCTTTGTGGCATGGCATTGAAGGCTTTGCTGAAGTCTAAGTAGGCCACGTCCACTGCCCCACCCTGATCTATTTCTCTGGTCACCCAGTCGAAGAAATCGATCTGGTTCGTTTGACATGACCTCCCGCACTCCATTAATCCATTCTATCTTGGGTCATGTAATTCACTGGATTCAAGATATTCCTCTAGCCTTTCTGTAAAAGAGTCTCTCACATTAGACTGACCAGCCTATAGTTGCCAGCCTCCTCCCTGCTGCCAATTTTATGAAGCGGGACTACATCTGCCCTCCTCCAGTCCTCTAGAACCATTCCTGTTTCTAGTGAGTTGTTGAATTAGGCTGTCAGCGGTGCAGCCAGTACTTCCCTCAGCTCTCTTAGCACCATTGGGTGTATCCTGTCTAGCCCCATAGCCTTATCCATGTTCAGATTTGTAGGTCCTCTCAGGACTCTTTCCTCAGTGAATGGACGTATGTGTACTTCTATCCCCCACTGTTACTGATGCTTTTTTTGTGGCCCCTTCTCCTCTCCCTCTACTGTGAAGACTGAACAAAAGTATCTGTTCAGGATATCTGCTTTTTCCTGATCCTCCTCTGCAGTCACCCCCTTCACTTCTTAACCTCAGTCTCTCCTCTTGTCTTCCTCTTTTCACTTACGTATCTTTATTTATTTATTTATTTATTTATTCAGTCTTGGATTACAATACCTTTGAGTGCAAGGCGCTCATTTACAAAGGTTCCACGTCAGTGGGGAGGGGTGAACAAACATACATAGGCGGTAATACAAAGACCAGGTATAAAAAACAGTAAGGTACATACTTTAATTATCTAGAATTAATAACTTTAGTAGTGGAGAAGAAAGGAGCGGTTGGGGGGGGAGCAGCCAGAAGGCCTTGTCAGTAGGAGCAGAAAGAGTGGCGGGTGCGGGTAGGAGGGGAGGTGGTGGGAGTGGGAGAGTTGGGGGTGGGTAGGAGGATATAGGAATGGTGGAAAAGTAAAGCTTTGAGGTGGAGAGGAGGGAACTGGAGTGTGCACAGGTGGTAGTATCATTAGGTGAAACAGTCGTAGGAACTGTTTGTCGTAAGATGCTGACGGAGCCTGTGCTTGAAAGGACCTAATCTTCGTATGGATAGGATTTCATTGGGAAGTGCATTGAACCTGAAAGGGGCTCTGTAAGCAAATGACCGCTGCCCTTGAGGTGTCCTGCACTTAGGAATCTTCAGAGATTGATGGGCTGAGCTTCGAGTGTGATGGGAGCTGGAGCAAGGGCTAAGGAGGTTCGCAGTTCCAGGGGGCAAAAGGATGAGAAGTGCTTTTTTAGCCAACAGGTATGTTTGGTACTGTATCCTTCTGCTTAGTTGAAGCCACCCAGATTGTGCATATAGGTTGCATGTGTGGGTAAGGCATGCAGCACCGGTGAGGAGTCTGCATGCCTTATTTAGTGCAATGGATATTCTATGGAGTGAAGAAGCAGTAGCGGCACCATAGATAACCAAGTCATAGTTGACAGCAGGTAAGACAGAGCTGATAATTGCAGTTTTGAGGGCTTTGGGTTTCAAGCAGTGTTTAGGTCTGTAGAGCAGACCAATCTTGATGTTGACACTCCGGGCAACGTTGTCGATGTGCTGAGCATAAGAAAGTCAGCTGTCTAGGCTTACTCCCAGATACTTTTTTTTTTCAAAATTTATTTACCACCCTCATCCACTGACCTCTCTTCCGCATGGTCACATGGCTATTGGCTCTACCTGCCCGCCTGAAGCTCCGGTCATTCTTCTCCGGTTGGACAGGCATCCTCCATCCACGCAGTACTGCCCTAATCCTTCAGCTCTGAGTACTCTGAGGAAGGACTGCCACTCCTGCCGGTGCTCTGTCTACAATGCTAGTGGGCACAACTGCACTGGGAAGGAACTGGAGTGAACTTCCTGGATACTCGGCACTGGGCATGGGGCCGCTGCCACTGGGCCTGCCTTCGCCTATCAGTGGAGAGGAGGGGTTTCTACTTTAAGTCCCCTGGGAAAGTGGACATGCAATGGCATCCAGTGCAATGTAGGCACACTTCTGTACCCACTTGCAGGATGTCCCTCCACACCCTATTCCTATGCCCCACATTGAGCTGCAATCTCCCAGCCTCTTCTAGAAGCCACCAAAACCACGAGGAGCATCTTACCCCCCACCTCAAGAAAGGAGAGCTGTCCTTTGGATGCTCAATCCTCTCCTTCCCCTGCCAACCCCTGACATCTGAGTCCATTCCCAGACCCTGGTCACCGGGGTGGCGTGAGGTGTGGTGTCCAGCACCTCAACCCATAGCGCCACCGGGCTAGCAATACTGCCAGATACTTAAAGTGTAGGATTTGTTCCAGAGGTACTCCCATGCAATTTCGGATTGTAAGTGGTTGAGATTTGTGCTTGCTACAGGTGCCACTGAACAGCATAACTTTAGTTTTTTTGTAGTTCAGGATCAATTTGTGAGCATTGAACCAGTCCTCAGCTTCTACAAAACTATGCTGTAGTTGACATTCCAGTTGCTGTGGGTCAGGGTTACTAGTAAAGATGACAGCATCTAAAAAAGGTCTTGTCCCCATTAGTTACCTCTTTGGCTATCATTTCCTCAGTTTGTGTCCTTGTGCCCCTCACCACCTTCCCTGCTTCTCTCTGTTTTTCCTGGTACACCTCCTTACCCATTTCCCTGTGTATCTCCTTGTGCCTCCTGAATGCTACCCTTTTAGCCTTTATCTTTGTAACTACTTCCCTCGAGAACCACAGTGGTCTTTTTCACCTCCTGTGTGTGTTCACTTCTTTCATGCACAGGTTTGTTGTCTTCATTATGCTGTTATTCCACCCACCCTGACAATCCCCCGCCCCACTAGGTCAGAGGTATTCCACCATTTAAAAAAAATCTGCCCTCCTGAAGGCTAGGCCTTGTGTGGTTTGCCTCTGCTGCCATCCTAAACTGCACTGTACGGTGATCACTGTTCCCCAGGTGGCATTCCACCTCAACATCTGCAGTACTGTCTCTGTTTGGGAACACCAGGTCCAGTACTGCCCCATGGCGAGTGGACTTTCTGACTAGTTGCCAGAGAAATGCCCCCTGCAGGGGTCTGGGATGGCCCTGATTCCAGCTGAGGCCAAGGCAGGGAGGCTTCAGTTTACATCCAGCAGATTGAAGTCCCCCCACCAGCAGCACCTCCCCCTTTTCTGGCATTGTGCTGATGGCTTCCCCAGTGCCTCATCCAGTTCTTCCCTCTGTGTTGGAGGTCTATATATTACCTCAGTGTGAACAGTGGCTCCAACTCCTATCTTCAGGGTGATCCACAGCACCTCCAACCTCTGCTTTACCCCCTGGCCCCCTTGCATTTCTGTAGCTTTGATACTCTCCCTAGCACACAGCACCACCCCTCCACCCTTCCTCCCCTCCTTATCCTTCCTGAACTGCATGTAGCCTGGCATGGCCATGTCCCAGTTATCACTCCCTGTGCAAAATGATTCAGTAATGGCCATCAGATCCAGCTCTGCCTTCGCCACAATGTCCTCCAGGTCTGGAATTTTATTTCCAAGACTCCTTGCATTGCACACATGGCCCTGGACACCTTGCTCCCACTCTATCTGCAACCCCCCCCCCTTGTGCCCTGCCTCACTTTCCTCTCTCTTTATACAACTTTTGGTCCATCCCCCTTGTCCTGTACTACTCTGCTGCTTCCTTTAACCTGCTCCCTGGGGGAGTTTCCTCCCTTCTGGGCCTCTCTTACTACTACTACTACTTCAGTCTGGGCAGGACAGTTTATGCCTGTTTTCGTCTTTTCTGCTGCCCCCCCCTCAGCTAGTTTAAATGTTCACCAAAGTAACATTTAAGCTGCCTACTGAGGACTGTGGTTCCCCTCTGAGATGGATGCATCCTTCCAGGTTGTTCCCCAGTCCCCAATGAAGCTGAACCCCTCCTCTTTGCACCATTCCTTCAACCACAAGTTGAAGCTCTTGGTGGGGAATACTCTCCCCTCCCCTAGGCTGTAGACAAGTAGCACCTTGGCAAATACCACTGTGATTGCTATTTACCTTAAGCCCCTTCCCCCCATTCCCTGAATTATCTCTGCATAATCCTAGCCCCATCCCCTGCTAAGTCATTAGTCCCCAGGTGGACAATGACATCTAGCTCCCCCATGCCCTGCCACCCTAGTGATCCTTAGGATCTGCTGTCCTTCCCCCTGAGACATGGCATCAGATAGGCACCTAACCTCCCTCTCGTCCCCCCATCCTGTTCCCAAATCTACACCCCAAACATTGAGTGGTGAAGTTGATAGCCTTCCCTGACCCCACAAGAATTTGAATACCCAAGATGCTTTGCACTGGGTTGAGGCTTTAGAGTATGTGGGTGGTTTGGAGAGTGATACAGAAACCACAGAAAACTGCTTTAAAAAGTAAGTACCAAATGATGGGATTGACCCAGGCATCTCTTGTTTCAGCGGTAGCAGCTCTAACCATTCAGCTATTATGAAATTCCCATCTGCTGAGCTGTTATAGACTGATCTCTAATACTCATACATTGCAGTCTAAACCATCACCACCAAATGGCACTTGACATTTGCTAATTACTGTTTCTGTATACATACCAGTGGGGTACAAAGCAAAGCAGTGTTGAATCTGAGTCAAACTACCTCAAACAGGAAGAAGACTGTTTAATGTGAGTCAAGGCAGAACAGGCTGGGGTAGAAAACACTGCTGATTGTGTAAACTGCTTATGCTGAGGTAGAAAGCAGTGCTGAATCTAAGCTATGCAGACCAGGACTGGGGTGAAAAAAATGATGCTTACTGAGAATTTCCGAAGTTGGTACCCCAAGCGAATATGGGTACCCAAAGTATTAAGCTCCCCCAGCCCCAAAATGATTTTGTTTGAGGGAGGCACGTAAAACATTACTTTAGAATGGGGTTAGGATGGGTGGGATCTGCAGTCTACATCCCTCTCCCCCCACCACTCACCTCTGAACTTCCCACCAGAGCCACGCTAGTATCAGAGACATTACCTGCAGGAATGAAAGACCACCAGATTCAAACAACTAAAAAAAATCTCTAAGTGCGTTTGGAGCTCTCATTGCCCACTAGCCTCTCCAGCCAGCTGCATGAGGTCATGAGGGGTGGGTTCAGCAGCCTGCATCCACCTTACCCCCACCGCTCACCTCTGAAGCTTCTGTCCTGAGCTTTGCCGGTACCAGAGACTTCCCCTGTACAACCAGTTGGGCTGTTTAGGAAGAGGAACAAAACAGTGCCAAATTCAAACAGCTAAAAAACCTCTGAGCATGTTTGGTGCTCTCATCACTCACCAACCTCTCCAGGCAGCTGCACAGGTTCGTAGAGGTAGGATCTGCTGCCTACCCCTCCCCCCCAACAATGATTATCTCTGAATGTCCTGCCTGAACCCTGCTGGGACCAGAGACTTTCCATGCACAGCCAACTGGACTGTCTGGGAGGAGGAATGAAGGTGCCAAATTCAAACAGATTAAAGCCTCAGTGCGTTTGTCACTTTCCTCACCCACCAACCTTACAAGCCAGCTGCATGGGGTCATTACATAGAAACAGAAAATGTCAGAAAAAAAAAAAAAAGGCCATTGGTCCATCCAGTCTGCCCTGTTTACCCTATCCTACCCCGGGACGTACCGTCTCCTTGAGGTTAGTTCCCTTGCCTCCCCTCCTTTCCTCCTGCCCTACTGCTATCCCCCTGTGTTACTATTAATCCTGTCACTCAGTCTGAACCATGTTTGAAACCATTAATGGTTCTTGCACCCTCCACATCTGCTGGTTCGCTGTTCTACAGCTCAACCACTCTCTGTAAAACACATCCTTCCAGAATCTCCCTCCACCAGCTTCCACTCTTGCCTCAGTGTTCTTGTGTAACCCCCCCACACCAATTTGGGGTTTACCTTACTGTTTTCCTGGGCTCTATCCATGCCCATTGCCAGGCAGACGTCCTGTATAGGTAATATAAAATCTAAGAGTATTGGTTTGCTTCTGTTAATTTATGTGAGAGTGCCATGCAGTGCCTCCGTGGCTGTCCCTTTAAGAAGTTAGCCTGTACATGTATAGTAAATGGTCTAGGCTGGGTCAGAGTGCAACAAAGCTCGCAACTGGCCACACACTGCTTTGATTTGCTCCACTCTGCTGTCGATAAAAGTGCAGAGGGAGCCTGAACTAGTGCTGTAATTGTTTATTGCTAACTTGCTATTACATTTTAAATGGAGTGCTTGTTCTAACCTGCCTTCTTGCAGCTTTGCCTATCTGAATGGGAGCCACCATGTTTCATAGTTTCATAGTTTCTTACAAGTTCAGGAGGCAAAGCCTATTATTGAACTTGCCACCCAAGGGTGGTTTTAATTATCTATGTATTCAAATTTGGTATTACCCATAAATTTGTCTAGTGTAACCTTGAACATATCCATAGTTTTACTCTCTACAATTGAGGCTGGCAGTGTATTCCATAAATTAACTATTCTCTGAGTGAACCATTGATGTCTTTTTTTAGTTCAACAGTTTACTCCTTTTAATTTCATATTATGAGATCTTGTATGTAATGTACAGTGTTTCCTTGCAATACCTAAGTTTTCTAAAAGTCCCGGTTTATTAAGGGCTTTATAGATCAAGCAAAGGTCTCCCCGAAGATGTCTATATTGAACTGAAAATAGGCCAAGTGTTTTCAATATTTCTCTGTAGGGTTTATCAATCATACCATGATTTTTTTTAGTCATTCTCCTTTGAACCCCCTCTAGTTGTTTCTTACCTCGAATTGTTATAGGTGCTCAGAATAGGGCACAATAATCCAAGTGAGATCTCACCAAACAGGAGTATAGTGGAAGGATAACTTGTGGTTGTCTGCTTTTGATATTTTTCCAGATACAGCCCATAATTTTTTGACATTTCTTCACTTTGAAAGATGTATTGTTCTCAAAATTTAGCGTATTATCTATATTTATCCCAAGATCTTTTTCATTTTCTGTTACTTGAAGTTTTACACTGTTTAATAAGTAGTCATTTTTCAAATTGTTATAGCCCGAGTGCATTACTTTGCACTTTTGCTCATTGAATTTCATTTTATTATTTCTTGCCCAGGTTTCTAAATTTTCTAATTCTTTTTGCAGTAAATTGGTTGCCTCAATGGTATTAACAATGCAACCAATTTTGCAATCGTCTGCATATTTTGATATCCAGATATTATCTGCAGTCTGCATTGAGGTTATCAAAATGTTAAATAAAACAGGGCCCAGTACAGAGCCCTGTGGAACTCCACTTGTAACCTCCGCCCATGAGGACATGGCTCCTTTAACTGATGTACGTTATCTACGATTGTATATCCATGAATCAGTCCATTTAATTAGAATGTATGGAAATTTTAGTTTAGCTAAATGTTCTAGCAGAATTCTGTGAGAAACCCTGTCAAATGCTTTAGCCAAGTCCAAATATATAACATCCACCAGCAGTCCCTTATCCAATGCAGCACTAACATTTTCAAAGAAGTTAAGTTGGTTCGTTAAGCATGACCTTCCTTTTCTAAATCCATGCTGCGTTGGGTCATGTAAATTATAGTGATTGATATGTTCTTCAAATCTACGCAGAATTAATCTTTCTAGGATTTTCCCAATAACAGAGGTCAAGCTTATAGGCCAATAGTTAGATACTGCGGATTTAACACCAGCTTTATAAAAATCGGTATTACTACTGCTTCCTTCCATGCTAATACACTTTCTCCTGACCCAAGGGATAAATTAAATAATTTACTCAGTGGGCCAGAAATATGAAAGGCAATTTCTTTTAAAAAATGTGGATATATTCCGTCTGGTCCTGCTGTAACTTTTAATTTCTGTAATTCTTTTAGAGTTTCTTCGACAGTAATAGGTTCAACAGTAGCTTGATTAGAGTTTGTAATTGAATTGTTAAATTGTTCCTTATTAGAAAATATCTTGTGAAAATAATTATTAAATTCTTCTGCTATTTGAATTTCATTGTTTATAATACCTGAATTTGTTTGTAATGGACCTATTGTTACTTTAGATCCTCTTAGTGAACCAACATAATTATAGAACTTTTTCTTGTTATCTAATGTCTCAGTTGCTAGTTTATTTTCCATGATTTTTTTGGCTTTCCCAATTTCCAGTTTTACTTTGTTTGTCTGAGACTTCCAGCATTTGGACCAATGGGACACAGGGGGACTTTAACAGTCCTTAGCTCAAGAGTCTCGTGGGAAGGGAATCTGTAGTTTTTGTAGTTTTTAGGTTGGCGCCTAAACTGAACATAAGGGGGCATCCAAACTGTGACTGACAGCTCCCCAGCCAACCAGAACTTGGGAAACCAAGGGAAATACCCAGAACTGCTAGAGACAGTGATCAGTTGGAGTTAGAGCTTGAAAAGTGAGCAACTCAAGCTTTCAAGTAGCTGCTCCCTGTAAGGAGTTGAAGGAAATTGGCAGGGGCGGCCTGACTTGCCTCCATGCTACTGTTCTCCTGCATTGGACTGCCTGATTGCAGTAATTGGAATCATCCAAAAAGGAACCTTTACTTGTAGCAGAAAGCTCAAAGACATCTGAAGGTACAGCCTGGGACTTGGCCCGAGAGAAAGCTTCTGTGAAGCATCTGGCCCAGAGGTAGTGAAAGATTGGTTTAATGATGAAGAGCTTTGCTCAGTGAAGCTACTTCAATAGCAACCATGAAGCAGTTCCAAAAAAGGGGGTGACAGTACACTACACTTGCTGCACAAGGGTGCTCTAATGGGACTGCCAGTCCCCAATTTACATACAGTTACCAAAATTAGGCACACCAGAAAATAACAGTTCCAAACTCATAGGTGCAATCCAAAAGTTTGAATTCAGCAAATACTTCGCCATTCACCTCAGTGGGGGTCCGTCCTTGCTTCGCCTACTCAATTAGGCTTCATCAGGGGGATAATGAATGAGACTAGTCCACTTACATTTATAGTTCCCAGGTTATGACATCAAACCATAGTTTGCATTTTTTCTTTACAATCATTTAAAGCCATTTGTCAATTTCAAAAAAAAGGGGAGAAAAATATTTTTCATAAATTCACCACAGACAAGTATTACATTCTCCTCTGAGATTTGCAAAATCTTAAACAAATAACAAAAACAAAAATAGGGGGGTAAATATTAAATCACTTTAAAGTGACTTCATTTAAGCTTTAGTATGGGTCTGTGGTTCTTTTACGTTCCATGACTACATTAGTCTATGCCACATTAAATATCCCAAGATACAGTTTTGGTGACCTTCCATATTTTATCAGAGCATTTCTGGAGATCTACGCTTGAACTGCCATGATCGACATGTTTCTAAGTGGTGCTTAACTGATTCCAGACCAAGTCCTAGAAGCAATACAGCATAAAGTGCAATTGTTTCTTGGCTGTAAATTTCAACACATCAAATTAATAACTTCTATATGCAGTAATGGGTTACAGTTCAGAGTTATCGCAAAGACTGTCATGTCCTAGCATTTCAGTTACACTAACAGGGATAGTTATTCGCACCGTCAGGACCTATTAATGAAATAAAGGAAGGGGAAGGGAAGTTTTGAATTTTTACAATAGATTTTTAGTTAAGATTTTCCATCTTTCTAAATATGAAATTTATTACAGGTAAGGTTTAAGGTCCAAGATTTCATTAAGTCCCGAAGGATTCAGAATATTGAATTTAAAAATCCAATAACAATTTCTTAGTAATAATGTATTCAGATGATCCCCTCCTCGCACACCACATTTACATACTTCGAGTCCCATACACTTGAAATCTTTGGGGTCCGAATTGTGTCTCTCAAGAAAGTGTTTGCCTAGCAGTTTGTCCATTCGGCCATTGATAATATACCTTATGTGTTCTTGCATCCACTCTCTAAAGGAGCGAACAGTTTTGCCTACATATCCAAGCCCACAGGTACACCATATAATATAGATGATAACGGTAGTGTTACAAGTGAGGAAATCTTTCACAACAACATCTGTCCGATTTTTGTAAGTTTTCAAGTTTATGCCTGTGTTCCTATATTTACAGATGTTACATTTTTTACATGTAAAGTTCCCTTTTCATCTTGTTGGAAGCCATGTGAGGTTGGAAGGCTTGATAAATGAAAAATGGCTATGAACCATCTTGTCTTTAATGCTGAGTGCTTTTCGAAATGTGACTAGGTTTAGGGCCTACTATCCCTTCCTCTGAATTGACACAAGTAAAACTGGTCAATTTTTCCAAATAATGCTGCCAATAGAGCCAGCTATTGAATTAAACTCTGTGGAAAAGGTAACAGGACCCCAATCTATTTTTTCTTTGTTTTCGGTATCCTTGGAGATTAATAGGTCCCTTTGTGACTTTTGTCCGACTTCCTCACAAGCTTTGTCAATAATCTTCCTCTTATATCCCCATTCCAAAAATCTTCCTTTCAGTTCCATAGCTTGTTTTTAAAATACAGCATCCTCAGTACAGTTGCATCTTATACGCAAAATCGGGCTGTATGGAATTAAATTTTTCAAAGTGTTGGGATGCGCACTATCTGACCTAAGAAGTGCTTTAGTGGAAGTTTGTTTCCTGAAGCCTTGTGTCTGGATTTTATGTGTAGTGCAATCACCTGATAGAGTTAAGTCTAGGAAGCTGATCCTTTCCCTGCCCATTATACAGGTGAATTTTAAATTCATCTCAGTGCTGTTCAACCATTCAACAAATCTGAGAGCAGTTACTTCATCACCCTCCCAGATACAGAGGCAATTATCAATAAATCTCAGCCAATTTTTAATATTTTTGAAAAATGGGCTTGTTTCAGCATTAGTGGTGGTCAGTAATTCCCAGTCACCCAAAAAAAGATTGACATTGAAGGGTGCCATAACCACTCCCATGGCTGTGCCGCCAATCTGTAAAAAATGTTCTCCATTAAATGTGAACATATTATGGGTGAGAATAAACATTGAAGTATTTTTCAAAAACTCAATAGGTGTTGCTTCCCTTAAAGGGCTATTCTGCAGAAAAAATTTGCAAACTTTCACTCCACTCCATCAGAGTGTTTGATTGTTGTATACAGAGCTTCAATGTCTATACTCAGCCACAAGTAATTATCCTGCCACTCCAAACCTGATACTTTTTAAATGATATCCCCTGTGTCCTTTAAGTAAGAGGGCAGTGAGAATACTAATTTCTGAAGAAAGAAATTGACAAAATTACCCAATTTTTCTGTAAAGGACCCTATGCCAGATACAATGGGTCTCCCAGGTGTTTTTTGCATATTCTTATGCACTTTTGGAAGTGTGTAAAAAAGTGGGCATTTTTGGATGTTCATTGTTGGAACAGCAAGGACAAGAAATAGACAGAGCTTTTGGGGTTGAGGTTTAATATCACCGGTAGCAGAAGCAAGGTGTAGAGGGAGAGAGATAAGAAAGCAAGTTGGATTGGAACTCAGGAAGGGTAGAGCATGACAGAATGGAGGGAGGAAGGGAGTTCCAGTCAGACACAGCTGCATAGGTGAATGATTTATGGGCCACAGCTAACCGTGGTTTGGGCATTATGAGAAGGGAGAGGGAGGCAGATCTAAGGGTTCTTTGAGGTTGTCTTAGACGAATGGACTCACTGAAGCAAGGATGAGTATGTTTGTGGACCAGCAAGTGCAGAAAACTCAGAGTGGCATACCTTAGTTTAGATTCATATGATAACCAACCCAGGGAAGAGAAGGCATCACAGTGGTGGTGACAGGCATTGACCCCCAGGGCAAACCTACCCACCCTATGGTAAGCCTGTTTGAGAAGTGATAAGGTAGTAGTGTTAGTTGTGAGCAGAAGTGGAGCACCATAAAATAGAACTGGGAGAAGAGAGGAAGATGCAATCTTATGACAAGAGGTTGAGATGAGTAAGGGATGGATACAATAGAGAGGGCCTAGCTTTTGGTTCAGAGATTTGATTAGGATGGAGACATGAGCATTAAGGGATAGTAAGGTATCCAAGGTGATGCCCAAGTATTTCAAAGTATGGACAAGTTCAAGGGTATCACTATTGAGGGACGTAATCCTGAAAGGGGGGAGGTTAGAGGCAGAAGTGTAGCCAAAAATGTCTGTTTTGTACACAGTCCCCAACAGTTACACCCCCCCATAAAAAAAATGTACACATCCTCTCCAAATGGCACCCCCTTCCAAAGAAGTCAGATTGTTGTCAGATTATTCCTCTAATCTCTAAAGAGGTTATACATGTATCTGTCTCCAAAACAACAGAAGTTTAAACAGAGACACTCCGCAGTGGCCTACATTAACCCAACTACTACAGATTAGAATGAAAAGGTTAACAGTAAGGTATGGTTTGTGACAGGAACTCAACAAAATTGTACACAAATGTGTACAGTGAGTATGCCTGCCTACACCCTTGGTTAGAGGAGGAAGAGGGAGGATGGAAAAACAGCATACTTTTTGTTTTCTTGGTGTTAAGAACAAGATGATTTCATATAAACCATCCTTCAAGAGAAGTGAAGTCAGATGCTAGCATACTGTTGATCCACTTGACATCAGAAGAGGAACGATAGATGATTGCATCATCCGCATAGAGGTGCACGGAAACCCCTCCACAGTTATTTGGCAGATCATTAATAAACAGCGAGAACAGCAGTGGGCCCAGTATAGAATCCTGCTGAATGCCACAAGTTATTAGTCTAAGGCCAGAAAGAGAATCAGCCCACTTGACCCTTTGTGAGCAGCAGGTGAGATAACTTTGGACCCATGCTAAGGCACTGGCATCAAGGCAGAGAACTTGTAGCTGCTGAAGCAGGAGACTGTGGCTGACCAGGTCAAATGCCTTTGTGAGGTCGATGAAGATGGCACCAGTGGCAAAGCCCTAGTCCATAGCCTGGAGCAGATGAGAAGTGACTTTAATTAAGGCCATGAGGGTACTATGGTTCTTTCTGAACCCATGCTGGTAGGGGGATAGCAGGTTATGGTGTTCCAGGTAGTTTTGGAGGCAATCATAAATGATACACTCCTGGATTTTTGCCAACGGACAGACAATTGAGATGGGTCTAAAATTTCTGACAACAGTGTTAGGCCCGCCCTTTTGAATGGGCACCACCACGGTAATCTTCCATTTGTCTGGGACAGTGCTTGATAGGAAGGACCAATTGAACAGATCATGAAATGGGTGGGCAATAGCAGGAGCTCCCAACTTGAGAAACTTAGGCTCAAGGGTGTCATGACCTGGTGAGCTAAAAGGTTTCAGCTTAGCAAGGAGCTGACGGACCTCACTGAGGGAAGCCAACTTCAGATGGAATGTGGGTTGAGCCCCAGTGTCACCAGGAGACAGTGGGGCTGAGATGGGTACAGATGAGTTGGGAAAGAGTGAAGTGTATTTGTGGAGATCGGTAAAAAATGTATTTAATCCAGCAGCAATAGACGGAGGGTCTGTTAGGACACACAGATACACAGGTATGGTATATGAACTTCTGAGAGCTGAGACAAATTGCAAGAAATTAATGGGAAATCCTATCTTGGATTTCAAAAGGAACTCCTGCATCTTTTACAGATGGAAATTGTTGATGGATCGATTACTAATGATGAATTTAATTACATATGGAATGAACATCCAAAAATGCCCACTTTTTACGCACTTCAAAAATGCATAAGAATATGCAAAAACCACCTGGGAGACCCATTGTATCCGGCATAGGGTCTCTTAGAGAAACACTGGGCTAGTTTGTTGATTTCTTTCTTCAAAAATGAGTATTCTCACTACCCTCTTACTTAAAGGACACAGGGGATACCATTAAAAAAGTATCAGATTTGGAATGGCAGAATAATTACTTGTGGCTAAGCATAGACGTTGAAGCTTTGTATATAACAAACACTCTGATAGAGTGGAGTGAAAGCTTGCAAATTTTTTCTGCAGAATAGCCCTTTAAGGGAAGCAACCCCTATTGAGTTTTTTAAAAAATACTTTAATGTTTATTCTCACCCACAATGTGTTCACATTTAATGGAGAACATTTTTTACAGCTTTGCGGCACAGCCATGGGTGCAGTTATGCACCCTCCTATGCCAATCTTTTTTTGGGTTACTGGGAATTACTGACGATCTATAATGCTGAAACAAACCCGTTTTTCAAAAATATTAAAAAGTGGCTGAGATTTATTGATGATTGCCTCTGTATCTGGAAGGGTGATGAAGAAACTGCTCTCAGATTTGTTGAATGGTTCAACAGCACTGAGATTAATTCAAAATTCACCTGTACAATGGGCAGGGAAAGGATCAGCTTCCTAGACTTAACTCTATCAGGTAATTGCACTACACATAAAATCCAGACACAAGGCTTCAGGAAACAAACTTCCACTAATGCATGTCTTAGGTCAGATAGTGCACATCCCAACACTCTGAAAAATTTGATTCCGTACAGCCAGATGTTGCGTATAAGACACAACTGCATTGAGGATGCTGTATTTTAAAAACAAGCTATGGAACTGAAAGGAAGATTTTTGGAATGGGGATATAAGAGGAAGATTATTGACAAAGCTTATGAGGCAGTCAGACAAAAGTCACAAAGGGACCTATTAATCACCAAGGATACTAAAAACAAATAAAAAATAGATTGGGGTCCTGTTACCTTTTCCACAGAGTTTAATTCAATAGCTGGCTCTATTGGCAGCATTATTTGGAAAAATTGACCAGTTTTACTTGGTGTCAATTCAGTGGAAAGGATAGTAGGCCCTAAACCTAGTCACATTTTGAAAAGCACTCAGCATTAAAGACAAGATGGTTCATAGCCATTTTTCATATATCAAGCCTTCCAACCTCACATGGCTTCCAACAAGATGAAAAGGGAACTTTACATGTAAAAAATGTAACATCTGTAAATATAGGAACACAGGTGTAAACTTGGGAACTTACAAAAATCAGACAGATGTTGTTGTGAAAGATTTCGTCACTTGTAGCGCTATCTTTATTGTCTATATTATGTGGTGTACCTGTGGGCTTGGATATGTAGGCAAAACTGTTCGCTCCTTTAGAGAGCGGATGCAAGAACACATAAGGTATATTATCAATGGCCGAACTGACAAAGTGCTAGGCAGACACTTTCTTGATAGACACAATTCGGACCCCAAAGATTTCAAATGTATGGGACTCAAAGTATGTAATTGTGGTGTGTGGGGAGGGGACCGTCAGAATACATTATTACAAAGAGACAGTTATTGGATTTTTAAATTAAATACTCTGAATCCTTCGGGACTTAATGAACTCTTGGACCTTAAACCCTACCTGTAATAAATTTCGTATTTAGAAAGATGGAAAATCTTAACTAAAAATCTATTGTAAAAATACAAACCTTCCCTCCCCCCCTTCCCTTATTTCATTAATAGGTCCTGCCGGTGTGAATAACTATCCCTGTTAGTGTAACTGAAGTGCTAGGACATGACAGTCTTTGAAATAACTATGAACTGCAACCCATTACTGTATATAGAAATTGTTAATTTGATGTGTTGAAATTTACAGCCCAGAAACTAATTGCACTTTATGCTCTCTTGCTTCTAGGACCTGGTCTGGAATCAGTTAAACACCACTTAGAAACATATCGATCATGGCAGTTCAAGCGTAGATCTCCAGGAATGCCCTGATAAATTATGGAAGATCACCAAAACTGTATCTTGGGACATTTAATGTGACATAGACTATTGTAGTCATGGAAAGTAAAAGAACCACAGACTTATACTAAAGCTTAATTGAAGTTGTTGTCACTTTAAAATGATTTTTTTTTTATTTTTACCCCCCCTCCCATTCTAGTTTTTTGTTATTAGTTTAAGGTTTTGCAAATCTCAGAGGAAAATTTAATACTTGTCTGTGGTGAATTTATGAAAAATGTTTTTCTCCCTTTTTTTGAAATTGATAAATGGCTTTAAATGATTATAAAGAAAAAATGCAAACTAATGATAACGTCATAACCTGGGGACTATGAATGTAAGTGGGCTAGTCTCATTCATTATCCCCAGATGAAGCCTAGTAGAGCAGGCAAAGTGCTGGGGATGGACCCCCACTGAGGTGAATGGCGACGCATTTGCTGAATTTAAAGTTTTGAATTGCACCTACGAGTTTGGAACTGCGTTATTTTCTGGTGTGCCTAATTTTGGTAACTGTGCAATAGCAACTGGCATGAATACCAAATTGAGAGTAAAGAAGTTAATGTTTGTCCTGTTAAATGTGTTGAATGTTTATCGTGGACTGTGGCCTGTTTTGCCAGTGACTGAACCGTGTTGCCAGCTGAAGGCATTCACCAGCATACAAACTGAACTTTGCCAGAATTGTTTATTCAGCCTTGGGCCTATTCCAGTCTCAGCCCAAGGCGACCATTCCTGCACCAGAGACTGTTTCTTCGTCAACAGATTGGCCTTGGGGATCCAGCCCCTGTGCAGAGACAATTTACAGGTTGCAGCCACCTGGAGGGAAAGGCCATGAAGTGGAGCTATGTCGTGTCAGCCCTGGTTCCCCATGGTCATTGATGAACTACATGAGGTCTCCATGTCAATCACCTGATCCATTACAGCCCACTGGTAGTGTGCATAAATACAGGGTAGCTCCCTGCAACAAATCCTTTAATTATTTGTGGTACCATCTGAGTGCTTCAGTAATTTTCTGGGTTATAAGAGACTGGGCCAACTGGCCAGGATTTCAAATAATCAGAGCTCTGTTTGTGCATGCTAACTGCCTTTTCTTTCCATCAAGGCCCCAACGACAGTTGTAATGCTGGCCACCCCCGACAATGCCTATGGCTAGCCAATATAACATCCTGGGTATCCAGTGTTGTAAGACTGATTATTTAGGATTAAAAGTGCATGCAAGGAAATCTGAATTTAAATCAGAATAGTAATCATTCAGCTAAATTCATACCCCTTCCTTGTTCAAGACCCCCTTAATAAATCTGACTGTTGTTTCATGTTTAACCTGGCTTATGAGCATATTATTAGTTGGGTTGCTGTACTAAAAGTGTATACTAGTGCTGTTAACCTTGCCTTTACAGGGGTTTCCAGGGCATTTGCTGATGGCCAGACCCTCAGTAGTGGGCAAGATTATGGAGGCACTCCTTAAGGAAAGGATAGCGCAACACCTGGAATTCATAGGGGCACAGGATCCAAGGCAGCCTGGGTTTACTAAAGGAAGGTCCTGTCAAACTAATCTCATAGATTTCTTTGACTGGGTAACCAGAGTGGTGGACCAAGGGGGAGCAGTTGATGTCGCCTACCTTGACTTCAGCAAAGCTTTCGACACTGTTCCACATAGAAGATTGATAATTAAGCTGGGTAGGCTCAGGGTGGGTCAGAAGTTGGTCAAGTGGGTGGCAAACTGGTTGACGGGCAGAAAACAGAGAGTGGCGGTAAATGGTATACAGTCAGAAGAGATGCAAGTCACAAGTGGGGTACCCCAGGGATCAGTCCTGGGGCCAGTTCTCTTCAATATCTTCATTAGTGACATTGCAGATGGACTAGAGGGTAAGGCTTGTCTGTTTGCAGATGACACCAAGATCTGCAATAGAGTAGATGATCCAGATCGGGTGGGCAGAATGAGAAGAGATCTGGATAAACTAGCAAAATGGTCAGAAGAGTGGCAACTGGGATTTAATGCAAAGAAGTGCAAGATCATGCACATAGGGAAGAGAAACCCTGAAGCCACCTACAGGCTGGGAGGGAGTTGCTGGCAGTCACAAAGGAAGAAAGAGACTTGGGCACCATCATCACCGATGACCTGAAATCATCCAAGCAGACCTCCAAAGCAGTAGGTAAGGCTAGGGGGATGTTAGGGTGTCTTAGTAGGGGTATCACAAGTCGTAAGAGGGAGGTAATAGTCCCTCATTACAAGACACTGGTTAGGCCCCATCTGGAGTACTGCGTGCAGTACTGGAGGCCACACCTTCACAAGGTCATTAACCAAATTGAGGCAGTCCAGAGAAGGGCAAAGACATGTGAGGACAGATTAATGGAGCTCAATATGTATACCCTTGAGCAAAGGAGGGAGAGAGGTGATATGATCAAAACATTCAAACACCTTAAGGGCATTAAAATGGTAAAAGAGTCTAACATGTTTAAATATAAGAAAAATAGCAGGACAAGAGGACACAGCATGAGATTAGAGGGAGGCCGATTAAGGAGTTATGTGAGGAAATTCTTTTTCACAGAAAGAGTAGTGGATGCATGGAACGGCCTACCTTAGGAAGTGGTGGCTATGAATACAGTGCAGGGCTTCAAACAAGCATGGGATAGGCATAAGG
Organism: Neoceratodus forsteri; assembly: GCA_016271365.2. Lineage (NCBI taxonomy): Eukaryota > Metazoa > Chordata > Ceratodontiformes > Ceratodontidae > Neoceratodus > Neoceratodus forsteri. The sequence goes on from CM057455.1 coordinate 292,420,854, forward strand.
GAGCAATACAGATGAGTATGAATAGATAGGCCACTGACAGAGCAAAAGCCGATGGCACATTTATAAGGTGGAAAAAGAAATGGGCAGACTGGATGGGTCTTGCAGTCCTTATCTGCCGTCAACCTCTATGTTTCTGCATATTATTACTGTTCACTGCTGACTGCGTGTTAACTGCTACTAAAGGTACAAGTTCACTAGATGGGTTTGTGGGTGGAATGCATGAAAGGCCACTCACACAGTCTGCAAAGGGTGTAAACAGAAGACACATTTACCACCACCAGGGCACTATTGGAAATTATAATGTAACAAAAGATGGAACCCCTTTGCTTTACCTTTTATATGTATGTAACACCCCCCCCTTCTGCCCCATCTAGGGGCAGACGTTTCTATCGCAGGTGGTCCCGTCAGGAAAAGGGAAGCACTCCTAAGCACTAGCATTCGAGACCTGTGCACTTCAGAAACAGTGGGGAAATGGCTGTCTCCTACCTGCTCGGCGTCTTCATAGCTGTGCACTTTACCTCCTCTTTCAGCATCTGATCTCCTCCCGAGCTGTCCACTGGACCAAGACCTCCCTACGCACTCTCAGCAGTCGTAGAAGCCCCTGTGGCCCCAACCAGGCTGGATCGGATATCTTTGCCACTGGAATGCAACTCTTGGAAAATTAATTAGACTGCAAATGCAGGGGGGAAAACAAGATTTCATTTCATTAACCTCCCCCCTGCAGTCAAATAATGCACAAACACGATTTCTCCCCAAACTGGGTTTTATTTTGCACCTGTACTGCAAATGATTCCAGTGATACAGGGGTCACCATACTTCAATAAAAAAGTAGAATAAGCAGCTCCATGGGGCTAGTAATGTTTTACATTACTGGCTGGACAAAATAAGGCAGCAGAAACTGAATGAATTCAGGCAGACACAAGCAAGGATTCTCCCCTCTGTCTACTTTCTCTATCCCAGGTGCTTTACCTGAGACTTACTAGAACACAGATCCCTGCAAACTTCTGGCTTCTACTGGATCTGGTAAGCCAACCTTCACTTTTCTTTGCTTTGGTCACCTCCAATCTGGCTCTGGTCATCCCCCCTTACAGTGGCGCGGGAAAGCAAGCGGCCTTCCCCACCTGGACCCCTGGGCACTGGCCCAAGTCACAGGGACATCCAGGAATTTTCTTGACAATCCAAGCCCCAACCCACGTTCAGTCACTGGCACTATTTCTGGGCCAAAGCCACCCCTGCTGTGATCACTCAGCTCTGCCTCAGCACCCCATGGCTCCAACTCACTCCAGGGATTCTGATGTTACTGACTTCATCAGGGGTCCCTGCCAGGCCCACATCCCTGCTTCAACTCCTGGGCTTGAATTAAGCTCCAGCACGGGACTACTCTCCAAGATCTGTCATTTCTTTGGCCTGTGACCCGCCTAGACCTCTATGTACTGGTGCCCCAGAACCCATCCTTCCAAACAGGCCCCTTGATTTGGGTGAAAGGCTCCCGACTTCCTGGACTCCCCAGGCCACCCTGCCACACCGGGTACGAGGGGAACCACTGCCCCTTCTGGGAGGGCACTGCCACTTTCCTCCCAGCCCCCTGGGACCTGAGATGTCACACAAAGGGGCTTCCTAAGGGCTCCTACTCTCTCTGGGTTTGCTGAAACCTCCTATTGCCCTAGCCCCAATGATGCAGGACCTGGCAACCCGTGTCCCCATGGAACTCCATACCCCCCACTCCTTGTTGATCATGGTGCATAGAAAGGCCATCCTGACTGCACTCTTTGGGAGGGTTTCCCTACTGGCCCTCCTGGACCGCCGCACTCCCTCTCTTGCCCATCTTGCCTACTCCTGAATCTACTCTTCCAGCCTCCCCCTTCCAGCCCCAGTCCTAATCCCCGGTCTGGAAAGGCCCCACTACTTCCCATCAGTCCCCTTACATACCCTCTGAACCACTCTCTGCTGCCACCTTGAGGCGTCCAGAGCAACGTCCCCCAGAGCACTAAACCCATTTCCTAGCTCGGGGGGTGGAGGTAGGAGGGGCATAGGGATGCCTAACAGTGGGAATATAAGCCCGCATTTACAGGGGGCTTACATTCTTCCCCCACCCAGGAAATCATTCCCTCCCAGGAATGATGGCAAGGGTCCAGTGATGGTCCTCTTCCATCAGACTATGTGCACTCCCCAGTCTTCTGAGGATGGACACACCATACCTGGCCACCAGGCACCACCCAGCCTGCCTACCTAACCCAACGTACATCTAAAACTGATCCTTAAACCCTACCTGCACCAGGAGATAAATCTAAAGTGCTAGTCACAACCTTAATCATTTCTTTAAATAGTAATTGCAATCACTTTTCATAATGATTTAACATTTCTGGAATTTTCCTTAAGCATTAGCTAACAGTAATAATGAGGTAGAAACTGTTTAGTCATTCCCACAAATACTTCCCACTGAATTTTAAAATGTTTCTCTGTGTACAAGCCCAGACCACTCACTCACACGTGCACACACATGTTCTCTCACCAACATTTCCGAAACATATTCTATCATGATTCTAAAACATTAACATTATAAAACTTTTCTCAAATTTAAGAGCTTGATTTGAATAAACTGAATTACATTCATCACATCAGCTCTGTGAAGCAATTTTCCTGGCGCAGTCCATAGTCTCAGTCCAAAAGGCTTAGGTTGCAGACCCCCGCGGAGAAGTACTATGCTGGATCTGGCTTAGTGGTCACTTCTCCAAAGGAATCCAGGTCCAAAAGATAGTACTTGGTCCGAGTCCCAGTTAAGTCCTGGACCATAGCAAAATGCATGAATGTAGTTAGTCCAGACCAAGCCCCTGTGTGACACATCGACCGCGCCTTCTGGAACAACTGTTGAGATGGGGCACTTCCTCCTCCTGGACGGTTCTTCAACCTCTCCAACTGCTCCTTGAAAACCCAGTCCTCCTGCATCTCCTCAGTAATGTCCCAAATCCGTTCTGGTACATATGGATAATTCAATCTGGGATATTCTACTTGCAGCCTTCTGTGAACCCACCTTTCGGCCTGACTCCACTCAGGCAGGTCCCTCACACTGATTCTCCTGGCTTGTCCCATTGGTACCCATATCCCCCATTGATATTTTAAGTTCAACGAGTCATTTGGGTTTAACCCATCCATCCAGGTCTGGAGAGTCTTAGCCCGGACCAAGAATTGTGAGGTGGTATCTCCAAAAGTGATAACCAGGCAGTGGTAAGGCCTAGAGATTGCCCTGACCACCATATGGTCCTGGAACTGGAACTGGCTGCCAACATACTTTTCCTCATCCAGCTCCCTTAGGTCCATTGGGTCACCAGCCCTCCCTCCGGGTGATACTGGTGCAGGCCCAGGCTCGGTGCCATGCTCTATAGATTTAACTCTGCACTTGGCTCCCGAGACAGGCTCCGATTTGCTGGATAAAGCCTTTGGGCTACCATTGGACAGGGGCCATCGTGAAGGTCACCCGGGCCCTGGAGGATCCCCAACCAGTTGTCTGAGGCCCCTGCCCCTCCCTCTGCCAGTGGGATAGCCGGTAGCCGGTGGCAGAGAGCTGGGAAGAGGATTGTGCTCCCCGTCACCTTTGTCCCTCTCTGGTGCACCTGCACCCTCCTCCTCAACAGCCTCCACTATCACATCCAGGGATTCGCTTTGGGTTTCATCCACCTGGACATGGATGCTCTCTCCCAGGGACAGTCTCTCAAACCCCTCAGAATCCCCACTGGCTGGTCACCACAGGATAAATAAGCTGGTGGTGGAACTGGGAGGATACATCCCCCTACACGGGACTGGCAGACTGCCTATACAATAGGGGCATATAGGCAACCTGGTTACTGCCTCCCCCATAAATCCACACCTCACACATCATTCACGTTCTTTGCATTTTCCCCCAGCTTTCCAGAGCCGGGAGAGAAGTGAGGCAGGAACTATAGCCAGGGGTTCCGCCTGAGGGATCGATTCAGGTCTCTCTGCATTTCCCCCTGCTACCACTTGCTGCCAATCCATGGCGGATGCCTGTGCTTGATTTTTTCCCCTCCCATTTCTCACACTCACAGTGAGCTGAGTTCTTTCGCTCCAGATATGTGCAGCCCAATTCACTTGCCTGCTCTGGCAATGTGCTTAGGAAACAGTCTCTTTTGCTCTCCTCTTGCTATCAATATTTTCTTCTAGCGCTATCTGTCTGCTACTGCTGGTCTCACTCCCTCAGCTCCACTCGCTCTGACTGCCCAATATGGCGCCTCTGTTTGCAGCTGCTATAGCTCCTTCTCGCCCATCCTCCAATCAGAACTCTGCCTTAGGGTCACGTGACCAGTCACGTATGCGCATCACACCAGCAGGCTAGGCCTAATGCCTGCTCCAGGCCTACCCCACAGCAATTCTGTACTGCGCCACAGGACTCAACAAGGCTGGGAAGCCTGGCACTGCCGCGGACTGCAAGGCTTGGGGTCCAGTGGTGATTTTGGAGTTCGGGGAACATCTCGGATGAGTAGCCCCACAGTGTAACTCCCCTTCCTGCTCCATCTAGGGGCATACTTTTCTATTGCAGGTGGTCCCGGCAGGAAAGGGGAGCACTCCTAAGCACTAGCATTCGAGACCTGTGCACTTCAGAAACAGCAGGGAAATAGTTGTCTCCTACCTGCTCGGCGTCTTCATAGCTGTGCACTTTACCTCCTCTCTCTCTTAGCATCTGATCTCCTCCCCGAGCTGTCCACCAGACTGAGATCTCCCTACGCACCCTTAGTGGTTGTAGAAGCCCCTGCGGCCCCAACCAGGTTGGAACAGTTATCTTTGCCACTGGAATGCAACTCATGGAAAATTCATTAGACTACAAATCCGGGGGAAAACAAGATTTCATTTCATTAACCTCCCCCCATACTCAAATAATGCACAAACACTACTTCTCCCCAAACTGGGTTTTATTTTGCACCTGTACTGCAAATGATTCCAGTGATACAGGGGTTACCATACTTCAATAAGAAAGTAGAATAAGCAGCTCCATGGGGCTAGTAACTTTTTACATTACTGGCTGGACAGAATAAGGCAGCAGAAACTGAATGAATTCAGGCAGACACAAGCAAGGATTCTCCTCTGCCTGCTATCTCTACCCCAGGTGCTCTACCAGAGACTTACTCGAACACAGATCCCTGCAATTTCCTGGCTTCTACTGGATCTGGTAATCCAACCTTCACTTTTCTTTCTTTTTGGGTCACCTCCAGTCTGGCTCTGGTCATCCCCCCCCTCACACTGGCGCGGGAAAGCAAGCAGCCTTCCCCACCTGGACCCCTGGGCACTGGCCCAAACCACAGGGGCATCCAGGAATTTTCCTGATGACCCAGGCCCCAACCCACCTTCTGTCCCTGGCACTATTTCTGGGCCAAAGCCACCCCTGTTGCGATCACTCGGCTCTGCCTCTGCACCCCATGGCTCCAACTCACTCTGGGAATTCTGCTGTTACTGACTTCATCTGGGGTCCCTGCCAAGCCCACATCCCTGTTTCAAATCCTGGACTTGAATTAAGCTCCAGCATGGGGCTACCCTCCAAGGTCTGCCATTTCTTTGGCCTGTGACCTGCCCAGATCTCTATGTACCGGCGTCCCAGGACCTGCCCCTCAAAACAGACCCCCTGATTTGGATGAAAGGCTCCCCGGCTCCCTCAATTCCCCAGGCTTCCCTGCCACACTGGGTATGAGGGGAACCACTGCCACCGGTTCCCCTCCTGGGAGGGCCCTGCCACTGCCCTCCCAGCCCTGGGACCTGGGATATCACACAAACGGGCTTCCTAAGGGCTCCTACTCTCTCTGGTTTGCTAAACCCTCCTACCGCCCTAGCCCCCAATGACACGGGACCTGGCTACCAGCACCCCCATGGAGCTCTATACCCCCCAGTCCTCGTCGACCACAGCACATAGAAATGCCATCCTGACTGCACTCTTTGGGGGGGTTTCCCCACTGGCCCTCCTGGACCACCGAGCTCCCTCACTTGCTTACCTTATCTGCTCCTGAATCTACTTTTCCAGCCTCCCCCCTACAGCCCCAAGCCTAATGCCTGGTCTGGAAAGGCCCCACTACTTCCTCTCAGTCCCATACCTCTCAACCTTTTGTCACTGAAATGACGGACATGGACATTTTTGGACACTCAAAATGAGGTACAATGAGTGACACAGACCCTCAGAATGAGGGACACATCCTCAAACATGGAGATACAAGCTCAGAACACTGTGAAAACCATAGTGTTTACTTGTACAATGTTTATTTTGGATTTAGTATTTTAGAATATTAAGCATTTCTGCTTTAAAGTCTGAATTTACAGCACATTCACTGTGTGGGCAGCACCTGTTCCATGAGGGACAGATAAGGGCAGAGCAATTTTAAGGTGCAAAATGAGGATGTCTCTTGTAATGAGGACACTTCAGAGGTATGCTCAGTCCCTTATATATCCTCTGAACCACTCTCTGCTGCCACTTTAGGCGTCAGAGCACTAAACCCATTTCCTAGCTTGGGGGGGTTGGAGGGAAAGGGATGTAACAGTGGGAATATAAGCCCCGCATTTACAGGGGGCTTACATGTACATTTTGCCTCTTTCTTTTTTTGTGTGTACATCAGGTTATGTCTGCTGCATGTTTATGATCTTATGTTTACTGAAAATTTAAAGAACATTTTTGTTATAAAAAAAGAAAATTGCTGAAGAAGCTGCAGGATGTGGTGCAGTTAGGGACATAAACGGGCAGGAAACTGAAGACAAAACAGCAGAGGGTGGTGATAAATGAGGTCAAATCGAAAGAGAGCGAGGTCACTAATGGAGTGCCCCAGGGATCTGTCCTGAGTCCTGTCCTCTTCAATATGTTCACCAGCAACATTGGAGAGGGCATCCGGGGCAAGTTGTGTCTCTTCATAGATGACATGAAGCTCTGCAGTAGGGTACATAATGATGAAGGGATCAGGGAGATGCAGAGGGGTCAACAAAGGCTAGAGAGGTGGTCTGAGGTTTAGCAGTTGAAATTCAATGCCAAAAAATGTAAGGCTATGCACCTAGGGAAAAAAAACAGGACAGAGGACTGAGTGGGAGAGGTTAAAATGAGCACTATGACAGAGGAAAGAGTCATCATTAGTGACTCCCTCAAACAATCCAGCCAGTGTAACAAGGCCTTTAGTAACGCTAATAGGATGCTAGGGGTGTAGTAGAAGGTGTACTGACAGCAGAAAAAAGTAGGTACTACTGCCTCTATATAGGTCACAGGTGAGGCCACACCTGGAATACTGTGCTCAGTTCTGGAGTCCTCACCTAAGGAAGGACAGGGACAGGCTGGAGACAGTGCATCACAGGGTGACGAAGATGATTCCAGGTCAACAGGGTAGAGCTTATGAAGATTGTCTCAATACACTGAACATGTACTCGCTGGAGAGCAGGTGAGAGAGGGGGAATATGATAGAAACTGAGACAGGGAACTAGGGACTGAAATTCAGAAGTGGGCAGCAAAGGGGGAGGTAGTGGTGGTGGTGGTGGGTGATCTCAATCTGCCAGATAAAATTGGGACATTCCAGCAGCTAAGAGTGCTAGAAGTCCAGCACTGCTAAATACGTTGAAGACTGCCTGCTGGTGCAGAAGGTCATGGAGACCACAAGGCAAACTACCATTCTTAAGGTGGTGCTCACCAACTCAGAAATGTTTGGCAGGGTGAGGGTTGGAGAGACTCTGGAGTCCAGTGACCATAATGCCATGTGGTTCGAACTGGCTCTGGGTACCAGTATACCCTCTTCAAAGGCTGCAGTTTTGGATTTCAGAAGAGCAGACTTCAACCAGATGAGGGAATTAGTCCAGGAAGGGAGTGAATGAAATCAGGGGGTGGAGGAGACGTGGTGAGTAATTAAAGGGCCATTCTAGAGACAACTAAATCATGCCTGAGAATGGTCACCAAAGTAAAAGACACAAGAGACCAATCTGGTCCTCAAAGGTCAGGGAGGCAGTGCGGGCTAAAGAAGGGCCTTCATTAGATGCAAAGAGAAACAGGGAAAAGAGAAACATTGAAACAGATACAATGATTGCAGAAAAGGACCGAAAGTCTATCTAGTCTACCTGGAGTTCCCTATCTGCCCCAAAACCTATTGTTCAGATAGGGTTTTATCCTTCCCGGTCCAGCCCCCGGCTCCCCCGCCCTTATTACTACCAAACTGTGCAACCGCTAAACCCTTCACTATGTCCCAGCCATGCTTGAAACTATTTATGGACTTGGCACCCACCACCACCTCCGCTGGTAGACAGTTCCATGGCTCCACCACCCTTTCCTTAAAATAAAGCTTCCTCACATCCCTGTTAAACCTTTCCCCCATCAGTTTCACTCATACCCTTGGATTCTTGACTCTCTACTCCTGCTGAATAGTTCCCCACAGTTCACCTTGTTTATTCCAAGGCCCCTGGAATTCTGTGATTTCATGGTTGTGGAATTTTCTGCAGAATTTGCATCATGCCGCTGAATGAATAAAAAAGAAATTATATATATATATAGTCACAGAGTTCATTGTTTTTGGTGCCCAGCTCTCTTCCCCATCTCATTTATTCTAAAGCCACTGTCCCAGAATTCAGTAGATCACCCTCGTGTGTACCTTCTTACTAGATGTGATCATGAGCTATACTCACAGTTATTCTGTCCCCCACCCTTAGCTCCCCTGATGGACCCCTCCTTGACTACTTCTATGTCTTGCTTGACAAAAAGGGCTACCCCACCTCCTTTTTCTGTGCCCCTATCTCGTCTATACATGGTGTTTCCTGGTACTGCGAAGTCCAAGTAATTACAGTAGTAGCAGCCTATGTTTCTGTGAACACTATGAGGCCTACTCCCACATCCGCCACCATTGCCTGGAGCTCACAAATTTTGTTTCCCAAACTCCAGGCATTTAGGCAGAGTGCCTTCCAACATGTGTCTATACATCTTCCCCTTCTTGTTAGCACCTCTCCCCTTTACCTCCCTTTGCCCTTAATTTTCTGCCCCTTGCATGTTCTGTGTGCCCCTCCACTCTGACCCCTTATCCTACTTTATTATGGACCCCTGTCTGGATGCCTACATCCCCTCTGTTTTTAACCCCCATTTCTGGGGAAGTCCTAGCTAGGTTCTTCCTATGTCCTCCTTCCTGTGTGGTTCCTGTAGCCTCCGTCTCCTCCCCACTTAGTTTAAATGGCTACCAACATAAACATATACATCAAACTTCTGCCTCGATGCACTACCTCCCTCTCTTACTTTTTATTTATTCAAGCGTTTCACCAGGAAGGTATACAGAGCAATAAATTGCTCATTTCCAGATGCGTCCTGAGGGACAGGGTAAATTGGAGGTACAGGTACAGCAGTGCAAAATTACAATTGAATTATTTTTGAGATGTGGTAAAACATAATTCAAATAATACAATATACAAAATTGTGAACATAATTGCAATATGAACAGTAAAGTGAAAAGAGTACAATTTACAGAGACCAGAAGCAGGAACAAGAGAACATGAGGGGTTACAGACAAGCAGTGATGCATGGTTACAAAATCAGGAGACAAAGGAAATATGTTAAAAAACAGAAAAAAAAAAAAACAGGGTGCAGCCTGGGTACTGAAATATCAGTCAAAACGGGAGTGGAGGGAAATAGTCTTAGTGAGTGTTAAGGAGATAATATTGAGTGCTAAGTTGGGCATAGCTAATTGGGCACTGGGGGCATAGAGAAGGACCAGAAGCTGTAAGTAGTACAGAACTCTGATACGGTCATGAGGACTGGCATGAGCAGGAATGGGATGAATACACTCGAAGGGAGGGAAGAGAGAGCATTGGTCGAACATACAAACATATGAAAGTGCCAGCAGAAACAGGCCTTATGGTCTATCGAGTCTGCTCAATTGTGCAGCTAGCCCCCCATCTTACAGCTACCCCATCTTCCCCTCCCCTACTTGTATTTACCCCGCCGTCCCATCCCCTCTTGAAACCGCCCACCATTCTACTGGACACCATCTCCTCAGGCAGAGCATTCCACTTGTTCACCACCTGTTCTGTGAAAAACTGTCTTCTGATCTCTCTCCTGAATCTTCCCCCCTCCAGTCTCAGCCGGTGCCCTCCCCCACCAAATCTTGAAAATTCCTTCCGTGTTAGTCTTGTTTATCCCTTTTAGGCATTTAAAGGTTTCAATCATATCCCCCCATCCCTCCTCTCTTCCAGTAAAAACATGTTCAGTTCACCCAGCCTATCCCGTAGGATTTTCCCACCAATCCCTGGATCATCTTTGTCGCCCTGCACTGCACCCCCCCTCCAGCAACTTGATGTCCCTCTTCAGGAATGGATGTCAGTACTGTACACAGTATTCCAGGTGTGGCCTGACCAATGACCTGCACGGGGAAAGGATCACCTCCTTGTTCCTGGAGGAGATACACCCCAGCATCTTGTTGGCTTTTGCTGCCGCCTTCCTGCACTGTGCTGAGTTGCTCATACTCCCTGTTATAAGCACCCCGAGATCCTTTTCTTCCTTGGTGCTTTCCAGCTGTACCCCTCCTAGCTGATAGGTCCTCCCCTGGTTCCTGGCATTAAAGTGCAGCACCTTGCACTTCTTGGCGTTGAACTCCAACTGCCACGTTTCCGATCACTCCAGTAGTTTGGTCAGGTCAGCCTGCAGCCCCTTCCACCCTTCGATGTCATCCACCATAGCTATCATCTTCGTATCATCTGTGAACAAACTGATCTTACTCTGGATCCCTTGTGAGATATCAGCTATGAATATCCCAAACAGCACCGGACCCAGTACTGATCCCTGTGGCACCCCACTGGTCACATCCCTGAGTGCTGCGAGCCCCCCCCCACTATCACCCTCTGCTGCCTTCCCTTCAGCCAGTTGGTGATCCATTTGACCATCTTTGTTCCCACCCCTATATATTCCAGCTTCCCATGTCTAATGGAATCAAAGGCCTTGCTGAAATTCAAATACAGGAGATACACTGCACGGCCCTTGTCCATTTCCCTGGTCACCCAGTCATAGTACTCAACTAGGTTTGTCTGGCATGATCTTCCCAAGACAAACCCATGCTGCTGACTGTCCTGGAATCCATTGTCCTCCAAAGATGTCACCAGTCACTCTTTTAGGATTGTATTCATGAGCTTTCCCACAATTGATGTGAGGCTCACTGGTCTGTAATTGCCTGGTTCATCCTTAGGGTCACAATGCGAAGGTGCATTGCAGATGGCAAAGGGGAGGGCATTCCAGTTTTTAGGGCAAGGGTAGGAAAAGGCAGATTGTTAGGTGTAGGCCATCATCCTTGAAAAGCCTCCTGTCCCAGAAGCCCCCCATTCTCCCAAAATGGTACCCCTCCTTCAGGCACCATCCCTTTACCCACCGATTAAACCTCCTCAGTCTCCTCCTTATTCACTCTTCTATTCTCCTCCCCTTCCCCCCCAACAGGGAGGACTTCAGAAAAGGCCAAGGGAATCTTAGTGTACCTTCAGTCTGTCCCCCAGCCTTTGAAAGTTGCACTTCACTGTCGCAACTGGCTAATTCGCCCGATGGTTGGTAGCCAAGTGTTTCACCTGATGGTTGGTAGCTAAGTGTACCAGCACTCCAAACTTCCCTCTCCCCTATCCTCTCTATGCTGTCCATATTTCTTTTTTTTTTTTTATGTAGTTTTTTGTAGGCTTCCCTGGTTTCTCCTCATACCCCGGGGCCCAGCACATGGCTGTACATGTGGTAAAAGCACGCACACACACACACCAGAATCCAGCTCAGCCCCTTCCGCCCTTGTCCTGCCATCCCTGCCAGCGTATGTTGCCCCTGTATCTCCATCTGGTGGGGCGGAACTATGGGAGGGTACAAACCACCACCCTGGGAGAGGAGGAAGCAGCCAGCGGCTCGCTCAATCCTGCTCTCCTGCCCCCCATGCCCGGCACCCCACCACCAAGGTAGTTCCAGAACCTGGGTTGCCAGAGCAGCACAAGGTAAGGCATCTAGCGCCTCAACCCTCAGCACCACTGGGCTGGATCTCCTATCCTGTCCATATTCCAGATGGCTGATGCACCTGGAAGGAATCTGACCACCTCCCAACTTTCCCACTACTTCCCACCAAATTCTCCACCCAGCTAATCATTGAGTCCCCCACCACTAGTATACTCCTTGCTGTCTTACTTCTCGTATTAACACTGGGTGTCAGTCAGTCATCCTGCTCACCTTGCCAACTGGCTCTGAGCCCCCACTTAGTACAGAGGACATATGCCCTGTACAATACATTGGACATGCACTCCCCGATATTCCATATGATGGCCAGCTGAGGTGGTTTGAGAAGGGCTGTGCTGGTCACCATATGGGGACCGTGGCACCAGTGATTCAGATAAGGGGGGGTTGGCAGGGTAGGTCTGTCCATGCCCATGGTGTGTGGGAGGCCACTAGATGCCAGGGACAGGTACGTTACTATGGGGATGGGGATCAGTGGGTGAGGGGGTACCACTAGACGACAGGGTATATGTTTATTACAATGTGGCTGGGGATTGTAGATGGGGGGGGACCACCGGATGCCAGGTATTTTCATTCTTTTTATGGGGTTGTGGATCTGGGACAGAAGAGGGACCAATGGACACCAGGGCATATGTATATGTGTATGGAGCTGGGGATCGGGGACTGGGGAGGGACCACTGGACACCAGGGTATATGGTTATGCGTATGGGGCTGGGGATTGGGGACCGGGGAGGGACCACTGGATGGCAGGGAAATATTGTCAATGGAAGAGGGCAGTGATCAGAGGGTGGATGGACCACTAGGCACCAGGAATGTACTGTTCTTTATGGTCATGGGTGGTTGGAGTGGGGGCAGGACCAGTCGCAGAGGCACACACCTGTCTCCACTTCCCATGAAAACAGTGCCCTGCATGCCCAATGGGCTCATTTGATTTGGGCTGTCCTAATATTGCAACAGGAGCTACCTGCACTATTGGGTTTGGTGGTCCTGTTCCCTGCACTGGTGGGATCCATGTCAGAGCAGCACTAGTCAACCGAGCGCTGTGTCGACATGCCCCTATATTCAGTTGGATAGTGCTGGGGCACTATCCAACTGAATATGGAATCGTAGGGCTCCTGGGCAATCAACAAAAAGCATAAACTTAGCACTCCACTTTGCCCATTTTTGAATAGTTAGCCCCAGATATCTTGGTAATTTCAGAACCTTGGCTCACCTCCAAGATTCCTGATGACTTCATCACTCTCCCTGGTGACTCATCCCCAGGCAGGATCCAGCAAAGAGGGGTGGTGGAGTGGCCATCTACATCTCCATTTGCATCCAATTCAAGCCTGTGCTCTTGATCTCCTCCACCTCCGCTTATCAGCTGTTCATCTTCAAACTCTCCCTTTCTCCATTCCTATCTTAATCATCAGGGCCTACTGCTGCATTGGTACTGTACTTCCCCTGCCAGTCACTGAGCTCCTCTCTACTGTCTCCTCTGACTCTACCTTGGGTGAGCTACTCATTCTTGGAGACTTCAGTATCAACTGGCTCTCCCATTCCACTCATAAACGATGTCAAAATATAAAATCCCTACAACTCTCTCAGCCGATCTCTGACTCCTCCTGATGTAGTGCTCTAGAGTTGGGGGCCCTACAGAAAATAAATTGGAGGAGTACACAAGGGAAGGTAGGCCATGCACTGGGAGTGCTGTCCTGCCTAGAGTATGGGTATTTTTTTAAATGATGGAACCCTTTTGTGGCTCAAACACGAGGTGCAAGAGTGGAACCCCTGAGCCCTTGAGAATGGTCAGCGTGACCGTTAGGCAGTTCATTAAGGACCAGGGAGAAGATCGGACACAGGGAGAGAGGGGGAGAGGGGGACCCAGAACAGGCTTACCTGAGGGCTGAAGTGGTCTCTTGGCTCCACCTGCATGCCTCTCTTTCAGTGAGGCGTTCCCAGTGTCAGCGATTTGGCAGCCTTTCCCCAACATCAGGGGCTCCTGCAGGAGTGTTGGCATGTGTTTCCAGTGTCAGCAGCAGCATGAGATGGTGGCTATGGTTTGGGCTCTCTTAAGCCCCATTTTTTATTTTATTATTTGAAGTTGTTTTGGTCCCTTGCTGGTGGCTTCAGCAGGCCACGGTGGTGAGCAGAGCCACAGTGTAAGAGAACAGTTAGAAGCCAGTCAGACTGACTTTGATTTGTCTGTTGGAAGCTGAGAACCTTGCTACACTGCAAAGAACAAACTATAACTCCATTTAGGACCTGGAAACCTGGTAAGGCATAATATTGTTGGGGACTTGTTAAGAAGGGGAGCTACATTTTCTACAAAAAGTTTAATTTTTTTTCCTTATTGGCATTAAGCAGAGAATTGCAGGATTCCATTAAAAGTGTAGTAATTTTATAACCAGAGGGACTGAGATACAACTGAATTTGCTTGATTGCTGGGGTTGAGACCTAGGATTTGGAAGGATACTTTTGCAACATTTTAAAAGTGTCCTGCTGGCTGAGAAGTTAAGTTGTTATCCCTGGTTTCACTGAAAGGTTTTGTGTATTGGAATCAGACATAGCAGAGTGCCTACATTGAAAGGCCTGCTTACATCACAGGTGTCACTAGTCAATCAAATGGCTCTGGGTGGGGTTTCATCACTGTGCTGTCTTAGGCATCCTTCAGAGTTAGAAGCCAGTCAGACTGACTTTGATTTGTCTGTTGGAAGTGGAGAACCTTGCTACATGGCAAAGAACAAATTATAACTCCATTTAGGACCTGGAAACCTGGTAAGGCATAATATTGTTGGGGACTTGTTAAGAAGGGGAGCTACGCTTTCTACAAAAAGTTTCATTTTTTTTTCTTATTGGCATTAAGCAGAAAATTGCAGGATTCCATTAAAAGTGTAGTCATTTTATAACCAGAGGGAGTGAGATACAACTGAATTTGCTTGATTGCTGAGGTTGAGATCTAGGATTTGGAAGGATATTTTTGCAACATTTTAAAAGTGTCCTGCTGGCTGAGGAGTGAGTTCATTTTTATCCCTGGACTCAGTAGAGTGGTTTGTGTAGGAGCAGTGGTCTAGTAAATTGTGGTGTTAGTTGAATTACTATAAAGGCAGTACTCACCAGGGTGGTGGAGCAGTTGTGTATTTGATTGTTTCTAACAGTCACCAGTGGCTGTGGACTACCCACACCCTTCCCACACCCAACCCCCAGGCGTGGCATTTCCTTTATAGCCAAAGTTCTGACATCACTTCCTCAACAGGTCTTGGGGCAGAACTGTCATATTCTTAATAACCCAGCACAGTGCATAAAGGGTAGGTACACACCACAAATAATTATATATATATATATATATATATATATATATATATATATACATATTGTATATTATAAGGAGAGGGACATGTGTGAGTGGTGCAATGCACTGGCTGTGGGGCAGCAGTTTTCTGGGAGACATTCTGGAAACTGCGTTGCTGTCCTATTTGCAAGCAACTGTCAGCTCTGAGGGAGGAGTCTGCCCACCTCCAGGCTGAACTAGCAAGGACTAAGGAGGCCTCCCCCACCCAAAGAGCACCACTGCCACAACCACTGCCTCAGAGGTTGCCAAGTATGAAGAGCAGTTGGACCACAGTGGGTTCTGGGAGGGTGCGGGTGGTGGACAAGAGGCGAAGCCCCCTAGTTGTACCTCTGCACAAATCATGTGATATTCTGGCAGAGCAAGGTTCCTCTATGATGGCACCCTCAGTGGAGACCCTGAAGAATGCTGATGACATCCACAAGGGAGACCCACAAAAGGGTGGCAAGGGACACCACAGGGGAAGGAAACAGCTTCTGATAGGGGACTCAATTGTTAGGGGGTAAAACTGGGGAAGGGAGAGGAGAAGGAAGTAAGGTGCCTGCCTGGTGCCATGGCTTGGAGGGACAGGAAGCGAATCCTCAGGATTGCAGAAGCAGCATCACAGGAGAGGGAACTAGATATCATTGCCCCACTCATTGTCCACCTTGGGACAAATGACCTAGATAGGCATGGGATCAGTGTAGTGCAGAATGAATTTGTGGAGTTGGGGAGGGGCCTCAGATGGGTAGCAAGCACGGTAATCTTCTCAGAGGTGCTGCCAGTCTATGGCAGGAGTGAGGCTAGGGTACTGCACACCATGCAATTTAATGAATGGTTGCAAAACTGGTGCAGAGCACAGGGCTTTGGCTTCATTGGGGACTGGGGGTCCACCTGGAGAGATAAAGGTCTATACTGGCACGATGGTCTGCATCTGTCCACGAAGGGAACCAAGCTCCTAGGTGACAGGTTTAAATGCTTCCTTGGCAAGCTTTTTAACTAGCCAAGGGGGGAGGTGCTGATAAGAGGCAGGAAATTTCAAGCCTCCCCCCACAAAACATGGCAGGTAGTAAGGTAAACACTGAGGTACAGAGCTCAACACAGGACAGGGGTAAATGGAAAAATAAACAAGGGCAATAACAGCCGGGGTGGGGGAAAAAAGGATAAAGCCAACATTAAATGGAGGGCAATGAGTACCAATGCCCGTAGTCTGGGAAACAAGCTTCCTGAGCTAGTAGCCCTGATAGAAGATGAACAATTGGATATTGTGGCAGTCACGGAAACATGATACATAGAGAACCATGACTGGGATGTCAACATACCAGGGTACATAATCTACAGAAGGGACAGGGAAGGTAAAAGAGGAGGTGGAGTAGCTCTATACATAAGGGAAGAGATCAAAGCTACAGAACTAAAAGTAAAGAGGAGGACAAGAGGCACTCTGGGTCACCTTGGAGACAGGGAATGGCATCACAATCTGCTGAGGGTTGTATACAGACCCGTCTCAAGAAGGAGAAATGGACAAGAAAATGATGAGGACATTCTCAAAATGGCTGAAAAAGGGAGATACTGTTGATGGGGACCTGAATATGCCAGATGTTAACTGGATGACATGTACTGCAGCCACATCCAAGAGCAGGGTCATTCTTGATGCCCTGCAGGCGCAGGCTTAGACAGCTAGTGTTGGAACCCACTCAGGAGGGAGCAATACTAGACCTGGTATTCTCAAATGGAGAGAGGATCACAAATTTAAAAGTCAGTAGACATCTGGGAACAAGCGACTACTGCACAGTGTGTCTACAATGAAACACAACCATGGAGATAAGCCATACAAAAACAAGGATACTTTACTTTAGAAGGGCTGACTTTGGCAAAATGGGTGAATACCTGAAGAATGCACTAGCAAATGGCCATAAAGGAGGGGTGGAAGAACAATGGAGAAAAATCAAAACTGCCATCATAGAGGCAACAAGCCTTTGTGTGAAACAAATAAAGAAAACAAAGCAGAGTAAAAAACCACTATGGTTCTCAAAAGAGGTGGCAGGGAAGGTTAAGGAGAAAAAGGCTGCATTCAATAAGTATAAGGAATCACAGAAGGAGCACGACAGGGAACTGTATCAATTAAAGCAGAAAGAAGTGGGGAAGGTAGTCAGAATAGCAAAGGCCCAAACCGAGGGAAAAATAGCCAACTCAGTTAAAAAGGGGGATACAACCTTTTATAGGTACATTAGGGAGCATAAAAGGTTAAGGGAGGGATAGTGAAGATTACTAAGGAGAGGGAGGTGGGCAGAGGAGACAGTGAAAAGGCAGAGATACTGAATGAATACTTTTGCTCAGTATTCACAAAGAAGATGAGGAGGAGTTACCTAAACCAGACAATAGAAGCACTCTGGGTAGGGGGGTTGACACCAGTCCATTCACAGAAGAAAGAGTCCTGAAAGAACTCCTAAAACTCAAGGTGGACAAAGCAATGGAGCCTGACGGGATTCACCCCAGAATCCTAAAAGAACTAAGGGAGGACCTAGTGACACCACTGACCACGCTTTTTAACAAATCATGGCAGGATGGGGTGGTACCTGAGGACTGGAGGCAGGCAGATGTGATTCCCCTTCACAAAAGTGGGAGCAATGCAGAAACAGGAAACTGCAGACCTGTAAGTTTGACCTCAGTGGTAGGGAAAATGATGGAATCACTTCTGAAAGAAAGAATTGTTGAGTACCTAGAGGCCAGCGGGGCACAGGACCCAAAGCAGCATGGATTTACAGCAGGAAGGTCATGTCAGACGAATCTAATTGATTTCTTTGACTGGGTGACCAAAGTAATAGACCAGGGAGGGGCTGTGGATATGGCCTACCTAGACTTTAGCAAGGCATTTGACGGTACACACAAAAGATTAATAATCAGTTAGCCAGCCTGGGGTGGGTCCCAGGGTGGTAGCTTGGTAGCAAACTGCGCACAACAGGACACAGAAGGTAATAGTGAATGGAACACATTCTGAAGAAAGGGAGTTTCTAGTGGAGTACCTCAGGGCTCAGTACTGGGTCCAGTCCTCTAACATCTTTATAGGTGACGTTGCAGAGGGGCTGGAGGGAAAGTTATGCCTCTTTGCAGATGACACAAAGATCTGTAACAGAGTTGATACACAAGAGGGGGTAGAAAAGATGAGAAAGGACTTGGCAAGGTTAGAGGAATGGTCAGACATATGGCAACTTAGATTCAATGCAAAGAAGTGCAAAGTAATGCACCTGGGAAACAAAAACCCAGGAGAAGAGTACACTATAGCAGGGGAGGTACTAAAAACAACAAAAATGGAAAGGGACCTGGGGGTAGTCATATCAGATGACCTAAAGGTGGGTAAGCAATGTGAAAAGTTGGTAAGGAGAGCCAGGGGGATACTGGGATGCATAGGAAGGGGCATCACAAGTAGAAAAAGGTAAGTGGTTATCCCTCTATACAGACAGTTGGTGAGACCCCATCTGGAGTATTGTGTGCAGTTTGGAGACCTCATCTCACGCTAGGACATAGACAGGATGGAAGCAGTCCAGAGGAGGGCAACTAAAATGGTGCAGGGTCTACATCAGAAACCATATGACGAGAGACTGAGAGAGCTTAATATGTATACCCTTGATGAAAGGAGGGACGGGGGGACATGATAGAAACTTTTAAGTACCTCAAGGGAATCAACAAAGTCCAGGAGGGTAGCATCTTTCAGAAAAAGAGATGTGTAAGAACAAGGGGGCACAATTTAAAGATAGAGGGGGGACGGCTCCGGGGTAATCTGAGGATTTTTTTTTTTCATGGAGAGAGTGGTGGATACATGGAACCGCCTTCCTGAGGAGGTCGTTGGGTCTAAAACAGTGGGGGAATTCAAACATGCATGGGACAGACATAAGGCAATTATAGTGGGGGGTTGCAGAAAGTAGGCTGTTGGTTAACTAGAATCTGCAGCTTATTTAGTAGGTAGGGAAATGGGCAGACTGGGCGGGCCAAGTGGTCCTTATCTGCCGTCAAAGTCTATGTTTCTATGTAACGGCACCAGGATGAGGTCACAGTAATGACAGAGTGTCAAGTGGAGCAGTAGATCCCACCTCCCAGACCATCCACCAAGCAACAGCAAACCTCCCATAGCCAGCATCCACCTCCATGGCACTTTACCCCAGGTCACGGCGATGAGTCAGAGGCAGCGCCATTGGGCAGAAGTTGGCCACCAGAACAATTAAAAGAATTTATTACTAATTAATAACAGTGCTGGAGCCATCAGGGATGGGAAGGGCTCCATTCAGGAAATGCCCAGAGGGCGGGGCAGTGGGCCAGACGCACTTGCTGAAAGGTGAAGGGAACTCCCAGATGGTGGAGCAGCCTCCAACTTGTTTCAGCTTGAACAAAGTTTTTTTTTATTTATTATAAATTGCACCAAGTGGCGCATAGCAACATGGCTGAGACTGCATGGGTGGGTGGATGTCCCCATCTCTGGACTGCCCACAGATGCAGTTCAGAGCTTGTTCTATAGGAGCAGTGTTGAGTCCAGCAGGACCCCAATAAAGGGACCTACTATACGGTGGTATAGGAGTCAGTATCCTGGGTTGGCATCACTGAGTACCCCCAGGGCACATCAACTACAGCTCTATAGCAGCAGAGACTGTGGGATTGGGGCAAACAAATTGAATAACTGCTGAATATGTCTGCTTAAAGTGCCAATGTACCCTACCTACATAGAAACATAGAATTTGACGGCAGATAAGGACCGCTTGGCCCACCCAGTCTGCCCATTTCCCTACCTACTGGATAAGCTGCAGATCCTAGTTAACCAGCAGCCTACTTCTTCCTACCCCAACCCCCCAGAACTGCCTTATGACTATCCCATGCATGCTTGAATTCCACCACTGATTTTGACTCCACAACCTCCTCCGGAAGGCCGCTCCATGCATCCACAACCTTCTCTGTGAAAAAATACTCCTTAAATTACCTCTGAGCTGCCCCCCCTCTATCTTCAAATTGTGCCCTCTTGTTCTTGCACACCTCTTTTTTTGAAAGATGCTACCCTCTTGGACTTTGTTGATTCATTTGAGGTACTTGAAAGTTTCTATCATGTCCCCCTTCTCCCTCCATTCCTCGAGGCTATACATATTAAGCTCCTTAAGTCTCTCTTCATATGTTTTGCGGTGCAGACCCTGCACCATTTTAGTTGCCCTCCTCTGGACAGCTTCCATCCTGTCTATGTCTTTACGGAGATTAGGTCTCCAGAACTGCACACAGTACTCCAGATGGGGTCTCACCAGCTGTCTGTACAGAGGGATAATAACTTCCTGTTTTCTGCTGGTGATGCCTCTCCCTATGCATCCCAGTATCCCCCAACCCTCTTGCTGCCCTCTCACGTTGCTTGCCCATCTTTAGGTCATCTAATGACTACCCCAGGTCCCTCTCCATTTTGTTGTTGTTAGTATCTCACCCCCCATATTCTTTCCCTGGGTTTTGTTTCCCAAGTGTGCCTTGCACTTCTTAGCGATGAATCTAGCTGCCATACATTTGACCATTCTCTAACCTTGCCAAGTCCCTTCTCATCCTTTCCACCCCACCCTGTGTATCAACTCTGTTGCAGATCTTAGTGTCATCTGCAAAGAGACATACTTTTCCTTCCAGTCCTTGTGCAATGTCGTTTATAAAGACATTGAAGAGGACCGGTCCTAATACTGAACCCTGCGGTACCCCACTAGTAACCCTCCTTTCTTCTGAGTGGACTCCATTTACTATTACTCTCTGTGTCCTATTCTCCAGCCAATTCTTTACCCAGGCTGTCATCTTGGGACCCACACCCAGGCTGGCTAACTTGTATATTAATATTTTGTGTGGGACTGTGTCGAATGCCTTGCTAAAGTCTAGGTAGGCCATGTCCACAGCCCCTCCCTGATCTACTACTTTGGTCACCCAGTCAAAGAAATCTATCAGATTCGTCTGGCATGACCTTCCCGCTGTGAATCCATGCTGCCTAGGGTCCTGTGCCCCTCTGGCCTCTAGATATTCGACAATTCTTTCCTTTAGAAGTGATTCCATCATTTTCCTATCACTGAGGTTAAACTAATAGGTCTATAGTTTCCTGCTTCTGCCTTGCTCCCACTTTTGTGAAGGGGAATCACATCTGCCCTCCTCCAGTCCTCGGGCACCACCCCATCCTCCCATAATTTGTTAAAAAGGGTAGTCAGTGGTGTCACTAGTTCTACCCTTAGTTCTTTTAGAATTCTGGGATGAATCCCATCAGACCCCATTGCTTTGTCCACCTTCAGTTTTAAGAGTTCTTTCAGAATCTTCTGTAAATGGGCCGGTATCAACTTCTGTATCCAGCGTGTTACTACTGTTTGTTTTATGTACCTCCCCCTCTTCCTTTGTAAATACTGAGCAAAAATATTTGTTTAGTATCTCTGCCTTTTCACAGTCTCCCTCTGCCCACCCCAAGCCTCACTATCCCTCCCTTGGTCTTCCTTCGTTCCCTGATGTACCTATAAAGGTTTTATCCACCTTCTTAACTGAGTTGGCTATCTTTCCTCGGTTTGGGCCTTTGCTGTTCTGACTGCCTTCCCAGCTTCCTTTTGCTTTAACTGATACAGTTCTCTGTCCTGCTCCTTCTCGATTCCTTGTACTTCCTGAATGCTTTCTTTTCTCTTGAACCTTCACTGCCACTTCCTTTGAGAACCATAGTGGTTTCTACATCGTCTTGTTTTGTTTATTTGCTTCACATAAAGGCTCGTTACCTCTGTGATGGCAGTTTTTATTATTCCCCATTGTTCTTCCACCCCTCCTTCCTGCCCATTTGCTAGTGCATTCCTTAGGCACTCACCCATTTTGGCAAAGTCAGCCCTCCTAAAGTTCAGTACTTTTGTCTTTGTATGGCTTGACTCTATTGCTGTGTTTATTGTGAACCATACTGTTCGACCTGACCAACTGAACTGCATTTAAGGATACAGCGCTTCATTACTGAGACTGCCAATATTGGGTTTCCCCATTAAACTAACTGCCAAGTACTGTGTTGTGCCAAATCATCAAAATGAACTGCCAGTCTTGTGTTCTACCCATTTTGCAAGTGAACTACCAATCCTGTGTTGTGCTTTGGCAAATTAACAATTTAAACCTGAGACCCTTTTATTCAACCTACAGCAACTGTTTAAAGAGAGTAGTGCCCAAACAGACTACCTATCGGTGTGGTACCTTCTCTGAAAGACTGTCTTAATCTCAGTATCCAACCTTAGACAACTCCCAGCTTGACAACTATGTTTGTGCTGCACAGCAAGATGATATCTTCTGTAACGACCTACGAACTGCTCAGGTGTCACACTCAGTAAAGACTGTTCCTGTCCGTCAGCTGGTGATGCCAAACACCTTTTGGACTACAATTTGTGGCGGTCGACCCAGCTAGAGTTAGGGGCAAGTTAGATCAGGTCCTTCCAGCTATTCAGACAAGCTATATCCCTATCCCATTAAGGAAGTGAAGGAAGATTAGGAGCTGCCTTTGCTCAATAGTTAAGGACTCTGATGCACAGTGGGGTGGGATTTTTGTTTTTGTTGCAGGAACAACGAAAGTGGACAGATCCAGGAGCGACGAAAGTGGTCAGATCCAGGAGCAATGAAAGCTCAAGGTATCTGGATTACAAATTCTTGTGTGTTCAGTTCAGTGTGTCCCTGTTTGGTGGTCTGTCACAACCTCCATACTGATGCCCAGAGAGTCTTGTGGAAGAATCCAGTTGTTCTACATTGATAGGTTGCCTGCCAAGATCTATGTACATATGTATGATATGTACGATCTGTCCTTGTACAGCTCACTGGTAAGGCCGCATCTAGAGTATGGAGTTCAGTACTGGTGCCCACACCTCAAAAAGGACATTAGCCTGCTGGAGAAGGTCCAGAGGAGGGCTACAAAGATGATAGCTGATCAGCAAGGTAAGGCATATGAGGAGAGGTTGAGGGCACTGAACATGTACTCCCTGGAAGTCAGGAGAGAGAAAGGGGACATGATTGGGACTTTCAAGTACTTGAAAGGGATAAATAAGGTTGATGAGGAGAGTCTCTTTAAGCTGAGTGGCAACCATAACACGAGGGGGCACAGTCTTAAGTTGGAGGGTGGGAGGTTTAGGAGGGCTGTCAGGAAGCACTTCTTCACAGAGAAGGTGGTGGACACTTGGAATGCACTGCCAGAAGAGGTAATCTCGTTGAAGACAGATGGCAGTTTTAAGAGAGGCTGGGACAGGTATGGGTAAGGGTAAGGGACATGGGTAGGGAGGGAGGATCGGAGGAGTGAGGAGAGGGGGCAGGGATAGTAGCTCAAGCTGTGGACTGTGCAACATGAGCAGACTTAATAGACCAAATGGCCTTCTTCTGCTGGCTTCTTCATATGTATGTTCGTATGTACCGATACAAAAGTCTTGTGCAATAAAGTGATGGGACCCGATGGGATTCATCCAAGGGTCCTAAAGGAACTAACTACAATGCTGCCACCTTCCTGGCAGTGCTTTTTAGCACCTCAGTAGAGATCGGAAAGTTTCAGATGACTGGAGGAGGGCTTCCGTGGTCCCTCTGCACAAAAGGAACAGTATGGAGGATGCTAGCAACTACAGGTCAGTCAGTCTCAAATCAGTGGTGAGGAAGTAAATGGAGACACTAATCTCATAGATTTCTCTGACTGGGTTACCAGAGAAGTGAATCAAAGGAGAGCACTGGACATGGCCTATCTGGATGTCAGTAAAGCTTTTGACACCATGCTGCACAGGAGGCTAGTTAAGAAACTAAGCAGCCTGGGGGTGCGGGAAAAAGTGACAAACTGGGTATCAAACTGGTTAAGGAATAGGAGACAAAGGGTTGTGGTAAATGGTAGCCACTCAGACAATAGGAGAGTGACTAGTGGGGTGCCACAGGGATCAGTGCTGGGACTGGTCCTCTTCAATGTCTTCATAGGCTACATTGCGGAGGACCTTGAAGAGAAGGTGTGTTTCTTTGTGGATGATACAAGAATCTGCAACAGGGTTGACACTTATGAAGGGGGTGGACAGAATGCGAAGGGATCTGAGGGGAAAACTAGATGAATGGTCTAGGGGGTGGCATCTGGGTTTCAATGCACAAAAGTGCACGGTTATGCACTTAGGGTTGTGGAACCCAGGGGCTGTGTAGAAGACGGGGGAGTGGAGCTTACAGTCACCAAGCATGACTAAGGTCTAGGGGTCATCATATCTGATGACCTCAAGGTAGCTGGGCAGTGTGACAGAGCAGTGGGAAAGGCTAGCAGGATCCTGGGGTGCATTGGGAGAGGGATTTCTAGCAGGATGAGGGAAGTGGTGCTGCCGTTGTATCATTCACTGGTGAGGCCCCACCTGGAATACTGTGTCCAGTTCTGGGAGGCCACATCTCTGCAAGGACACTGAAAGGATAGAGGTGGAACACAGGAGGGCAACCAGAATGGTGAGGAGGTTGCACAAGAAACCATATGAAGAAAGGCTGCAGGAACTCAACATACATATATTCCCTGGAAGAGGGGAGAGTGAGAGGAAACATTATTGAAACCGACAGGTACCTCACAGGAGTGAACAAGGTACAAGTGGAGTCTGTTTCAGAGAAAGAAAGTACTAGAACAAGGGGCATGAAATGAAGCTAAGAGGGGGTAGTTTAGAAGAGATGTGCAGAAATACTTCTTCATGGAAAGGATGGTGGATTTAAGCAATAATGCCCGACAGGGTGTGTGTCGTGCTGGGATAACGTCACGCCTCAGGTGGTTGGGCATGAGGCCGCAGGCCGAGTGCGTCCAACAAATGAGGCGTGACATTCTCCCAAACAACACACACCCTGGAGGGCATTATTGCTATTATACAATGGCTCGTTGTTATATATAAAATAAAATTAAAAAAATAATTTTAAAGAATGTTTTTATTAGAGTGGAAAAATATTTTTGTTTCTTAAGAGGAGATGCAAAAAAAGAGTATGACCTCCATGATGATGTATACAGTGGTTCACAGTGAGGCTGAGACTAGACCCGTGATGTTGTACTGATTAACATCACGGGTCCAGCCCAAGACTGACCAGAGTCCAGGATTTTTTCTTGCCATTGTATAATATCGGAACAGCCTATCAGAGGAGGTAGAGGGGGCAAAGACTATGGGTAGCTTCAAGCACGTGTAGGATAGACACAGGGACACATTAGGTAGTGGAACAGAGGCATAGAGTGACATCTATGCCCAACTAGGGTCAGTGGTGAAGGAACAGACAGGGACAAGGGTCAGACTGGATGGGCCTTAAGGTCCTTTTCTGCCAACAGAATCCATGTTCTATGTTTCTTGCAGTGCCTTTGGCCTGGTGGTTTGACACGACCTTTCCCAGCCAATTAAATTCTTCAGTCTAGAGGATGAGGAGCACTCTCCGATGATCCCCTCTTCTGGAAATAAAGTTCTCCTGTTCCTTCTGGAGGCATCTTTTTTCAATACACTCCAGTGCATTTGTCCTCTGAAGTCCCCTTCTTGTGTGCACTTCACTGTTTGTAGAGTCCACTTGCAGGTCATCATTCACAGCTGCATCAAAGGGTAACCAAACTACTATCTGGGGTTAACCCTGGCCAGGGTCATAGAACCTTAGGAATCTCACACCTGTCATACAGCTTAAGAAATCTTGCATTTGTCATAAAGCTTTAGAAATCTTGCAATTGTCGTAGATTTACAATTCTTGCAAATGTCATTGAGTTTAGAATCCTTACAAAAATCAGAATTTGAAATTCTTGCAATTGTTTTAACAGTATAGCAATCATATAGAGTTTCAGAATCCTTGCAGTTGCCTTAGAGTAGTCTATCATAGTGGCAGTCCATCCAGTGGCTCCGTTTCCCTGTGTTTTGTTGTGACACTTGCATCCCTCCCTACAATAAATTCTTCTGATTGCATCTGAAGTTGTGCCTGCCTCTCCTTGCAAGTCAGACAACATTAGGTCTGAGTGAATGAAAACGAACCCATAGTTCCTTTGACAGTGGCACAAGGCGAGTGCCCACTGCACTGACAATATTAAACTCTGAACCACACTCTCTGACTGGGTACTAACCTCCCACCTCCATCGTACTTTGGATGCAGGTACCCTCTTTGACACCCTAAGTGAGCACCATATGGTCTACAGCATGCACAAAATGAATCGGCCCTAAGTCCCCCAAATGTATCCATATTCACTCCTTCAGGTCACTGGATTTGTCTTCTCTCCATGCTGACCTTCACTCAACTAACTCGTCCCCCATCCCTGCAGCTGACAACACTAACTCTGCCCCCCAAAATTTTTCCATTCTAAATTTATGGCAGTTTGAGACTCCCATACCCCGCGTAGAAAAAACAGGGTTTGAGGTTCCAGCCTACTGTGCAATTCAGATAAGGTGCTTGCCTGCCTCTGTGGAAAGGACCTGGATTGCAGGGCACACAATGCCTCTTGCTCATCCACTGACCTGGATAAATACCGGACCCTTTACAACCGCTGCACCAAAACCAGCAGGCTCATGCAATCTGAATACTTTGAATCCACTTTCCAGAACAATCTAAGTCATCTTATTAAGTTCTGGAAGGTCATCCAGTCCTTATTCTCCCCACCCAGTTCCCTTCCTATGTTCTCAAGCAGATCGCTCATCCAGCTCTGACCCTGATGAAGTTGCCTTTTCCTTCAACACCTTTTTCACCTATTGTGTAAGTACCCTTCTCTCCTACGCCATCCTTTCTCTGTTCCTCTCTGTTCCTTCCCCTCCTCCACCTACCTCCCCCCTCCCCCCACTTTCTCCTTCTCTCCCACCACTCCTTCTGCCTTGCTCAATGCCCTTTTAGGTCTAAACCCAAACAAGTGTCTAAGTTTTGACAGCCTTAACCCCAAACTACTTCACCTTTCTGCTCTTGTCATTGCTACTCCCATCGCATTTATCCTCAACCTCTTGTTCTCCCTGGCTGCCATCCCTGATGCTTGGAAGTGGGCAACAGTCATCCCCTTCCCAAAGGGGAGACCCTTTTTCTCCTGGAAACTATCACCTGTTCTCTCTTCTTCCTACCCTGGCAAAGTTCTAAGAACACCTAGTCCTCTCACAACTCTCTCCCTTCCTTGACAACTCCTCCTTCTTCACTCCCTTCCAGTCTCACTTCCAGAAGTCCCACTCTATCTCCACATTCCTCCTCCAGCTTACTGATTCCCTCCTGACTGGTTTGGATCAGGGCCTGATTATCTCTGCAGCCGTTCATGACCTGGCCAAGGCTTTCAGTAGAGTTGCCCACCCACTTCTTCTGGACAAGCTTAAAAGGGCTGGGCTCTCTGACCATTCAGTTAGCTGGTTACACTCCTACCTCAAGAGCAGGTCCTAAGCTGTCCATATTGGAGACACCTCCCTCCCCCCCATCTGCTCATGTATTACCAAAGCTCAGTCCTGGGCCTTGTTCTCTGATTTCCTAAATAACCTCCCAAATGCCCATACTGCCTCAGCTATACACATGTACATGGACAATACTGTGCTCTTCACATCTGGTGCCTCCACCCCTGACCTGGCCGCTTGGCTCCAGTCAAGCGTTTCCAATATCTAGTGCTGGTTCTGGGCTAATCAGCTGTTCCTCAATGCCCAGGAAATTGTCTCTATGACCCTTGGCACCAGGCAGAGGCTGGCCAGACTCTCACTTCCGCTCCTTCCATACCCCTGATGGTGCCATGACTGAGGACATCTCCTTTAGAAACCTCAGATATGGTTGGACCGTCACCTTGATTTCTCTCTTTATGTAGAAACCATCTGTTAGAAGCTCCATCCTAAACTTGGGGCTCTGTATAGAAATAAAGCATACATTCCACTTCCTGCCTGCAAAGAAATCATCTCAAAGATGATCCTCCTGATCTTGGATTAGGCCAGGGTGACATTGTGTATCATGCTGCTCCCAAATCCATCCTTTCCTGGCCAGACTGGACCCCCTTTTTCATTCCTTTTGTCGCTTTGCCCTTGACTGTCCTCCTCGTGCCCAGCACTATTCCCTCTACACCTCCTTTTCTCTCCTTTTCCTCAATGCCAGGTGTTTCTCTCACTGTGACTCCTTTTCCTTCCTCCTCATCCCCTCTGCCCCCAGGTACTCCCTTCATAACACTGACTCTTGCTTGCTCTCTTTCTTTCCTCCCATGAAATCCATTGCAGGTCAAGCGTCTTTCTCCTTCAGATTTCCTCAGCTCTGGTCTTCTCTCCCCTCTTGCTATTCACTCCGCCTCCTTCCTCTGTTCCCTTAAAACCCTTCTTCGTAACCTCCAACTCAATCCTGCAAATACCCCTGACCTTGCCTTACCCCCTACTTCTTTAAATGAAGCTCAGTGGTCCAGCCTCCTGTGTTTGCTGCCCTAAGACTGCATCTTATTTACTAGGCATGTACTTTGTACTAGTGCTAATATGGTGGAACTGTCCCTTTCCTCATTGTGCAAGTGTACTTTTAATTTTGAATTTTGTGTACTTAGTGTATAATTTATATTCTATCTATGCAATATTTATTTCTGTATGTACTTCATTGTATATACCACTTTGAACTGTTACTCCCTTGCCCTCTATGCCCCAGAACGCGTCTGGAAATGAGTTGCTACCAACCAGCTCAGTATGTCTAACCTGGTAAAACATAGAAACATTGAAGTTGACAGAAGGTAAGGACTGCAAGGCCCATCCAGTCTGCCCATTTTTTCTACCTTATGAATGTACCATAGGTCTGTACTCTGTCAATGGCCTATCCATTCATACTGATCTGTATTGCTCCCTTATGCCTATCCTATGCCTGTTTGAAGCCCTGTACTGTATTCATATCCACCACTTCCTGAGGTAGGCCGTTCCATGCATCTGCCACCCTTTCTGTGAAAAAGAACTTCCTCACATTACCCCTTAATCGGCCTCTATCTAATCTCATGCTGTGTCCTTTTGTCCTACTATTTTTCTTATATTGAAACATGTTAGACTCTTTTACCTTGTTAATGCCCTTAAGATGTTTGAATGTTTTCAATCATATCACCTCTCTCCCTCGTTTGCTCTAGGGTATACATACTGAGCTCCATTAATCTGTCCTCATATGTTTTCTGATGCAGTCCCTGCACCATTTTGGTTGCCCTTCTCTGGACTGCCTCCATTTTGTTAAAGTCCTTGTGCATGTGCAGCCTCCAGTCCTGCACACAGTACTCCAGGTGGGGCCTAATCAATGTCTTGTAAAGAGGGATTATTACCTCCCTCTTACGACTTGCAATACCCCTACTAATACACCCCAACATCCCTCTAGCCTTACCTACTGCTTTAGTGGTCTGCTTGGATGATTTCAGGTCATCTGTGATGATGATGCCTAAGTCTCTTTCTTCCCTTGTGATTGTCAGCAACTCCCCGCACAACCTATAGGTTGCTTTTGAAATAAATAAATAAATAAATAAATAAACAGAAGCAGCCTATCAGAAATGTTCTGGTTCAGATGCCCCACCCCCATACTACATAGAAACATAGAAACATAGAAGTTGACGGCAGATAAGGACCGCAAGGCCCATCCAGTCTGCCCATTTCTTTTTCTACCTTATAAATGTGCCATCGGCCTTTGCTATGTCAGTGACCTATCTATTCATAGTCATTTGTATTGCTCCCTTATGCCTATCCCATGCCTGTTTGAAGCCCTGCACTGTATTCATAGCCACTACTTCTTGTGGTAAGCCATTCCATGCATCTCCACCCTTTCTGTGAAAAAATTTCCTCACATTTCCCCCCTTAATGGCCTCCTCTAATCTCATGCTGTGTCCTCTTGTCCTGCTATTTTTCTTATATTTAAACATGTTAGACTCTTTCATTGTTTATGCCCTTAAGGTGTTTAAATGTCTCGATCATATCACCTCTCCCTCCTTTGCTCAAGGGTATACATATTGAGCTCCGTTAATCTGTCCTCATATGTCTTCTGATGCAGTCGCAACTATTTTGGTTGCCCTTCTCTGGACTGCCTCAAATTTAGTTAATGTCCTTGTGAGGTGTGGCCTCCAATACCACGCAGTACTCCAGATGGGGCCTAACCAAGTATCTTGTACAGAGGATTATTACCTCCCTCTACGATTTGTGATACCCCTAATAATACACAC
This sequence comes from Neoceratodus forsteri, assembly GCA_016271365.2. NCBI lineage: Eukaryota > Metazoa > Chordata > Ceratodontiformes > Ceratodontidae > Neoceratodus > Neoceratodus forsteri. The sequence goes on from CM057455.1 coordinate 292,451,223, forward strand.
CCTAACACCCCCAGCCTTACCTAATGCTTTAGAGGTCTGCTGGATGATTTCAGGTCATCAGTGATGATGATGCCCAAGTCTCTTTCTTCCTTTGTGACTGCTAGCAACTCCTCCCAGCCTATAAGTGGCTTCAGGTTTTCTTCCTATGTGCATGATTTTGCACTTCTTGCATTAAACCCAGTTGCCACTCTTCTGACCATTCTGCTAGGTTATCCAGATCTCTTCTCATTCTGCCCACCCCATCTGGATCATCTACTCTGTTGCAGATCTTGGTGTCATCTGCAAACAGACAAAGCCTTACCCTCTAGTCCATCTGCTAGGTCACTAATGAAGATGTTGAATAGGACTGGCCCCAGGACTGATCCCAGGTACCCACTTGTGACTTGCATCTCTTCTGACTGTATACCATTTACCACCACTCTCTGTTTCTCCAGTCAACCAGTTTGCCCCCAGTTGACTAACTGACCCACCCTGAGCCTACCTAGCTTATTTATCAATCTTCTATGTGGAACAGTGTCAAAGCTTTGCTGAAGTCAAGGTAGGCGACATCAACTGCTCCCTTGGTCCCCTCTGGGGTTACCCAGTCAAAGAAATCCTGAGATTAGTTTGACAGGACCTTCCTTTGTAAACCCATGCTGTCTTGGATCCTGTGCCCCTATGGATTCCAGGTGTTGCACTATCCTTTCCTTAAGGGTGCTTCCATAATCTTGCCCACTACTGAGGTAAGACTGACCGGTCTGTAGTTCCCCGCCTCCTCCTGCTACCACTCTTGTGGAGTGGGATCACATGAACCCTTCTCCAGTCTTCTGGGACCTCTCCTGTGATCAGAGACTCACTAAACAATTCTGCTAATGGCTCTGCTAGTTCCTCCTTTAGCTCCTTAAGTACCCTGGGATGTATGCCATCAGGGTCCCATTGCCTTATCCACCCTGAGCTTAGAAAGCTCTTGTAGGACCCTTTCTTTTGTGAAGGAGTAGTGCTCACCTCCCTCCCCTGTGTCCATGATGCTGAGCTGTGGGCCCTGCCCTACCTTCTCTTCAGTGAATACTGAGCAAAAGTATCTATTTAGGATAGATGCCTTTACAGGGTCCTCCTCCTCCATGCTCCCTTTTCTCCATTAAGCTTAGCACACCCCTCTGGACTTTCTCCTTTCACTAATGTATCTATAGAAAGTCTTGTCACCTTCTTTACTGTTTGTGCTAGTGTTTCCTCAGTTTGGGACTTTGCCTGCCTTACTGCCTTCCTGCTTCCCTTAGAGCAGTTTGGTATGCCCCTATCTTCATCCCGCTGTGTTCCCTTATATTTTCTGAAGGCCAGCCTTTTGGCTCTGACCTTTTCTGCTACTGTATTTGAGAACCAAAGTGGTTTCCTTCTTCTTTTGCACTTCCTTTTCTGTCTAACACAATGGGATGTTGCTTCAAATTGTATCCTTAATGCTTGCCACTTTGCCTGTACCTCCTCACCTGTGTTTCTTTTTGCCAGGGCTAGCTTAACTCTGTTGGCCATCTTATCAAAGTCAGCTCCTCTGAAGTCCCATATTTTGCCTTGGAATGGGATGATTTAGATGTAGTAGCCAAATTGAACCATACCATGTGATGGTCACTGGCCCCCAGGTGACCTTCTACCTGGAGATCTGTGATCCCTTCTTTGTTAGTCAGTACTAGATCTAGGATAGCCCTGTCTCTTGTGGGTTGCTACGTGAGTTGTTTGAGGCCCTCCCTGCAGGGAATCCACTATGAGTCTAGTTCTGGCAGATGTTCCTGCTGGTATTGACCAATCTGTATCTGGCATGTTGAAGTCTCCCATTATCAGAACCTCCCCTTTAGCTGTCATGTTTTGTATATCTTCTAACAGTAATGTGTCTATGTCCTCCCTCTGGTCTGGGGGCCTGTAGACAACCCCAGTTCTTATGGCTGTCCCATTTCCTGTTTCCAGGGTGACCCACAGTTCTTCTGGCTCCTTATGTGTATTCTGAATTTCTGTAGCTTTGATATTTTCATTAACTTTTTTTTTCATTAACTCATTACTTCCTATGCATCACCACAGGGAATGGGGGAGGCATTTGGGGGAGAGGGAGAAAATAGCTAAAGTTGCACGGATTGAGCTCCATGTGCTGCTGTGCTAGATGGCTCCACTCTGCAACTTCTGCCCAAGCCAGTGTTACAACTGTGGCTGTGTCGAGCTGTACTGTACTGCAGATCACAGGGAATATGGGTAGCTGTCTGTGTAAAAGGTACCAGTGTAAAATAAATGTATATATATTTTGTTATTTATTATAGACACCTCTGGGGGACCCAGTCAGTAATGAAGTGCCTTTTTTATATTATATTGTTACTGTAAGGGTATGTATCACTTTATGAGGCATAGCCTAAGCTACACAATGCTAGTGGGTTGTGATGCTTGCGTACTCCGTGCGTGTTGTTGGAATCTGCACTGTATGGATGTGCGCTTGGTGCAGTTACTGCTGAAATAAAATAAATCACAAATGCTCTGCTGTCCTTGCATATCATTTCATGGTGTCAGAATGGAGCAGATGTCACCTCCCACTGCTTTGAATTTGTAAGGAAATCTAGCAGAAAACTGGTGGTGGTTCAAGCAATAATTAGAATTATTTCTCATTGTGAGTGGCGTTTTTGATAAATCAAGGAAAGTGCCGGCCATGACCTTTCTATATGTTGCTGGTCCCTCAGCACTGGAAGTGTAGAACACCTCTGAATGGGGGCAGGAAGAGGATAAAGAAACTCTCTCACATATTATGGACAAATCTGAGAGGTACTGCAACCCTAGAAAAACATCACCTATGAACAGCATCTGTTTAATGTTAGAAACAAAACCACAGGGGAATCTGTAGATGCCTGTCACAGATTTGAAGCTGAAAGCCAAATTGTGTGAATTTGGAGAGCTGTGTGATTCTTTAATCTGTGATTGGACTGTTTGTGGCATACAGAATGACCAAGAAGCAGAATTGCCTCTGGCTAAAGCCATGGACATTTGCAGAGCAGCAGAGCAGCAGAGCTCAGCGAAACCCCCATAAAACAAGTAAGCGAGACAGCTCAGGAGGGACAGTTGGCGCATTCCGCCTCTTTAAGAAAAGAAAGGCCCAGAGGTGGCTCGCCTTAGAGAAGAGGCAGTACACCTGCTCAAGTGAATAAATGTAGCTGTGGGAAGAGCGAGCATGAACATAAGCCGATAAATTGCCCAGCATTTGGGCAAACATGCAAATGGTATAACTGGAAGAACCAATTGGCAATGTGACACACAGCAAGCAGCTTGAAAGTACACACAGTTATCGAAGACTCCAGCAGTGGCAGCAAAAGAACTTTCTGTATAGAATCACTGACCACAAATAAAGTCAAACCTGATTAGAAAGTGCTGTTAAACATAAATGGGAAAATCGTAAGCTTCAAATTAGACAGAGGAGCACAGTGCAATGTACTGCCACTGAAGATGTACAAAACGCTATAGAGGGATGCAGTCCACAGATTGTAAGCAAAATTTGTCTCATATTCAGGGCACAAACTGAACGTATGAGGCAAAGTAACTTTAACTGCATGTTTTAGAAAACAGTATCACCTGATTACCTTTCAAGTAGTGGATATTGTCACACCAGTCATAGGGCTTCCTACTTGCCTAGAAATGAAGCTAGTGAAGAAAATGTTTTCTATGACCACACATAGTGACAAACAAGTGGACAGCACTGAAGATACACTGTCAAAGTTCATTGGTGTTTTTGATGAGCTGGGTTGCTCAGAAGGAACGAGTCTTTGTGCCCTGTAATACACCCTCCCAGGAAAATTCCATTTTCAATACAAAGCAAATTGAAAGTAGAGCTTGAAAAAATGGTGACGCTTGGTGTGACAGAACGGGTTGAAAAAACCACAAGCTGGGTTAATTTTATAGTTGTCATTGAAAAACCAAAGTGAGAATCTGCATAGCTCCATGTGACCTAAAGAAATCAATTAAAAGGGAACACTATCCCATGAAGACAGTGGAGGGAGCTGCTGCAAAGCCTGCAGTAGCACAGATTTTTTTCAGTGCTTGATGCAGGACATGCATTTTGGCAGATTAAATTAAATGAACCCAGTTCATAGTTAGTGACCTTCAACACACCATTTGGACATTACAAGTTTAAATGCATGCCATTTGGCATCTGTTCCTCACCAGAAGTGTTCCAAAGGAGAATATCTCAGATTTTTGAAGGCCTAGAGGGCACTGAGGTTATAATGGATGATATATTGATCTGGGGCGCTAATCTCAATGAACATAATGACAGACTTCGAAAGGTCCTGACTAGAGCTTGGGACCGACATTTAACTCTATGGGCCTGATTCACAAAGCCCCTTGATTGACGCAAGGTGCCTGCACCAAACATGAATAGCGCAAGTGGCACCTTGTGTCAGAAAATGCCCTTGGAGCTATTCTCAAAGGCAGCCTGCATCAGCCGCAGGCTGCCTGCCCCAAACAAGGCTTGCACCACCCGTGCGCCCAAGAATGGGCTGCAATATGGCGCTAGGTTCATGTGGCAGATGCAAGCTGCCACAACCCCCCTAAATGCAATTCACAGACGTCCTCCAGAGGACACATTTCTAAGTACCTTTAGACCAGCCAGGGCTGGTCTAAGGATACTTAGAACAACATCCCTTGGAGACGTCTAGCCTGTTGGGGCACTGTGCCACATTCATTTAATAATACATATAACCCTGGTGGTCTAGCGGTCCCCCCCCCCGCCCCGATATGGCCAGTATTCACTTTAAAATTCATATAATACCCTGGTGATCTAGTGGTCCTACCAACCCCCACACCCTGGCATGTGGTGCCCCTTTATCACCCCAACCCATGCCCCAGCTGGCGCTGGCACACCCTCCCTCCCAATCTCAGCTGGCACTGATTGAACTGTCATTGAGGCTTGTATTATAATACAGTACATGCAATGAGTGTGAACTGTATTATAATCTGACGCACAATTGACAGTTTAGTCGACACTGGCTGAGGTGGTGAGGAGGCATGCTGGTGCGGCTCGAGGCTATGGGTTGGAGGGAGCGGGTGAGTACTACATGCTAGGGGTGGGATCACTAGACCACCAGGATATTACATGACTTTTAAAGTGAATGCTGTCCACATTTGGTAGGGGGACCACAGACCACCAGAGGCTACTATTTATTAAAAGGGGATATTAGGGCGGTGAGGACCACTAGACCACCAGGGTAGAATATTATTTTACTGGTGTTAACGGGCATTAGGGACTGCTAGATCACCAGAGATGGGGGACAAGGCTGCTTGCCCTGTCCACAGAAGCTTCCGACAAACCCCTCCCATGCACCAGGTGTTTGTCGCACAGGAGAGGTTGCCGCAAGTGTGGGCAGTTAGGTGCCAGGACCCATCCTGTACCAGAATCTGGTGCAGGGTCCCTGGCATATGGTGCTTTGGTGCAAGCTGTTGTTTGCCGCAGCTTGCGTGCCAGATGCAGCCCCCTTTGAGAATCGGGCCCTATATCTCAAAAGTTTAAACTGGACTGAGCGAAGTTCCATACATTGGACACAGGCTGAGGAAAGATGGGCTTTATAGCTGACCAAGACAAGATTAAAGCAGTTGTGGACATGCCAACCCTGCAGTGCAAGACAGAACTCCAAAGATTCATGGGAATGATGAATTACTTAGCAAAATTTATTCCTAGCTTGTCCACCATAAATAAGTCATTAAGAGAATTACTTGAAAAGGACACTGCCTGGCACTGGGAAGCCAAACATGCTGCAGTGTTCAAGAAGCTAAAAACAGTTTTCTCAAATCCGCCTGTGCTAGCATACTATGACTTAAACCTGTGGTACTCTTGGTAGATGCCTCATTTGAAGGACTTGGCGCATGCCTCCTGCAAGAGAAAAGTACAGTTGCGTACTCACCGTAACGGTAGATCTTTGAGAGGTATCTCTTGCAGCAGGTAATACACTTGGGACCTCATTAGAGGGCGCTGTTCTGTATGGCAGCTTTCTTCTAAGCAGTCTTTGCTTAGGGGCCGCCCACACATGACATCATCATCCTGCACCTATATAAGTGTGGGCGGCCCCAGGCATCCTCAATTCCCCACCAAATTCAGCTCGCTAAGCAAGGACCGATGGAGAACCGAGGTACCTTAGGTGCCCCCTCATGTATATATATTTGGATCAGAAGTTGTTCTCTTAGAGAAGGAGGGGGAAGGAGTGAGGGATTGTACCTGCTGCAAGAGATACCTCTCGAAAATCTACCATTACGGTGAGTACACAACTATACTATCTTCCACTAGGGTAATCTCTTGCAGCAGGTAATGCACTTGGGATGACTCCCAAGCAGTAAACCCAGGAAGGGTGGAAAACATTATGATAGAAGGCATTGTAGGACAGTGCGGCCAAAGGCCATCCTATGGTGAGAAGCAACATCTAAATTGTACTGCTTCGTGAAGGTATGTATTGTGGACCATGTGGCTGCATTGCAAATGTCCATGATAGATGCCCCTTTGAAGCAGGCCACGTTAGTGGCCATGGCTTGGGCAGAGTGGTCTTGAACAGGTCCTAGTAATGGTTTGTTATATTTCTTATAACAGAAGGTTATGCAATGTGCCAACCAGTTGGAGAGAGTCTGCTTAGTGACCAGGAAGCCTTCCCTGGTCAGGGCAAAGGAAACAAAAAGCTGAGGAGTCTTTCTGAAAGATGTGGTACGATTTATATAATATCTCAAAACGTGATGAACATTTAAAGTCTGTAGGAGGTATTCTCCTGAATTAGAATGCTCAGGGAAGTAGACTAGCGGTTCTATAGACTGATTTAAGGTGTGCACCAAACCACCTTGGGGAAAAAGGAGGGACTGGTATGGAGGAACATTCTGTCTTTATGGAAGATTAAGTAAGGTTCCGTACACATTAGGATACGAAGTTCAGAAATACATCGCGCTGAAGTGACAGCTACTAAGAATAAGATCTTCCAGGCTAGGAAGCTAAGGTCGCAAGTAGCCGCAGGCTCAGAGGGGTCGAGGGTCAGTTTTTCCAACAAGAAATTCAAGTCTCATGGAGGGGCGGGCCATCTAATAGGAGATTTGAGGTGTAACATACCTCTTAGAAACATCTTTGTAAGGTGGTGTTGATAAAGCAGTCTCCCTTCTTAAGGTTCATGAAAGACTGAGAAAGAGGCCAGATGGACATTAATAGAGGAGTAGCTCAAGCCCGTCGAGGTGAGCAAAGCCAAGTAGTCCAACTCCTTAGTCAATGGACATGAATAAGGGTCCAAAGACCATGAAGCAGCCCATAGGGAGAAGCATTTCCATTTGGCATTATATGTTTGCCTGGTAGATGGTTTACAGGAGGTCAAAAGAATGTTGGCCACTGGTGAGGAGACTTGAAGGCAGGCTATGAAAGCAGCCAAGCATGAAGGTGTAGGGACTTCAGGTTGGGGTGAAGGAGGGTTCCCCGATCCTGTGTCAACAGGTCTGGTCTGATGGGTAATGGGATTGGGTCCACCACTGATAACTGTTGAAGTAGGGGAAACCGCACCTGCTGAGGCCAGAGAGGGACTATAAGAATCATGGTGGCAGATTCGAGCCGTAACTGCAGCAGAATCCATTGCAGGAGTGGGATGGGGTGGGGAAGCATATAAGAAGAGTCCTGTCCACAGTTGGGACAGGGCATCGATAGGCAGTCCCTTTCTGTTAGGGATAATGGAATAGTATCTAGGGAGATGGTGATTGTCGGGGGAGGAAAAGAGGTCGAGGTGCGGGGTCCCCTACAACCGAAAGACTGTCTGAAGGACATCGTGATGAAGTGTCCACTCATGAGTGGAGGTCTGGTGACTCAGAATGTCAGCCAAGGTATTGTGGCGTCCCGGTAGATGGACAGCAGTCAACATTAAATGTTGAAGTATGACTTCTTGCCAAACCGCCATCGCCCTCTGCAGAGAGCATGGGATTTGGTACCTCCTTGTTTGTTCAGGTAATACACCACCAAAGTGTTGTCTGATTGGCTTAGGAGAGGCCCGGAATGAGGTGAGGTCAAAAAGACTGAAGGGCAAGGTAGACCGCTCTCATTTCCAGCAGATTTATATGAGGAGGGATGGAGTACAGGGGCCACCTGCCTAGTATCCTGTAAGGACCCAGGTGCGCCCCTCCCAGCCGTCAGAGGAAGCCTCCATGGTCAACGTCTGCTAGGGAGGAGCGGACTGGAAGAACATGCCTTGAGATAGGTTGGCATGATGGGTCAACCAGTCGATGGCTGAGCATAAAGCAGGAGTGGCTTGGATTCTGTCTTCGAAATCTCCAATTTTTTGCCTCCACTGACTTTGAAGAGTCCACTGGATTGGTCTCATGTGCAGACAGGCAAATGCCACCATAGGGATGGCTGTGGCCATATGTCCCAAAAGGAACAACAGGTGTCTGGCTGTGATAGATTGTTCCTTTTATATCTGGGAGGCCAGAGACAGAAGTCTGTCTTGCCTGTCGGCAGGGAGGTAAGCCCTGGTGGAGGTGGTGTCCAGAATGGCTCCGATGAATTGGAGCAGTTGGGTGGGAGTTGGGTTGGATTTGGGCCAGTTGACGGTAATTCCCAGGGACTGGAGCAGAGTGAGGGTTACCTGGAGGGACAGAAGCAGAGAAGTTTTGGAGTCTGCTTTTATGAGCCAATCGTCTAAGTAATGGAAGATGAAATGTCCGTCCCATCGTAGGGCTGCCACCACCACTGCTAGAAATTTGGTAAAGACCTTCAGGGCGGATGAGAGGCCGAATGGGAGGGCCCGAAATTGGTAGTGATGTCCTAGCAGGTAGAAACGAAGGAACTGGTGGTAGGCGGGGTGAATGGGGATATACTGTCAGAAAAACTAAGCACCCATCTCACGGAGAAAAACAGACACTTCATTTGTGTGTCAATAAATATTTATTATACACCGTGGCAAACTGCACCCGGTGAAGACTAAAAGGCTGGTGTAGCCATCAGAAAAAATTTACGTTTCACCCAGATGACGCCCAGCAGTTAGCTGGGTGAAACGTAAGTTTTTTCCAATGGCTGCACCAGATTTTAGTCTTCACCGGGTGCAGTTTGCCATGGTGTATAAGAATAGGTTACTCACCTGTAACAGTAGTTCTAGGAGTGGTATATGTTGTTCATCCATACTGTCTGGCATTGTCCCTTTCCCCTTTAAATCTTGCCGGAAGTCTTCAAGCTGGCTCTTCCCACCCACCCGGGTGGTAAATACCTCGGCTCCGCCCCATGACGCCAGATCTAGCCCACTGGAAGCCAGGTTGTGCGCCTTAAGCCGGGGAGGTCGGGTGGGTGCATGTGGATGAACAACATATACCACTCCTAGAACTACTGTTACAGGTGAGTAACCTGTTCTTCTAGGAGCATGGATATGTTGTTCATCCACACTGTCTGGCAGACTCCTAGCAGTTCTCCAGGAGGAGGGAGGCAAGGCGCACACCCACTACTTAGGAAAAAGAGATTGGAGAACCGAGGCCCCAAAACCAGCATCACGTCGTGACTCAAGGTCGATGTGGTAATGGGTAATAAAAGTGTTCACTGACTTCCAGGTGGCAGCCCGACAGATTTCCTGGATAGGGATGTCCCTGGAAGCAGCCACTGAAGCAGCAGTATGGCGGGTAGAATGAGCTCTTAACCCTCTGGGAGGCTCCTTGCCCGCCAACTCATAGCACAGACCTATGCATGATGTAATCCACCTTGCAATGGTCCATTTGGCTGCAGGTCTGCCAGAAGCGGCTTCAGCGTAGGTGACAAACAGCTGGCGAACCTCTCCCCAAATTTCCGCTGTCCTCTCCTTATAGTAGGAGAGAGCATGCCTGAGGTCCAGAGTATGGAGCCTGTACTCGGCATCCGAGGTGTAGTTAGGGTAATATACCAGCAGAGTCAACACCTGGTTGAGGTGAAACTCTGACACCACCTTCGGAAGGAATTTCGGGTGGGGGCGCAGGACAACTTTGTTCCTGTGAAAGACCAGATAAGGAGAGTCCACCGAAAGCACCTGGAGCTCCCCTGTCCTTCTGGCTGACGTGATAGCCACCACGAAGGCAGTCTTCCACGACAAGTGTGAGAGCTCACACTTGTGCATGGGTTCGAATGGCTTGCCCATGAGCTTTGCCAAAACCAGCAAGAGATCCCATGGAGGTGGAGGTTCACGCACCGGAGGGGATATGTGATCCAGGCCTTTGAAAAAGCGCCCAATCACCGTCTCCTGTGCCAATGTCGGCTGACCGCCCCACCGGTAAGCAGAGATGGCTGCCAGGTGCACCCTAAGGGTCGATGACCGAAGACCCCCTTTGGAGAGGGACCAAAGGTAGTCTAGAATGTTAGCCACAGAGCAGGATAAGGGGTCCAGGCTCTTTCCCTGACACCAAATGGAAAATCTTTTCCATTTGAAGGCATAACATTTCCTGGTCGATTCTTTTCGAGATGCTTCCACCACGGTGTAGACATCCTCAGAAAGACCCAAAGCCTGGAACTCTAGCCGCTCAGGAACCAGGCTGTGAGGTGCATGGATTGAAGGTCCGAGTGGAAGACCTTCCCCTGGTTCAGCGATATCAGGTCCGGGCGTGTACAAAGCCGCTCTGGGGCCCTGCAGCTGAGGCTGAGGAGATCTGGATACCAGAACTGGTGTGGCCAATCTGGGGCTACCAGAATCACCTTCACCTTGTCCCTCCTCACCTTGGGTAACACCTTGTGGATCAAGGGAACTGGAGGGAAGGCGTAGAAGAGGCCTGGGGTCCACGGCCTCGAGAAGGCATCCCCCTGCAGCGAACCCCGCTGAGGGGGGCGGGCATGGTATAGCCTCAGCTTGGTGTTCTCCCTGGAGGCAAACAGGTCCACCAATGATTTGCCCCAACAGGAGAACAGGTCGTAAGCTACCTCTGGATGGAGAGACCACTTGTGGGATGTCTGGCCTATGTGGCTGAGAGCATCCGCCAGATGGTTCGCGATTCCTGCCACATGGATGGCTAGGAGATCCGCCTCCAGCCGGCTGACGAAGGTCCAGATCTGGAGCACCTCCTTGCACGGCAGACGGGAGTGCGTGCCACCCTGTTTGTTGAGGTAGTACATGGTCGTGGTATTGTCCATCTGGACTTGAACCACTTGACCCCGGAGCTGAGGAGCGAAAGCTGACAGGGCCAGTCTGACTGCTCTGAGCTCCAACAGGTTGATGTGGCATCGGGACTCCTCAAGGGTCCAGAACCCGTGGGCTTTGTTGTCCCCCATGTGGGCTCCCCAGCCCATGAGAGAGGCATCGGTTGTAAGGACGACCGTCGGCTCAAGGCGGACAAACGGGACTCCTTCCTGCAAATGACTCGGAACGGTCCACCATTGGAAAGCATCCCACATCCTCTGAGTGACTGTGATCAGCTGGTCAAAAAGACCCTGACGCTGAGACCACTGGGCGGCCAGCTCCCATTGAAGGGGGCGCATGTGCAGTCTGGCCTAGCGGACCACTGAAGTGCATGCTGCCATGTAACCCAGGAGGCGCAGGAAGTCCCGGGCAGGGCGCAAGTGCCCAACCAGAAATGATTGGGCAAAGGAGGAAAGAACCTCCGCCCTGTCCACCGGGAGCCACGCTCTGGCTTGACAAGAGTCGAGCTCTGCCCCGATGAAGCCCCATCACCTGAGAAGGCATGAGTTCTGACTTGGCCTTGTTGATCAGAAGGCCTAAGTGAGAGCAGGTTCGGAGGGTCAGGTCCCTGGACCTCTTCACCTCCTGAAGGGAAGAACCCGCTAGGAGCCAATCATCTAGATAGGGGTAAATGTGAACCCCTTGACGCTGTGAGATGGGCTGCCACCACTGCGGCGGCATTTGGTGAAGACCCTTGGGGTCAAGGACAGGCCGAACGGCATGGTCGAACTCGACAGGGTCCCTTCGACCCTGAAGCGGAGGAACCGCTGATGGGATGGATGGATTGGGACATGGTAAATCGTCCTGAATCCAGTGTACAGAACCACATGTTTAGCTCCAGGGATGGTATGATCTGGTTCAGAGTTACCATCCGAAGGAGACCTGAGATACCGATTCAGGTCGTGGAGATCTAGGATGGGCGCCAACCCCCCATCTGCTTGGGCACCAGAAAATACCTGGAGACGAAGCCTGGGTCTGAAGGAGGATCCGGCACTGGGGCAACCGCCTCCTTGAGGAGGAGCTGCGCAATGCCGTCCCGAAGGGCCGACCGGGTGCTAACTGAGATCCCTTCCTCCCGTGGGGCATGGGCTCAGCTGGGAGGGTACTGCTTGAACTCTAGGGGCAGACCCTGCCTGACCACTTCCAGAACCCACCTGTCCGAAGTGATACCGGACCAGGCAGAAAGGAAGTGGCGGAGTAGGCCCCCAACGGGAGGACCCAGAACTGGCATGACGGGTGCAGGGGAGGCCACCCCCGACCCGTCACTGTGCAGGCTTGGAGGAGGAGGAGACACCTGGACCAGCACCTCGGCCTCCTTTGCGGGGCTGCTGGGGACCTTGCTTGGGCCTAGGGCTCCAAGCTTGAGCCTGCTGCTGTTGCTGACCTCCCTGGAAGGAGGGCTGTCTGACCGCAGGGGAAGAATGCCGAAAGGACTTCTTCTTGTGCTTCTGTTGGTTCTTGCCCGAAAAACCCTTAGCAGAGGTGGCATCTAAGGTGGCATTAGACTGCTCAATGCACTGAAGATGACCTGCCACTCCCGGACCAAAGAGGTCGGTGCCAAGGAAGGGCACGTCAGCTAGCTTGTGCTGAGTATCCGCAGGAAAGGAGGATAACCTCAGCCAAGCCCTGCGGCGAGAGGCTACCGCTGCAGCTAGTGAACAGGCACAGGAATCACCAATGTCCAGAGCTGTCTGGAGCTGTTGTTTAGCAACAGCCTGGCCCTGGTCCCGGACCTGCTTGACCGTGGTCTGCATGTCCGCTGGGAGATGAGGAAGAACTTCATCCAGCGACCCCAAAAGGGCATGAGAGAAGTGTGCCATGATCACTGCTGAGCTTGCCTGACGAAGGCCTAAGGATGATGCCGCATAGACCTTCCGGGCCGAGTGGTCCATAAGTTTGGACTCTTTGTCCGGAGGGTGGTCAGTATCCGTAGAGCTGCCCGTTCACCTGAATACTGAGGCAGTCACAAGGCTTTCCACCGAGGGGTGCTCAGTAAAGCCTGCCAAGGACCCCATGGGCACCGCGTACTTGAGGGCCATGTGGGCAGAGGGAGCCGGGCAGGAGGCTGGACGCTGCCAGAGTTCCAGAGCCAGGCCAACTATGGCTTTGGCCACTGGGAAGGCCTCCGTCGGGGTATCCCCGCTGTTGAGAATATCCGTAAGAGGATTTTCTGCCTTCTTCTGAATAGGCTGCAAAGGCATGCCTGTGGACTCTGAAATGAGTCGAAGGATGCCCTGGAAGGAGGAAGGCCCTTCTTCCATGCCTGACACTGACAGCTCATCATGAGAATGAAGGCCAGTGTTATCTGAATCCGAGGAGTCCAGATACAAAGGCCTCCCACTTAAATCCCCCTCGATGCGCCTAGGGCGATCAGGAGTGACCGTGATGGACAGCTTGTGGGGAAGGCCCGAAGACTGTCGGTCTTCCTTAGAGGGAACCCCTCCCAGAGGCTGTCTGGGTGGTGGTTCCACCAAAATTGGTGGGGAGCCTGTAACAGGCTGAGCCTAAAGGCGCACCGGGTCCGCCAAAGGGGGAACCGGAGTCCTTGGAACCGAGGGAGTCGGTGTCGGCCGAAGATGCTGAGGCCAAGTAATGGCCTGAACTGCTGGGGTAGCCGGCTTCTGACCTGTCAGCAGAAGTTGCTACCACATCAGGTCCTCATAGCGTTGACGGAGTTTCCGTCTAAGCCTCTCCTCATCTGAGGAGGATGAGGAACGGTGGCGGCGCCTTTTTCAGGAGTGTTTGTGGCCCTTCTTAGGTCTTCTGACCGATGGGGTCTTACTCCTCGATCGAGACCAACGGTGTCGGCTCTGTCGGTCATGGGAAGCCGGATTCGGTGAAAACCGAGGTCCCGGTTCCTGTCCCTCGATCGGGATACCCGAAGGACGGGTCTCCTCGTCGGGGAAGGAGAGAATAGGCATCCTCTCCAGAGAGTCGGCGACAGGCGTCGGCGACAACGGCTCGATCGGGTCGAGAGATATCTCGGCCGGTTCAGCCGTGTCCTCGACTTCAGTACCCTGGCCAGATGGAAGGTCCGAAAAGCCGGTAGCCAAGGAGGCGATCTCAACTGTAGTCGAGACCCCCTGCTCCTGAGAGTCGGACCACTCTCGGTCCCAAGAGCGTCTTCTTTGGCTAGAAGAAGATGGTTTTGGATCCTTATCCTTCTTCTTGGATCGGGAGGAGTGCGAACCCGAGGGCGCCTCACCCTTAGTAGGGAGAGACTGGCACAACTCCCGGAAGGATCCCGAGAAGGTGGAGCCCAAGTTGAGCAGCACGAAGAAGCTTCGGTTGGCCGAAGCTCGGGCAGCTTCTTCCTCGAAGGCCGCCATCTGCTCGAGCTGCTCGGCGAATCCTGCAGCCGCGGAAACCGCCCACCTGGCCTCCTTTGATTTCACTAGTGGATTGCGAAGCTCCGGTCTCCCCAGCTTCAGGCACACCTTACGGTCCTCCAGAACGGTGGGATGGAAGGCAGAGCAGATAGTGCAAGCCGAGGTATCATGCACGGCACCGAGGCAGTATACGCACGAGCGGTGGGGATCGGTGTGTGACATTTTTTGTCCACAAGGACACCGGCGAAACCCGGGGAATGACTTGTCCTCCATATCCGAAACATTCGGATCTGAGTCATACACTCTTATGAGTTTTAAGGCGAATAGGTGCGGCGAAAACCGTCAATTTGACTCCAGGGCCTCTATCGCTGCAAAGTAGCATGAGGGAACCTGTATCTTCCAGCAGAAGGGAAGATCTGGCATCATGGGGCGGAGCCGAGGTATTTACCACCCGGGTGGGTGGGAGGAGCCAGCTTGAAGACTTTCGGCAAGATTTAAAGGGGAAAGGGACAATGCCAGACAGTGTGGATGAACAACATTTCCACGCTCCTAGAATAAATATTTATTGACACACAAATGAAGTGTCTGTTTTTCTCCGTGAGACGTGTGCTTAGTTTTTCTGACTGTATGCTTTGCCTATATATAGCACCATCCATCAATGCCTGGTGCTCTCTTTTTCTGTTTCGTTTGAATAGGGATATGCAGGTAGGCGTCTTTCATGTCTAATGCGCATAGCCAATCCCTTTGTTTTAACATTGGCATGATGGATGTTAAAGTGACCGTTTAGAACCTCTTGTATTGTATATGTAGGTTCAGTTGTCTGAGATCTAGTACAGGTCTGAGACCCCCGGTGCATTTGAATACCAGAAATAAATGGGAGTAGAATCCCTGATGATATCCAAAGGAGAAACAGGATAGATGGCATTCTTGTGAAGATGTGCCTGGAGTTCCCCTTGAAGGATGGGTATATGGTCAGGTGGGTAAGAGACAGAGTGGGGAGGATAAGGGGGAGGCAAAGAGGTGAGCTTCAGTTTATGCCCCATCCGGATGATCTGAAGCACCCACTCATCTGATGTTATCGCTTGCCAGGCTTCTAAATGGAGGGCAAACTGACCGCCCACGGCTTCCAAGGGCTGGTCAAGGAAGCCCAGGCAATGCCCTAACTGGTCACTGGGTAGTGGGCTGACCGGCCCCTCCTGAGAGGTGGGAGTGGGAGCCCTTGGAAGCAGAAGTGGTGGTCCTGGAAGTTGGCCAGGAATATCCACAGAAGCCACCTCTATAGGTACCTCTGTGTTTGCCAACTGTCTTTGACTGAAAGGAGGATTGTGAGTGGTACTGGTGTGATGATTGTGTTGAATGATACATGCCATGCACTGTACGTAAAGTCCGACCTGAAGCCTGGAGATCATCCAGGAGCATCTGGGTGCCAGGACCAAAAAGTTTTGATCCATTAAAGGGAGCATTTACCACTTTGTGCTTCACGTCTGGTGTAAAACCTGACACACATAACCAGGCATGCCATCTAAGGGTAACACCTGTGCTGAAATTCGGGCAGAGGTATACACCGCATCATACCCTGAACGGAGCAGATGTCAAGAGATGGAGTTGCCAGTTGAAATTGTTGCCAATAACAGGTCCTTGTCCTGGGAATGAGGGAGTTTATTGACTAGTTCTATAGCAGAGGACCAGAGGATACATTGGTATTTAACCATGTGTCCCATATAGTTTAAGATTCTGAGGTTCATGGTACCTGTCTAGAATACCTTCTTCCTGAGGTAATCAATACGGCAGGATTCCTTATCGGGGTGGTAAGGAGCTCATGTGCTTTGGATGTTTGGTGCGGATCATGAACCGCAGCGATTACAGCTGAATCAGCTTCAGAGGTAGTAGAAAGGAAAGGATGGTCGAGAGGAGCCTAATAAAGGCGATCCAGGAATTGCTGGAACAGCTGAGGGCTGATTCCAAGTGGCCAGCACTGCATTTTGCTAAGTTTGTATAAGTGGGGGAACCACTACAACAGACTCCCCGGGGGAGTTCAAGGTAGTCTGCCATGTCCTTTCTTTCTTTGTCATGCTCCATAGTTGAAAACCCCATGATCTTTTGAATTTGGACCATCATCTCATGGAAAGATGGGCCATCAGGAGGAGAGGCAGCTGCCTGACGGGAAGCATCCTCATATAAAGAGGAGAGAGTAGAGACAGAGGAAGGGAGTCCAGGTCCCGGGGCTCAAAATATGCAAGATCTCCTGGAAAACCTTCAGAAAATTCTGTCTCTTCTGAAAAATATTCTTCCTCATAGGATTGGGGGGGGATCAAGCAGGAGAAGGATCCCTATCACCTTGAAATAGTTTGGGTGGAGGAGTGGGAGAATGGGAAGGGCGACACCCATCTATCTCGGGGTGTAAAGTTGAGATCTTCTCATTACTTCCAAGACTGTTTGCACCACGGTGGCTATGTCCACTGAAGAAGTAGTGGAGGGTGGAGCAGGCTGCCTCTGGGAAACCAGAGGAATAATGGAGGGAATTAAGCATGATGTACAAAAAGGTCTGGTCCCTGGGTGATAAATACTAGGGTCTTGGTCCCTATCTGGTTGTGCCCTGTGAGAAAGTGGCTGTGAAGGAGGAGGGGCTGTGGCCATGGAAAATCCCGTATTTCTCCCCATGAATGCCTGACCTGCCGTCGATAGAGCAGTGAAGGGGGAGGAAGTACAATGCTTAAAAGTAGTTGTCACCGATGGCAAGTGAATGACTGTCGACAGGGAGTCACCAGAACTAACATAAGGTTCTGTAGAAATTGCTGAAAGGGCACCGGAAAGCGCCGTCGATGACAGAATATAAACTCTCATCAATGAGGTAGCAGTTCTGAAAGGCATCATCAACGGTGGAGCACTGGTAACGGTGGCCGTCGCCGAATGTCTGCCCGAAGAGGATGAGGATGATTTTTCCTTATCCCTCTTGTGCTTCTTATGTGTAGCTGTAGTCGAGGTCTCCTTGGGAGGGGCCCCTTTCTCTAAGAGAGCCAATTTCTGCTCCATTAGGTGAAATTCTATCTCCTTCAATCATCATTGACGTGTTGCCTGGTTGAATTCCTGGCAATGTCTGCAGGAGACAGTGTTGTGTGTGGGACGCCAGACACCTAACACAAAGCGGTATGGCTGTCGTAGCAGTAGAGCTTTCTATTGCAACGACATGACCGAAAAAGTGATGACTTGCCTGTAGATTCTTTGGACATTCATCGATGAAGATCATGAATGGAGAGAAAAAACTGTTTGCAGCTCAAATTCTCGTTGATGACTGCTTCACAAGCGCTAAGCTGCTGCGTGCGAGCTGAAGATGGCGGGAAAATGAACTGAGGATGCCTGGGGCCGCCCACACTTGTATAGGTGCAAGATGATGATGTTGTGTGAGTGGCCCCTTGGCAAAAGACTGCTAGAACAAAGCTGCCGTGCAGAAAAGCGCCCTCTGGTGAGGTCTCAAGTGTATTACCTGCTGCAAGAGATTACCCTTGTGGAAGATCAACCAACTGCATTTGCATCCCAATCTCTCAACAGGGCTGAAAGAAATTATGCCCAGATTGAGAAAAAAATGTTGGCCAGTGTTTTTTGGCTGCTTCAGTTTCACCAGTACATCTATGGCAGAGAAAAGGTGCATGTAGAATTGGACCACAAACTGCTGGAAAGCCTTTTCAGGAAGTCACTGTCCAACGCTCCCCCTTGGATCCAGCATGTGATGTTGAAGCTGTAGAGATATGATCTGAGGGTGGAGCACAAAGCCGGGAGAGAACTCCACACACAGTAGCTGATAAGTTCAGCAGAGCAGTCTGTAAATCGGCAACTCAAGAAAGTAACATAGACAAGTATGAAGTGCACACAGTTGACAAGTTACCCATCAGTGTTAATAAATTGGCTGTGGTTCATGCAGAAACAACTATGGACTCTGTTTTGCACAAACTGAAGGACTAAGTACTATATGGGTGGCCCCGAGAAAAAGCCGACCTCGACCAAGACCTCAGACAGTATTAAGTAAGTAAAACTTTATTTTTAAAGCACTTTTCAAAGCAAAAGTGCTGTACAAACACATTAAAAACATACAATTAAATTAAGATTAAACAATCATATTTAAAATCCTTCAGGGTAAGCTTTAAAAAACAAATACGTTTTGAGCTTAGATTTAAAACTCGAGACAGTCAGGCATTCTCTTATCCAACGAGGTAGAGAATTCCACAGGGAAGGGGCAGCATAGGAAAATGCACGTGCCCCAGATGTCTTTAGCCGAACACTGGAAATCTCTAGCAATCCCTCGTCGGCGGATCAGAGTGAGCGGGAGGGGCAGTAGGGAGTAAGAATATCTTGCAAGTACTGGGGTCCCTGTTCATGTAGGGCTTTATAGGTCAGCAACCCAACCTTAAAGGTGATCCGCCACAGCCAGCCTGGTGGTGCTGAGGGTTGAGGCGCTGGACGATACACCTTGCGTCATGCCAGCGACCCGGGTTTGGGAACGAGCCCAGGCTGTCGGGGGTCAGCAGGCGAGGACTGGGATTCAGCATCCGTAGACTGCTCTCCTGGTCCTGGGGTGGGTTGGGGAATCTCGCCACGCTGTAGCGGCCCCTGGGGACACTCTGGGGCACTACTAGTGCTGGTAATACTGGAGGGGGACGTCGGCATGCTGTGCCTGGACGTCATTGCACGTCCACGTTCCAAGGGACCAATCAGAGGAAAATGGCTGGGCACGACCGTGCAACTTGATGGTCGCGCTTCAAGCCACCTGGAGGGCTTTGGCGGAATCCTGTCGGGGAGGGTCCGGGGCTGTCCTGGCTGGCTGAAGCAGAGGGGGAGCCCTCCAGCGGGATGGCAAGACGGCCATCCCAGATCCTCCTGGGTGCAGTTTGAGCTACCCAGTTCTCCGGGCGGTGGAGCCAGTGGGCTGGATGCCCCAAGCCAGAAGTGTGCCGCAGCAGGGCGAAAAAGTATAAATTAAAAAAAAAAAAAAAGTGATCCACCACTGAACCGGCAGCCAGTGCAGTGCGCGCAGCACAGGCGTAATATGACTAGACCTAGACGTACCAGTCAGAAGCCTGGCTGCCGCGTTCTGCACTAGCTGCAAGCAGTGGATATCACCCCCCGGCAGCCCTAGGTAAAGGGCATTGCAGTAATCGAGGCGGGAAGTGACAAAGGCGTGGACCAATATGGGGAGGTCACCCTGAGGAACCAGGTGTTTCACCCAGGCGATATTACTAAGATGATAAAAAGAAGATTTGACAATGGCAGACACCTGAAATTTCAGGGTCAAACCGTCATCAAAAATAATGCCCAGGTTACGCACACAGTCTGAGGTCAAGTGCTGGACACCATCAAGCCATAAGCCAGATGGAAGCCCAGCCCTAGGACCCACCTCAAGGCAACCAGGGTTCACAACCAACACCTCAGTCTTATCCGGGTTTAACCTCAGCCAGCTAGTGCTCATCCAATCTCTGATCTTGGCTAGACAGCTGTTAAGCACGGAGATCGCATCATCCTGTCTGGGAATAAAGGACAGATACAGTTGGGTATCATCTGCATAGCAGTGAAAACCCAAACTGTATCGCCTAATGATCTCTCCTAATGGCAGCATATAAACAGCGAACAACATGGGCTCCAAAATGGAGCCATGCGGCACCCCACAGAACAGGGAGAAGGTGTCAGAGAAATAAATTCCAGTGACAACCCTGTGTGTCCTGCCTGTAAGGAAAGATTGAAACCAATGTAGAACTGTTCCAGACAGTCCACAAAGAAGCTGCAGACACTCCAAAAGCACACCATGGTCCACAGTATCAAATGCTGCAGAGAGATCAAGAAGGACTAGAATAGTTCGAGCCTTTCGATCTCTTGCAATTAGGAGATCATTTAAAACCCGGACCAGAGCGGTCTCAGTGCTATGTCTTTTCCTAAACCCAGATTGGAGAACATCATAGTCATTGTTATTTGTAAGATGGTCATCCAGCTGCAGGACAACCACCTCTTCAATAACCTTACCCACAAAGAGCAGGTTAGAGACAGGTCTGTAGTTAGCTAAGCAGTCTGGGTCCAAGGAGGATTTTTTAAGGAGTGGTCGAATGACCGCCTCCTTGAGGGGATCAGGAAAGACCTCCTGCTCCAAGAACTTCCAGACAATTTCAGCAAGGATCAGACAGATAACATCTACACAACCTACTAATAGTGGTATAGGGCCCGGATCCAAGCTACAGCTGGTTGGTCGTACAGTTTGGACAATCCTCACAATGTCCATGAACTCCGGCCTGCTAAAGTCAAACCAGACAACATGGGCACTCACCACCTTTCGCCGATATCCGCAATCCCTTAAAGAGCGAGCTGGGCCGATACCCGATCTATTGTTGGCAATCTTATCTGTGAAGAACCGAGCAAGCTCATCACACTTTATTTGTGAAAAATCTCTTCCAGACTGCAGACAGACTGGATTGCACAGTCTGTCGACAGTCTGGAAGAGTTGAGCTGGTCGGTTTCGCGTAGCAGCAATCTCCCCAGACAGGAACTCTGCCTTCTTATGGGTCATTGCTGATTGATAGACCACATAGTGGTCCATCAACCTAAGCCTGTCAACATCAAGACCGAATTTCTGCCAAGCCCTCTCTAGCCTTCACCCCACTCTCTTCAGCTCCATCAAGGACCCATCAAACCAAGGGGTCCTTGGGCACAAAGTGAGTGGGCGAACACGAACAGGGAGCAATTAAGTCCAGGGCATCACCGATCACCTTATTATAGGCAAGTATAAGATCTCCTGGACTCATGCACTCACTTGATAGACCCGATAGGTCCAGCACGGCCGATAGGCCCTCTGGGGTAATCCCCCTCAACAGACGATACTGGACCATCTCCGTAGGGGCAGGCCTAATTGGGGGTGCCCTGAAGCTGAATCTTATGGTGTGATGGTCTGACCAACCATTTGGTTCCACCCCCAATCTCGTGATCTCCATCCCCAGGAGAAACACAAGATCTAATGAATGACCCCTTATATGGGTAGCAGAGGTAACCACCTGTGTAAGGCCCAACATAATCATAAGTTGGAGGAGGTTATTTCCAAACTGCGAGAGTTCATCATCGATCCAGGCATTGCAGTCACCCAGAATTAACAATCTGGGTGACTCCAATGCCATGTCGATAATTAAGTCTGCAAACTCCTTCAGGAATTCACCATCCCCGGGTGGACGGTAGATGAGGAGAATCCTGAACCCTACACCTGCTCCCAGGATACACCCAAAAGATCGAGTGCAACCCACTGGCACATCCACAAGGCCCAGCTCCATTTTAAAAAAGATGGCCACACCCCCGCCCCTACGATCCAACCTCAGGCGGTGTATCACCAAGAACCCAGCTAGAGCAGCAGATGCCAAAATGGGGCCTGCATTCTCATCCAGCCAGGTCCCGGTGATACATGCCAGGTCAGATGTTGCAACAAGATCAGCTATAATAGAGGTCTTGTTCCTAATCGACCTAGCATTACATAACACCGCCCCAATTGGATGGGTTTTCAAGGAGGATCCCAGGACCTGCCCACAATTTGTGGAGCCCTTGGGTATGGGAATCAGGCAGGGAGCACCCTTTTCCTGACCCCATTTCGCCCCAGGGCATCTCCTAGTCCCCACTACCTCTATCCGCCCACCCTTCTCCATTCTATTGACTGTTTCAGGAAGAAATTACTATAGAGGATGAACATTTGTTGAAGGGCGAAAGACTAATTGTGCCTGCATCACTACGGAAAGAGAGATTACACAGCAGTCACTCAGTCATTGAAAAATGTAAAAGAAGAGCGAGAGACATTCTATTCTGGCCTGGTATGAATAGCCAAATAAGCGACTTGATTGCCAAGCATGATATCTGCAATTACTACAGGAAGGCCCAACCAAAGGAACCAATGCAGGGCCATGAAATTCCTGACAGACCAAGGCAGAAGGCAGGAGCAGATTTATTTGAATTTGATAAAGAAAATTACCTAGCAATGATTGATTACTGTTCTAAGTTCATTGAGATTCCAAGACTGCAAAACACTACCAATGAGACTGTGATTAACCACATTAAATTGCAGTACATCAGACGAAGTCCTCATTATGGACAATGGTCCACAATTTTCAAGTGCGGAATTTGTGAGCTTTGCCATGAGCTCTGAGTTTGAGCACATCACATCATTGCCAGAATATCCACAAAATAATGGCATGGTAGTAAGAGCAATTCAGACTATAAAAATACTGCTCAAGAAAGCCCAGCATGATCGTGAAGATCCATATCTTGCATTACTGGACTTAAGAAACACACCAATAGAAGGCCTTGGGTTGCCTGCTCAGCTGTTATTGGGCAGGAGAACAAGAACTTTGCTTCCCACAAGATCATCCTTGCTGGGGGGCGCATGCATGGCGCCATGAGGAATGGATGCCTGACTGTGCTGCTCCGACTGACAGCTCCAATTTTTCGTTTAAAATCCTTAACTAATCCTGTTATTGCCTCCTTTTTCTGTCAGAATTCATTAAGAGTTTGGTTTTAGTGAACGAATAAATCCTTTTTCGTGGGGCTATTCTGTATTTTTATGTGGCTGACATCGAGTGAAATCCAGAGGGTGTTCATTTTACTTCGTGTGGGCGGCGGGTGAAAAGTGAGCTGCGAGCTGTGGTGTGTTTTCCCTCTCAATGGCAACAAAGCGCCTCACCACAAACGCAACTGCTGACACTCAAGAAGGGGCAATGAAAACAAGAAAATGAAGGTAATCTTGCCTATATCACTAATTTGTTGGAGAACCTTACTGCTGACAATTCTGAGGTCAAACAATCTATTGCTAATATTAGTGAAGACATTCGTGGTTTTAGGGCTTGGCTAGACGATATTGAGAGAAACTGTGACAGTCTTGAGAGACCTCAGAATAGAACTGCAGAGATGTTAGACCTGCAGGCTAAACAAACTGAAATTCTCTGGAACAGACTAGAAATGTTGGAGTATAGGGGGAAGGAGGGATAACCTCCGTATTGTAGAGATCCCAGAACGCACTGAAGGTCTCGATATGATTGCTTTTCTGGCGGGATTGTTCCAGGACCTGTTTGGCATTAATACCCCTAAGCTCCTACAACTAGAAAGGGCACACCGCATTACTAGCATGGGCAAAGCAAGTGGAGGTCACCCCAGAAATATTATTGCATATTTTTTGAAGTTCACAGCAAAAGAAGTTATTTGTAACTGTGCCAGAGAATGTGGCCCTGTGATGTGTAGGGGTCACAAAATATCCATTTTCCAGTAGTATTCTGCTGATGTTGTGGCCCAAAGGGAGGAGTATACTCCATTGTGGCAATGTCTCAGGAAATTAAATGTTAAATATAGACTGCTGCTCCCGCCATTCTCAGAACTGAGTTGAATGGTGGCACTCATAGTTTTAATACTCCCAAGGAAGCCTGGCAGTTTATTAAGCATAAATTCCCCAAGGCCAAGTGTGACACCACTATGCGACACAAGTTTCAAAATGACATGTCTAGGCTGTACAACAAATTATTTTTTGGCACTAAAGACATTTCGTTCATATCTGTAAATCAGATGGAATGGCAAGAATCTACACAGACTCCTCCATCCTCAAGAGATGACAGCTGGCAGACTGTGCCCGTACAGAAGTTTTAAGTTTTGTTTTATGTACAAGTGCTTTGATCATTGTGAACTGCGCTTTTTACAAATAAAGTTTTGATTGATTGATTGATTGAAGTCCAGTGCCAGAGGACGACATAGAGGTAGAGAGAGGGAACTGTCCAGACCACACTTAGAGCATCATTAGCCTGGATATACAAGGAGCAGAAGCAGAAGTAGGGGTAGCCCTGATTCTGATCAGTCATCCAATTCCCTAAGAGAAGAAGAGATTGCGGCTCCTATAGATGGTAGCTCACAGACTATGACCGAATGTCAGCCTATGAACAGAAGTCCTTATAAAGCTGCTCACTCAGCTAAATCCTGGGCTGATGTGACAGCTAGTACTATAAATAATATAGATGCCTTAAGCACTTGATGGTATACTTCAAAACTGCATGGAGCCAGGTTAATTTAGTAGTGTGGTTGATGCTCTCTGCATTATAATTCCCCACACACTAAGTACTATGTAAGTTTTTGCTAACTAACCATGGTCACTAACCAATAGGTTTGCCCCATTTCCTATTGTCTTTTCCATCCCCTGCTTCCCCCTTCCCCTCTCCCCATTTCCTATTTCCTAGGCTGCTTCCTATACTTCCCTTTTGTATTTGCCCCTTAGTGTTTGTTTTGATCCCTACCTGTTTAACAGCAGAGGGCCTAATTTGAGAGACACGGCTTTGAAAGGAACCCCCTTTTTTCCTAGTATAGTTTTGAGGCTTTAGCAGTTTTCAGATCATTGCCAGTTTATGTTTAGCCTTATCTGACTTTTTCCTTCCTTATACTTTATTTTTTTCTTATGGATTCTTAATAATCTCACTCTGTGAGGGCAGGTGGGCCTAAGCGGGCAAAGTTTGAATATTTGCCTATAGTTTTTACAGCCTGTTCCCTAAATTTTCAGTGGAGGACGTTTTCTTTTACAGTTTTTTTTAATTATAAAGAATGTTATATATGATTGGTTATGTTTTTTAGGATGTTATTTCATTTGTAGATCTGTTTTACGGTTTACAGTCTCACATAGTTCTCCCAATGCAAGACGGTTTATGCTGTACTGTATTAATGCTCAACATTTTTCTTGTTTATTAATCAGAGATTCTTCAAGCTATTTTTTTTAATATGGTATATATTCTGATTATTTTATATTGGTTATAGAACAGTGTACTTCTCCCAGGATCTCCAAGCATAGTACAAGGAGTTGCCACTGGTAGACTATGGAAAATAAGGGACTCGCTCTTATATTTGGTCTCTACTCCTAACATAGTTACACAGTTGATCTGGACCCATTTTGATAAGCTAATAATATCTTTAGCATGAGTAGCCCTAATATCCATGGCCTGAAAATAGTATCCTGGAATGTGAAAGGATTAAATCATCCTGTTAAGAGAAGACAGGTTCTCTCATATTTAAAGTCCTTATAGACTGATATAGCACTTGTGCAGGAGACTCATCTTACCCCTGATAATATACAGTGGTTGTCTAATTTTGGGTGTGTAAGATGGTTCATAGCTCAGCAATAAGAAAAGAGGGGTATCTGTTCTTTTCCATAAACAAAATTATTAATTGCAATATTCTTCAAACTTATGCTGATTCAGATGGAAGATGGGTCTTTGTGCATGTTAATATTAATGCGTCAAATTTCTGGATTGGTAACATTTATGCTCCTAACCAAGATAGTATACATTTTTTTTCCATGAGATTAACCAATTTATATATGATAAGGATAGAAGGGGACATTACCATAATTATTGGAGGGGACTTTAATTTACCTCTTGATGAATATTTGGAGAGAAACAGAGGTCATAAAAAAAACCCATATTAAGGCCAGGAGAGCTCTACAGTTTCTAATACAAGAATGGTCAGTGACTGATACTTGGAAAGCTCCGAGAATCCCTCGGCAAGGGATTTTACTTTCTATTCACATAGGCATGACTCATATAGTCAAATAGATTTTTTTCTAGGTAATGGGTATGCACTTCAAGGTATTGATAAAAATTACATTGGTGTTATGTCTATTTCAGATCATGCCCCTATTTCGTGTATCTTTACTTTTGTGTGTACACCCCCAAGATCACCTAGGTGGAGATTAAATCCCTTTTTAATTTCTAATGTTAAGTTTCAAGAATGGATTAAGAGAGAAACTAAACAGTTTTTTTGATAGCAATGTGACCTCCGATGTTTCAGCTTCCACAGTGTGGGAAACCTTTAAAGCTTATATTCACAGGAAAATTACTGGTTTTGTTGCAGCACAAAAGAAGGAGAGAGAGAGAGAACATCTTAGAATTCAGCTAGAAAATGAAATCCAAACTCTGGAAAAAGAATGTAAAAGGGGTATAGTTAACAGTAAACAGTTAGTTTAGCAGATACCTGAGAGCAAGCTAACTAGAGTTTCTGTAAGACAACAGCTACTAAATAGCTCTGATTCACTATTTTTGTTTTCTCTGTGCATCAGGTCTAGCTAGCAGGAGTGTTTTAACATCAAAAACACAAATAATGAATTAGAGCTATTTAGTAGCTGTTGTCTTACAGAAACCCCAGTTAGCTTGCTCTCAGGTATCTGCTAAACTAACTGTTGCCATTTGTGCTCCCTGGATAAGAAGTTACAAGGCTCTGCTGTTGCTAAACTAATTTTCAAGCAATACACATGCTAAATCTAAGGGCATGGCTACATCACTGTTACATGAGACAGGGGGCATCCTGGGAGAAAGAAAGCCAATAAAACTATTTATTATGGAGATCCCCAGGGGTCATAAAACTACCATACAGCTAGCAGGCAATTTAGGAAAAACTCCAAATAGCAGACAGAGGGAAGGACACACTAGGAGTTAACATTCATATCAAAACACTCTACATAACATATGTTTTTTCACATTCTGGGTGTACTACTCCTTTAACTAGGACTGGTCCCCTATTTCCTGAGCCCAGCACGTAGATGATGCATTTCACTACTTCACCACCACCTTTAATACCGCCTGTGATGCTTTTGTACCGACCATCAAAGTGACCAATAAGAAACGTAGTGCCACCTGTATCACCCCAGAACTCATACAACAATTCAAAATGCATGACAACCTCTGGCATCGTGCCACTGCCTCCAGTTTGCTAAGCGATAGGCAGGCCTATAATGCTGCCCGCAATAAGTATACCAGGGCAATCTGCAAGGCCAAGGCGGAGCACTACAGAACTGCCCTAGCCACCTCCTGGGGTAGCACAAGAAAGTTCTGGGATAACATCAAGGAGCTTAATGGTAAATCCGGCCCCCCCCTCACAACTTAGTGTTAATGGTACTACCACCACAGACACACTTCACATAACTAACTGCCTCAACTCCACCTTCTCAGACCTCAGCTCAGTCCTCCTTAGCAACTTTTTTGATCCAATTCAGCCTACCCCACTGCCTGAGCTCCTCCACCCCTTCAAACTCAGAGTCATTACCCCTACAGAAGCGAAAGCCTACCTGTCCAAAGCCCTCCAGAGCTCCAATTACTGCAAAGATGCCTTCGATATGCATATCCTATACCTTGCGCTAGACTCAGTTATCTCCCCACTCACGGACCTTCTAAATCTGTCCCTGCGCCTGGGCCAGTTCCCAACCTCATGGAAAACAGCAGTGATAACACCAATATTGAAATGTGGTGACAACTCCCTCCCAACCAACAACCGGCCCATCTCGATTCTTCCCCAACTCTCTAAAGCCCGTGAAGAGATCATGGCCAATCAGCTCACTGACTACCTCCTCACACACAACCTGTTATGTAGGGAGCAGCATGGTTTCAGAACTGGTCAAAGCACTACGACCACCCTCACAGAATTTGCGAACTCCCTGCGCTCCACACTTTACAAGGGGCACCTCACAGGGGCCATGTTTATAGACCTCTCAAAGGCCTTTGACATGGTTTCTTATCCCCTCCTTCTTAACACATTACAACAAATTGGGGTCTCTCATTGTCCACTCTCATGGTTCTCCAGCTATCTTTCATCTAGAACTCAATGTGTTAAAATTAATAATACCATATCTAAAATGCTGCCTGTGCGCTCAGAAGTTCCCCAGGGATCTATCCTGGGTCCCCTGCTATTCAGCATCTACCTCAACACCCTGCCTAAATCCTGTCCTGGCAACCTTCTCCTCTACGCGGATGACGCTGTTCTTTATGCTGCATATCCTGATCCTCTCTCTCTCCAGCATACCTTACAAAACTCCTTCTCTCAGATAGAACACTGGTTTGCTGAACACAGATTGGTGGTCAACACTAAAAAACTAAGCTGATGTTCTATGCCCACCGCCAAAACAGATCAAAGGATTTCCCCCTAGAAATACTCTCTGCCTTTCTCATCCCACTGGAACAAGTCCAAAAGTATAAGTATCTAGGTATTACATTTGACTCTTCCCTCTCATTCCACGAACATATAAAAATCCTCACCTCCACCACCAACACCCGCATTGGTCTCCTTTACAGACATAAAGACTGCCTGCCACCTGAAGCACTTCACCTAGCCATTACCTCCTCAGTCTTATCGCTGGTGGACTATGGCCTCACAATCTATGTTACTGCCGACCCCATGGCGCTTCATCAAATACAAGTAGTCATCAATAAGGCCTGCTGGCTTCTCTCTGGTGCTGACAGAAATACACATACCTGCACCCTATACACGCTCACCAATATCCTCTCCCTTGAGGAAAGACTATTATACCAGACCTGTCTCTTCACCAAATAAATCCACCTGGGTTTAACCCCAATAGGTGTCATGGCTTCTCTTCAGGCAGCCACCATCTCAGCATCCATATGGGCTGCCCCAAAAACTATCTGGAAGGTGCCTTGGGTCAGGACCACCCTGGCCCAGCGATCCTTCCACCTTAGAGCTCCATCCTGGTACAATGCCCTCCCTCCAGCTGCCACATCAATCACCAATCTATGTCCTTTTAAAGTTGCTTTAAGGGCCCATATCCTCTCCTCATGTCAATGCCAGTGTAACCAGTAACCTGTGGATCCTGCACCACACCGCTAGGCTATGCACCGGCCCTTGGCCAGGCAGTGGAGAGCCCTCACTATTTCTAGCCTACAGGCTCCTCACCTCCCTCGGTTACCATACAGTTGCACTGGACTATGAATGCACTGTATTATGCATAAGACAAGGCCTCCCTGAGGCGGCTTACTACCAACTCATATCATGCATTGCTTTAGCTACCAATTGTATAGGTCTTAACCGCTCATTAGGTAAATATGTGGATAGCGATGCCCTGTTTTAGCTACCAAAGTATAGGCATTAACCCATGCTCATTGTAGTTATACTCTGTATGAATGCACACCCACATTTATTCTATGTATGTACTGTATGAATGTCTATGTTTTTTTTTTCTGATGTGGAGCCTTTGGAAACGAGTCTATGACTCAAAGGGTTGTAATTCTAATTTCCTAAATAAACACATAAATATATTTCTCTTCCCCATTTATTATTAAATTTGTATGAACACATGATCTTTATCCCTCACAGTTCCCTTAAGAGTTCATCTGCCTCTATAGCTTACTCTCAACTTCAAGTCATAATCCTCTGTTGTGACATCGCAGTGTGTTGCCATGACAGTAACTGTGATGTCACAAGCAGTGCATTATGACCTTAGGTGGGGAGCAAGCAACAAGAATAGATGAACTCTTCAGGAACAAAGTTTTTTTTTTTTTTAACGCAAATTACCTCACTAATAAATAATGGGTAGGATGAATACAGAGCTAACCTGAAATACAAGTTGACCTGTGTCTAAATATTATGGTTTGCTAAAGTTGTCTTGAAGGTGTCAGCTGCTCTTTAATAAACTCAATAAAGGGAGAGCACCTGGTAGAGTTGGTTTCCCCCCAGAATTTTATTTGCAAGTCCTCCCTCTTATAACCCCACACCTCAGTAACATGTTTAATGAATCATTGGCTAAAAGTTCCTTACCTCCCACTCTAAGGGATGCACTGATTATTTTATTACCTAAACAGGATAAAGATAGAACACAATGTGATAACTATCGTCCAATTTCTTTAATTAATACAGATACTAACATTTTGGCAAAAATCTTAGCCTTGCATCTTGAGAAGTATTTGCCCTTTCTAATACATAAATCACACTCTGGTTTTGTTAAAGGTAGAATAATGTTAGGACTTGTATTGACCTTATCCAGTTTTCGCAGCTGAAGCATCTTAAAGCAGCAGCTGTCTCAATTGATTTTGAGAAAGTTTTTGATTCAGTTGAATGGTCATACCTTCTGCGTGTACTGAAAGCTTTCAATTTTGATCCATCCTTCCTTTCTTGGGTTCAAGTATTATACACTAAGCAACACACCTCGATCTTAACTAATCAGACAATTTCTTCCCCTATTGACTTGGAGAGTGGTCCACGGCATGGGTGCCCTCTACAGTATCTCCGCTCCTTTTTCCATTAGCTATTGAACCCCTTTTACAAAAGATTAAATCCTCATCTCAAATGCTGGGCATTAAAATAGGGACAAAATCTATAAGACGTTGGCCTATGCTGATGAGCTTTTAGTTACTATTTTAGATCCCAAGTCTTTATGACCTCATCTTTTGGATATGTTAAATTCTTTTTCACAGTGTTCTGGTATGAAAATTAACAAACAGAAGACCGAAGCTATGCCTTTAAGCTCTCGGTGTATAAAGACTTCCTTTGAGATAGAAGGTTTAAAATGGGTCTCTACCACCACTACCATATTTGGGTATTATTATTATTAGTAATAACATAAATAAAATGCCTCAGCTTAACTTTAAAAACCCACTATAGAGAATATTGAACAAGACTGTGCCCATTGGTCTAAATTACATCTCTCTCTTTGGTGGGGATATCAGCAGTGAAAATGGTGGCAATGCCCAAACTAATTTACATCCTTTTTCATATACCACTTGCTTTTAAAAAGTCACTATTTCTGACATTCAAAATGATTATTTCTAGATTTCAATGGGACACACACACACACACACACACACACAAAAACACATTAGTAAGTTTAAATTACAAAACCATTGGAAAAAGGTGGTTAGGCCCTACCTTGGTCTGAGGGGTACTATTGGGCCTTCTTAACTAAACAAGCATTACATTGGCTTGTATATGACCCAAATAATTCCCCAGTGGGTGGATTTAGAGAAGGATTTTGCTAGTATTATTCATCCTAATTTTCTTTACAATACACTTACTGTGGCCCAAAAAACGTTTTAAGACTATTTCTATTACTAAGAAAGCATGGGCAATTAATATGTTACATTATACAGGAAAAAACTCTATTACCCCACCAGTTGATCTAATGCCATTATGGAGTAATAATTTTATTAAAGTTGAGGGTTCCTCAATAATTTGGCGTCCTTGGATCAATAAAAAGTTATGGACAGTTAAACAACTAATTGATCCAATTACAGGGGTCTTAAAATCTTTTACACAATTAAAACAAGAATTTTCCCTGTCTAGACTAGACTTTTGGTGCTATCTAAGTCTTAGGGATGCTTTATCCCCTTTTATGGATTCAAACCGAAATTTGATGGATAGCCCTAGCAAGAATTGTGTGTCTTTATGGTTGTCAAAAAACAAAGGGTTAGCTGGACTAATTTATAATACTCTATTGGCTTCCCACACTGATGGGGCTGAGGAAACTTGAAAAATATGGGAACAAGAACTTAAAGTTGCTATTTCTCCCCATAAATGGTCACTAGCTTACAAGAATGCTTATACAGCATGTCAAGACATGAGAAGCAGGATGATTAAAAAAAAAGATTCTAGCTAGATGGCATTATACCTCCAGGCACTATATGATAAAAACTTATTATCTAAATTATTATATGGGAGATGTCTGAGTTTGGAAGGTAATTGACATATGTTATGGTCCTGTCCAAAACTTAGACATTTCTGGTCTTCTATTCTCGCTACTTGTTCCAATATAATGGCCTATGTCATGACAACGCCCACCGGGCGGCTCTCCACCTAGCCATCCCCACCATCTCTTCCCGCTACACTATGCCTATGTCTAACCTGGCCAGTGCCAGCTGTTTCATTGTATACCTATTAGATTGCTCAATTTTTTGATACCAATTATTTAAACACCTGTTCTCAATTACATGTACCCTGTAACCTAAATGTATTTTGTCTGACCTCAGTGTGACGTGGCGCTTCTGTTGAATGCCTATTGTTTTGTAAACCTATGCTATGTAACCTAAATCTCTATGTATGTCTTTAATGTGACGAGGTACCTTTGGAAACGAGCCTCTGGCTCAAAGGTTGTAAACTGATTTTTTACAAATAAACAAATAAATAAACTATGATATCCCTGCTTCCCCTAAGACAAATATTTTGGGTATTTTCCCACTTCATTCTACCCTTACGATATTTCAGACAGATTGGATCAGGGAAGCTTTGGTTGAAGCTAAAAGATTAATCTTATTTAATTAGAGATCCCCCAAAGTTCCCTCTCATGATACCTGGGTAAATGCTTTATCCTATCTAGCCTTAAATGAAACATTGTTGTACACTGCTTACAATAAATTAGATGTTTATAAGCGGAAATGGGAGAACTTTTTATCTTTTCAAGGTTGTCAGACTGATTAATAATAATATTAGAATATTTTGAAGAATTTTTGATGTATTTTGAATTGATGAAATTGATTTTTCTTTTTTATCTTTTTTTTCCTTTTTGTTCTTTTCTCTCTCTCTTTTTAATATACGATATATGTGTTCTGTTAGTTAGGTATTATGTAGAATTCTACTGTATGATGTTTAGTTGTATGTTGTTCCTGAAATATGTTCATTTATGTAGACTGTTTTGTTTCTCGTTAAAAGTTCAATAAAAATGTTGAATATTAAAAAAAAAAGATCATCCTTGCTCTCCAACAAAAATAGGAGAAACAAAAATGTTACTATAACAAGCATACAAGACCCCTCTCCAGCCTGTCTCCTTAACAACCAGTACACCTGAGAATGAAAATGAATGGACGCCCGCTGTGCTTGTCACACCTGCTAAGGAACCACAATCCTACACTGTAGAGGCCAATGACAAGAAAGATCAAAGAAACCAGAGGGACCTACTACAAACACCTGACAAACAAACCAGACTGCAGCTTGACACATCTGAGACACCAACCACCACTGGCATAAGCGAGGCAACACCACAGTGTGTAGAGGTTGATTTCTCCTCGTGAATGCAGCTGCCAGATGTCCCACCACCATTGCCATCGATGTTCTCACTGCACAATGATCCAAGGCCTGTGGCCAATGAACTCCCCCCGTAGTGAGCCATGTTTGTGGACAGGTGATAAGGAAACCAGCAAGATATTTGCAGGACTGAATTTTCTGACTACTGAACTCAAGATATGCTCGATATGTTTTATAACTGGATCTGTAATTAATTGTTTTGAAGCTTGTGCCTCTATGCCATTGACAAAATGACAGTAGACAATAGTACTTGTGAAATTTAATCTTAGGCTAATAATGCAGCTTAGAAGGGGAGATGTAAGGGTATGTATCACTTTAAGAGGCATGACTTAAGCTATGCAGTGCTAGCGCAGTGTGATGCTGCGTACTCAGTGCTTGTTGTTTGAATCTGCACTGTATGGATGTGTGCCTGGTGCACTTACTGCTGCAGTAAGAGAAATCAGAAACACTCCGCTCTCCTTGGTTATCACTGCAGTTATCAATAACCCTAGGAGTACCCCAAACATCAACTGGAGGAAAAAGTAGCACAGTGGCAGCAGACCAGGGTTCAAATATGAGCTCCCAGACTCCCAAACTCGGGATATCGGGGGCCGGATGCATGGGGGAGGAAAAAAGGAATGGACTTTGGTTTTATATAGCACCTTTTATACAAACTGTATTCCAAAATGCTTTACAATCTATGAGAGGGTTGGGAAGAGAACGTGGTTGTTTTCAGCAAAAAGGGAGATTCAAAGAGCACAGAGAGATTAGAGTGTGATTACAGGGAGACAACATAGGGAGATTAAAGGAGAACTGCCCTGAACCAGTTAGTCATTTTTCCCTGTACTAACTGATTTTAAAAGAGTGATTGCAATTACATTACTGTTCCATCTCTACAGGCTTTTTAGTTATCCTAATGGGTGTTTCTGATTTATACACTGCTGGAAAGGACCATTTTAGGACTCTATAAGCTCGTTTACACAGTGGCATGTGCACTGGAGCAACCTGAGCACTTGTGTTACTCTGATGCAAAGGCTTCCGTATAGACAATTACTACATTGCAGTAAATCGACCCTTATGGTGCTCTCCGATCCTCTCCTAAGTTGGGAATGCTGATTGGAGTGAGCAAGGAGTGAACAACTTAAACAGTGGTGTGGGCTGGCTGCACCACTCTGATGTACCACGGCCTGTTGGGGATGGTGGTCAGTGCTGCGACTGGGTACTGGTCAATGCCTGTCATGCTGCTGTCACAGGAAAACTCCAAGTCATGGCCCCGCACCTGCGCGTCTTGCATCAGTGCTGACAGGGACCATGTGAACTGAAACCAGCAGTGCTGTCCAATTATAACAGATCATCAGTAGAGTGAGAAAGCATGGTAAACTGAGAAGCCATGTAAACATGGCTTATGATGTAGTTTATGTCCTTGCTCAGCTCTTCCTTTGCTGGTACAATGCGTCTGCATTCTACTACACAGCCCTTTGTTTGAGGATGACATAAAATACATCACACAGCTCTAAAACACTAGAGTGTAAATCATTAACATCCACTGAAGCTACTACTCAGCCCACACAGATAGGACAAACAACAGAACTAAAACTGGCATTTAAAAAACAGCTTCTACTGGGAAAATGACTTTCAGGTTCAGCACAGTTCTCTTATAAGTAACTCTTTTGGGATTCAGGAGCAAGTGACAAGTCTCTAGTTTCACACCTCTGTGCTCTAACCATACATCCAAACTGCCTCCGTGAGTGAAGCGACCTGGCTCCTGGGGAGGGAGGAGGCAGGCTGCTAGGCATGTGAGCAACCCCTGCTAGATGCCCAAAGCAGTGGTTTTGGTGACTACTATCAAGGCGCCACTCGCCTGGCCTCCCAGTAGGAAGAAGCATGTGAACTCAACTGTGTGGGTGTGTGTGTGTGGGCATAGAAAAAAAAGGGCATACAAATCAGAGGAATAGAGAAGAAAAACATTTGGTCCTGATTAGTAAAACAGATGCAATTAAACCAGTGAGCCACTAGAGACCAATATAAGACTTATATAAAGTGGTGAGCAAGACAATAAGTAAGCAATAGCCCATGACAAGGCGTGCATTTCTAAAGAAATAATGCACGTCCCAGGAGAAGTGGAAAGAACAATGCTAACAGCGGAGTGCCTTTCAACGCACCCAGAAAGTGCATTAGTTCTCAAGAAATGCACGCCCTGAAGTGGGTTACTGCCCTTGTAAAATGGAAAACTTTTTTTTTTTTTTAATGGAAAAAAAGGTTTCATTTAGTAGTTAGGCTGTTACTAGTGACTAAACATGAAACTCTGCACTCCCACTTCATCTGTGTGAGGTTTCATGTTTGCTCAGTCATTTGGTTTACCTGCTGCACCACTTTGGTCTGCGATGACCCTTGTTTGGTGTTTTGATGCTGTTGTTAGGTAGATTGGATGGTGACAAACCCTGCATGCACTAGGAATTAATGAACAGCCACGTGATGTGTTTTAGCTAATGAGGGTGCTAAGATTAGGGAGAATTCTTTTTTTTCATACAGACTTTTATGGGAATTTTGTATTTTTCTATCCGATCCTGGCCCCTACTTTGATGCGTGCACGCATGCCATCTCAAGGTACCCTCCCGACGTGTCCCAGTGGCAGCAGGACAATGGGGGCATGGCAACCACCCCAGGAGAGGAGAGCTGCCTTCGGTATGCTCCAATCTGCTCCAAGCTCCCCATGCAGCACCCGATGACAGAGTCTATTCCCAGGTTGCCGGCGTAGTGTGAGGTAAGGCATCCAGTGCCACAGCGCCACCAAGCCGACTAAATTATGTAGAATTCTTCAGTCCATTTTATAAAGGTTGTTGTTATTGGACCACACGGTGTGTAGGACTGCCATCATTACACGGCCCATGCAGAGCTTGCAATAAATCATCACCAAGTATGATCTAAAGTAGTGCAGCCGGTCACAAAGGTGATTATATTTAGACATCAGAGAGAGAGACAGTGGCAACATACAGGTGGGTACTAGAAAAGCTGCAAAATAAGAACACCACACTCTTGGATCTGTATAAATAGTGGCTAAATAGATTTTTATTTTTATAGAAAGAATACACTGCTACATTTAAATGTCATGATCAGTTTAGGAATTTCAAGAGAAGAACTATCAGTTTCTACAGCACTCCACCCTAATGTGGAATTGCAGTGTGGTTTTGTTTCCAAACCCTGCATCCTGGGCACCAGAAGGACATGGGGGCTCCCACAGTCTGCTGGTATTATTTAAGGTGTACCAGGTTCTGAAGAGCTGAAATGAATCAATGATTAAGCCCATTACATGACCCCGTCAAGACTGTAACCATATGACTACGGGGTTAGTTCTGTTTGCTCTGTATTCAAATGAAGTACAATTACAGTACGTGTTTCCCAGATTTGACGGGACATTGCTTTTTCAGACCCGTTACTTGCAACCCAGTGCATTTTTTGCAGGCATACATGCACATACAGCAGTGCTGATTGATTTTCGACATCCCTCAAAGTGGTCCATCAGGAATCTGTAATGTTCTGATGCTGATGTAACCCCCTCAGGCAAGTGAGGGGTCCAAGTATTGCACAAACAGATCACCTCTGCAGGCAGGCAGGGGTTAATACTTGCAAGCTGCAACCATCAGCTCTTGCGATCCTAGCGGTTGCAAGCATAGAACTATAAACTCTAGAACGGCAGACCTATGCCTGTACAACATACACAGATATGTCGAACATCTGCCCTAAGACATGATGTTTAAACCTGGCAGTCATACTGCTGGTGTACAGACAAACATACATAACAAAACTGTGCATGCCATGGTAACATCATTATTAGCAACTGTGCATAGCAGGGCCGCCCTTTGCCACTGCAGTATTCAGAGTTCTATGGTTGCAAGCCAGAGTTGCTTGAAGTTACAACTCTGCTCCTGTCCCAGGAAAGGAATGTGGAGACAGAATGTTCAGTCGTCTGTACTTTTTTGCAAAACGTAAGTAAAAAAGTGGACCCAAGGTAAGACATGAGTTGCTGTCACCACTGGGAGTACAAAAGGGAGACCAGGAAAGCAGAGTGGTGGTTCAAATGGGAAAGGAGTCAGGAGAGGGAAACCAGGGCTGGCCTTCCTCAAGGCTACTAGCCTGTGAGGCCTGGTGCCAACTACCCATAAGACACCTATGGCTCCACACTGTAGCGTCCCTCTTGGTTGGTAAGTAGTGTACGTGTGGGTGCTGAAAGTTTGGCCCAAGCACCTAAAGGGTGAGTTCAGCCCCTTTAGCACAGGTTAAATGGGACAGTCAACTACAGTTCCGCTTTAAGGCAAAAGTGGCCTGACCAGGGATTTGGTATCACAGTTAATATTTGGAGATGAAACCCAAGGGGTAATCAGCAAGGAGTGATGGCAAAGGTTCTTTTCTTTACCAAGATTGGACCCCACTTTATCCTCGACTGGATGGGGCAGAGGTGTGGACCCCTATGGAAGGACAAGCATGTACAGTAAGGTGGCACAGGGCATCTGA
Organism: Neoceratodus forsteri; assembly: GCA_016271365.2. Lineage (NCBI taxonomy): Eukaryota > Metazoa > Chordata > Ceratodontiformes > Ceratodontidae > Neoceratodus > Neoceratodus forsteri. Next base: position 292,488,997 of record CM057455.1, read on the forward strand.
AGAGCCATTGTGAGTTTGACCTGAACAGTAATGAACGCAACTGAGGGTTCTGGTGCATCACACTGGGGAAAGTGATAATTCCAGTGGGCCCTTGCTTGCTCCTGGGAGGAAGAGTTGTAATCGAAAGGTATTAGTTACTAGAGGTACTCCAGGTTAGGAGAGGGAGAGAAGACTATAAACATGTTGCACACCGAGTGTGAAGATCCCATTAAGGGGTCTTCATATAGCCTTTTGCAGGTTTGGCTTTGGGTGCCATAGAGGGAAGACGACAGGTGCTCTGGTTCAGTTCACTGCGATCATTTCTTGCACAGAGCATCTCATCCAACCAGCCTCCTGTTATGGCACTGTACATGGGCTTGGGATCAACCCAGTTAGGGATGGTGCCTGGAGTGCAGATTTGGGGGAGAGGAGAGAGAAAAAGATAGTGCTTCTATAGCATCAGTTGAACTTGTAACACTGTGACTGGTAACAAAGCCCTCAAAGTTTTCATATATATAATATATATTATACATATACACATATCAAGAATACAATAAAAGGAAAAAAAAAATCTAAAAACAAGTCTGGCATTTAATTAATCAGAGTGTCCAAACATCAACCTGCTGGCCGCTAAAAAGGTACTTTAAGTTGCCCCACAGCACCTAGGAATAGCTTGTGTAAACAGCTTTAGGCTTTTTAATCCCTTCCTCCCCTTCCCCCACATATACCTCCTGTTAACCCCTACTATTTGCACTGTGGTTCAAAAATGATAACTATGGGGGGGGGGGGGTTAGGAACTTGGGTGTCAAAACCTCTCTCAGAGCGGTTCTGTTGTCTAGTTGGTCTCGCTGAAGTAACAGTTATTCCTGGCAAGACAAAAGAGCTGGCAGGTGTGTGTGTGTGTGTTTGAGACCATCTCTGTCTTTAAGATCAGATGTTTACGTTTTTCACTACTGATGAATATTCTGTAACATTTGTTCTAATTAGTAAACATGATAGACTTGCTGTTATATACTCCTTGACACCTGAAATCTCTTGCCCTGTGGCACGGTTGAAAATTAGATTTTATTTCAATCCAGTTTTCCCGGTTATCAATAAAATAAATAAAAATAAAATATATATTTTATAATCTAGTGGGCGTCTGACCCTACAGGATGCAGAATGTATGTGCATGTATCCGTAGTAATGTTCCTGGTGACCTTGCATGAATCTGAGCCTTGGCTGGCACTCCGCCACCCTCCCAAGCCCACTTCCTCAGTTGGTGGCTAGTGGCTCTTGCATTCACTGGTACTCTGCTGGTAGTGACAAGTGACTGTACCAGCAGATCCTCTCAACCACTGGAAACTTTTTTCCTGTCTGTCTCTGCCCTGGTCCCCACAACCTGTTCACCACTCTAATGAACACAGTTACCATAAGCCAATGCTTCCTTTAACTGGGAGGGTGGATAAGTGGCCGACTTCGCAGCTGATGCCAATGTGGCTCCCTGGTTGGCTGATTGGAATGTGTGGAAGTCAGGTGGCCCACACCTTCCTGCCACGGGTACCAAGCTCCTCACATCCACGACTCGCCCAGTTGCTTACAAGCCTGGGATTGGGAATTCGGGCCAGCCGAGATTTCCCAGTTCAGCGGTGAATGGGTAGTGCAGATCAGTGTGTGCCACTGACCCACTTGCTTATCCCCATGTCTAGCTGCTGCCTATCTCATCAGTGTGTTTAGCACAGGGGGTACCCCAAGGAGCTCAGTTGGTAGCCAAGCAAAACAGTCTTGGCTGGCCACGTTTACTTGTGAATTTTCTTCCTAATTATTACAACATGTTAACTGCAGCCAATGCAATGCACCTAAGCATCAGAGACTGTACATTTCATTAACATATTTAATTTCTACAGAAACAACCCAACAAAACGTGGAAGATACCCCACGCACCCCAGTTAGTGTAAAGTGTCATGAGCACAGTATGTCTGCGATTGAAGGCAGATAGTTTTGGTTTCAACAGATGGCATTTTGTTTAGTGTGTGTCCTGTTCTTGGAACAGGGAGGACTTCCAACAAATCATTGTTTCAGAAGCCTTCAGTACTGCTTGGGGGGGGGGGGGTACTTGGAAAATGGCTTAACCTGTGGCACTTCCTTTGCTAGAAGAACTAATGGACATACACTTAAACTGAGAGGGGGGCAGGATCCGTGGACCCACCACAAAGCATTACATCACATGGAGGGTAGTTAATTTGTGAAACAGCCTACGTAGTGAAGTTGTGGAAGCAAGCACTGTTCAGGCTCCTAAGACTAAACTGATTCCTGAAGAACTGCATTAAGGGTTACACAGCAAGAGCAGGGGTACATTCCAGCTGATATGCTTGGACGTGGGTCCATAGTCACATTTCATATACTGTAGTCACTACTATGCAGTAGATGGGGTGGAAAGGATGGATTCAAAGTTCCTACATGGCAATGACTTTACCTCAGTTTGCGTACTGATGCACATCTAAGCTCAAGTGCCAGAACGTTATCCCTACTTGTACTGGATAACAATCAATGCAATTCTCACTCAGGAACCTGTCCAGTTCTAGTTTAAGAATCTGAACAGTGCTAGCTTCCACTATCTCAATGGGCAGCCTATTCCACATGCTGATCACCCTCCGTGTGAAGTAATACTTTTTAAAATGAACATACATATGAACACACAAACATGCCAGCAGATAAAGGCCTTATGGTCTAGATAGTCTGCTTGATGGTGCAGTTCCCTATGTATTTACAAAGGGAACTGCACTTCTGTTTCCCTTTTGACCTCCCTCAATCTCCCCCTCTCCCCCCCAACTCACCCCCTCTTCTACCCGCAACTTTTCCCCTCACTCTGTCCCACCCCCCTCTTCAAGCTGTCCACTATTTTTAAGGATACCACCTCCTCTGGTGGCTCATTCCACTTGACCACCACCCTCTCAGTAAAAAAGTGCCTCCTCATTCCCCTCCGAAACCTTCTCCCCACCAGCTTTAGGTTGTGCACCCTAGTGGTCTTGTTCCCGCTAAGGAAGAAAAGGCCCTCAGGGCTCAGCCTGTTAATACCCTTAAGGTACTTGAAGGTCTCAGTCATGCCTCCTCTTTCCCATCTTTCCTCAAGGGAATACCTGCTGAGCTCCCCGAGCCTCTCCTCAGAGATGCTGCCTTGGTGGCCCTGGATCATCTTGGCTGCCCTTCTCTGGACCGTCTCCAGCAAGCTGATATCCTTTTCAAGATACAGGCACCAAAACAGCATACTGTACTCCAGGCGTGGTCTCACCAGTGACTTGTACAGTGGTAGAATAATCTCCGCCTTCCTGGTGGTAATTCCCCTGGCTATGCAGCCCAACATCTGATTTGCTTTGGCTGCTGCTCTCCTGCAGTGTGCAGAGTGTTTCAGGTCACTTGAGACTATCGCTCTCCAGTCCTTTTCTTCCTCTGACCTGATTACCTACACTCCACCCAGTCAGTATTTGGTCCCCAGATTCTTCCCCCCCAAGTACAAAACTCTGCATTTTTTAGCACTGAATCTCAGCTGCCAAATGCCAGACCACTTTTCTAGCCAAGCCAGGTCCGTCTGAGTTTCCATCTTCCCTCCTCCATGCCCACCCTCCCACAGACCGTGGTGTCATCCACAAACAGGCAGATTTTATCTTTGATCCCATCCTTGGTGTCACTTATGAAGCTGTTAAACAACACCAGGCTGAGCCCTGAGTCACGTGGGACCCCACTGGTCACAGGCCTCACTTCTGGGAATTCTCTCCTGACTACCACCCTTTGGCTTCTATTCAGTAGCCAGCTTCTGACCCATCCTGTGAGCTTTGCCCCCAGCCCAGGTCCTCCAGTTTCCTATGCAACAAAGAGTCGAGGGCCTTGCTGAAGTTCAGATACAGGACATCAACTGCCTGACCCTTGTCCACTGACCTAGTGAGCCAATCGAAGAATTAAATTAGGTTAGTTTGGAAGGACCTTCCCAACACAAAACCCATGCTGCCTCATATCCTGGAGCCCATTTTCCTCCAGAAAGCTGATAAATCTCTCTTTCAGGATGGTCTCCATCAGCTTGCCTACTGTTGAGGTCAGGCTGACTAGACTGTAGTTCCCTGGTTCATCCCTTGGAGAAGCACCACATATGCCATTCTCTAGTCCTGGGATGTGTTTGCAGACTACAGAGAGGTGTTAAACAGGTCTGCCAGGGGCCCCGCCAGAACCTCCACCAGTTCTTCCAAGGACCCTTGGTTGCATGCCATCTGGACCCGGTGATTTGTCCACCTTTAGGGCCCTTAGGCCCTTGAGTACCCTGTCGGCTTGAAATGTGCCTTCTGTGACCCCCCCCCCAGTCCCCACCTCCCTACTCCCTTGTGGTACTGGTCTTCTCTCAAGTGAAGACTGAACAGAAGTACCTATTAAAGGGATACTGTCAACCTGTTTTGCATTATATTAGTTTTAGGGAAAACACACATTTTATGATTGCTTACCTTTTCTAAAATTAATCGATGTTGCTGGTTGTTTTATCTATGTTCAGTTGATACAGTAAATGTACAGTACAAAGCAAACATTTCGAAACCTATCCTTCATCAGTGCTGTTACTGTGCTGTAACTGTATCATGAAATAAAAATCAAAAACAAAATCCATTTTAGTTTTTTACTCTATGTGTATAAAAATATAAATATGTATATATGCCTTCATTCTATAATCTCCATATGTAGGAAGACCAAAAACCTGTCCATGCTCACCCCTTATTCACTTTCTTTGCTTATGCCACCGCTCAATCTTCTTAGGTTTGGTTAACAAATATTTTAGCTGTGTTTAAAATTGAAACAATAAGCTTCAAAATACATACTAGCACCACCGAGGTAGATTTCTTAGAAAAAAATATTTCTTTTTTTTTTTGTGTTATCTTTTTATCCTCCTTCCTGTCCCCGGTGTCCCCCTCCTTCCGACTGTACATACCCTGAAGCCCCCCTTTCAGGATCTGCCCCTAGAGTGCCCTTACCTCCTCCTACTTCCTTGCACAGCGGGGTCTGTCCTAGGTGGGCTCGGGATGGGCAGTCTTCATCTAGGGACACCGAGGACACCATTTTCCGCTGTTCTCCCCTACTTCCCCCCGCCCCCTGGGACGCCGGCACACAAGGACGTACGTCCTAGAGGGGCGACGTGCTGACGCACGCCTCCCTCAAGCACCTCACAACGCCCTCTCCTTGACTCCAGTAACGGAGCCATAACCTCCGAGTGCCGTGTGCTCCCACCGACAGTTCAGGGTTGGGAATCCTCCCCCTCGGAGGAGGAGGCATCCGTTGGGGCCTTTCGTCCTCCTCCCCGGCGACCCCGACAAGCCGAGTCCGTTTCCCGAACCGGGTCGCCGCGAGACGGTGTATGCCTAGCGCCTCAACCCTCAGCGCCACCGGGCCGGCTGCAAAAATGATATTTCTTAATCAAACTTCATTATAATGGCACGTGCCTTCAGTATCTCCTTTCCACTGAAGACTCACTCTGTCTGAAACAGTGATTTTGTCACCGCGTTATCTTTCCGTAAGACATGTAAAAACTTTTTCTTACTTCTTACTAGTTTTTCTTATAACTCATTGTAAACTTTCCCTTTAAAAGCTTTCAGGTTTCTTTGCCATTCATTCTTTTGCTATTTCTTTGCTAAATTACTGTAATGGTCTGTGTTAGTTTGTAAGAACAGTCATTTTTCACCTCATTTCCTTTGCTGTTGCATTTTTCCGTTTTGTAACGTGTCTGAAAAGATTATAAAAGTGCTCATTTAGACCTACTGCTCTCGGTGCTATGCTATGCTATTCGTCTGCTCATTCTTATTCTGTCACTTGTATCCTTTAGAAAAAATATTTACTTACTTTAATGCTGTGCAGAACGTGGTGTGACCTCCTGAATTCTCTTCAAATGGAGGTAGCAAATCCGCCCCACACTGGACCTTTTATACTTTGGCTGAAATTGGGCTCACAGCATTATGCATCATCACTGAACATCAGGTGATGCTCACGATGTTCGCACATGCTCAGTGAGCCCAATCTGCTTAAAGTTGCAGCACCAATGTATTTTGGTGTCCAGCCAGAAAGTTTCCATACATTACGTTTTGGTACTTAATTATCTGTTCTTTTGACAGCCATATTTTTCTCCAGTACATGTACTGTGCTTTCTTTGGTAATGCCTCTCTAACCCTATTCTCAAAGATTATGTTGGTGGTTTGGGGGGTCTTTGCTTTCAAACACAACCCATTCTATGATATTTCCTCTCTTATTCACAAAAAGAGAATTCCAAAAGGAACCTCGCTCTGTCCCTGTTAAAGCGCGTGTCACCATGTTTATATAGAATGAGCAGACGAATAGCATAGCACCGAGAGCAATAGGTCTAAATGAGCACTTTTATAATCTTTTCAGACACTTTACAAAACGGAAAAGTGCAACTGCAAAGGAAACGAGGTAAAAAATTACTGTTCTTACAAACTAACACAGTAATTTAGCAAATAAATAGCAAAAGAATGAATGGCAAAGAAACTTGAAAGCTTTTAAAAGGAAAGTTTATAATGGGTTATAAGAAAAACTAGTAAGAAGTAAGAAAAGGTTTTTACATGTTTTACAGAAAAAATAATGCGGTCACAAAATCACTGTTTCAGACAGAGTGAGTCTTCAGTAGAAATGAGATACTGAAGGCAAGTGCCATTATAATGAAGTTTGATTAAGAAATATAATTTTTTTCTAAGAAATCTACCTCTATGGTGCTAGTATGTATCTTGAAGCTTACTGTTTAAATTTTAAACACAGATAAAATAATTTATTTATTTCAATCTAGGATTACAATACCTTTGAGCTGAGGCTCTTTTACAAAGGTTCCACGTCAGCGTGTGCAACAGTCATCATTTTTAGTTATAAACATACATATAATCATTGACTTACAGACATGTAATAACCAGTACAAAGACTTGAGCTATGAGCAAGACAAGGGAAAGGGGAGGGTGGTGGGGGAAGTGAGGGTAGGAGATTGAGGATGAGAAGGAGGTGCAGGGGTAAGGGGTGTATGCCAAGAGGTGGTTGGGGCGGGGCAGGAGTGGAGATACGGGGCAGGTGGGCGAGGGTGGGAGAGCAGTGCAGCCAGGGGGCCTTGTTGAGGGAATATGACAGGTAAGGTGCTAGGGGTGCAAAGACTGATTGTAAGTGCCGGGTGCTGGGGCATGTGCAGCTGGAACGGTGGAAATGTTAAGATGGACAATCGCAGGATACAAGCAGTGAGAGGCGCAGCTCGGACTTGAAGAGGCCGAGTGTTGGAGCGGTCGCTATGTCGCTGCCAAGAGAGCTGAGCCAGTTGGATGCCCGATAGGCGAATGATCTTTGTCCTTGGGTAGTGCGACATCATGGGATATGTAGTAGATGGGAATTGGATCTCCTTGTAGTGACATTCCTATGTCTAGGCTTAAGGAGGGCACAGACACCAGGTGGGGCAAAGCCCCATTATAATTTTCTTGGCCGTGATGCAGGTTTGGTATTTTATGCGTTTGTCCAGTTGAAGCCATCCAGATTGGGAATAAAGGTCACATGTGTGGGTACGGCGATGTGAGCCAGTGATGAGACAACAGGCCTTATTCAGGGAGGTTGTGATACGTTTGAGAGCAGTGGTAATTGCAGACCCATATATGATAAGACCATAGTCTATGATGCTGACGATGGAGCTTTGGACGGCCACTGATTGTGCTTCTGGGGTTAGGTGTTTCCTGTGCCGGAATAATATGCCTAACCTCGCATTGGCAGACTTTGCAACATTGCTGATATGGACAGCATATGAGAGGTGGGGATCAAAGGTGATACCGAGGTACTTGAACGATTGTGTTTGCTCTAGGATGGCTCCTTGTTCGGTTGCAATGGAGAGGCGGAGTTGTTTGTTTTTGTCATGGGGGCTGCAGAAGACCATAGACTTGTTTTTTTTCTGATTGAGAAGCAGTTTATAATTTAGGAACCAGCATTCAATGGAGGAGAAGGCCCGCTGAAGTTTATTTTGTAATTGGATTGGATCAGGGTCCGAGGTGAGGATCACAGCATCGTCGGCGTAGAGAATTATTTGTTCTGGGCAGCTGTCCAGTAGTGAGTTTAAGAATAGGCTGAAGAGGAGGGGTCCCAGAATGGAGCCCTGGGGGACTCTCGAGCGGACTGGTCTAGGGTCCGAGTGTATCAGAGGATTCTTACTGTTGGACCGTTCTTCAAGGTAGCATAAACCAACCAATGGAGTCGGTTGACAGCCCAGTGTTCTGAAGCTGGACATGCGGGGCGGTGATTGTGGCGTCAAGGCTTTAGTTAAGTCAATGTAGATTGAGCTTTGTAGTTCACCGGAGTCAAGTGCATTGTGGATTGCGCTGTGAATTCAAGTAGGCTGAGTGTGCTTGAGACCTTTATGGAACCCGTGGTTGTTGCTTGCACAAGATGTTGTACGATCCAGATATTCTGTGAGCTGGTCCGAGACGATGCGTTCTAGTGCCTTGGAGAGTGGGGTAGTAGGGAGATAGGTCTGTAGTTATCGGTGGGCAGTTTTTCACCACTTTTATGGATTGGGGTGACAGTGGCAGATTTCCATCTGTCCGGGAACTGGCTAAGGCTGAGGGAGAGGTTAAAAATTCTGGTCAGAGGACTAAGCACTTCATCAAGTGTGAGAGACAGGATTTTGAGATTGAGGGAGTCATTACTGAATCTTGATTTACCAAGGGCTTTGGTAACATATTTGCATACTTGGTGAGCCTTGACTGCTTTGAAGTAGAAGCGAGGGGAGCTGGTGGGGTAGTGTTCATTATGACAGAGGGGCTTCACCATCTTTGAAGTAGTCCTGGGGTAGGACAACGCTGAGGTTGGTAAAGGCTTTGTTAAAGGTATCCACAATGGTTTTTGGGTTGAGGGTTGTGGTTCTGTTGATGTTGAGTATTGATGGGGGGATTTGGGTGGATTCCCGGTGAGTTCCTTTATGTTCTTCCAGAATTCCCAACCATTGCCCCAGGAGTTTGTGAGGGCATGCTTATAGTAGGCGGACTTTGTTTGCCGGATGGTTTTGGTGCAGTCATTGTGAGCAGGTTTGTAGTTTTGGATGTCGTTTTGCCTTCCAGAGTTTCTGGCCAGCTCCCATAGGTGGTCTCTTGTTTTTAGCACCGTGAGGAGGTCACCTGTGAGCCTAGGGTTACTGAGTGATTTAACTTTGCGTTTCTTAATAGGAGCATACGTGTCACAGGCCATAGTGAAGATGTTTATGAAGTGGTCAAGGGCAATGTTTGCATTGGTTGCATTGAAGATAGGGGACCAGTCTTGATGGAGGAGGTGGGATTTGAGTCGAGGAAGGTGACCACGGGGTAGAACCCTGCTAGTGATAGCTTTTGGCGGTGGTTTGATGAATTTAAGAAGATTAAGCGGTGGCATAAGCAAAGAAAGTGAATAAGGGGTGAGCATGGACAGTTTTTTGGTCTTCCTACATATGGAGATTATAGAATGAAGGCATATATATTTTGTTTTTTATTTTTATTTCAAGATACAGTTACAGCACAGTAACAGCACTGAGAAAGGATAGGTTCGGAAACATTTGCTTTGTACTGTACATTTACTGTATCAATTGAACATAAGTAAAGATTTGAACCTTGATATACTAGTTTGGGTGAGTGGGTCTCATTGTAACCAATTTGTAGTATTCTACAGTACCGCACTTAATTGGTTCAGGCTCCTCCCCACGTTATAGACATTTCTTTTGTACCGAGGTTGGCTGGGCTGGATCTTCTCCTGTTTGGTTGTTTTATCTGCCTCCTTGCTTATTAGAACTGAAATGCATGGTAATGTATAGCTATACCCAGCTTTGTTTTGCTTCAAATCATTGAACTACTCTTAGTGCACGCTTCCTGAACATTAGAAACACCCTCAAACAGTGCAGCCACTCATGATATCATAGTCTCCTCTGTTCCCACCACATAATGAGTGGCTAGATTGTGTCGGGGGTGTTCCTGAGTCCAGTAAAGATGCAGTGGGAGTTGGTCAAGAAATGTAAACAAACATGTTTTGGCATTGTAACACCAGCATGGTGGGCACTCGTTTATGTTTCTTTTTTCCTTTATATACCGGAAAAAGGGGTTTTCACCCTCTTTTGCCCCCTGGGTTCCCTGTACCTCTCTCATGGTCTTTACCTTCCTTACCGCCTGCCTCTCTTGACTTAGTGTCGTAGTCCCTCCTATCCTCATTCTGAGTAAGCTGGTACTTTCTAAAGGCTGCTCTCTCGCTCCCCCACTGTTTTTGCCACCTCCTTGCCAAACCAGCTATTTTTTTTATCCTTAGCTTTCTTACTTTGTTTCCCCTTACCCTGCCCCAGCACCCCAGTTTGTGTATGTCCTCAAGTTCAGCTTGCACTCTCTTGCTCAAATAGGTGTATAGTATGCCTCATACTCTCTGTCCCCTTTAGCATTTGGTGCCGATGGGCAACCAGGAAAAAAAAAAATTAAAGGCAGATACAGTTTTGTCTTACAACCAGTATGGTGGCCACGATCCATCTAAATCATTTCACTTCACAGCAGGTAGTGTTTCTTTATTATAATAAAAAAGCAGTGGTGGTGAGGAGATATTTTTATCGGCCAGCCTGTTGTTCTCTCACTGCGCATCTGCAGAGCTCGTTTCGCCAAACCATTGCATATCGAGCAACCTTTGACCTGGGGAACCTGTATGACAGTGTTTTGTCAGAACACTGTTACAATATTTTCTATGTATACTTCAATTTCTCAGAAAGCAAAATATACAGTTAAGGAATAAAAGGCACCAGCACTGCATCAGTTAGTACACTTTGTGTTTTGTCGTCATTTGAAACTGGACAGAGCGCTACACCCTGTTCCAATAGGCGGAATGGTTGTTTATATACTATAGATACAGGATTGTAGAGCACTGCCTCATACGAGTAGGTCAGATGTCCATGGAAAGCGGAGGAGAGAAAAGAAAAATGGATCTTGTGGTTTCTGTAGAAACCATAGGAGTTCTAAAGCTGTCCTGGCTCTTGGTGCTTGCTGACCATAAGCTGTAGCATTCTTAGGTGCGTCTGTTCACCATCTGTCTGTCCCTCTTCTTTTTCTCCATAAGTCTGTAGAGGAACAAAAATGAAATCGTTAGTTGAAGCAACATACACAGGGTATGCATATAAATACTGTATGGATCCTGAGGGATCCCTTCGCGCTATACAGTCCCCTCACACATTCTTTGAGTGAGAGGACTGCAAACTAAAGGTGAACCGTTCTGGTGCCAAAGGGATGCAAGAGGCATCATTCCTGAAAAGTGTAGAGACGTCAATGTTAATATTTTACAAATTGCCGGCCCACTGTCACAGTGGTAGCGCTACCACCAGCGACATAGACAATCCGAGTTGGTAGCAAGCTCAGGAGTTGTAGGGCTGGCTGAGGGGAGAAGAACTGCACGTCCGATGGACTGCTCTCCTCCTCTGGGGAGTGGATCCTTGCGCTCACCTGACTCCTGGTACAGACCAGGGGTTGGGCACACTGGGCTATCAGGATGCGTTGAAGGTGTGGCAGGGTCTGCTGCGTGCATCATGATGGCACAGCACATCCGCATTGCCTGAGGGGCACAGAACAGGGAAAAGCATGGCACTGATGTGTAGGATGAATCTGGTGTCCCGCAGGCGCTGCAAATGGCTATCCTGGTGCTGTGTGACCTAACCAGATCCTGCATCCGGTGTCCCACAGGCTCTGCACCTGGCTATCCAGGCACTGTCAGCGCTAACCAGATCCTGAATCCTGTGTCCCGCAGGCCCTGTTCTTGGCTATCCAGGTGCTGTCAGTGCTAACCAGATCCTGGATCTGGTGTCCCACAGGCTCTGCACCTGGCTAACCAGGCGCTGTCAGCGCTAACCAGATCCTGAATCCTGTGTCCCGCAGGCCCTGTACTTGGCTATCCAGGCGCTGTCAGAGCTAACCTGATCCTGAATCTGGTGTCCCGCAGGCTCTGCACCTGGCTATCCAGGAGCTGTCAGAACTAACCGGATCCTGAATCTGGTGTCCCACAGACTCTGCACCTGGCTATCCAGGAGCTGTCAGCGCTAACCAGATCCTGAATCCTGTGTCCCGCAGGCCCTGTACTTGGCTATCCAGGCGCTGTCAGAGCTAACCGGATCCTGAATCTGGTGTCCTGCAGGCTCTGCACCTGGCTATCCAGGAGCTGTCAGAGCTAACCGGATCCTGAATCTGGTGTCCAACAGGCCCTACACCTGGCTATCCAGATCCTGAATCCGGTGTCCCGCAGGCCCTGACCTTGGCTATTCAGACGCTGTCAAAGTTAACCGGATCCTGTATCCGGTGGGGCCTGGGGGACCCCGGCTGGGTGGAAGGTAACCCCTGGAGGAACAAACCAGACAAAGGTAAGTCCTAGAGGATGCCAAGGTGACAGGGCTGGGAAGACTGGAAGATGGGGGCTAGTTGGTACATGGGGGAAAATCCTCCAATGTTTCTAAATTTTATTTTTAAATATTTTTTTTCTTTGTGCAAATTTTTTCAGTGTTCATGAAAGGTGCCGGATTAACAGCACTGGAAACTAAAAACCTCCTTTTATCTGCATGACAGTGCATCCGCCCTACCAATGTGCCTCAGACCTATGGATGGACACCACACAGATGACAGGTTAGTTCAGACTCTGCCCATTCAATCGCTGGCCTCTCATGTGAGACTACCAATAAGGGGGAGAGCTAGTGGCAGTTTTGATGGTGGTTTTGTGATGTGGACACCTGCTCACTGGGAACTAGACTGAGACCACTGCAGCCCATTTCACTCATAGTCCACTGAACAGCCTTCAGGTGGCTTTCGACCACTACCAGTTCATGTCAGATTTGAACCAGTGACCTAGAAGTGAAAGGCTCCTTAACCCACTACCAATCCCCTGAGCCATCGAGATTAAAATAAACCATTTAATTTGCAAAACATTATTGCATGTAAAAACAATTATTTTCTAATTCATATTTTATCTCCTCTCACTCCCTCTGGCCTCCACTTACCTGATCTCCGCCAGCCCCCATGTAGCCTCGGTTTACCCACCTGGGCAGGGTAAAGGGTGGGAAGGATTCAACTCTGAGCATGCCCAGTGTCGGGTGGAAGAGGAGGCGGTGAGGAAATACTGGGGTCCCCACGAAGTCAGCATCACAGCTGTGTTTCCCTTGTTCTGGAGTTCATGTTCCACTCTAGTCCCTGGGAGACATCGGCATACGTGGGGCACACATGCGCACATATTGTGAACACATCACAGGTCCCCAGCAGACATCTTTCCCCTTCCCACTCGGCTCATCAGCTGCACTGACACCTGTGGTCACCTAGGTGGCAGTATTGCAGTGAGGATGATGATCCCATCCTCCCTGGAGAAGGACATCTGCTGAAACGCTTATGGATTCAAGAAGTCATTGCAAGCAAGTAAATGTCAGTGCTGACTGGCTGTATCAGCAATGAAAATTTACATTTTTTAAATAAGCTTATTACCCCTTTTATTTCACCAGTTGCTAGGAAAATGCTTGTTTGATGGTGCAGAGAATTCAGTTTTTCATACATGTAGCATCTGTCATACATCCTGTACCCCAAAGCGTTTACAAATTCATGAACAGCTGACTGTAGCCATTAGACCAAGGGAAGATGCAACAACTATCTGGATCCCCCTGCCATCAAATGTCTGTTCTGCCCGCTCAGTGACAGTCTTGAAGGAGGAATAAAATCCTATTTGTTCAACCTGGTCTACTGTACAGTATGTCTGTCTTTCTATCTATATATCTATAGCTATATCTATCTATCTATCTATCTATCCATCCATTTATCTATCTAATTATATATCCATCTATCATCTGTCTGTCTAATTATCTATCTTATATCCATCTGTCTATCTATCTAATAATATTCTAGCTATCTAATTATCTTTGTTTCTATCTTCTGTTTTTCTATCTTATATCTATCCATCTATCTATTCTTTCTATCTTCTATATATCTCTCTATCTATCTACAGTATCTTTCTGTCTGTCTAGCTCTGTCTCTCTATCTATCCATCTTCAATCTATAGTAGATATCTATCTATGACGACGGCCATGCTGGGCTGATCACTTGGGAGAGAATGAGAAAGAACAATTACTTGTCTTACTTTGTTTAAATCATTTTAAATTGTTCATTATCTACGTTCCCATGTTTAGCATATGCGTCCGAGGACAGAAAGTGGTTACATAGAAACATAGACTGTGACGGCAGATAAGGACCACTTGGCCCACCCAGTCTGCCCATTTCCCTACCTACTGGATAAGCTGCAGATTCTAGTTAACCAACAGCCTACTTCAATCTCAATCTCAATCTTTATTTATTTATTTAAGGCACCTTTCTAAAAACCAAGGCGCCTGTACAACACTAGATGAAAAAAAAAAATTTTAATACAATAAACAACATATACAACACTAGATAAAACAATTACAAATACAATAAGCAACAATATTAAAAATCATTGAATGCTTTCCTAAAGAGGTGAGTCTTTAAAGATTCTTGAAAACTATGGACAGTTGGGCTATCCCGCACCTGACGAGGTAGAGAATTCCACAGGGTTGGGGCCATAAAACTAAATGATCTTGCCCCTGAAGTTTTTAAACGAACCCTGGGAATCTCTAGCAATCCCTCGTCAGTGGATCGGAGAGAGCGGTGGGGACAATAGGGATGAAGGAGATCTTTCAGGTAAACCGGTCCCTGATCATGTAGGGCCTTATAGGTCAGCAAACCGACCTTGAAGGTGGGTTAAGCCAGCAAACTGGCAACCAGTGCGAACCACAGGCACAGGCGTTATATGACCAGCCCTAGAATGGGCCGTCAACAGCCTGGCTGCCGCATTCTGCACTAGCTGCAGGCGAATCTCAACCCCAGGAAGCCCTAGGTAGAGCGAGTTGCAGTAGTCAAGGCGGGAGGTAACGAAGGCGTGGACCAAAGTAGGCAGATCGTCGGGGGGAACCAGGTGTTTCACCCGGGCGATGTTCCTCAGATGGTAAAAAGAGGTTTTGACAACCGCTGACACCTGAGATTTAAATGTCAAGCGGTCATCAAATACAACGCCCAGATTCCGCACTCGGTCTGAGGTAATTAGCGGAGTATCCCCAAGCCATAAACCCGAGGGTGATCCAACCAATAAACCCGCCTCCTGGCGATCCTGGCCCACAACCAACACCTCAGTTTTAACAGGGTTCAACCTCAGCCAACTCACATACTTCCTGCAACCCCCCACTATAATTGCCTTATGTCTGTCCCATGCATGTTTGAATTCCCCCACTGTTTTAGACCCAATGACCTCCTCAGGAAGGCAGTTCCATGCATCCACCACTCTCTCCGTGAAAAATAATTTCCTCACATTACCCCTGAGCCGTCCCCCTCTATCTTTAAATTGTGCCCCCTTGTTCTTACACATCTCTTTTTCTGAAAGATGCTACCCTCCTGGACTTTGTTGATTCCCTTGAGGTACTTGAAAGTTTCTATCATGTCCCCCCGTCCCTCCTTTCATCAAGAGTATACATATTAAGCTCTCTCAGTCTCTCTTCATATGGTTTCTGCTGCAGACCCTGCACCATTTTAGTTGTCCTCCTCTGGACTGCTTCCATCCTGTCTATGTCCTTGCGTAGATGAGGTCTCCAAAACTGCACAGAGTACTCCAGATGGGGTCTCACCAACTGTCTGTATAGAGGGATAACCACTTCCCTTTTTCTACTTGTGATGCCCCTTCCTATGCATCCCAGTATCCCCCTGGCTCTACTTACCGACTTTTCACATTGCTTACCCACCTTTAGGTCATCTGATATGACTACCCCCAGGTCCCTTTCCATTTTTGTTGTTGATAGTACCGCCCCTGCAATTGTGTACTCTTCTCCTCGGTTTTTGTTTCCCAGCTGCATTACTTTGCACTTCTTTGCATTGAATCTAAGTTACCATATGTCTGACCATTCCTCCAACCTTGCCAAGTCCCTTCTCATCTTTTCTACCCCGTCTTGTGTATCAACTCTGTTATAGATCTTTGTGTTATCTGCAAAGAAGCATACCTTTCCCTCCAGACCCTCTACAATGTCACCTATAAAGATGTTAAAGAGGACTGGACCCAGTACTGAGCCCTGAGGTACTCCACTAGTAACCCCCCTTTCTTGAATGTGTTCCATTCACTATTACCTTCTGTGTCCTGTTGTGCAGCCAGTTTGCTACAGGCTACCACCCTGGGACCTACTCCCAGGCTGGCTAACCGATTATTAATCTTTTGTGCAGGACTGTGTCAAATGCCTTGCTAAAGCCTAGGTAGGCCATATCCACAGCCCCTCCCTGGTCTATTACTTTGGTCACCCAGTCAAAGAAATCTATTAGATTTGTCTGACATGACCTCCCTGCTGTAAATCCATGCTGCTTTGGGTCCTGTGCCCCGCTGGCCTCTAGGTACTCAACAATTCTTTCTTTCAGAAGTGATTCCATCATTTTCCCTACCACTGAGGTCAAACTTACAGGTCTGTAGTTTCCTGCTTCTGCCTTGCTCCCACTTTTGTGAAGGGGAATCACATCTGCCCTCCTCCAGTCCTCAGGTACCACCCCACCTGCCACAATTTGTTAAAAAGCGTGGTCAGTGGTGTCACTAGGTCCTCCTTAGTTCTTTTAGGATTCTTGGGTGAACTCATCAGGCCCCATTGCTTTGTCCACCTTGAGTTTTAGGGAGTTCTTTCAGGACTCTTTCTTCTGTGAATGGACTGGTGTCAACCCCTACCCAGAGTGCTTCTATTGTCTGGTTTAGGTAACTCCTCCTCATCTTCTTTTGTGAATACTGAGCAAAGTATTCATTCAGTATCTCTGCCTTTTCACTGTCTCCTCTGCCCACCTCCTCTCCTTTATTAATCTTCACTCATCCCTCCTTAACCTTTCTATGCTCCCTAATGTACCTATAAAAGGTTTTATCCCCTTCTTAACTGAGTTGGCTTATTTTTCCTCGGTTTGGGCCTTTGCTATTCTGACTGCCGTCCCTACTGCTCTGCTTTAATTGATACAGTTCCTGTCGCGTTCTTCTGTGATTCCTTATACTTTTGAATGCACTTATTTCTCCTTAACCTTCTCTGCCACCTCTTTTGAGAACCATAGTGGTTTTTTACTCCACTTTGTTTTCTTTATTTGTTTCACACAGAGGCTTGTTGCCTCTATGATGGCAGTTTTGATTTTTCTCCATTGTTCTTCCACCCCTCCTTTATGGCCATTTGCTAGTGCATTCTTCAGGTATTCACCCATTTTGCTAAAGTCAAACCTTCTAAAGTCCAGTATCCTTGTTTTTGTATGGCTTATCTCTATGGTTGTGCTCATTGTAAAGCACACCGTGCAGTGGTCGCTTGTTCCCAGATGTTCTACTGACTTCTAAATTTGTGATCCTCTCTCATTTGAGTACCAGGTCTAGTGCTCCTCGAGGTGGGTTCCAACACTAGCTATCTAAGCCTGCCCCTGCAGGGCATCGAAATGACCCTGCTCTTGGATGTGGCTGCAGTACATGTCATCCAGTTAACATCTGGCATATTCAGGTCACCCATCAACAGTATCTCCCCTTTTTCAGCCATTCTGAGAATGTCCTCTATCATTTTCTTGTCCATTTCTTCCCCTTGAGATGGGGGTCTATATACAACCCCTGTGCGGATTGTGATGCCATTCCCCGTCTCCAAGGTGACTCAGAGTGCCTCTTGTCCTCCCCCCTTTACTTTTTAGTTCTGTAGCTTTGATCCCTTCCCTTATGTATACAGCCACTCCACCTCCCTTTACCTTCCCTGTCCCTTCTGTAGATTGTGTACCCTGGTATGTTGACATCCCAGTCATGGTTCTCTTTGTACCATGTTTCCGTGACTGCCACAATATCCAATTGTTCATCTTCCATCAGGGCTACTAGCTCAGGAAGATTGTTTCCCAGACTACGGGCATTGGTACTCATTGCCCTCCATTTAATGTTGGCTTTATCTTTTTTTCCCCCATGCCTGCTCTTATTGCCCTTGTCTATTTTTCCATTTACCCCTGTCCTGCCCTGTGTTGAGCTCTGTTCCTCAGTGTTTACCTTACTACCTGCCATGTTTTGTGGGGGGAGGCTTGAAATTTCCTTCCTCTTATCAGTGCTTATGAGATGGGACTCCGAATGTTTGTGTCTGGACTTGCTGTGAAACTTTATCAGCAATGGCTGTGTTGCTGAGCTACTGGATTCCTGCACTCTTATGTGCCTACCTTTTCCTGTTGGTAACTGCTTTGTGTAGTAGTAAAAGTAGTAAATCATTTTTTATTCATTCAAGAATAAAGGATACATTCAATTGAGCAAAGCTTGTTTTCAATGAAGTTCCATATTGCAACAGAATAAAAGGTTCCACATTATACAACAATACACCAAACACACATTATACACTATTAAGATACACATTTAGTAAAAGAAAATAATAATACAGATAAATAATAAAGGAAAACGATAATTCACAAACAATACTAACTTTAAAGTGCTAACAGTTATTACAAATTGTAATATTGTTTAAACCAGATGTATACCATTTTATTAATTCTGCTTTATTATGTCTAGTTCTATTGTTTCTCAAATCTGGAGGAGATTTATTCCATAAATAAATTCCTCTAACAGGGACTGATGATCTTCCTATATTCAAGTTACATTTAACTAGAGCAAATCGAGTTCCAACAGAGGCCCTCAAACTTTCCTTTACTTTCCTAACTTGGAAAAGGTCAATAATATAATTAGGGACCTCCCCATACCAAACTTTGATCATAAACCGTAACAAATGTAGATTTCTTCTCACTGAGGGTTTGAGCCAATTTAGTTCCCTGAATAGCATACACCTATGAGTTTTATAGGGAGCATCCAATACAAAATGGGCCAATCTGCAAAACACCAAATCTACTCTATTTATATGCCTTTCAATCACCCTTCCATAAAACAAGTCACTATAGTCAATTACTGGAAATAAAAGGGAGTTAACCACACTCAGACAAATCTCTCTAGTCATAAATCTTTTATATCTATATAAAACACCTAACACACAGTGCATAAAGGGTAAGTACACACCACAAAAGGAAAAAAAAAAAACAAAAACAATAAATATATATATATATTACATATTGTATATTATAAGGGAGAGGGACATGTGGGGAGTGGTGCAATGCACTGGCTGTGGGGCAGCAGTTTTCCAGGAGACATTCTGGAAACTGCGTTGCTGTCCTTTTTGCAGGCAACTGTCAGCTCTGAGGGAGGAGGTTGCCCACCTCCAGGCCGAACTGGCAAGAACTAAGGAGGCCTCCCCCACCCAAAGAGCACCACTGCCACAACCACTGCCTCAGAGGCTGCCAAGTATGAAGAGCAGTTGGACCACAGTGGGTTCTGGAAGGGTGCGGGTGGTGGAACAGAGGCGAAGCCCCCTAGTTGTACCTCTGCACAAACCATACGCCAGTCTGGCAGAGCAAGGTTCATCTATGATGGCACCCTCAGTGGAGATGAAGAAGAACGCTGAGGACATCCACAAGGGAGACCCACAGGGGAAGGAAACAGCTTCTGATAGTGGATTCAATTGCTAGAGGGGTAGACCTGGGGAAGGGAGAGGAAAGGGAAGTAAGGTGCCTGCCTGGTGCCATGGCTTGAAGGGACAAGAAGCGAATCCTCAGGATTGCAGAAGCAGCATCACAGGAGAGGGAACTAGATATCATTGTCCACCTTGGGACAAATGACCTAGCTAGGCATGGGATCAGTGCAGTGCAGGATGAAATTGTGGAGTTGGAGAGGGGCCTCAGACAGGTAGCAAGCACGGTTACCTTCTCAGAGGTGCTACCAGTCCATGGCAGGGGTGAGGGTAGGGTACTGCACACCATGCAGTTTAATGAATGGTTGCAAAACTGGTGCAGAGCACAGGGCTTTGGCTTCATTGGGGACTGGGAATATACCTGGAGAGAAGAAGGTCTATACTGGCACGATGGTCTGCATCTGTCCACGAAGGGAACCAAGATCCTAAGTGACCGGTTTAAATGCTTCCTTGGCAAGCTTTTAAACTAGCCATGGGGGGAGGTGCTAATAAGAGGCAGGAAATTTCAAGCCTCCCCCCCACAAAACATGCCAGTTAGTAAGGTAAACACTGAGGTACAGTGCTCAACAGAGGGCAGGACAGGGGTAAATGGAAAAATAGACAAGGGCAAAAAGAGCAGGCATGGGGGAAAAAAGGATAAAGCCAACATTAAATGGAGGGCAATGAGTGCCAATGCCCGTAGTCTGGGAAACAAGCTTCCTGAGCTAGTAGCCTTGATGGAAGATGAACAATTGGATATTATGGCAGTCACGGAAACATGGTACATGGAGAACCATGACTGGGACGTCAACATACTGGGGTACACAGTCTACAGAAGGGACAGGGAGGGGAAAAGAGGAGGGGGAGTAGCGCTATACATAAGGGAAGGGATCAAAGCTACAGAACTAAAAAGTAAAGGGGGAGGACAAGAGGCACTCTGGGTCACCTTGGAGACAGGGAATGGCATCACAATCCGCACAGGGGTTGTATACAGACCCCTGTCTCAAGGGGAGGAAATGGACAAGAAAATGATAGAGGACATTCTCAAAATGGCTGAAAAAGGGGAGATACTGTTGATGGGGGACCTGAATATGCCAGATGTTAACTGGATTACATGTACTGCAGCCACATCCAAGAGCAGGGTAATCCTTGATGCCCTGCAGGGGGCAGGCCTTAGACAGCTAGTGTTGGAACCCACTCGGGAGAAAGCAATACTTGACCTGGTACTCTCAAATGGAGAGAGGATCACAAATTTAGAAGTCAGTAGACATCTGGTAACAAGAGACCACTGCACAGTGTGCTTCACAATAAGCACAACCATGGAGACTAGCCATACAAAAACAAGGATACTGGACTTTAGAAGGGCTAACTTTGGCAAAGTGGGTGAATACCTGAGGAATACACTAGCAAATGGCCAAAAAGGAGGGGTGGAAGAACAATGGAGAAAAATCAAAACTGCCATCATAGAGGCAACAAGCCTTTGTGTGAAACAGATAAAGAAAACAAAGCGGAGTAAAAAACCACTATGGTTCTCAAAAGAGGTGGCAGGGAAGGTTAAGGAGAAAAAGGCTGCATTCAAAAAGTATAAGGAATCACAGAAGGAGCACGACAGGGAACTGTATCAATTAAAGCAGAACGAAGTGGGGAAGGCAGTCAGAATAGCAAAAGCCCAAACCGAGGAAAAAATTGCCAATTCAGTTAAGAAGGAGGATAAAACCTTTTATAGGTACATTAGCGAGCATAGAAAGGTTAAGGGAGGAATAGTGAAGATTAATAAGGGAGAGGAGAGGTGGGCAGAGGGAGACAGTGAAAAGGCAGAGACACTGAATGAATACTTTTGCTCAATATTCACAAAAGAAGATGAGGAGGAGTTACCGAAACCAGACAACAGAAGCACGCTGGGTAGGGAGGTTGACACCAGTCCATTCACAGAAGAAAGAGTCCTGAAAGAACTCCTAAAACTCAAGGTGGACAAAGCAATGGGGCCTGATGGGATTCACCCCAGAATTCTAAAAGAACGAAGGGAGGACCTAGTGACACCACTGACCACACTTTTTAACAAATCATGGGAGGATGGGGTGGTACCTGAGGACTGGAGGAGGGCAGATGTGATTCCCTTCACAAAGTGGGAGCAAGGCAGAAGCAGGAAACTACAGACCTGTAAGTTTGACCTCAGTGGTAGGAAAATGATGGAATCACTTTGAAAGAAAGAATTGTTGAGTACCTAAAGGCCAGCGGGGCACAGGACCCAAAGCAGCATGAATTTACAGCAGGAATGTCATGTCAGACGAATCTAATAGATTTCTTTGACTGGGTGACCAAAGTAATAGACCAGGGAGGGGCTGTGGATATGGCCTACCTAGACTTTAGCAAGGCATTTGACACAGTCCTGCACAAAAGATTAATAATCAAGTTAGCCAGCCTGGGAGTGGGTCCCAGGGTGGTAGCCTGGGTAGCAAACTAGCTGCACAACAGGAAACAGAAGGTAATAGTGAATGGAACACATTCCGAAGAAAGGGGAGTTTCTAGTGGAGTACCTCAGGACTCAGTACTGGGTCCAGTCCTCTTTAACATCTTTATAGGTGACGTTGCAGAGGGTCTGGAGGGAAAGTTATACCTCTTTGCAGATGACACAAAGATCTGTAACAGAGTTAATACACAAGGGGGGAGAGAAAGGATGAGAAGGGACTTGGCAAGGTTGGAGGAATGGTCAGACATATGGCAACTTACATTCAATGCAAAGAAGTGCAAAGTAATGCAGCTGGGAAACAAAAACCCAGGAGAAGAGTACACAATAGCAAGGGAGGTACTAACAACAACAAAAATGGAAAGGGACCTGGGGGTAGTCATATCAGATGATCTAAAGGTGGGTAAGCAATGTGAGAAGTCAGTAAGGAGAGCCAGGGGGATACTGGGATGCATAGTAAGGGGCATAACAAGTAGAAAAAGGGAAGTGGTTATCCCTCTGTACATACAGTTGGTGAGACCCCATCTGGAGTACTGTGTGCAGTTTTGGAGACCTCATCTACGCAAGAACATAGACAGGATGGAAGCAGTCCAGAAGAGGGCAACTAAAATGGTGCAGGGTATGCATCAGAAACCATATGAAGAGAGACTGAGAGAGCTTAATATGTATACCCTTAATGAAAGGAGGGACAGGGGGGACATGATAGAAACATTCAAGTACCTCAAGGGAATCAACAAAGTCCATGAGGGTAGCATCTTTCAGAAAAAGAGATATGTAAGAACAAGGGGCACAATTTATAGAGGGGGCAGCTCAGGGTAATGAGGAAATTTTTTTCACGGAGAGAGTGGTGGATGCATGGAACCGCCTTCCTGGGGAGGTTGTTGGGTCTAAAACAGTGGGGGAATTCAAACATGCATGGGACAGACATAAGGCAATTGTAGTGGGGGTGGCAGGAAGTAGGCTGTTGGTTAACTAGAATCTGCAGCTTATCCAGTAGGTAGGGAAATGGGCAGACTGGGTGGGCCAAGTGGTCCTTATCTTCCGTCAAAGTCTATGTTTCTATGTTTCCTATTTGTACTTTTTATAAGGGGATCTATATGAGAATCCCAACCCAAACATGAATCTAACCAAACACCAAGATATTTATAAGAATCAACCTGCTTAATGGCAACACCATCCATGGTGTTAATTTCCAAGTGAAGGTCCTGTTTTTTATTGGTTTTATTTTTAAACAAAAGTGACTGTGTTTTATTAGCATTTAAAGTAAGGTGATGCATCTTTTAAGAAATCCTGTAGTTCATCAAAGGCCAGTTGCAGCCTCATATTAATTAGTCTAAAGTATCTCCTTCTACATACAATATGGTGTCATCTGCATACATATGACACCGGGCAACCATTGATAAATCTTAAGTTCATTTATATAGATATTAAATAACAGAGGCCTTAAAATTGAGCCTAGCAGTACACCATTTTTCATTTCCAGTACACCAGACTTATGGGAACCCACTTCCACAAATTGGCTGCGGCCCATCAAATAAGAAGAAAACCATTTAACTGATCGAGGGGACAAGCCGATCTCGCTGAGTCTGGACAGGAGCACCCGATGATTAAGGGTGTCAAATGCCTTTGAAAGATCAATAAACAAGGCTCCCATCATTAACCTCCTGTCCAGACTCAGCTGAAGATCGCTTACAACCCTTGTGAAGCGCCCTAAAACCTGACTGAGAAGGTGATAATTTATTATTATCTTTGAGGAATCCTTTCAATTGACAAGATACAATTTTTTCAAATACTTTAGAAATCTGAGATAGAGTGAGATGGGCCGATAATTGCCCAGCTCGCTCTTATCACCAGACTTAAATAAAGGTCTCACTTTAGCAATCTTCCATCCATCTGGAAATTCCCCACTTTCTATTGACAAATTAAAAATATAAGCCAGAGGATATGCTACACAATGTGCTGCATATTTCAACAATCTAGGTGGAATCTCATCAGATCCTTTAAAAATATTTAACTTCAAAAGTTCAGTACGTACCTCCTCCAGGGTGATATAAACAAAATCAAAATCCCCTGTTTCTCTAACATCTGTACTAGTTTCCATAGAATTAAGCTCCAAGGCCTTATCATGATCTAAATAGGTCCCATCCAAGGAGCCTACCAAACCCACCTTAGAAAAATAATCATTAAAAGCATCAACCATTTCTTCTCCCAAAGGCGTCACAATGCCATCCACCTCTCTTTTATTTACGTAGATCTGTTTATTTTCCCCCATTAAATCCAAAACAATTCCCCAAAACCTCCTTGGATTCTTTTTATGATTAACTTCCAGTTTAGAACAAACAAACTGTTATTTAGTAGCCCTAACTTTAGTAGTGTGTAAATGTCGAGCCTGCCTATAAGAGACCCAATCCTGATCTAACATAGTTTTTTTTGCTTTCTTCCATTTTTTTATTTCTATCTTTCCTAATTTTATATAATTCTGGAGAAAACCAAACATCACCTTTATTTTTTGACATTCTAGATTTCAAGGGTACATGTTTATTGCAAATTTGCATAAACTCACTTAGAAAAAAATCCCAGGCAGCTGATGATATAGGAATCAATTCCATTCTATTCCAATTCATGTTCAACGTCAGTCATAAATTTAATGTAATCAAATTGCTTAAAGCATCTCCAAAAAAAATTTTGATTCAGTGGCAGACTTTACTATATTATTTCTAACCGAGTAAATAACCTGATGGTCTGAAAAGGATTCTGGAAGAACCCCTGCCCGTAAATAAAACTGAGGAGAATTTGTAAACATCATATCCAATATTGTAGATCTCTTAGGGTCTTTATGATTAATTCTGATTGGTTCCAGAATTAGCTGAGTCAATCCCAGTCCAATCTGGAAGTCAACCAGTTCATGATTCACATCAACAGTCAACCAGTCGACATTAAAGTCTCCGGTTATAAACAGTTCATGGGAATTTCGAAAGCCAAGCAAAAATTTCTGCAGGTCTTGAAAAACTTCTACCGCAACCTTAGGGGGTTTCTATATCCCAATTAACAATAGGGGTTTTCAGAAAGGTACCTCTATCTCCAGTGCCAACGTTTCTAATCCACTACTAGAAAAAGAGCAGTCTACCTCATGTGCAGTTAAATTGTAGTCAACATAAACAGCACTACCTCCCCCCCTTTTTTGTCCCATCCCTTCTAAACAATTGGAAATTTTCCAGGTCAATGGAAGTATTCTGAACTCTGCTGTCCAGCCAGGTTTCTGTTAATACTAGAACCCCCGGTTTAACATCTTTTACCCAATCCCTAACTTCATCGAACTTATTTCTCAGACTTCTAACACTGAAGTGAGTAATAATCATAGATCCCTGTTTCATATAAATTCCTTCTGCATCATTTAGCATGTTAAGAGGGCCTGGGTTTGGGTGCACATCACCACATCACCACAGACTAACAAACAAAACACAACAAGTTTAATAAAAACACCCCTCAGATTCAATTCTCATGTTCTTTTCCATCTGCCCTGGGACTCTGCCTGGATGTGGATCGTGGATTAAGGATTGCTTTGGCGGTTTTGTGATAGAGTGGACAATCCTGGAGTTGCTGGATTAGCGGACCTGGCGGGGACCTTCCGGGTCAGGTGAGTGCTCAGGGGCAGCCTGCCAACTAATGGCCGTAGGGTGGTTGGCGATGTGGCTGGGGCCACGGGCTAGTGGATGAAGGGCGGCTGGTACAGTGGTTGATCCTAAGTTGTTTCTGGTGGGCCTTGCTGTGGTACAAGCTGAATTTGGAGCAGGCTGCTGAACTTTTTTGGGGCTATATTTGGGGCTGAGTTTCCACTTGGTTTTGGCTGCTGGGGGGGAAGCTGGAGGGTAGTCTTGTCGGTGGACATTGAAAGCTTCAGGGTGGTGGGCTACTGAAGAGTGATCTCCTCCAGGCTGACTTTGTGGAACTGAGCCCTAGGATTTCCCATTGAAAAAGAAGCTGCTGCTTGGAGGAGAACAGAAGAGAACAGAAGAGTGGGACTTTAGTCTCTAGAGCAGAACTTTTAAGAAGACTACAGGGCAGGCTGGCATACTTATTCTGGATTTAAACTGGACTGGCAGTGAAAGTCCCTCTTGAGTAATTACTGCTGGCTGAAAAAACAGGTTACTCACCTGTAACAGTAGTTCTAGGAGTGGTATATGTTGTTCATCCACGCTTCTTTGGCATGTCCTTTTCCCCTTTAAATCTTGCCAGAAGTCTTCAAGCTGGCTCCTCCCACCCACTCGGGTGGTATATACCTTGGCTCCGCCCCAAGACACCAGATCTTAGCCCGCTGGAAGCAAGGTGGTGTGCCTCAAAGCCGGGGAGGTCGGGTGGGTACGTGTGGATGAACAACATATACCACTCCTAGAACTACTGTTACAGGTGAGTAACCTGTTTTTCTAGGAGCGTGGATATGTTGTTCATCCACACTTCTTTGGCAGACTCCTAGCAGTTCTCCGGGAGGAGGGAGGCAAGGCGCACACCCCCTACTTAGGAAACAGAGATTGGAGAACCGAGGCCCCAAAACCAGCATCCAGCCGTGACTCAAGGTCGATGTGGTAGTGGGTAATGAAGGTGTTTGCTGACTTCCAGGTAGCAGCCCGACAGATTTCCTTGATAGGGATGTCCCTGGAAGCAGCCACCGATGCAGCAGTATGGCGGGTGGAATGAGCTCTTATCCCTCTGGGAGGCTCCTTGCCCGCCAACTCATAACACAGACCTATGCATGATGTGATCCATCTTGCAATAGTCTATTTAGCTGTAGGTCTGCCAGAAGCTGCTTCAGCGTAGGTGACAAACAGCTGGCTAACCTCTCCCAATTTCTCGCCTGTCCTCCTTGTAATAGAGAGAGATAACGCCTAAGGTCCAGGGTATGGAGCCTGTACTGCCGTCCGGAGGTGTAATTAGGGTAATATACCGGCAGAGTCAACACCTGGTTAAGGTGAAACTCTGACACCACCTTCGGAAGGAATTTCGGGTGGGCGCAGGACAACTTTGTCCCTGTGAAAGACCAGATAAGGGGAGTCCACCGAGAGCGCCTGGGCTCCCTGTCCTTCTGGCTGACGTGATAGCCACCAGGAAGGCCGTCTTCCACGACAAGTGTGAGAGCTCACACTTGTGCATGGGTTCGAATGGCTTGCGGGATATGTGATCCAGGCCTTTGAAAATTCACTAACCACTGTCTCCCTGTGCCATCGTCGACTGACCGCCCATGCCCGGTAAGCAGAGATGGCTGCCAGGTGCACCCTAAGGGTCGATGACCGAAGACCCCCTTTGGAGAGAGACCAAAGGTAGTCCAAAATGTTAGCCACAGAACAGGATAAGGGGTCCAGACTCTTACCCTGACACCAAATGGAAAACCTTTTCCATTTGAAGGTGTAACATTTCCTGGTCGATTCCTTATGAGATGCCTCCACCACGGTGTAGACATCCTCGGAAAGACCCAAAGCCTGAAACTCTAGCCGCTCAGGAACCAGGCTGTGAGGTGCAGGGATTGAAGGTCCGAGTGGAATACCTTCCCCTGGTCCAATGATATCAGGTCCAGGTGTGTACAAAGCCGCTCTGGAGCCCTGCAGCTGAGGCTGAGGAGATCTGGATACCAGAACTGGCGGGGTCAATCTGGGGCTACCAGGATCACCTTCACCTTGTCCCTCCCTCCTCACCTTGAGAAGCACTTTGTGGATCAAGGGAAATGGAGGAAAGGCATAGAGGAGGCCTGGGGTCCATGGCCTCGAGAAGGCATCCCCCTGCAGCGAACCCTGCTGAGGGGGCCGGGCATGGTACAGCCTCAGCTTGGTGTTCTCCCTGGAGGCAAACAGGTCCACCAACAGTCTGCCCCAATGGGAGAACAGACTGTAAGCTATCTCTGGATGGAGAGACCATTCGTGGGATGTCTGGCCTATGTGGCTGAGAGCATCCGCCAGTTGGTTCGAGACTCCTTCCACATGGATGGCAAGGAGATCCGCCTCCAACTGGCTAACGAAGGTCCAGATCTGGAGCGCCTCCTTGCATAGCAGACGGGAGAGCGTGCCACCCTGTCTGTTGAGGTAGTACATGGTCGTGGTATT
Organism: Neoceratodus forsteri; assembly: GCA_016271365.2. Taxonomy (NCBI): domain Eukaryota; kingdom Metazoa; phylum Chordata; order Ceratodontiformes; family Ceratodontidae; genus Neoceratodus; species Neoceratodus forsteri. Next base: position 292,517,099 of record CM057455.1, read on the forward strand.
GTCCGTCTGGACTTGAACCACTTGACCCCGGAGCTGAGGAGCAAAAGCTGACAGTGCCAGTTTGACTGCTCTGAGCTCCAACAGGTTGATGTGGCAACAGGACTCCTCGGGGTCCAGAACCCGTGGGCTCTGTGGTCCCCCATGCGGGCTCCCCAGCCCGTGAGAGAGGCATCGGTCATTAGGACGACCGTTGGCTCGGGGCAGACAAACGGAATCCCTTCCTGCAGACGACTTGGGACGGTCCACCATTGGAGAGCGTCCCACATCTTCTGGGTGACAGTGACCAGCTGGTCAAAAAGGCCCTGATGCTGAGTCCACTGAGTGGCCAGCTCCCACTGGAGGGGACGAATGTTCAACCTGGCCCAACCGACCACTGAGGTGCACGCCGCCATGTAACCCAGAAGGCACAGGAAGTCCCGGGCAGGGCGCAAGTGCCCAACCAGAAATGATTGGGCAAAGGAGGAAAGAACCTCCGCCCTATCCGCCGGAAGCCGGGCTCTGGCTTGCCGAGAGTCGAGCTCTGCCCCGATAAAGCCCATCACCTGAGAGGGCATGAGTTCCGACTTGGCCTCGTTGACCAGGAGGCCTAATCTGGAACAGGTTCGGAGGGCCAGGTCCCTGGACCTCTCCACCTCCTGCAGGGAGGAACCTACCAGGAGCCAATCGTCGAGATAGGGGTATATGCGAACCCCTTGACGCCGTAGATGGGCAGCCACCACTGCAATGCATTTGGTGAAGACCCGTGGGGCCAATGACAGGCCGAACGGCATGACTTGGAACTCGTACAGGGTCCCTTTGACCCTGAAGCGGAGGAACCGCTGGTGGGATGGACGGATTGGGATGTGAAAGAATGCGTCCTGTAGATCCAGTGAACAGAACCACATGTTTCGCTCCAGAGATGGTATGATCTGGTTCAGAGTTACCATCCGGAAGGTGCGAGACCTGAGATATTGATTCAGGTCGTGGAGATCTAGGATGGGGCACCAACCCTCCATCCGCTTGGGCACCAGGAAGTACCTGGACACGAAGCCTGGGTCCGCAGAAGGATCTGGCACTGGAGTTACTGCCTCCTTGCGGAGGAACTGAGCAATGTCGTCCTGAAGGGCCAACTGAGCGCCAACTGAGATCCTTTGCTCCCGTGGGGCACGGGCTCAGCAGGGAGGGTACTGCTCGAATTCTAGGGGCAGTCCCTGACTGACCAGTTCCAGGACCCACCTGTCCAAAGTGATATCGGACCAGGCGGAAAGAAAGTGGCGGAGCCAGCCCCCACGGGGAGGACCCAGAACTGGCGTCACGAGAGTAGGGTTGACCACCTCCGACCCGTCACTGTGCAGGCTTAGAGGAGGAGGAGACTCCTGGACCGGCACCTCGGCCTCTTTTGCAGGGCTGTTGGGGACCCTGCTTGGGCCTAGGGCGCCAAGCTTGAGCCTGCTGTTGCTGCTGACCTCCCTGATAGGAGAGCTGCCTAACCGCAGGGGAAGAATGCTGAAAAGGCTTCTTCTTGCGCTTCTGCTGGTTCTTGCCCGAAGAACCTTTTGCAGAGGTAGCATCCAAGGTGGTACTGGACTGCTCTATGCGCTGGAGGTGACCTGCCACTCCGGGACCGAACAGGTCAGTGCCAAGGAAGGGCACGTCAGCTAATTTATGCTGAGTATCTGCAGGAAAAGAGGATAACCTCAGCTATGCCCTGCGGCGAGTGGCCACTGCGGCTGCTAAGGAGCGGGCACAGGAATCTCCAATGTCCAGGTCCGTCTGGAGCTGCTGTTTTGCAACAGCACAGCCCTGGCCACGGACCTGCTTAACCGTGGTCTGCATGTCCACTGGGAGATGAGGGAGGACTTCATCTAGTGACCCCAAGAGGGCATGAGAGAAGTGTGCCATGATAACAGCTGAGCTGGCCTGATGAAGGCCCAAAGATGAGGCCGCGCATATACCTTCCGGGCAGAATGGTCCATGTTTTTGGACTCCTTGTCTGGAGGGCGGTCAGTATCTGCTGAGCTACTCGTACGCCGAAACACTGACGCAGTCACAAGGCTCACGGCCGAGGGATGCTCAGTGAAGCCCGCCAGGGACCCCATGGGTACAGTGTACTTGCGAGCCATGCGGGCAGACGGAGCCGGGCAGGAGGCAGAGCGCTGCTATAGCTCAAGGGCTGGGCCAACAATGGCTTCGGCCACTGGGAAGGCCTCCGTCGGGGTATCCCCCCTCTTAAGGATATCCGTGAGAGGATATTCCACCTTCTTTTGGATAGGCTGCAATGGCATACCCGTGGACTCAGATATGAGTCGAAGGATGCCTTGGAAGGAAGAAGGACCTTCCTCCAGGCCTGTCACTGACAACTCATCATCAGGGTGTGAATGAAGACCAGTAGTATCCGAGTCAGAGGAGTCAGGATACAGGGGTCTCCCACCTACGTCCCCTTCAATGCACCTAGGGTGATCAGGAACTACAGTGATGGACAGACGAAGGGGCAAGCCCATATCTGCCCGATCCTCCTTTGAGGGAGCCCCTCCCTGAGGCTGCTTAGGCGGTGGTTCCACCAGAATTGGTGGGGAGACCGGAACTGGCCGAGCAGGAATGCATGCTGGTCCTGCCAGAGGAAGAACCGGAGTCCTCGGTACCAGAGGAGTCGGTGTCAGCCTAAGAGGCTGGGGCCAAGTAATGGCCGGTGTAGCTGGAGTTGCCGGCTTCTGACCAGTCAGAATGAGCTGCTGCCACATAAGGTCCTCATAACGTCGACGGAGCTTCCGTTTAAGTCTCTCCTTGTCCGAGGAGGATGAGGAGTGACGGTGCCACCTCTTCCGGGAGTGTTTGTGACCCTTTTTTCGGCTTTTCGACCGACGGGGTCCTACTCCTCGATCGAGACCGACGGGGTCGGCTCTGTTGATTGGGAGAGACCGGATTCGGTGAATACCAAGGATCCGGCTCCTGTCCCTCGATCGGGATGCCCGTGGGATGGGTCTCCTCGTCAGGGAAGGAAAAGATGGGAGTCCTTTCCAAAGAGTCATCGAGCGGGGTTGGCGACAATGGCTCGATCGGGTCGAGAGAAATCTCGGCCGGTTCTGCCGTATCCTCGGCCTCGGTGCCTTGGCCTGACGGAAGGTCCGAGAAGCCGGCGGCCGAGGAAGTGATCTCGACCGAGGCCGAGACCGCCTGGACCTGTGAATTGGACCGCTCTCGGTCCCAGGAATGTCTTCTTCGGCCAGAAGAAGAAGAAGATGATTTGGGGTCCTTGTCCATTTTCTTGGGTCGGGAGGAGTGCGAGGCCGAGGGCGCCTCACCCTTGGTAGGGAGAGACTGGCACAGCTCCCGGAAGGACCCAGTAAAGATGGAGCCCAGGTTGAGCGGCACGAAACAACTTCGGCTGGCCAAAGCTTGGGCAACTTCCTCCTCGAAAGCCGCCATCTGTTCGAGCTGCTCGGTGGATCCCATGGCCGCGGAAACCGCCCACCTGGCCTTCTTCGATTTCACGGGTGGATTGCGAAGCTCCAGTCTCCCTAGCTGTAGGCACGCTTTGCGATCATCCAGGATGTTGGGATGGAATGCCAGGCAGATAGTGCAAGCAGTGGTGTGATGCACGGCACCCAAGCAATAAACGCATGAGAGGTGGGGATCGGTGCAAGACATTTTTTGTCCACAAGGACACCGGCGAAAACCGGGGGGACGACTTGTCCTCCACGTCCGATGCGCTCGGATTGGATTCGTAAACTCTTACGAGTTTTAAAGAAAGCAAATACAGCAAAAACCATCGATTGAACTCCAGGGCCTACGGTACTTGAGAAAGTAGCACAAGGGAACCTGAATCTTCCAGCGGAAAGGAAGATCTGGTGTCTTGGGGTGGAGCCGAGGTATATACCACCCGGGTGGGTGGGAGGAGCCAGCTTGAAGACTTCCGGCAAGATTTAAAGGGGAAAGGGACATGCCAAAGAAGTGTGGATGAACAACATATCCATGCCCCTAGAAATAGTATTTCTGTGACCACAGAATTCTGGACAGTGAGAGTGTCCGGTCTTTAGTGGAACTTAGGCATAGCTTAGAGAAGTGAGAGTTCCCGCAGCTACTATATTTTTCACCGGGAGTTCGGCAAGACTCTTTATTTAATCTGGAATGCTAAACCTATTGCTGTATTCCTTTTATATTTAATAAGGATTTTATTTATTATTACTTTTGACATTGTTAAATGTGGGGGGTTGGGAGGTTGTTGTTTTAATTGTTTGGTTTTATTTTGTTGAGGGGGGTTGTGTTATATTGTTATCAGTGTGAGTGAACAGCTACTTGTGTGTAAATGTGTTTGGGACAGGGACCCATAAGGCGCAGCTATTTGGGGGACTACCTTCATGGCCTCCATCCCTTTGAGCTCCCAATACTGCCAGCTGAGGCCTACCGGAGGTGTTGTGCCCTGGGAATAGCTGGGGGGGGGGGACAGCAGTGGTACCTGGGTGGCTGCAAGGGTGTCTGGGATTCGGGTGGTGAGGACAAGGAGACGCCCTGGGGCAAAATGGGAACTGGAAAGGGGGTTGCCATGTTTAGTTCCCATACCCAAGGGTTCCACGAGGGATTGTGGGCAGCTAGCCAGTCCAGCTGCCTCATCTCATCCTACTCGGGTTGTGTTATGCAACGCCAGGTCGATGAGGAATAAGACTGCCATAGCTCCAAGTAGCTGCATTGCAGATGTCTGCAATGGGCATGTTCCGAATTTCTGCCAGAGATGCTGTGACTGCCCTGGTAGAATGTGCATATACTCTGCCTTTAAGTTTAACCTGTGCCATGGAGTAGCATTGGCGAAGACATGCCACCAGCCATTGCTGAAATAGATCTGATAGGAACAGGCTGACCCAGCCGGGCCATGCTGAAAGAGACACAGTTGTTTTGATGTGCGGATTTCTTCAGTTCTGTCTAAATAGAACCGCAAAGCTCTCAACATCCAGAGAATGAAGGGTATGCTCCCCCTCATTCTGGAAGTTCATGAAGTAGGTTGGAAGGACCAATGGCTGGTTCAGATGGAATTCTGAGACCACTTTAGGGAGAAATTTAGGGTGAGTTTTCAGAACCACCTTATCTTTGTGAAATACAGTACACAGAGGGTCTGTAACCAAAGCATGTATTTCAGACACTCTGCGAGCAGAGGTAATGGCTACAAGGAAGGCAGTCTTCCAGGTCAGAAACGTCAGCTCACAGGTTGCTAGGGGCTCAAAAGGTTTATGGGTGAGCATGTCTAGCACAAGATTAATGTCCCAGGTGGCTACCAGTCATCTGACTGGTGGCCTGGTGTGAAGTATGCCCTTAAGGAACCTCTTGACCAGAGGTAATTGAGCCAGAGGCACGGAGTGTACAGGCTTGTGGTATGCTGAGATCATGCAGAGATGAACCTTTATGGTTGAATATTGCAGACCTGTATTTGACAGGTTCAGAAGATACTCCAGGACTTTGTTTGGTGGGCAGGAAAAGGGGTCCCAAGAGGACTTTGCACACCAGATGGAGAACCGCTTCCACTTAGCCATGTACGTTTTTCTAGTAGCTGGCTTGCGTGCCGCTAATGGAATATATGAGACCCTACATGAAATGTCAAACCTACTCACCTCTATCTCCTCAGGAGCCAGGAGTGGAGGTGAAGGGATCTCAGGTTGAGATGGACCACTGGGCCCTGGGTCAGCAGGTTCGTTTGAAGCGGAAGCTGTCTTGGGGACGTTTCTGATAATTTGTTGATTAATGGAAACCAGATAAGATGAGGCCAGAATGGGGAGAGAGGATCATTCTGCCCCCTGTGCCTCCAGTTTGAGCAGCACCCTCTGAACTACGGGAAGAGGAGGAAATGTGTACAGAAAGCATCTTGTCCACCACAGTCTGAATGCATCCTGACAGAAAACGCCAGGTCCTGGATTTCTGGAGCAGAATAGAGGCAGTTTTGCATTAAGTGGGGATGCAAAAAGGTCCAGGTCCAGAGTTCCCCAGTCTTTGAAGAGCGATTGTACGTTTGTGTCGAGAGACCACTCGTGAGCATCTGTTTCCGTTCTGCTGAGACAATCCGCCAGATCATTCTATACTCCCGGCAAGTAAATCGCTTGGATCAGAGTTTTATGTTCTAGGTACCATTTCCACACTCTCATCGCTTCCCTGCATAAGGGGTAAGAGTGTACTATGCCCTGTTTGTTGATGTAGTACATCACTGCTTTGTTGTCCATTTGAAGGAGAATGATCTTGTGACAGAGAATGTCCTTCAAAGCTGGAACTGCATACAGGACGGCTCTCATTTCTAGAACATTTATGTGGAGTTGAGACTCATCCTGATTCCTTGGGTGTGGAGATCTTGACAGTAAGCTCCCCATCCGAGTAGGGATGCATCCATGGTGATGGAGATTTGAGATTCCAGAAGGGAAAGGGAAATCCTTCCAGAAGGTTGTCCTCTTGAGTCCACCAGGTGAGTGACTGTTTTAGAGGTTCTGTCACCTTGATGTGAAAGGACTGGGGATGTGTGGTCAAGGACCATTGAGTGCTGAGCATCCACTGAGTAGTCCTCATGTGAAGGCAAGCCAGAGGCACAGTGAACACTGAGGATGCCATGAGACCCAGCATCCGCTGCATCGAGAGAGCTCAAACCGAGTCGTTGTCTCTGATGAAGTGGGCCATCTGAAGGATGTAGTTCCTTCTGTCCTCTGGAAGAAAGGATTTTGTGTTGGAGGTATCCAGAAGGGCTTCACTGAAGAGGAGCCACTGGGAGGGCTGTAGCTGTGATTTTCCCACATTTAACAGAATTCCCATGGACGTAAGGAACTTGGAAGCCATAGCCATGGCTTCTCGAGCCTCTTGACTGGAGGGGCTTGCTAGAAGCCAGTCATCCAGATATGGAACACCTGAATTACGAGCTTCCTGAGATGCACAGTGAGAACTGCAAAGCACTTTGTAAAGATTCAAGGCACCGAGGATAGCCCAAAGGGCAGGACTCTGAATTGGCAGTGTTGATCCAATGCCACATATCTGAGGTATTTGTGGTGGCTTGGGTGTGTGAGAACATGCTGGTAGGCATCCTCCATGTCCATGGAGGCCAGCTAGCCATTCCAATGAATCACAGGTAACAGGGAGCCGAGAGATATCATCTTGAACTTTTCCTCGTAAAGGACTTTGTTTAACTTCCTTAGATCGAGAATAGGGTGCATGCTGCCTGTTTTCTTTGGAACTAGGAAGTAATGGGAGTAGAAAATGGATATTACGTACTTACTGTAATTCTTGATCTTCTTGGGTGCAGTCTCCACCACTCATTCACACTAATGGGAGTACGTCAGAGGCACTAGGAACCCCGCGGGACCTAAAAATATTCAGAAGGGCTGGTGCCAGGATAGGACTGTGCATGTGCGGTGCCACGAGGCTAGCTTGCGCCATATAGGCTATCTTGGCGTTGACCCTCCAACCACCTCGGTACCTTTTCTACCGAGGAGGTGCAGCATAACTAATGAAAGAAAACCTGTCCTTAACCTCCGGGCATGAGAAGGCCTGGATGACCCCTGTAAGAAGGGTCAAATGAACAATGTCATCACAGCCCGAACAACAAGGTAGCGAAGACCAAAAACAGAATGAGTGAGCTCGGGGGATGGTGGGTGGGCATGTGAATGAATGATGGAGACTGCATTCAAGAAGATCAAACATTACAGTAAGTATGTAATTTCCATATCTTCCTGGACTCAAGTCTCCACCACTCATTCACACTAACGGGAAAGTACCGAGCTAAAAATCAACCAACCCCGAGTAGAGTGGTCGGAGACAGAGCTCACTCAGAATGGAAGTCCAAAGGACTGTCCTGCCAAGAAAGACAGCTGTCTGGTATGGACATCCAGAACATAGTGCTTTACAAAGGTATGCATTGAGCTCCAACTCACTACCTTGCAGATGACGGCAACAGGTACCTTATGAATCTCCACCAGAAAGCCACAACCGCTCCGACAGAGTGGTGAGAATCTGGCCTTTAAACTTGCCTGTGACGTAGATTAGTAGTGTCAGAGACACGCTACTAACCAAGCCGAAAACATCTCATGGCAAGAGGTTGACCCAGCCGATGCATGCTGAAGCTACATTTGGATGTGAATCTCTTCACTCTGTTGATGAAGAATCGCAGAACCATCCTAATATCCAGAGAGTGAAGGGAGTGTTCCCCTTCCTTCTGGAGTTAACAAAGCAAAACTTGACTAACGGTAATTGAGCCAGTGACAATATGTCTACTGGCTCAAGACAGACCAAAAATGCGCAGAGGTGTACCTTCACTGCCGAGTATGGTTGGCCTGCAAACGACAGGTCCAAGAGGCACTCCAACACCTTACCTGATGGGCAACCGAAGGGTCCAGATGAGACTTGCACATCAGATGGAGAAGGGTTTCCACCTAGCCACGTAAGCCTTCCTGGTGGAAGGCCTATGCAAGACTTCGAAGACATCTGGGATGGTCTGGGGAAAAAACAGAGCTTACCCACTTTCATTTCCTCCGGGCCCTGCATGGAGATGACGGAAGTGCATGCTAGGATGGACTAAGGTCCCTGTGTCAGAGGATCCACTCATAGAGGTAGTCACTTCGGTGGATGTTCTGACAGACTGTAGATCAATGCAAATCAATCTGCCAAGGCCAGTCTGGGACGATGAGAATCATCCTGCATCCCTCTGCATACAACTTGATCAGCATCCTCTGAATTAAGGGAAGAGGAGGAACACACAGGGAGCGTCTTGAACATTGCAGTGAACCCATCCTGACAGAAAACACCAGGGTCAGGATTTCTGAAGCAGGATAGAGGCAGTTTTGTGTTGAGAGGGGATGCAAAAGGACCAGGTCCGAACTGCCTCATTCGTCAAAAGCGACTGCATGAAATCTGAACTGATGCATTGTACTCAAGGTACCACTCTCACAACCCCACGGCCCTACTGCAGAGAGAGTAAGGGGACACCCCAATCTATTTGCTGATGTAATACATCACAGCTTGTCGTCCTTCGGAAGTAGGAACACTTCGAGGCAGGGGGCATATTCCAGGACTCTGCCTACAAGATAACTCTCATCTCTAAGAAATGTAAGACAAGATAAGGACCCTTCTGGCTCCACACCTGAGTGTGGAGGCCTTGGCAGTGAGTCCCCCATGGATTTTGTCCAAGGCTCTGACATTTTGTATGGAAGATTGCGGATGCACGGTCGGAAACCACTGCTTGCTGCGGAGAACGACCTGAGTCCCAGCATCCGCTCAACCAAAAAGAGGCCGAATAGAGTTTGTCACAACCCCACTCAGCAGATCAGGCCCTCTACTCCCAAAGTGCCAACCTCCGAGCGCAGTCTTGTGAACAGTTGTTCGAATCAACCTTTGGGCTCAGTTCTGGAGGGATTCAAACATGAACCTCTTGCTAGCGTACCCAATGCACAGGCTCAGATAATTCTGTCTTCGGGGGGGCCAAATATCTTTGCCTACGGGCACCTAACCAGGTGTACAGAAATGAACCCTTAAAAACTCTAATAAAGACCTCAGATTAATCTTACCTTTTTCCAGTTTGGTATCACCATTCAAGCTTATGCACAGTGTCTGCTTTAACCATATATATTTCACTTGTTAAAGGAAGAAATTTAAAGACAGACCAAGTAGGCTCTAAAAATAGAGTTTTACTAAAATAGATAAAAAAAAATGTGAAACATAAAATACAGAACCATATATCACAAAACATACAAATCTTTTAAAAGAACAAGGTTTTAACAGTGCAATTCCTACTACAGTACTTAGATGTTGTCTCTCTCTACTTGTATACTTGCTTAAAGTGCTCAAAGATGTTTCTGTGTCAGAGCGTAGATAAAAGTCTCTGAAGGAAAACAGAATACTTGTTTAAAAGCTGACTTTGCCCACCTCTTTGCGTTAGGTCACCTAGCTCCTCCTCTGGTTATGAAAACTCATACACCCAGGATATTTTATCATATTAGAAGGTAAGATAATTAAGGTTACATCAGCAGAAACTCCTTTCCCCATGTGACTTTCCCAATCAAGTCTGTAAATTTCTTTTCATCTATAAGCAGTATCCTCTCTCACACAGACATCAAAGCATTTATGACTTCGCACCAGTGTCACATAATCCTGCACTCTTCCCCTAAACGCCATAAAAGTTATGATTTCCCTCTTAGTAACTACAGCTATAATTAACTTAGATAAATAGGAGATCCTTGATCAAGGCATGTTCTACTCTGTAATTAGCTTCTGGCCTTGCAGGTAACACCTTGTATCTAAAACCTGTGTGTGTGTGTGTGTGTTGCATCTCACATGCTGTTTCAGCATTTCTCATGAGAGACGGTCCATAACACATTTTTATATTACAAAAAATAATACAGTGATCAGAACCAGCTGTCCAAGTGTCTCAGAGTAGTCGTCTGTGTTATGTAGCGCCATCTAAGATGCCGTTTCTCCCGTCCTCTGGAACTAAGCTGACGCCTTGGAGGTATCCAGGAGGGCTCCTAAGAAGAGCTGTTGGGAAGATGAACTGGCACCTTCCCCGAACCTGGAGAGAACAACTGAGGAGCTGCAGTGACTGCTTCCTGTGTCTCTTAACTGAAGGGGCTGGCTAGGAGCCAAATGTCTGGGAAGTGAAGACTTGGACGCCAAGATTTAGGGAACTGTTCCCTGAACAGGAACTTGTTGAACCTCCCAAGGTTGACAAATGGGCGCATACCGTCTGTTAACTTGGAACCAGAAGCAATGGAAGTAGGAACCTGTGTTTCGTTCCGCTGTGGAATGACTGTCACAGCTCAGTACCCTCAGAGGCCCAATATCTTCAGAAGCAGAGAGAGTGCAACTGAAAGGCCGACAGACTGGCTGTGGTCTGGGAAAAGCTGCGAAATTGGGAAAATATCCCTCTTGGACAATCCTGATGACCTATAGGTCCGCTGTAATTTGATTTGATTTGATAAAACGTTATTTTTATACAGGAATAGATAGGTTAGGACCAAAGGCCCTGTTTTCAACTAAAATCCTGTGTTCTTAAAGTACAAATATAAATAAATACGTAAAACAAAACAACAAAATCTACCATACTAGGTTTGCCTTAAGAACAAACATTAGACATACAAGATACTAACTTCAAGTCTACATGGCTTTAACAACAACATCATACTTAACATGTACATTCAGTCTGTAAATATTCAATTAATGTAGTTTTAAAAGTGAACAGATTATTTATTGTCTTCAGATTTATTGGTAAGTTGTTCCAATGGCTGGCTATTTTGTTTTGCAACTTTGTTTCTCCAAGTTTTTTATGATATTTTAACATTGAAATTTTTGCATTGACTTTTCTTGTTTGATATTTCAAATTGTTTGATTGATGAAGTGTAACAAATTTTGCTAGAGGATGTTTACTTTTGGAATATATAATTTTGTGACAGATAGTTAACCAGATATAGTTTCTTTGTGCATCTGGATTTAACCAGTGTAACTGATTGTATATTATACAATGGTGTGTTTTATTTTTACTCTCAGATATGAATTTGCCAAGTCTATGGCATGCTTGGTTTACCCTATTTAATAACTTTTGGGTGGAGTCCATATAAAGAGGTGCTCCACATTCTAGGACAGTTATTATCATCTGCTTGACTAACTTCTCTCTGACTTCCCTTGAAAAAACTCCTGCCACTCTTCTGAGAGCCCCCAGCCTTTGGTTTGCCTTTTTAACCTGAGTATTAATATGATCTTTAAATGTCAAATGTGAATCCATTTGCACACCTAAATATCTGTATCCATTCACTGCCATTACTTTATTACCATTTGATAGGTGAATGTGCAACTGTAGTCCGTTCTCAACATGACCTAGACAAAACATCATACACTGAGTTTTTTTTTTTTTAATTTAGGAGCAGTCCAGAGTCACTCATCCATCCCTCCAAATGGTACAGATCTCCCTGCAATTTCTGTTCTAATTCCACTGTTTTTAGCTGAGACTAGTAATACTGTGTCATCTGCATACATTCTGATTTCCCCATATTTAATATTTTGCACTAAGTTATTAACGTAAACGTTAAACATCAATGGGCCTAAAATTGATCCCTGAGGAACCCCATTTATTTCCTCAAGGCCCGATACCTTTGCTCCATTGGCTACACACTGCTTACGGCCGGCCAAGTATGATGCAAACCACTGCAGTGAGCCCATTTGTACCCCTACCTGCCAGAGCCTTTCTAGAAGCTTCCTGTGCTGAACCAAGTCAAATGCTTTACTAAGGTCCACGAACACTGCCCCGGTACTTCTCCCCTGGGCCAAAGAAGTAACAACCAGATTATGGAAGTCTATCAGGGCGGTGTTCGTGGATCTATAAGGTCTAAACCCATGTTGATTATCAAATAATATTGCATTTTCTTCTAGGTATTGACTTAGCTGAAAGTGGACTCTACGTTCCAATATTTTTGAAAGCACAGGAAGTATTGTAATAGGTCTATAGTTTGATGGTACAGTACTATCCCCTCCCTTAAAAACTGGTATTACTTTTCCCCTTTTCCATACTTCAGGGACAGTAGAACTACTAAGGCTCCAGTTTAATAAGTAAGTTATTATGGGTGCAAGGGCCTCTGCTCCAATTTTAAGAAATCTTGCCACAATTTCATCCAGCCCACTAGCTTTGTTAACATCTAAATTTTGTAATTCTACTTGTACTTCCTTCAGAGTCAACAGTCTAATATTAAATTTGGTTTCTGGTTGAACTACCTGTTTTGTTTTTGATTCCTCTATTATTTTATTTATTGACAAGTCAGCTGTACGTTTTTTCGGTGGAGGAATGTTTAAGTCCCCTAACTCAACAAAGTAGGAATTTAATATTGTAGCCACTCCCATTGGTTCATCAATCACCTTTTCCCCTTGCAATATACTAATCTGTTTTATAGTTTTAGTAGCATGTTTAATTTCAGAAATATAATTCCGGAACATTTTTTGGTCTTTTACCTTGTTTAATTTGTTTAAGTGATACCTTTTCTTTGCATTTCTAACTGCTTTACAACATTTATTTCTCCATTGTTTAAAACTTCCCCAGTCATTTAAAGATTTTGTTTTCCTAGCTTTTTTCTATATTCTGTCTCTAATCCTAAGTAGTTTCTTGATTTTGTCTGTCATCCATGGATCTCCTGCTCTCTTATTTCTCTTAACTTTTAGAGTATGATTTTGAATCATGGATACCAGAGAATCACTAAATTCCTGAACAGCTAGATCAATATCTGGAATCAAAAATAATCTGTCCCAATTAAATTCTCTAATGGAGTAATGGACTTCCACTGGTTGTAAAACCTAATTAGATGCCCCTCCTACCGCCGAGAGGTGCCCCCCACCCTCAGACAGCTGGGGTGGGTGTGGGCTGGATCCACAGTGGTTCGTATAGGGCAGTTTTGGATCCTGTGCCCGCTACTGCATTCTCTTAGAGGCTGACGGGTTGGTTCCTGAAAAGGGCACCTAGGCCACTACCTTGATAGGACTACTTGTCACGAGGACGTTGTGTGGTTTGAATGGCAGCCCCATTGTTCTGAGAGGCCTTTAGTCGAACAGATATGCACATTCAAGGAGACGTTAACCACTTGATGCCATCGGCAGCTGCCCTAGAGGCAGAGACGTAGGTGTCCATAAAAGCTTTAGCTGATTATTGATCTATATGCCACTAGCAATGGAGCGTTAGATTTCGGTGTGTTCCACAGGGTGTACTTGTACAGAGGAATGTAGGAACTGAAGACGTAGGAGTTTGCTTTGGTCCACAGATGAATACGAAAAAGGTATGGTGGACCCCATATCCCTGAGGAAAGGGAACTGGAAAGAAGATCTTCCATCACACTGATGCAGAAGGTTTGCATTCCAGCCCATAAAATGAGTCATCCACTGTGTCTTCGACAAAGCAGAAGAGGGAGAGACTCATCCAGATCCACTTCTACCCCAAAATAACCTCCAAGGGCAGGTCAGGACCAGGGAGATGCCACCATCTGGATCGGGGAGGAGATCAGTGCCATCTGCAGTGCCAGCAGCACACATGGTGCCACACCAGGTGCCACACCCAGTGCCAGTGCCACTGACATCACCGCACAGTGCCGCTGACGCACAGTGCTGCCGAAGTCACCAACTGGCAGTGCCTACACCACGCAACGCTGCTGACGGTAGCACACAGCACAGTGAACGGTGCAGCCTCCACAAGGTGACCCCGCACCACACGGCACTGCCTAAGGCAGCAGCACCCAATGCGCCGGCACCAGACACAGCACCACCCCGAGCAGGCACAACATACGGTGGCAGAATTGTTACCGGACCTAGACCTGAAGTAAGGGGAAGAAGGAATCGGTACTCTTGCTGGTCCCTGCAGAAAAAAGGGAGGGAGGGTAGGCATGAGGAGTCAGCGACGATGGCGTTAGCACCATAGAGGGCATCATGCACATTCTGCCTGGCAGACCCCGCCACAGCCCAGTGGGTCCAGGGTCCGAAAGCCCCGGACCCAGGACCACTAGCCAGGACAACTGGGCAGATGCCGTACCCTCTGCTCTAAAAGAGCAGCCCAGTGGTGAAACTGCTCACTGGAATCCCATCGCAGGCAGAGATGGGACCAGAGTCGAAGATCACGGCCATTAAGAGCAGAGCCACAGGGGAACCCACCAGAGTTGGTTCAGGCTAACCACTCTCAACCAGCGCTGATCAACGTGCAGACATACCAGAGGGAAATCTCGAGAGGTACCAATTCTTCTTCCTCTGACAGAAGGAAGAAGAGCTCGAGGTCAGGCGGAGCTGGGTCCCAGAACCGCTACATTTGTGCTACAGGCAGACTCTTCCTCCCCCCCCGAGCACCAGACTGCCTGTGGCCGACCCCCCCCCGAAAAGGGCGGCGGACCAGACATAGCTCCACTGCCATCACAGCTTTCAAACAAAGTCTCCCTACCATCATCACTACTGTCAAAGATCGACTCTGTTGATGGCAGGCTGAGAATAACTTCTTTTCCTTTTTCAAAAGAAAAGAACACTAAAAATAGTAAGTTAAGTGAATACAGAACAGCTATATAGCTGCTGTCATATAGGCAAGGCATGGCAAATTTTATTTGTGTGGCACCCATTCCCGGAGGCTCTGGGTGCCTCACAGAAAAATAAAATAAACAAGTAATGCAAAGTATAAAATACCATAATACGATTTAACACTAAAATATAAGACTCCTAAAAACTGACAAAATATCATACATAGGCACTTGGAAGTTTGTTGTAATTCAAGATTCATTAAATGCCAGGCTGAATGGGGTGTGCCTTTAACCTCTGCTTAAAGACCTGTACAGAGGGGGAATCCTGGACTGCAGATGGTAATGCATTCCACAGGGACGGCCCAGAAATGCTAAAAGCCCGATCTCCAGAAGTCTTGAGCCATACCCTGGGAATGACCAGGAGGCCCCTCGAAGAGGCACACAGGGAGCGGGCAGAGGTCACCGTTGTCAGGAGCTCTAACAAATAGCCAGGACCCAGTCCATTTAGGCCCTTGTAGGTAAGAAGACCCACTTTGAAAAGGACCCTCCACCTGACCAGCAGTCAGTGCAGAGCACGCTGAACAGGAGTCACATGGCTAAACCTAGAAAGGCCAGTCAGTAGCCGAGCTGCTGCATTCTGCACCAGCTGCAGCCTGCGGAGGGTCCTTCCCCTGACCCCGAAGTAAAGAGTGTTACAGTAGTCGAGTCTGGAGGAAACAAAGGTATGCACTAGCGTCGGCAGGTCCTCGGGCAGAATGAGGGGCTTAATCCAGGCAATGTTCTGTAGATGGAAGAAGCCACTGCTGACAATAGACGACACCTGAGCTTCAAAAGTCAGCCTGCTGTCAAGGATCACGCCCAGATTTCGCACCCTCGGGGAAGCCGTCAATGGAGTAGAACCCAGAAAAAGACCATAATCCACCCTGGACAGCAACCCATCATGCCCGCGACCAGGCTCGATCACCAGCCCCTCCGTCTTAGCCGGGTTGAGTCTCAGCCAGCTGGAAGCCATCCAGTCATTGATTTTAGCCAGACAGATGTTAAGCACATCCACCGCTCCAGATGTTCCGGGAGCAAAAGACAAATACAGTTGGGTATCATCTGCATAGCAGTGAAACTCCACACTGTATTGTCGAATGATCTCACCCAGGGACAGCATATACACTGCAAACAATCAGAGACAGGATCAAGCCCTGTGGAATTCCACAAGACAGAGGTATTGGGGGGGAGGAGAAGAAATTCCCCATCACCACCCACTGCACCCTGTCTGAGAAACAGGACTCAAACCACCTGATGATAGTACCAGCGAGTCCACAAAATGCACAGAGCCGATCCAGTAACACGACATGATCCACAATGTCAAAAGCTGAGGAGAGATCGAGGAGCACAAGAACTGACCTGTTTTCTCTATCTCTGAACGGATCATTATGCATCCTCACTAGAGCTGTTTCAGTGCAGTGTCTAGCCTGAGAACCCAACTGAAATGGCTCATAAATGTCCGAGGACACCAGGTGATCCTTGAGCTGCTGTGCCACCAGCTTCTCAACAACCTTGCTCAAAAAAGGCAGGTTGGAGATAGGACCGAAATTCGCCAGGACATCAGGGTCGAGGGGAGATTTCTTAAGGAGTGGCCTCACCAGCGCCTCTTTCAAGGCAGCTGAGAGAACCCTCTCCGCCATCGAGCACTCGACAATCCTGGTGATCACCGGGCCAATAGCCTCAATGCATCCCCTTCAGAACCCTGTCAGGGCTGGGTCCAGTTCACAAAACGTGTACTTCAGCTCTACCATCACCTTAGTCACATCGGACACCTCAATTGGCCTAAACTCTTCCGAGACAGGTGGAGTGCCTCTATTCCCCCCCAGCCTGACCACTGCTAGGCAAAGGCCAAACTGGCAGAATCCCCAACCAGATGGCTGACACTCTGTCAGAGAAGAAAAGAACAAACTCTTCACATAAAGTGGATGAAAAAGCTGTTTTCGGCTGCAAACTGGCAGGATGTAACAGCCTGTCTACAGTTTGAAACAGCTGAGAAGGTCTGTTCCTCCCCGCAGCAATTTCCCTGGATAGGAATTCTGCCTTCTTACAGGAAACTGCCCCCTGGTACTCACCGTAGCGGGCACACAGGGCCAGCTTGTCAGACTCCAGCCGGGTCCTCCACCAGCAATGCTCCAACTTCTGACCCCTGATCTTCATCACTCTGAGATCCCCATCAAACCACGGGGATCTCACGTAAGAAGACCTGGGTTGTAAACAAACTGGTGCAATGGCATTCAAACCTCAGAAACCACCCTGTTATAGGTGGCAACTGCTTCTCCGGTGCCAATCGCACATGCTGCGTCAACCCTAAATAAATCAGCTACTGCCAACAGTCTGCTGGGTGCAAGCCCCTCAAAGGGCGATTGCTGTCCATCTCTACAGGGGTAGGACTTTCAGGGGAGGCCCCAAATGTGAACTCCATGGTGTAATGATCAGACCAAATGACCTGATCAATCTTGAGGTTATTAAGCTCAAGACCCATCTGCAACACCAGATCAAATGTGTGGCCAAACTGGTGGGTAGCAGAAACAACTACTTGTGATAGGCCCAGAGACTGCGTCAACTGGAGGAGGTCATAACCGAAATGTGAGGATTCATCGTCACTCCAAGTACTGAAGTCCCCCAGAATGAAACATCTGGGGGACTCCAATACCTGGTCGATGATGAAGTCCACTACCTCCTGCAGTAATTCTCCCCCTGTCCCAGGAGGGCAGTAAATAAGGAGAATCCTGCAGCCTGCATCTGTACCCCCACAGACGGAGATGCACTCAAAAGATTGGATGCTACCAACTGGGTGCACCAAGAAGCCAAGGCTGGATCGAAAAACAATGGCCACTTCCCTGCCCCTGTGATCCTTCCTCGGGCAGTGCACCATGGAGTACCCGGAGGGAATGGCGGCTGCAAGAACTGGGCTGGCATCATCACCCAGCCAGGTGTCCATAATACAAGCCAGGTCCACAGAGGAAATCAAGTCCGAAAAAATAGCGGCCTTGTTCCTCATCGCCCTTGCACTGCACAGCGCTGCCACGAAGAGGATTAGAGGATGCAGCCAGCCCTCTAGATACCTGCCCACTCGGTCCGGTAGGAACCCAGGGCACGGAAACCAAACATGTCTGGCTTCTTCCCTAGCACCACTTACATCCAGGGTGTCTTCTGCACCAGACGACCTCAATATCACTAACCACCCCTCCTCTGCTGCCCAAGACCCATGACCCCTCCGCCACCTGGTTATTCCGACCTCCCTGCAGTAGCTGAGACTGGGAGGTCAAAGAAGGGGTGAAGGTCCTGGATCAGGGCAGCAGCATAATTAATGCGGACCGGTCATGACACAAACACATCCTGGCCTGGCAATTCAGTCCCTCAAATAACACAAATCTCCCATAAACACTACAGACGATATTATCAACAAAACACTCACACTCAATCAATAATCCCTCTCTCCTGCACCCAAGTACACTAATTCATACAAAGCTCTCAACCATAAAACCATACACTCCCAACCACAACACACACCTCACGCACTACTCGAGCAAATAAAATACCCCACATCCCCACCCACACAAATCCCGCCCTGAACACCCCATACAATTCAGATAACTAAAATAGCAGTCTTAAATTCAAAAGTTTTTTAGTTCCAGAGAGCAATATCCAGGCCGCAGATCAGCAAGCAATCCCGCCAGGTGGCAAGTCCTGAAGCAATATTGCAGTTAATAGCTGTAAAATAGTCAAGATAACCAGATTCCCAGCCCAGAAATTCAGTGACCAGGGACCCTCTCACTGACCCTAGTCACTACTGGGCAGATTAATAAAGGACACAAAATACAATTGAAGAATACAGTTAAAATGAGGTCTTCCCAAAATCCAGACAGAGCTTCTTTCACTCACCCCAGCCACAGGACACACACAAGATGATAGAAAAAAGGGGTCTTTCTCAGCTGGGATGACAAGACAGCTTACCTGACCTCAAATGCAAGCCAAAGCCTCTCTCACTGGCAAGGCCTGCACATGATAGCCAGTCTCCTCTTCAGGATAGAATGATCCCTCCAATAGATCAGAGGCACATTTCCAAGATAGTCAGTAAAATCCCAGACCGAGGGAAATGAAAGTCCAGGCGCAAACCCGATGAACTAGGTCACCCGCGCGCAAACAACCGGCAAACAGTTCCACAGATGAAGACTAGACTCCTGGCAGGTGAGCGATGCTGTCATTGAAGCACACTCAACGGTGGGAGAAAAGGAACTGAGGCGGTTGGAGGGTTGATGCTGAGATAGCCTATATGGTAGCACGGCTGGTGTCGGCACCACATGCAGGCCCTATCCGGCGCGGCCCTCCTGAAGATTTTTAGTTCCCGTGGAGTCCCAGCGCTCTGGCATACTCCCGTTAGTGTGAATGAGTGGTGGAGACTTGAGTCCAGAAAGATCCTGTGTTTCACTGATCCAGCGGGACTACTTCTACTGCCCTATTCAGAAGGCCTTGAATCTTGGAAGACAGAAGGTCTGACTGAGCGACAGACAGCTTGGGCTGTCATTTGGGTGGGTGATCTGGAGGGGTTTCTCTCGCAGATTAACATAGACGTTGACGGCAGATAAGGACCACAAGGCCCATTCAGTCTGCCCATTTCTTTTTCTACCTTATAAATGCGCCATCGTCCTTTGCTGTCAGTGGCCTATCTATTCATACTCATCTGTATTGCTCCCTTATGCCTATCCTATGCCTGTTTAAAGCCCTGCACTATATTCATAGCCACCACTTCCTGAGGTAGGCCGTTCCATGCATCCACCACCCTTTCTGTGAAAAAGAACTTCCTCACATTACCCCTTAATCGTCCTCCCTCTAATCTCATGCTGTGTCCTCTTGTCCTGCTATTTTTCTTATACTGAAACATGTTAGACTGTTTCACCTTGTTAATGCCCTTAAGGTGTCTGAATGTTTCGATCATATCACCTCTCTCCCTCCTTTGCTCTAGGGTATACATATTGAGCTCCGTTAATCTGTTCTCATATGTCTTCTGATGCAATCCCTGCACCATTCTGGTTGCCCTTCTCTGGACTGCCTCCATTTTGTTAATGTCCTTGTGAAGGTGTGGCCTCCAGTACTGCACGCAGTACTCCTGATGGGGCCTAACCAGTGTCTTGTAAAGAAGGGTTATTACCTCCCTCTTACGACTTGTGATACCCCTGCTAATTATTTATTATTTTATTATTTATGAGTTTTCAGAAGACCTTTGAGCGTGAGCTCTTTTACAGAGGTTCCACATCAGGGCGGACAAATAATACAAAACACCAATACAGTAGTTAAAGATTTTAGAACAAATTCAGTTACAAAGGTTCCACGTCAGGGTGGACAAATGATACAAAACACAAGTACAGTAGTTACAGATTTCAGAGCAAATACAGTTGTTACAAGATTTAGCACAAATACAGTAGTTACAGACTACAGAAGAAATACAGTTATTACAGGGTTCAGCACATTAGGCAGTTTAAGAGTAGTATGAGATTTATTGGCTAGTAGTGGAAAACAAATCTAACGTGAGAGGAATTTGGTTATGTCTTGGAAGATTCTAGGGGTGGCTCAGCCCTGAAACCTTGAGAGGTCTATTGATAGAATATGGCTGAAAAGGTGGGGGGGAGGGGGTTGAAGGCTGTACGCAGAGCCTGAAGGAGGATTAGTAGCTTACTAGTGCTCCTGGCTAGGCTAGGATGAGGTAAGTGTTCTTGGTATCAGTGCTGGGTTTAACGGTGGGAGTGGGTTAGTTTTTCAGGTTTGGCTTGAGGAACATGTGCATTGTGAGCTGGACTGTAGATGCTGTTTGAGGCCAGTTTTGAACTGAGGCAGGCTGTGTATTTGTAGTTTCTGTGGGAGTTAATTTAGCCAGAGGGGGGCTCGGTAGGAGAAAGTACGCTGCCCAAGTGAGGTTCGCCGGAATGGGATGGAGAGTGCTCCATTCTTCATCCCTCTGGTGATATGTGATGAGAGAGGCCTCGAGCAGGTTTTCTATGCAGGGTGGTGTTTTTCCGAGGAGTGCCTTTTTACCCAGTAGACAGGTTTGGTATTTGAGCCTGTCTTTTAGGTTAAGCCAGTTAGTGCTCTTATATAGGGTACAAGTGTGAGTGTAATGGTCTGCGCACAGGGTTAGGTGGCATGCCTTATTTAATGCAATTTGGACCCTGCTGAGTGCAATGTCAGTGGCAGCTCCATAGACCACAAGCCCGTAGTCTATCGTGGGAAGCATTGAGCCGGAGACTGAGATTCGGAGTGCTTCCGGAGTGAGGGATTTCTTATGTCTGCAGAGGACCCCGATCTTTGTATTTACTGATCTGACAAGGGAGTCAACATGGTTTGTATACGTGAGAGAGTCATCAATGGTGACCCCTAGGTACTTAAATGATTGTACCTGCTCAATCTGCTCACCTGCGTTATTGGTGATATTGAGAGGGGGAGCCTGCGCTTATTGTAATGGCTGGAATGGAGCACAGCCTTGGTTTTCTTGTAGTTCAGTAGCAGCCTTTTCCTACAGAACCAGTCCTCAAGTTTGGTGAAGGAGGTCTGTAGTTCTGTTTGTAGTGTTGCCTGGGAGGTGCCACTACTCAGCAGCACAGCATCGTCCGCATACAGGATGAGATTGGTGTCACAGGCCATGGGCAGTTCATTAACAAAGAGGCTGAAAAGCAAGGGACCAAGGACTGATCCCTGAGGAACTCCTAGGAGTACCTCTCTGGAGCTGGATAATGTCTGCCTGATTTTGACTTGCTGGCTCCTTTGTGATAGATAATCACTGAAGCAATTTAGGGCGTTTGGTGCCACTCCCAGTCTTTGGAGCTGGAATATCAATAGAGGGTGGTTGACGGTATCGAAGGCTTTAGTGAGGTCGACAAAGACGGCCCCCACCAATCTGCCTTCATCTAGTGCCTTGTGTGCGTAATCAGAGTACGCAAGCAATGCAGTGGTGGTACTGTGTTTCGGCCGGAAACCATGTTGGTTTGGGCAGAGCAGATTGTACCTGTTTAGGTATTTGGTGAGTTGGTTTGCCACGATTTTCTCCAGCGCTTTGGATAGAGGGGAGAGGATAGATATTGGCCTGTAGTTAGATACCAGTGCCTTGTCACCATTCTTATGCACTGGAGTTACACCCTAACATCCCCCTAGCCTTGCCTACTGCTTTAGAAGTCTGCTTGGATGATTTCAGGTCGTTGGTGATGATGATGCCCAAGTCTCTTTCTTCCTTTGTGACTGCCAGCAACTCCCCTCCCAGCCTATAGGTGGCTTCAGGGTTTCTCTTCCCTATGTGCATGATCTTGCACTTCTTTGCATTAAATCCCAGTTGCCACTCTTCTGACCATTTTGCTAGTTTATCCAGATCTCTTCTCATTCTGCCCACCCCATCTGGATCATCTACTCTGTTGCAGATCTTGGTGTCATCTACAAACAGACAAGCCTTACCCTCTAGTCCATCTGCAATGTCACTGATGAAGATATTGAAGAGGACTGGCCCCAGGACTGATCCCTGAGGTACCCACTTGTGACTTGCATCTCTTTTGACTGCATTCAATTTAACCCCAACCTCTGTTTTCTGCCCGTCATCCAGTTTGCCACCCAGTTGACCAACTTCTGACCCACCCCGAGCCTACCCAGCTTGTTTATCAATCTTCTATGTGGAACAGTGCCTAAAGCTTTGCTGAAGTCAAGATAGGCAACATCAACTGCTCCGCCTTGGTCCACCACTCTGGTTACCCAGTCAAAGAAATCTAGGAGATTAGTTTGACAGGACCTTCCTTTTGCAAACCCATGCTGTCTTGGATCCTGTGCCCCTATGGATTGCAGGTGTTACACTATCCTTTCCTTAAGGAGTGCCTCCATAATCTTGCCCACTACTGAGGTAAGACTGACTGGTCTGTAGTTCCTTGCCTCCTCCCTGCTACCACTCTTGTGGAGCGGGATCACATGAGCCCTTCTCCAGTCTTCTAGGACCCCTCCTGTGCTCAGAGACTCACTAAACAGTTCTGCTACTGGCTCTGCTAGTTCCACCCTTAGCTCCTTTAGTACCCTGGGATGTATGCCATCAGGTCCCATTGCCTTGTCCACCCTGAGCTTAGCAAGCTCTTGTAGGACCAATTCTTTTGTGAAGGGAGTAGTGCTCACCTCCCTCCCCCCTGTGTCCATGGTGCTGAGCTGTGGGCCCTGACCCACCTTCTCTTCAGTAAATACTGAGCAAAAGTATATATTTATGTAACCCCTAGATGGCGCTATCCCAGGGGCTACTACCCCTGCCTGATTTGCCACTAACAGGTTGAGGGGCCTGGATCCAATGGCGGGTGCCTCCACCCAGAGGTCAGGGTTTGCAATAGTTAAACTTACTTGGTCACAGCCCTCTGGGACACTGCAACCCCCTTTCTTCCCACTAGTGGCCCACACAATATATCAGAATTACCTTCAGTATACACTTACCCCAGGACTAGTTCTGGCACTGGGACCTCCTGTGAAATAAGATACAGTGCAACAATCACAGTACAGTACTTTATACAGAACAAATACCTCAGGCAGTATAACTTTGCTGAAACAAGCAGCTCTGATTTATTTAGGGGATATAACAAGGCAGGGAAATCAGGTTAATTAGCTTATCACTTTACTATCTACCTATGGCTCTGTGCAGGCCTATCCCTACCAGTTACTGTCCTGGGTACCCAAGCCCTAGTGGCTAGTCCAAACCGTGGCAGCTGGTGGGGTCTCTTTCACCAGTGAAAAGAAAAATTAGTTTAAACAGTCAGCAGTACAGTGATTCCATTTGGATTTAATGTGGCAATTCAACAGGAGCGACCCTGAATTAGTACTCACGACCTCCAAACAAGATAGGGTCCTTCAACGTCAGCAGGGCTACTCTTGAGCTCCACGAGACTCTTCACACATTTATATGGTAAACAGTCACAGGCAAAAGTCCTTTAATGGCAGCAGGATTCACTTGAGCTGCACGACCTCCTCACACATTTATATGTTAAAAGAAAGTACTATACCAGGCAGGCTGCTTCTCTATCCCGATGCTAATTACTGCACAATACCGGGAGAACACACAGCAGATTCAGTTCCTGACAGACCGAGTGCAATTCAACAATTTCTCCAGTCTTCTACATGGTGAGCCTGGTTTCTACTCTTCAGAGATCCTTTGATTCTCTTCACAGGACAGTTCAGTCCTAACAAGCAGTTACACAAGCTGCAGACCCGGAACTCTGGACCTTACGTTTTTGACTAAAACTGTGCACTGAAGGAGCACAGGGTTCCTTTCCTCTTCACTGCCAGAGCTAAACTGAAACTCCAACAGACAAAACCGGGCACTTCCTTTGAGTTCCTCCCAGTTCTTGACTGGATTGGCTGTCACTCACAATAGACTGCTGCTGTTGGTCCAAAAAGGCGCCGAAGCCTAAACTACATCTCCCAGAGTCACTGCCCATACAATCCTCTTGTGGCTGGCTCAGATTATGAGTCCAAGTTCTGATTCGTCCAAGGCACCATTTTAGAGCTAGCTTACCCCACACTGATTGGTCCAGTTCAGCAGTTCAAAACTAGAATGGGAACTAGGCAAACACAGTTCTGACTGCAAAAAAGCAGGTTAGACAAACTGTATTTTCATTATTACTCTAAATTATTTCTGGCAAACAGTTACATCTTTCAGATAGGTTCCCTTTGTACTCCTAGTGACTGCAAAATGGAGTGAATTGGCAGCAGTTGGTGGTACTCAAACAGAAAACACACAGTCCCCATACAAACTAATTATGTCTGCAAGAGCAGCGACTCTTAAAGAGACAGTACCAGAGGCTCTAAAACACTCACTGATAAATAAACTAGCATGAAACACCATTCAGGCTTGGAGCATTCAAGCAAGCTCCTGGAAGTCTTTTGGGAACCCCCATTTTGCAGGGTTACACCCTTCCTGGCCTGGGAAAGCTTGGCGTCCGCGTCAAGCAAGTACCAGCATAAGTTTTAACTGCAACCATACACATTTGCATTAGGCTCACACATGTAATCATCAGTCAATATATCATTTTACCAAGAACACATTTCTGAAACATTGCAGTACGTCACTCTTTACACAGTATTACATATACATTGTACCATAACTCAAGTTATTACCTCTTGTACATGAAACCTGAAGAGAGGGGGCCCTTCCCTATCAGTTACCTTGGGGCTGGACGGGGCAAGGGCATCATACTTAGAGGGCAACACAAGTAACTTGGGTTGGCACTGATGCTCAGTTTGGGCAATGAGCTCGGGGACACATACACTCCTTTATGGACAACATTGAGAGGCAAGTCCACAGGCCTCCCAAGTGAATCATAACTGAGGTGCACCACAGGCTTTACAGCTCGACCAGTCTTTGGGGGAACTGTTACAGTCTCTGCACTCTGAGCCTCATTTTCAGCATTGTCCTCACTTGTCAGGGAGTCTCCATGGGGGTAGAGAGGCTAGAACTTGGGGCACTTTCAGCTCCAGGAGTTACAGTTTCTGAGTCCACAACATTTGGCTTGCATGGAAGCTTTCGGACACTGGCAGTGGACTGTCAGGGCACTCAAAATACTCTTCTGGTTCTGGTGTATCACCAGTCTGCCCCAATCCATCATTTTCCTCCCTGAAAGCTCAAACAGTTCAACCATGCACAATGATTCCATTTCATCTGATCTGATGCTTTGCACCCACTTTCTGGGAGCATTGGCTCCAGGGACGAGCTGGGGGCTTAGACAGTCCAGAGGGCCCAGCTCGTCTCCAGTATGGACTAGGGATTGCCCAAACAATTGACTCAGTTCGTAAGAAGGATAGTATTCAAAGTCACTCTCACTTTCTTCTGATATGGACTGACAGTCATGCTCAACTGGGACTTGTGGAGGGAACACTTTAACTTTGCTTCTGTAGGTGCAGACTTTCTTGATCTTTTCTTAGCAGCAGCTCTAGTCACTGGTCCAGAGGGGCATCTTCTGGGGCTCAGACTCAATCAAGATTTGTCCAATGGGCAGTAATGATTTCTATGCATTGTTTTACATCTTTTGAATTATTCTCAGGCCTTACTTTTGTACACTGGCAGATCATCTAGTTTGCCCACTAAATGTGAGGGAGATGGTGCCATCTGTCAGCAATCTTGTGTTTGCCATGCAGTCCCAGATTTCTTAGCATACCCGATCTCCCTCCTGGAGTTCCTGTGCTTTCACCTTTTTATCATACCTTTCTTTGTTGGCCAGATTTCTTTTGGCAGCCATGGTTTGAGCCAGTTAGTGCATGATTTAGCTGGGCCTTTAACTTCTGCACATACTGTAAATAGTTGTCAGCTTGAACCCCATCAGGAAGACCCCAAAACACACATCTACCCGTTGATCGAGCTTCTCTTCCAAACATCAGGTGGTAGGGGAGAACCCAGTGGCATCACTTTTGGTGCAGTTATAAGCATGTACCAGGGTGCTAATTTGTTGGCTCCATCTAGGCTTGTCCTTTGGGTGCAGGGTGCCTAGCATATCTAGCAAAGTGCGGTTGAAACGTTCAGGCTGTGGTTCCCCCTGGGGGTGGTAAGGAGTGGTTCTGGACTTTCGCACTCCCCACAGAGAAAGCATCTCTTTGATGAGACAACTCTCAAAGTCTCTCCCTTGATCAGAATGGATTCTTTGTGGAGCCCCATAGTGAACAAAAAAGTTTTCTACAAGTACTTTGGCCACAGTGGATGCTTTCTGGTCTTTGGTGGGAAAGCTTGGGCATATCTCGTGAAATGGTCAGTGACCACCAGCACATTACTGATATTTTCTTTGATCTGACTCCAAACTCAGAAAATCAATACAGACCACCTCCATGGGTGCACTGGTGGTGATGTTAACAAGAGGGCAGCCCTCTGGGCAAAGAGCTTTCCTCTGTAAGCAGCGACTACAAGTTCAAATGTGTTGCTCCACATCAGCTCCCATCTTAGGCAATAGAATCTGGATCTCACCAAAGTCAAGTGTTCGTCTATACCAAGGTGCCCCATGTGGTTGTGCAAGGACATCAGTACTGAGTCCGAAAGGCAGTAGGCAGCACTAGTTGTTGTTTGTCTACTTGTCCCCTCTGTCTACTGTTTCTCTGTATAACAGTTTATTGATCAGTTTCAACTTAGGACCTTCTTTGTATAACAAGTGCAGTTCTCAAATCAGTGGGCGTAATTTGGACACATCTTTTCCTGCATAGAGGGGCTTCTAAAGCTGCTTTGATCATGGGATCGCGGGATTGAGCCATGAATACTGTCATTGTCCAGCTGAGGCAGTGCACCAATGTCTATTGCAGAAAAGTGGCAATAAGCAGCAGGTATGCAATTCTCAGAGGGTCCCAAACAATCCACCATGCAGTCCACTGCGTCCGTGGACATTGTTCCTCCCTGTCAAACTTCCGGCAGAGTGCCGAATGTCAGGTTCTGCAATCGGACCCAATCATTCTGGGAACAGGCCTCGGGAGAGAGCATCAGCATCTATGTGGTTCAGACCTGCCTCGGTATTAGAGCATAGTCATATGTAGATAATGCAGAAAGCCACCTATGGCCAGTGGCATCCAACTTAGCTGAGGTCTGCACATAGGTCAAAGGATTATTGTCAGTGTTTACTAGTATTTTAGCCCCATACAAGTACTCATGGAATTGGTCAACAATAGCCCACTTCAAAGCTAGGAACTCTAACTTATGTATAGGATAGTTCTTTTCGGATGGGGTCAGGCTTCTACTGGCAAAGGCCACTGGTCTCAGGCCATTCTCATGCTCTTGGTACAACACAGCCCCCAACCCTTGCAAACTAGCATCAGTGTGCAGGACGTAAGGTTTTCTTGGATCGGCACAGGCCAGCACTGGAGCATGGGTAAGTTGATATATGATCTCATGAAAAGCAGTCTCACAATCAGGAGTCCAGCGGGCCCCAAATACTTCACTCGGACGAAAATACACTCTTTCAGTCTTGAGGGACGCTGACTTTTGGTATTTTTTGTGGGTTGGGGGATACCCTTGAGTAAGGTTAAGTAAAGGGCGGATCACTCTTGAATAGTCCTTGATGAAACGCCGATAATAACCACAGAATCCCAGGAATCTTTGCAGTTCTTTTAGATTTTTGGGCTGTGGCCAGGTGGTCAAGGCCTCAACTTTACTTGGGTCGGTCTCTATTCCCTCGGTGGATACTATGTGTCCCACATACTTTACTGATGTTTGAAAGAATTGACACTTATCAATGGACAGTTTAAGGCCAAAGTCCTCCAGTCGGTCCAATACCTTAAATAATCTGCTCTCATGTTCCTCCAGTGAGCTGCCAAACACAATAACATCATCTAGGTATACCAGGCACTCTAGTAAGTTCATGTCCCCCACTGCACGCTCCATCAATCGTTGAAAAGTGGCTGGGGCACCTGAAATCCCTTGAGGCATCCTCATGAATTCATGGAAGCCAAGCGGACAGATAAAGGCTGTCTTCTCACGGTCCTCTGGGGCCATCGGGATCTGGTAGTACCCACTGCGGAGATCCAGCACAGAGAACCACTTGCTCCCGTTTAGGCAGTCCAAAGCATCCTGAATGCGGGGCATTGTGTACTGATCAGGATAGTCACGCGGTTTAAGGTGCGATAATCCACGCACATCCTTACTGTCCCATTCTTTTCCTCACTACCACAATGGGAGAAGCATAAGGGCTTCTGGATTCTTGTATTACACCAACCAGCTAACATCTCTTGCAGATGCCGTCTCACATCATCTATATCAGCAGGTGCCAGCGAGACCTCTCACGAAATGGTCTTCGTCATGCAGCGGATATTGTGCTCAGCTCCTTGCCGCATCCTCACGTCCCATTCCTTTAAAGAAAACACCTGTCTCTCTGGGCAAACTTCTCACTGATCCTCACTTTCCATTCAGCTGGCAGCGGGAGTCGCTGAAATCAAACAAGTCAGGCGTTACTCTGTCATTCTTCCTTGAACTCTTGCTGCTGGGTAGCACTGCAGTGTCTGCACAATGCACATTAGCCAGGATGCAATCTCTATTTACTCGAATGTCTCTCTCAGACACATTATGAACTTGGACCATTACCCTTCTGGCATAAGCATGGGCTCTAGCGGGCAAAATACTAAACTTGACCAGCAGTTCCTCTGGCAATTTCCATGCCTGGTGCATCCAACATTAATATTTTATTCTTAACATCCTTTCTGATACGGACCTCTCCTGTAAGGTACACTGGGCATTTGGTGCCAGGATCAGAGACTCAGGATCCTTCTTCCATATAATTCCGACCGGTTCCTCTGGTTCTATTTTTCAGCATCTCTCTGTGCCTCATAGGCCTTCTTAATTAAAGCTGAACTCTTAAAGCTCTACTAGTCTTTGACCCATGTTTTCATAACACAACTGTGCCAGCCTTCGAACATATGAGCATTTGTTCCAATCAACAAAGGGACACCATCCTTACAGTCCAGTGGGGGACACACTAAGGCTAGGGTCTCTACTTGTTCAGCCATTCCAGCCACGGAGGTGGGGAAAGACACCAAATTCAGATATACCCGAATAGGGTAGGCCTTCTCACTTAACCCCCATACATGCAGTCCTTCTAATGGTTGTAAGGGTACGCCTGACAAATGCTTCTGATACCAATCTTGGAACATAATTGTCACTTGGGAGCCACTGTCTAATACAGCTCTTGTAGACACTCCATTCACCTTTACAGTGGTCTCCATGGAGGGACCCACTATTCTGGACCAGTCTGGAGGAGGCGGTAGTGGGGCCTGGGCAACTGACCTTGCCACAAAGGACGTGAATTAGCATTTTGGTGCCCTCACTGGGATCATTTTGTGCACCTCTTAACCACTGATTTGTTCTCCGAAGCTCTCCTTGTAGCCTATATGCAACTTTGTCAGTGTCTTTTGGGGACTGGCATTCTCTTTTCATGTGCCATCTTCCCACAATTATAGCAAAACATATTTTCTGGAGTTTAGCAGGCTGGCGGCCACACTGGGAGGCAGGGTGGGGTATTACTAACTGGAAACCTTGGTGCCATCTCTGTCTCTTGGCGTCATAAGCATTTGGAGACATCTCGTCAGTTTCTCCACTTCCATGGTCAAGGAATCGAGTTCGGAGCTGTTATCAGCAGGAGATACATGGGTGGGTATCCCCACCCCATGATAGTCTGCAATCGGATATAGGTGGGGCCCGTACTTGCAGGCGTGGCCTTCATAAAGGACTGTTTTTGAATTCCCGGATCTCTCTCAACAGTTCGCCCCATTGTGGCATATCTTTTCCTTATCAGAGCACTCATTGACTGCCAACCTCTGCCCTGAACTTCACTTGATGGGCCACCCTCAGTCACTCGGGTCATAGCGGCAGCTATTGGTGCAGGTCCCTCCCGAGGTCGCCTTTTCTCAACTCCTCGAATTTCTCTCATTAACTCATCATAGGAGGGTGGGGATTCCAGTCGATTTGCCAGGCGTAACTGAAGCAACAGCAGTTCTGAGAAGGGGGGCAGACTTAAGGATCCTGTCCAGCCTGGTTCGGTCCAGTTCAATCGCTGGCAAACTACCCTTTCTGAGGCATTCTTGCAACAATTTTTCCAGCCGAGATACATACACAGACAACAACTCCCCTTGGTACTGTTGTGCATTTCTTACTCTCCACCATAGATCCTCATCAGAATCTGGGCTCCCATACACATTCTCCAAGGCCTCAAGATAGGCCTGTGCAGTCACTTCAGGGTTACTGACCGTTGTAGCCGGATGGTAGCCAGGCAGACCTCGGAGGCTCTCCACTAACCCTCTTGCTCCGGCTTCCGAGCATTGCCATTCTAGCACCTAGGGGGGCAACATAGTCTATCCAGGTCTCCCAGTCATCCTCCCCTTGGGGGGTGGGGAGGGTGCCAGAGAAGATCAACCTTCGGTAAGAGTCGTGACTAATGGCAGGTGCAGAAATAGGAGTCTGCATTGGTTCAGCCACCATTACAGGTACTGGAGTGGGAGAGGGTGTTGGGGGAGGAACACCCCCAGGTGGCAAGAATAGTTTCTTCAAGTCCTCCACAGTTTTCCCTTCCCTCAGCAACCATTTAGCAAATTTCTCCTCAAAAGTTTCAGACAGTGGTGGGGGCTCATTCCCCACCGGGTCTTTACTGTACTTAGTTATCACTCTCCAGGCAGTGAGGGCTCCCTCTGGGGTAATGGTCTGTGGCACTTTGGAGCTATCTATGGGATCCTTAAACTCTACTAGGGCCAGGAAAGTGTGGGTGAGCAGATTAGCATGCCGACCCACCACCACAGGGTTTTGTAAACCTTCCACCTTGGAAAGTACTCCCTGTACAGTGTCCGTATTGATACCCAGGGGGATGTCCAGGATAAGCATAGCATTTTGGGGGTCAATCTCCTCCCCAGTACACCACTGCACCAGCCGGTGCACAGCCACTTCTGTCGGGGTACCCATTTTTTTCTTAACAGTGGTTCGTAAATATGGCCACTAGAGGACACACAATCCCAGCGGTGAGCCTCCAAGATGTAACCCCTAGATGGCGCTATCCCAGGGGCTACTACCCCTGCCTGATTTGCCACTAACAGGTTGAGGGCCTGGATCCAATGGCGGTGCCTCCACCCAGAGGTCAAGGTTTGCAATAGTTAAACTTACTTAGTCACAGCCCTCTGGGACACTGCAACCCCTTCTTCCAACTAGTGGCCCACACAATATATCAGAATTACCTTCACAGTATACACTTACCCCAGGACTAGTTCCGGCACTGGGACCTCCTGTGAAATAAGATACAGTGCAACAATCACAGTACAGTACTTTAACATAGACAAATACCTCAGGCAGTATAACTTTGCTGAAACAAGCAGCTCTGATTTATTTAAGGGATATAACAAGGACAGGGGAAATCAGGTTAATTAGCTTATCACTTTACTATCTACCTATGGCTCTGTGCAGGCCTATCCCTACCAGTTACTGTCCCTGGGTACCCAAGCCCTAGTGGCTAGTCCAAACCGTGGCAGCTGGTAGGGGCCCTTTCACACAGTGAAAAGAAAAATTAGTTTAAACAGTCAGCAGTACAGTGATTCCATTTGGATTTAATGTGGCAATTCAACAGGGAGCGACCCTGAATTAGTACTCACGACCTCCAAACAAGATAGGGTCCTTCAGTCAGCAGGGGCTACTCTTGAGCTCCACGAGACTCTTCACACATTTATATGGTAAACAGTCACAGGCAAAAGTCCTTTAAGGCAGCAGGATTCACTTGAGCTGCACAAGCCTCCTCACACATTTATATGGTAAAAGAAAGTACTACACCAGGCAGGCTGCTTCTCTATCCCGATCGCAATTACTGCACAATACCCGGGAGAACACACAGCAATTCAGTTCCTGACAGACCGAGTGCAATTCAACAATTTCTCCAGTCTTCTACAGGGTGAGCCTGGTTTCTACTCTTCAGAGATCCTTTGATTCTCTTCACAGGACGGATTCAGTCCTAACAAGCAGTTACACAAGCTGCAGACCGGAACTCTGGACCTTACACATGTTTTTTGACTAAGACTGTGCACTGAAGGAGCTAGGGTTCCTTCCCTTCACTGCCAGAGCTAAACTGAAACTCCAACAGACAAAACCGGCACTTTCTTTGAGTTCCTCCCAGTTCTTGACTGGATTGGCTGTCACTCACAATAGACTGCTGCTGTTGGTCCAAAAGGCGCGAAGCCTAAACTACATCTCCCAGAGTCACTGCCCATACAATCCTCTTGTGGCTGGCTCAGATTATGAGTCCAAGTTCTGATTCGTCCAAGGCACCATTTTAGAGCTAGCTTACCCACACTGATTGGTCCAGTTCAGCAGTTCAAAACTAGAATGGGGAACTAGGCAAACACAGTTCTGACTGCAAAGAAAGCAGGTTAGACAAACTGTATTTTCATTATTACTCTAAATTATTTCTGGCAAACAGTTACATCTTTCAGATAGGTTCCCTTTGTACTCCTAGTGACTGCAAAATGGAGTGAATTGGCAGCAGTTGAGTGGTACTCAAACAGAAACACACAGTCCCCCATGCAAACTAATTATGTCTGCAAGCAGGCGGCTCTTAAAGAGACAGTACCAGAGGCTCTAAAACACTCACTGATAAATGGCTTAAGCCAAACACCATTCAGGCTTGGAGCATTCAAGCAAGCTCCTGGAAGTCTTTTGGGAACCCCCATTTGCAGGGGGGTTACATTTAGGATAGATGCTTTTACATGGTCCTCCTCCTCACACACACCCTTTTCTCCTTTGAGCTTAGCAATACCCCCTCTGGACTTTCTCCTTTCACTAATGTATCTATTGAAAGTCTTGTCACCTTCTTTTACTGTTTGTGCTAGTGTTTCCTCAGTTTGGGCTTTTGCCTGCCTTACTGCCTTCCCTGCTTCCCTTAGGGCAGTTTGGTATGCCTCCCTATCTTCATCCCACTGTGTTCCCTTATATTTCCTGAAGGCCAGCTTTTTGGCTCTGACCTTTTCTGCTACTGTATTTGACAACCAAAGTGGTTTCCTTCTTCTTTTGCACTTCCTTTTCTGTCTAACACAATGGGATTATCCTGAGTACCCACTTGTCTGATGTGACAGATTTCCACTGGTCGTAAAACTAAGTCAGATGCCATCCTACTGCCGAGGAAGAGTTCCCCTCGGACAGCTGAGGTAGGACTTGGGCCAGAATCTCAGAAGGTGGCACAAGGCGCTTTTGGGCCCTGTGCCTTCTGCTGCATTTTCTTCTGTGGCTGGGGGGCTTGATTTCTGTTGAAACCCTCTTTGCCCTTACTGCGAAAGGACTCATATGAAACTGCCATCAGTTCCCTCCCTGTTGAGGGGCTGCGGATGGTGGTCTGGCCGTTTTGATAGCCATTCTAGTTTTCTGTGTGGCCTCTTGTGCCTGCTCGACCTGAGGGCCAAACAGATATGTACCATCAAAAGGCAAACTCACAACTCTCAGCTGGGCATCATTTGTGAATCGCAACTTTGCGTAACCAAGAGTAATGTCGGGTACATATACCAGCTGCTGCTACTCTGGAAGAGGTGTCAAAGGCATCCATAGCAGCTTTAAACTGCTGATTATTGGATTCAATGCCTCTAGTAATGGTCTGAAGTTGTTCTGTGTTAACATTTGAATTTGGAAGAGCTTCTACAGTGGCCTTGAACGAATGCCAGAGGGTATACTCCTACTGAGAGAAATAACCCTGGTAGCTTGCAATGAGCATGCCCAGGGTGGAGGCAGCGAAGACTCGCTTTCCCAAAGTGTCACTTTTGCATGATTCCTTGTTTACTGGGCGTGTCATCAACCCTTGAGGATGAATGGCTTAGTCATTCTCTGCCACGAGAACTATGGCATCAGCAAAGGCTTGCGAGGCCAGATCCTTGGGAGGTGCGTATTTCCTGTCTATGGACTTGGCTACAGAGGGAATACATGCTGGATTATCCCACAACATTTGTGAGAGGGTCTCAAAAGAGGGTTGCATGGGAGGAGTCAATTCCACAGGAATATCCGGAACGTCCAGATACTGCAGATGCAGCAATTTCCCAAGATCAATCTCTGAAGTCTTGGGGGAGGGGAGAGAGAGATTCATGTTCTTAAGCAGAGACTTAAAGGAAAGGTCCTCAAACAGAGGCTGTGCTGGAAGAGATGGTTTATTTGCCACCCCCATCATCGTCAAAGTCGTCTCCCAATCGAAGATTAGGATCAGGCTCAATATCATCTCCTACTAGCCCTGGAGGAACAGAGTATATAGGAAAGGGAGGAAAAAGAGGAGGAGCTCCGCGAATCGGAGTCGAGAACCCTGGTGCCCCACACGGCACTAAAGGCGCTCCCTGCTCCTGGTGTGGCACCAAGAATGCTGACGGTGCCAGGACAAGATGTGGCGCAGGATGCGGCGCCGACACCAAAGGAGCCGGCACTGCACCTGGTGCTGCAGTACCAGAGGCCCCTAACCCCACACTCGGGGAGGGAAATCTGAGGAATTCAGCAGGAGATAAAGGCACCTATGCTGGCCCCTGCGCCACAGCCATATGAGGGGGAAAGCACCAGAGCATGGCGTCAACGGCATCGGAGAAGGTGTCGCACGACCAGGAAGCCCCAACTGCCCCGCCTGTAGGTCCGAAAACGGTAGGCCCGAATGCCCCGGCGATGGACTCTCTGGCTCAGGCAGGCAGGACAACCGCTGAACCCACTGCTCCATAAGAGCGGTCCAATGGTGAAACTGCTCACCGGAGAACCCTCCAGGGGCGGGAAGGGACTCCGGAGTCGAGGATGCCAGTCACCAGGAAAAGAAGCCATAGGAGACCCCAGAGGAGTCAGAGTCGAACCCCTGCCCCTCACCACCAACAACTGATGCGCAGACATACCAGAGGGTGACCTCGAGTGGTACCGTTTCTTTTTTGACAGGGAGGCCGAAGAACTTGAGGTCGAGTGGTGCCGAGTCCTCAACGAGGATCGAGAATGGGACCGCTTCTTTTTGTGCTTTCGGGAGGACCGCCATCCTCCCTGAGCACTGGACTGCCCATAGTCAGACACCCCCCCCCCTCCATAGAGGGCAGCGGATCAGACCCAGCCCTGCTGAAAACAAAGCTTTCATGCGAAGTCTCCCTACCGTCATCTGCCCCATTCATGGTCGACTCCGTCGAAGGAGGGCTGAAGACTTCTTCCTGAAGAAAATTACTTTAATACTATATATATATTTTTTTTACTGAATTTAATAAAATAAATAAAATCCAATCAAATACTAAAACGACTATAGCCACTGTCGTACAGACATGAGGTTTTGACTCCTGGAGGGCACGCAACGTCATCACTGAAGTACACTAGACGGTGAGAAAAAAGGAACTGAGGCGGTTGGAGGGTCAACACCAAGGTAGCCTATACGGCGCAAGCCAGGCTTGCCGTGCTGCTTCCTTGTGACCCTACCCAGGCGCGGGCCTGCCTGAAGATTTTGGCTCCCGCTGGGTCCTAGCGTCTCCAGTGTAGTCCCAATAGTGTGAATGAGTGGTGGAGACTTTATGTCCAGGAAGATCCATCTATCCATCCATCCATCCATCTATTTTGCATTCTTCTACCTTTTGTATATTGTTTCTTGTTTTATCACCTATTATGTACTGGAATTCACTGCTGCACTGTACTTGTATTAACTTCAGGTCCACCTTGCAAATGAGTTCTTCTCAATGGTGTTTCGCCTGGTTAAATAAAGATTTCTTGGGGGGGGGGGCTAGCCGGCAAGCATGGAGGACACTTGCTAATACAGCTCCCTGGGGCAACAGCTTTATAATTGTATTCTAGCTGAACACCTGACTCTGGGTTGCTCCTCTGGCGATCTCCGATATCCCTGAGCAGATGGCTTCGGGTAAATCAAAGAATAAGCGAGCAAAACTGCAATTTGGGGCTCGAGGGTCCTCTAAGAAAAACGAGTGTGATACACGCGGTTCCAGGTCACCCTCCCCAGGCGCTAGTTCAGATGGCGCGCAGTTAGAGGACAGCATGACGGAGCTAACAAAATCGCTAGATGGGGTCCCTGACACATTGCTGCAGATGCAGCGAGATATGAAGACTGGCTTCAGCAATTTGAATACTCAGTTCACTCACCTCCAGTCATGGTTACTAGACTGACAGAAACTACCACCACACACATGTCTCAAATATGCGAGTTGGAGTGGACAGTAAGTGATATCGAGGACTCCTACGCGGGGATTTCGACTGAAAGGAACGGGCTGCTGATCATGATAACTGAACTCCGAGAACGTCTAGATGACCAGCACAACTGCTCCCGGAGATCTAATATTCATATCACTGGGCTGCCGGAAGGGTCAGAAGGATGAAACCTCAACGTGGAAATTCACCGATGGCTCATGAAGCAGCAAGGCTGCTCGGAGGAAGCGCTGGATTTTGAAATTGAGGAAGCCCATTGGGTGGGACCACAGCCTAATCCGGGGGAGTGCCCTCAACATTGTCTAATTAAATATTTGAGATTTTGTAACAAAGAAACAGTGCTACAAAAGGCCAAGGAGGTTGGTCCTATAAAAGCGGATAACTCAACAATTTATGTGTACCAGGACTTCAGTAGGGAGCTCCAAACGAAATGCCAATGGTTCAATCCAGTGAAAAGTAAGCTTTACAAACTGGGATAGAAATTTTCACTCGCCTATCCAGCTCGTCTGAGGATGGACAGGCTGGGGCAGAGCCCCCGGTTCTTCACATGTCATACTACAGTGGAGAAATGGCTCAAGGAGGAGGAGGAGACCAGGAGGGATAGAGTGCGACCTAATGTTGAGTGAGTTATGCATACATTAATATTACTTCTGTTGATGTTTGTACAGAGGGCTGTGGCCTGTTAAGTTTATTTCTCTATTGCTCTCCCTTCGTCATGGTCCTAGGGATCTTATTTCTTCTTCCTCGAGAGCTAATGGAGCTCCTGTGAACTATGCCACATTGTTTTGATCTGCTACAGTCTTATAGCTGGAGCTGCTGTACCATCTTGCACCCCTGACCGGGTCTAGGGACTCGGGTATCAGCGGGAGCTACCACCTTCTATCTGGTGTATTTGGACTAAATGGGGACTAGATTATGGTTCTCTTTCGTGGGCTACATTTGCAACATGAAGCAGAGCAGAGAGGTCATGCCTGTACCTGTAACAATGGGTTTGGCGAGAAAGGCATGGAGCCTGACATTTTCTTTTAATGGCTTCTCTGACCTGTTTATTCATTTGCTCTGGGAATCTAGGCTTTTGTACTTAGGACTTGGTTATACTCTCTATCCAGAGGAGCTCAGGGCACTGTTTCAGTCCCCTGCTTCATTTCGAGGCCATTGCTGTGTTATGACCCACAGAGGGCACTGCTGAGTTCTTTCTCCCCTTGCCTTAAAGGGGTCAATGGATCATATTGAACCCACTTATCTGCGTGCAGTATGATGCCCGACCGTGCCTTGGGGCACGGGTAGCATCGGGCCTGTGCCCGGTCTCCTCGGGGGTCCACTGCCTCCAGCTACATTTGGTGCCAGAGTCAACTATTTGGTGGCTCTGTTTTGGACAATACCACAATACTAGGCCCTATGTATGGCTATTTCAGGGCGGTTTTATGCATGCTTCTGTTATAGCCACAATTATTTTACCACACTGTTGTTTGGAGAGCATTGTTTGTTTTCTTATCAAGTTGAATGTTATGCAGTTTTATCTTTAATAGTTGTTCAGCTAGCTATGGTAGTTGTCTTACCCTACTTTTGGGCCATTGCCCCTCAGTTTCTCATGGCTGGCAATATGGGCAGGAGATCTTATTCCTGCCTACTGTCTGTAGTGGGAATACTGGTGGGTTTTATTCGCGGTGGGGGGGGCTTTCAGTCCCGTTTAGACTGATGCAGGGAATGGTAGTTAGTGACCTGGGAGGAGGGGAGGGAGTAAATCCTGTATCCAGTGGGGGCGGGTCAGATCAGGCTAAAGGGGCTCTTAGCATATGGCCTTTTGCACTTGTGAGAGAAGGGGAGGCACCGGTTTGGAGACACCTTAATCTGTTGTTCCTGGTGTATGCTGAGTTGGGGCCTCTTTCAAAAGCGCCATTGCTGGCCCTACAAGTTTGGCTAAATTGTGGGAGTTTGTTCAGGGGGAATATGGTTCAGTTCTTGGTTGGGGCTGGGGCATTTGAGGAAAAGAATGTGGATGCTTACATGTTACATGCCAGAAAGAAAGCTAGCTTTTGGACGTTTAATGATGGGGGATGATATCAGCTGTTTGTCCTGGAACATTAATGGACTCAAGTCTATTATAAAGTGGAAGAGGGTTATAGCAGAGATTAGCAGACGTAAAGGGTCGATTGTTTTACTGCTGGAGACCCATTTCTCTCACAATGAGTCTCAGAAAACTGCTGATTTTATAGGAGGTAATTGGGTGTCATCCACTTTCTCCTCTAAAGCTCGTGGTGCTTCCATTTGGATCCCTAGGGGTTCACCCATACAAATACTAGATAAGCTGGTACACCAATATGGCCGGTATGCACTGGCCAAGGTTGAAATTCCAGGCAAGGGAATATTCCTGATTCGATCAATATACGCTCCAAATGTGGAGTGCCCGGGTTTTTTCAAAAAATTAGCATTGGAAATGTCCTGTTGGGAGGGTCCTTGGATACTGGGAGGTTCAAATAAAACCCCTGTGCCCAAGTCCCACAATGCCAAAGCACTGGAGGTTTCACAAGTTGATTTTGACTTAACTGATGCCTGGCGCCACCTCTACCCCTCGGGACGGGAATATAGTTTTTATTCTCATGCCCATAATTCCTATGCTCGTATAGATAGGCTACTACTTTCCAGCACCCTTATAACCCATTTGGGGGATGCGGGTTGCTTGCCAATTTTAATATCAGACCACGCGCTACACTATATTACCACCCTAGGCGCTGGTACCAGTCCAGGCCCCAGAACCTGGAAATTGGATCCTCTCCTTCTGAGAAATCAGGAACTTCTCTCATATATGGGGGCAAGCCTGCAAGAATTCTTGAAATTTAACCACCAGGGGGATACTTCCCACCATGCACGTTGGGAAGCCTTGAAGGCCTTCGTGAAAGGTCAGTCCATCTCTATAGCCTCTCATGCCAAGCGTACAGCCACTAGGGAACTGGAATTTCTTAGAAATAAAATTGCAGCTTGTGAACGGGCACATATGCTGAAACCCATAGCATCCCTCTATGCAATTGTTCAAAAATTAAAATGGAACTTCAACACTCAGTCAGTGTGCAACTGGAAAGAGCTATCCTCTTATCCAACACGGGACATTATTTTGATGGCGATAGGGCTGGGAAGTACTTGGCCTGGCAACTGAAAAGGAAAGAGTCTGCAAAATCATTAGCCAAATTCAGGACGTGAGTGAAAACGTGGTGCGGGGTACCAGGGAGATAGCCCCGGTGCCTGATGGTCTGCCTATTGATTTTTATAAATCCTTTGAGGGCCACCTTGTGGAATCCTTATTTGATGCACT
This sequence comes from Neoceratodus forsteri, assembly GCA_016271365.2. Lineage (NCBI taxonomy): Eukaryota > Metazoa > Chordata > Ceratodontiformes > Ceratodontidae > Neoceratodus > Neoceratodus forsteri. The sequence continues at coordinate 292,557,036 of CM057455.1, forward strand.
TGAAGAAGGTCTGCTGAGAGGAGAGCTACCCCCATCCACATGGTCCGCAACCATCACAGTTTTGCCCAAACCGGGTAAAGACCTTGCCTTGTGCTCCTCGTATAGACCAATTTCATTGCTTACTGCAGATTATAAAATTTTGGCTAAAGCACTTGCAACCAGACTGGAGGTGGTGCTTACGGGCATCGTACACCCACATCAATCTGGTTTCGTTAACGGCTGTCTGGGTAAGCACAACATCAGGCGCACCTTAAACCTTAAACATTATTTTTCAGTGGGCACGAACTAAGAGGTTACATGGAGCAGCTGTGGTGGCTCTTGACGCTGAGATGGCCTTTGATCAGGTGGAATGGGGGTATTTGTTTAGCACCCTGAGCAGGCTGGAAGTGGGCCCCTCTTTTCATTCCTGGGTTCAGGCGCTGTATTAAGGCCCGTTAGCACAAGTCTTGGTTGGGGGTGAGCTATCAAGTCCCTTTCAGCTGGGCAGGGGAACTCGGCAAGGTTGCCTGCTATCCCCCTCTGTTATATGTTCTGTCGTTAGAACCCCTGGGGGCTGCACTAAGAGCTCACACAGGGATAAGAGGGTTCTGGGGGGGTAGGGAACATAAAATTGTAATGTATGCAGATGACCAATTGTTGGACTTGCAGAATCCAGCAGAAGACCTTCCAGCAGTCCACGAACTAATGACGGTCTTTGGAGCCATAGCAGGGCACAAGAATCAATTGGTCAAAGAGTGAGTTGCTGCCAGTGGGATCCCTAGATCGTGCACAGCTTACTGCTCAGTTGGGTGGGCTTCAACTAGTCCAAAAGTTATGCTACCTGGGAGTACAATTATCAGCTTCAACTGGGGACCTGTACAAATTAAATTTGAAACCCTTGCTGTCTGAGATCATGGAAGACTGTGACAGGTGGGCCAGCTTGCCCATTTCATTGCTAGGTAGAGTTGGAGTTATTAAAATGACAATATTGCCCAGGCTTTTATATTTCTATCAAACCCTCCCCATTAGATTGCCAAAACTTCACTTTAAACAATTGGAAGCCATCTTGCATAACTTCTTATGGCAGGCAGGTTATGCTAAAATCCTACGTACCACCCTTCAAAAAAAAAGCCTAGGGGTGTGGGGCTACCTAATTTTTAATTTTACTACTGGGCGGCCCAATTGGCTTTTTATATCTACTGGGAAATCAGGTACTGATTGCCCCTGGTTAGGCTTAGAGGAAGATATGCTAATGGCCAATCTCCGAAATGATACCTTGGTTGGGAATTTAAGGGATCTGGGTAATGTGCATCTGTGCAACCCCTTTACTGCCACTACCCTGGCTATCTGGACCTGGACCCATAAGCGGATTGAATATGTAGGGGGCAATTCTCCTAACCTTAGTATATACTGCTTTATGCAATCCGAAGGGAATTGTACCACTAGGATGGTGCAGAGACTGTGGGTGTGGAGAAAGAAAGGTCTCAATGTAATTAATCAACTGTATGATGGTGGTCTGATGAGTTTTGCGCAACTTTCTGCCCAATGGAATATATCTCTAGGAGATTTCTTTCTCTACCTGACAATTCGCCAACGGTGTGGAATTAACCTCACCGCTGCTAATAAGTGGATAGACCCCTCTCCCCGTAGAAGTATTCCGCCCTCAGCCAGCAGCTAAACCACTAGATACCTATTATCGTATATTCCATAACTCCCTGCCACCGATGCGAAACTCCAGTCAAGAAAAATGGAGCACAGACCTCTCTTTGCCTACTGATCGAAAGATGTAGGGTCTGGCCTGCACCTATTACTTGCAGTGTTCGCGTAGCATCAAGCTGCAGCAAATTCAGCAACACTTTCTACACAGGGCTTATGCGACCCCTAAGTGGCTGCACAAGGTTGATGACACCAGGTCGCCACTGTGTCCCAAGTGTTCAACAGCTGAGGCGGACTTTGTCCACCTCGCACTGACCTGCCCTAGGGTAGCCCCCCTTCTGGCACCTGGTCCATAATATAATGACCCAAGTATTAGGCTATGCCCCATCTAAATCATCATTGGATTGTTGCTGGGGGCAGATCCCTTTTATCCTAGCCGCAGGTTATCTAACCCCCTCTGGTCAATTGCATTAATCAATGCTAGGAGAACTATTGCACAATTATGGATGTCTGCAACACCACCAACAGTTGCCAATGGGTGCAAAATGTTAAACCCTGCATGATGCTAGAACGAGCACAATTAGGTGCTCAAGGTAAACATCACAATTCTGGGCACTTTGGGAACCATGCTTGGTAGCAGTTGAGACAGGTATTATCCCTGACTAAAGTTCGGGTCAAAGTATTTAGGTGGGCAAGAGGACATCCTGTCGATATAGCAGATGCTAGAGTTTCTGGCTTAAATCTCATTCATATTTACTAGCCACCCTTGTCTGTATGTAACACTGTCTGTAATGTTACTGATCTCTCTGCTTTTATTATCATTTGTATAACGTAGAGGCTCATATCTATCTGTATTGTATACCAACTCATGTACTGCTCTGGATGTATTGTGAGCTTTCTGCATTCACAATAAAAAATATTTTACAAAAAAAAAAAAAATAAAGATTTCTATCTATCTATCTATTAGTCTATTTATCAATCTATTTATGCTTCTTCTCCTTACCAGCCTCCATTGTACCTGCTCCACCCAGTCGCATCACCCACCTTTTCTGGGACTTGAGTTCCCCACAGATTCCCCCATTGCACCATGCTGGGGCTGGGGGGGCTATTCCCCCTCCCACCACGGTGCACAAATCCAGATCTGGAGCCCAATGAGTCAGTAGTGTGAGGACTGCAGTGGACCAGGGATTCATCTAACTGGTCGTCTGAAAGTGGACAAAGCTATGGGGTCAGATAGGGTACATCCAAGGGTATTGGGGGAGCTTAGGGAGATACTTGGCTACACCACTGACAGTCCTTTTTAACAACTCATTGGAAACAGGTGTGGTTCCGGAGGACTGGAGGGCAGAAGTAGTCCAGCTTCACAAAAGCAGTAGCAGGGAGAAGGCTGGCAACTATAGGGCAGTCAGCCTGACACTGGTGATGGGGAAGTTAATGGAGTCACTGCTAAAGGAGTGTCTTGAATCCAGCGAGTTACAAGACTTGAGGCAGTGCAGATTCAAAGGGGGGACATGTCAGACAAATCTTTTTTTTTTTTTGTAGCTTAGTTTTTTATTAACGTACACACATATTATACAATGAACATTTTAGTCCAAGCAGTTCAAAATTGAACAGACAGTTCTACAACCAATAACCACGAAACTGTTGTTACTTTTACAGATTTTTCAGAAGCAACAGTTCACCTGGAAGGAAGTTCATCTGAAGGCATGGATGCTTCTTGTGAAGAGTATAACAGCCTATCTCAGAGAGAAGCTACGCCTTGCTGTTAATAGGCCATCGTTCACTACGATTTCAAAACCATCAAGCTTCCTAATTCTGTTTTACTGTGTAACTAATTAAACTTGATTTACTATCTAATAAAAACAGTCACGTTAACTTCAAGGAAGCCGGCCTGATGGAGCTGAGGTTGAGTGCTGGACGCTACACCTCGTACGCCATGGCGGCCAGGATCCAGGAACGGACTCGGGTCGTCGGTGGGTCAGCAGGGGAGGATCAGGATTGAGCATCTGTAGACTACTCTCCTGATCCTGGGAGGGCTGGGGAAAGCCACCGCACTGTAGCAGCCCCTGGGGATGCTCGGGGGCACCACATACCGGTGTGTATCTGGGGGAGGAGCACGGCAGGCATCTGCACACTGTGCCTGGATGTCACTGTACATCCGTGCTCCAGTGGGCACAAAAAACAGGTGTAAAATGGCTGGGCGTGACATGCAGCTTGATGGCTGCGCCCTACCTTGCCAGGAGGACTCTCGTGGAATCGCACTTTGGGGCGCAGTCCGGCGGGGCAGGATCTGGGGAGGCCCTCCAACGGACTGGTGACGGCTGTACCAGATCCCCCATCATGTGAGTGAGCCTGGTGCTCTCCCAGCAGGCAGGGCCGGGGGCTGGATGCCCCTGCCGGTAATCACCGCAGTAAGGTAGAAAAAGAAAGATGTGATTAAAAAAATTAAAAAAAAATTTAACTTCAAGTATAGTTTGATTACAAGTGCACTATTGGGACAAATGAATAAAAAGAAAAACTCACATATTGGTTTCCATGTGTGCAGTGTGTCCATGAACTTGAGTGTCCAGGATCATTTACCTTGATTTCAATATTGGGACTGGGATAGGCCCTTGGGGGTTTACATACCTAAGATAGCTAACCATGAGCTGGGGAAGGGAGGTGGCTTTTTACTAAAACCAGGCAACATTCTAAGGCCAAAGTGTTAATGTTGCTGGGGCAGGGGGGCCCCTAGTCACCTATAACTTAAGTGCTTGAGAGTCAAGGCTGCCAGGTTGTGAGGAATCTGTTCAAATTCAATTGGAGAGTGGCTGGAAGTCTCTCCATGAGTTCTAGCTCCTCTACATTCTGCTTCTGTTGTTGTAGGGTGGAGGGACTCCAAAGAAAGCCACTTCAAAGTTATGGTTTTAAGTGCGGCTAGTCGCAGTATGTGATAAAGTCGCATGTTTTTTTTTTGTTTTAAAGATGTTGGGTCTCTCTGGTAGCCCAAGAACAAGGCTCCCAAAGGAAAATGGGATAGGGACTTTGAAAAGCAACTCCAGTAGTCTATGTATTCGAGACCAGAATGGTGTCAATCTGGGGCAGTCCCAAAAGATATGGTGATGAGAACCCTTTGAACCACATGCCCTCCAGCATAGGTTAGTGTGGGTATCACCAAAATGGCAGGTTATTGCTGGTGTTTTGAAGAAACGCATCAGTACCTTTCAGTGAAATTCCCCCCAAATGGGGGAGGATATTTTCCATCCCCCATGAAGGGTGCTAACCCAATCAGATTCACTAATGTCCAAGGAGGATTCCCATGCCCATTTAAGGCGTATCTGGTCTGAGTAAGAAATGGAAAAGTCAATCAGCAGTTGGTAGAGCTGCGAGAGTGGCCTCATCTTGGCTCTCAGAGAGAACCAACTGTGGAATAGCTCCTCTAACGCTGTTAAGGGCCTCTGTAGCTGCTGTAAATGGGGGGGTGTTGTAGAATGAAGTGTCGCACCTGCAAGATACTGAAGTGGTCCCCCTTCCGCAGTTTATATTTTTGCTGTAGATGGCTGAAGGTTGTACAGTCACCATTCTGAAGTAGGTGTGTAAACCCAGTAAGCCCTGCAACCTCCCAATATTTATATCTGTGGTCGAAGCTTGGTGGGGTAAATTGCCCGTGGTGCCTAATTAGTGCCAGGGGCCCCAGTGTGTTAGGAGTACCTAGGAGTTTACAAAGGTGTAGTAGGAGTCAATGTGTGCCTAGTCCAGGGGTTTAAGGTCCCTTGGAGTGTTTGTTTGGGAATGTAGTTGGTCGGTAATGTCCATATAGGGGTGTGACAGGGTGACTCCTGTCATGAGTAGGGGCCCCTGATATTTTACTAATACTTCCCTCCCCCCTCCCATTTGTGACTTAGGACTATGTTATATAAAGTGCATAGAGAGAATATAGAATGCATCTGTGCCTTTAATTGCTGTATTTCAGTATTAGAGCACAGAGCTTGTGTGCCGTGTATGAAATAAGGTGCTTATGCTGACAGTTATTTGACTGTACCCTACAGTGAGTGCTGTACCCTGTATGGAGGAACCATTACTATAATTATTTTGGTGTTTGTTTGTTTTCTCAAAGTAGATGGACATATGTAAACATCTGCCAGGTATCACAGCATAGGGCTTTAAGCTGTTGGGTATTTACCCCAGTGTCACATAGCCATTGACCGGCTACTTTTACGTAAAGGAAATATGCCCCTGATTAATGTGTACTAGAGGAGTAAAATACAGTAATTGAACTAAAGTATATATATATTCTGGTTCACTGCCTTTGGCTATATATAGGTGCATGATAGGGTACTGCTGTTGACAGGCCTGGGAAAAAGCCAGACTCATGCAGTCACGATAGTGTCTCGGGGTGAGGCGGCACTTGTCAATTTCAGTCGCCGGCCCGAGACCAGAAAGGGAAAGTATTTTGCTTGAATTTAATATTCAAAATAGAGGAAGGTGCTGATTTCTGTGGCTGCCCTAGTCCCTTTGAACGATGCAGGATGTTTTCTGCATCGGAGCAGGTTACTCCGTGATTTTCTTAACACTGCATGGTGCAGTTTATTAGGAGCTCCTTGTTCAGAGCAGGAAGGTGAGGTTTGCTTCTGAGCAGAAGCATGCTCTGAAGCCAAAATAAATACAGCAACAGCAGTTCAGGAGTGAGCACTCAAGAAAGAGAGGGACTGGGGTGTCCCTATACGTTAAATAGAAACTGGTACTCTCGCATAGCAATATGACAGGAGGAGCGCGCCTGCTCCTCACTCTCTCTTGCTCCGGATGAGTGTAGCTAGAATCTTGATTAGATTCAGGGTTACCATCGCTGTTGTTAGTGAGTAGTTGGCAGGCTGCCAGTTTTAATTGCAGCTGCCCCGCTCTCCAGGAAAGGCAAAGCCCCTTAAAAAGAAGAGAGAGAGAGAGAGAGACGGATGAAGTAAAGAAACAGAACATAGGAGCGTGCTTGCTTCTCGCTCTCTCTCTTTTGCGCTTTTCACTCTTAAAGTGATTTTGTGAACTTTGCCATAGAAAATGGGATTAATAACCTGTAGGAGCTGTGATTCAATCTGCTACCATTCAAACTGCCAAAAAGAGCTGCTTTCCATTAAATAAATGATTTTATTTTTGTGCTCTGCTTCATTTGCATAGCCCGCCCCTTTTTTTCCTCAGTGCTGCAACCCCCATGCATGACGTCATGCAAGGGAAACAAAGTTTATAATCACTGTTTTGAAACAGAGACCTCTGTTGGTCAGTCTTGATATTGCAGACATTTACACTACCGACATAGGGGACTACATCTCTCAGTACAGAAATCCTGTCAGCTAGATACTATATGCACAATGCCTTGTTTGGAAAATAAACATATGCAAGCTTTTATTGTTGAAGCCACTACAGAGATTTGAGACTGCACCTTACAGTAAGGGAAATGGAAAACAATGTCTGATTGTACCCACAATTCCGTGCTATGGATATCTACATATTAGGTGCAGTCACCACCACCAAAATAAGTGACTACGCCTTAGAGTTACTAACATTTATATCAACATGATAATTTACCCAGTATACCTTGGTGCTGTATGTAAAACATTGACAGTTCCCTTGCATGACATCATTCTGGGGGTGTGACTGCACACAGAAAACTGGAGAACACAGTGCTGATAAAACATAAATAAAAATGTCAATAACATTTTTTTTTTATAAAACAAATTGCAGCTTCGGCACCTGAAGCATGAGTGGCAATGAGATACTATGTGAAAAAGGCATCTGTAAAAGATCACAAAATCACTTTAAGCATAGTGTTAAGCACTTGAAAACAAGAGTTTTATGTACAGGGACAAGGAAGTCCCCAAAGAGAGGGTAATCTCTCTAACTTGTTTTATTTTGACCTAAAAGAGCGGGCTGAGTTACTCCTGTTTGGCATATAGCCTAATCGTCCAGCAAGGAGAGAACTGTATATTAAATAAAGGATAGGAGCAGATTGATGCTCCGATCAAATAAAAAATACAACCCGAGGTGGCTTAAGCCAAGAAAGGGCTAATAAAACTTAGAGACACTATGGGCAAGTAGAAAGTAAGTCCCGTAGCGTCCTAGAAGAAAATAATCAAGGAATGATAGTACAGCCACAGACATGTTGTAACTGGGGCTGTCAATGTAGAAAGGGCCGAAATGAAAAGTTCAGCCAATGGGCTGAAATTTCAGCCATCAGATATAACAGGGGTATTAAGGTGGTTGGTTAAAAAGGAGTCACGGTAACAGAGCTGCAGTGAAGCTCAAAAAATAAACGTGGGACCTATGAATAAAGAATAATCTTGTGTAAAAATAAAGGAATGCTTTATTAATCATAGCAAAACATCTCTAAACCAACTGCCTATAGAATGGGTGGTGACTGACCTGCTGGCAAGTTTCTCTGTTCTGGGTGATTCTTATAGGAGAACAGCAGCTCCTAGAGGGCTATATTTATACATGACTGTGTAAGCACTCATTATGTAAAAAGGAAGAGGAGTTCTTTAACAAGAACAATTAAGCTTTATTTTATACTAGAAGCCTACAAAAAGGCATATTATGAAAAGTTAGTTCCCTGGGAACATAGTCTAAACAATAAGGCTTAGAAGTAATCCTTTACATTTTGTATAGGCCGGGTTACGAGCCTAAGGGGATCTTATTAAAGTTAAGTGAACATTTACAAGTAGATCACCTGACAGTGATGTCACTCTGGGTGGATATTAAAAGGCTACCACCTGGGGTGTTAAGCAGAGATAGGGAGTCAGTCTAGCACTGACTGAGAGAGAGGAGGTTCAGCCTCGAACTAACTAACTGACTGAAAGAAAGAGTGCCATTGCTGGGCATCATATTGGACTTTCATAGACTATCGCATTTGGATTAACCTGTTTAACATGTATCAAGTAATACCTGACCTTTTATTTCTGTACAATTCATTCTTTTTTAAGAAAATACAATAAGTATCACGAAGGTGCTTTTTATGCATGAAAATTGGTTGTCTGCCTGGTGACTGTATCCTGTTATCCCAAGCCCCATTCACACTTGGCGTTAGAAGTGGGATACCAGGTGAATGTCCGAGTAAGCCCTGGGGAGTTCAGTCTGTGGTGTCAGACCTGGCACCACAGGATACGGGTGGTAAAGTGCATGGTGCCAGATCAGAGAAAGAGGACCATGGATGGAAACGGTGGCCTGGGCGAGGTACCGTGAGACCAGATGATGGACCAGAGGAGCCTGCTGCAATGGATGCATGCCCGCTTGATGGAAGCACAACACCATTGGAGTGAGGCGGAATGGAGATACCTAGAGCTGAGGATCCATGTGGAACAGGCCAAGGATATATCCAGAGGGGAAGGGCCTGATATTCTGGAACCAGAGGAAGCCCCAATGGAGTGTTTCAAGTTGGAAGTTCCTATCCTGCCCATGTTTCTGGGAATGTACTGGCTGGAGGACAACGGAGCTAGAACACCAAAGAAGTCCACAGGTAGGACTGTTCTTGTGAACTTAGGGGTGAAGAGTGAGACTCCAAGCAACAGAGAAGAGGCTCTAGAGGCTGAAGGGACTCGTACCAATGAATGTTGTTAAACATAATCAAAAATCTGAATGTAATGACCCAAGTATAGCATGGGGAAAGTTACAGATGGGTGACCCAGACATAGCCCACTTGGTGTCGTACATTAAAAATCAGGAAGAGGGCAGAGGTACTAGTCAACAAAAGGTAAAATCCTTGTGGTGATTTGAACACAAACAGGGTACCCTCTATCATGTTAAACCTAACCCCAGACAAAAAGGTTGTGTGCTAGGATAGTGGTGCCTATCGCATACAGGGAGGTGGGAATGGAGAAGGTATGCTCCAACCACTCCAAACCATTGAAATCTGAGGAAGTGTTAGCAGAGCTGACCTCAGCTTTTTTCTGGCCAGGTATGTATCGCCAGATAGCTGATTATGTAGAGAGAAGGTGTGTAAAACAGAATGTATCTGCCAGACGCATGGGAGGTAATACCCACAAATGGGAGGGCTGAAGAAGATGGCAACCATGGGAAAAGGGAATGAACCATTACATGTTAGGAGGCACGAGGTAGTAAACACACTTGGAGTACAGCTATCTCTACGTAATGACCCCACATAGATATAAGGTAGAGGTGTAATAGGGTAACCTCTAGAGAAAATCAATAGTTGAGGAAATAAATTTACTCTACTGATGTATGTTACCTGACTACATGTGTAGAAAGGATGAATGTGAAGACAGATATACAATGCAGGTAATACAGTTTCTTTATTAAATGTATTAAGCCTGTTATGGTAGTGCATGTATACAGTAAGGATACTGGATATCAGCTCCAGGGTAAAGACGTTCGGAAAAGTTTGAAATGATAACTTATAGCTTGTACTTGATAAAAGGGACCCTGGGGTGGAGCTTATGGATGAGGGTGGGCCATAGCTCCACCCCCTTTCAGAAAGGTGGGAAGGTGGAAAAATATGCTGAAAGGGCCACTGGCCATAGCTCCATTCCCTTCCAGGAAGGTGTGAAGGTGGACTGGTATACTACATATACAATTTTTTTCTTCTGTGCTGCAGCAGTCTTTCTTTACCATTTTTATCTTTTTTCCAAATATCTTCCAGCGTCTGAATAGTTGGCCACTTTTGGGCAATTTCTTCTTTTCTATTGCTCTGTCCTCACTTTTTGATCTGTTTCTACATTTTCTTTCTTCTAAGTTTAATAATGAGGTTTATGATGTACCGCTGAGGATAACGAGCGGGTACAGCTCTGAAAACGAGTGTCTGCTCATACTTATGTGCAATGACAGACAAATGCATTGTATATGATGGCTGATATTACAGTATATGGCGGATATGACAGTTAAACATAGACGTTTACTATGTTTGACCGGATGAAGACAGCCCTAGGGTTAATGAAATGGTAAATTTATGCTCAGATAATTCTCATCCTTACAAAAATGATTTATGGGACCCTGGGGTGGAACTCTATGGTGTGGGTGGGCCAGAGCTCCACCATACCCTCTTGGGTTGGTAAGACAGTATGGTAAAGCAGTACTGGACAACCAGAAGATGGCTACCTCTTAGGTGGGGAGGAATGTGACAGGGTGACCCCTGTCATGAGAAGAAGCCCTGGTATTTTACTAATACTCCCCCCCTCCCCATTTGTGACTTAGGAATATAAAGTGCATAGAGAGAATATAGAATGCATCTGTGCCTTTAATTGCTGTATTTCAGTATTAGAGCAAAGAGCTTGTGTGCCGTGTATGAAATAAGGTGCTTATGCTGACAGTTATTTGACTGTACCCTATAGTGAGTGCTGTACCCTGTGTGGAGGAACCATTAGTATAATTATTTTGGTGTTTGTTTGTTTTCTCAAAGTAGATGGACATATGCAAACATTTGCCAGGTATCACAGTGTAGGGCTTTAAGCTGTGGGGTATTTACCCCACTGTCACATAGCCATTGAGTGGCTGCTTTTACATAAAGGAAATATGCCCCTAATTAACGTGCAGTACAGGAGTAAAATACAATAACTGAATTAAAGTATATATCTTCTGGTTCACTGCCTTTGGCTGTATACAGGTGCACAGTAGAGTACTGCTGTTGACAGGCTTGGGAAAAAGTCCGACTCATGCAGTCATGATAGTGTCTCGGGGTGAGGTGGCGCTTGTCAATTTCAGCCGCCCGCCCGAGACCAGAAAGGGAAAGTAATTTGCTTGAATTAAACATTCAAAATAGAGGAAGGCGCTGATTTCTATGGCTGCCCTAGTCCCTTTGTACGTTGCAGTATGTTTTCTGCATCAGAGCAGGTTACTCCATTATTTGCTTAATAACACCGCATGGTGTGGTTTATTAGGCGCTCCTTGTTCGGAGCAGGAAGGTGTGGTTTGCTTTGGAGCAGAAGCATGCTCAGAAACCTAAATACATACCGCAACAGCGGTTCAGGAGTGAGCACTCAAGAAAGAGAGGGACTGGGGTGTCCCTATACATTAAATAAAAACTGGTGCCCTCTCATAGTAATATGACAGGAGCAGTGCGCTCGCTCCTCACACTCTCTTGCTCTGGACGAGTGTAGCTAGAATCCTGATTCAATTCAGGGTTACCATCGCTGTTAGCAAGCAGTTCGCAGGCTGCCAGTTTTAATTGCAGCTGCCCTGCTCTCCAGGAAAGGCAAAGCCCTTTAAAAAGAAGAGAGAGATGAAGTAAAGAAAGAGAACATAGACGCGTGCTTGCTTCTCGCTCTCTCTCTCTCTTGCGCTTCTTGTTCTTAAGCATGGCGCTAAGCACTTGAAAACAGGAGTTTTTTGTACAGGGACAAGGAAGTCCCGAAAGAGAGGGTAATCTCTCTAACTTGTTTTATTTTGACCTAAAAGAGCGGGCTGAGTGACTCCTGTTTGGCATATAGCCTAACTGTCCAGCGAGGAGAGCCTTGTATATTAAATAAAGAAGGCTCAGAGCAGATTGATGCTCTGATCAAATGAAAAATACAACCTGAGGTGGCGGAAGCCAAGACTGGGCTAATAAAACTTAGGGACACTACAGGCAAGTAGAAAGTAAGTCCCGTAGCATCCTAGAAGAAAGAAAATGATTAAGGAATGATAGTATAGCCACAGACATGTTGTAACTGGGGCTGTCAATGTAGAAAGGGCCGAAATGAAAAGTTCAGCCGTCAGATGTAGCAGGGGTATTAAGGTTGTTGGTTAACAAGGAGTCACGGTAACAGAGCTGCAGTGAAGCTCAAAAAATAAATGTGGGACCTATAAATACAGAATAATCTCATGTTAAAATAAAGGAATGCTTTATTAATCATAGCAAAACGTCTCTAAATCAACTGCTTATACAATGGGTAGTGACTGACCTGCTGGCAAGTTTCTCTGTTATGGGTGATTCTTATAGGAGAACAGTGTCCCCTAGAGGGCTATATTTATACATAACTGTGTAAGCACTCAGTATGTAAAAAGGAAGAGGAGTTCTTTAAAGGTCATATGCAAAGTTTTTAAAACTAAAAGAAACAGCACCATTCAATAAACACTGCTATAAAACCTATTTGTGTTCCAGGTTTTGTAACAGAAGTCAACAAATTAATGGATTGTTACTGTCTTTTTGGTGTGGTCCATTTCCCCAAGGTTGCTGGATGCTGAGTCAGCATGCCTCCAGGCTGCTGATGTCATTTGGGGTGCTTGCCTGTTAGGAAGTTGTATTGCTGTTAATAATACAGTGCTGGTAACTTCACTGCTGTTGGTCAGAGTCTGCTTTACAATAATTTAGATTTATTAGGGACCTTATCTGCACCAATTCCTATTAGGGATGGCTGTGCTAGCCCTGGTAAAAAGATCATTTGAAAGTGATTTATTGAGGTTTGCCATAGAAAATGGGAGAAGTGACCTGTAGGAGTGTACTCTACTGTACCCACAATGCCTCACTGTGTAAATTAGTATACAGGCTTTTATTTTGCTTTGCGCACTGAAGAAATAGGAGCCAACATCTCTCAGTATAGAAGTCTTGTAGCTAGATACGGTATGTACAATGCATTGTTGTGAAAATAAACAAACAAAAGCTTATATTGTTGACACCACCACACAAATATGGGACAGCATCTCAGAGTATGGAAATTGTAAAGCAGGTATGTATTTTACCCACAATGCCTTGCTATAGTTATTTACATATTACTGCTCATCGCCAGCAACATAAGGGACTGTACATCTGAGTTAGGCACATTTAAGGCAACATTGTAAATTACCCAGAATTCCTTGTTGCTGTATGTAAAACAATGACAGCTCCCTGGTGTGACATCATTTTGGGGGTGTGGCCACATGCACGAAACTGGAGGACAAAACCCTGACAAAACAGTAAACAAATACAAAGTACATAACAAATTGTAGCTTCAACATGTGAAGCATGCCTGGCAATGGCATGCCATATGTAACAGGCATTTGGGGAACCTTCAACATTTACTTTAACATCAATGTGCTACTCTCCCTGACTTCTGCACAGGCTATAAAATTAAACTGTTATTGTGCATTACTGCCATTGAGCATGACACAACCACAAACAAACAACTTTCAGATTCTTGCAACATGCACAGTGCAAGGAATGAGAAGTCTTTACAGACCTCAGCAATGTGTCTGCCTCCATAGCTTATGTACTGAAGAAAGAGAATAGCACCCCAAATGACATCACCAGGGCAGAGCCATGCCAGTTACCACAGGGAACAGAAAGTCTCAGCATCTAGCAGTGTTGTTGACATACACCATACAATAAATAGCTATACACGGTATGAAATGGTAGATTTTCATATAAAACACTAGGCAGACACTGTTGTTATAACAATATTTAATGAATGATGCTGACAGTTTATTTTCTGTAAATTTCATCGCATATGATCTTTAACAAGAACAATTAAGGTTTATTTTATACTAGAAGCCTACAAAAAGGCATATTATGAAAAGTTAGTTCCCTGGGAACATAGTCTAAACAAAAAGGCTTTGAAGTAATCCTTTACATTTTGTATAGGCCGGGTTACGAGCCTAAGGGGATCTTATTGAAGTTAAGTGAACATTTACAAGTAGATCACCTGACAGTGATGTCACCCTGGGTAAATATAAAAAGGCTACCACCAGGGGTGTTAAGCAGAGATAGGGAGTCAGTCTAGCACTGACTGAGAGAGAGGAGGGTCAGCCTCGAACTAACTGACTGAAAGAAAGAGTGCCATTGCTGGGCATCATGTTGGACTTTCATACACTATCGCATTTGGATTAATCTGTTTAACATGTATGAAGTAATACCTGACTTTTTATTTCTGTACAATTCATTCTTTTTGAAGAAAATAAAATGATAAGTGTCACAAAGGCGCTTTTTATGCATGAAAATTGGTTGTCTGCCTGGTGATTGTATCCGGTTATCCTGAGCCCTGTTCACAAGGAATTGGTTGTCTGAAGTTGGTTTAACTCCATCAGATACCAACCAGCCTCCACCCGTTGTTTCAGCCAAGAATAGAGCCAGTGGCCCTGTGCTGCAGGATAATACTTCTGTAGGCCAAGGAGACCCAGGCCTCTGACCTGTCTAGGCATGCATAATATGGGATGAGAAATTGTGGATCTCTTGTTTTGCCAAATAAATTTGGAAATGGTACCCTGTAATTCTTTCCAGAAGGACCGTGGGATGGGAACAGGGAGTGTTTGGAAAAGAAACAGTAACCTGGGGAGCATGTTCATTTTAATAGTATGCACCCTGCCAAATAGGGTTAGGGGAAGGATACGCCATCTGGCCAAGTCCTGCTGAATGGCCTGAAATAGTCTTTTTTATAGTCATCTGGAAATAATTTTGAGGGATCTGCCGCAATTTGAATGCCCAGGTAATGGAAGGTGTTGTGGGGAGCCCAGGCAAAGGGAAAAGCTGCATGGAATTCTGGTGTGGGTGACCCACATAAAACCATGACTTCTGATTTATTCAAACTGATGTTGTAGCCTGCCAGTAATTGGAATTGTCGCAAAATGTCCAGAAGGGGTTGAAGGGAGTTGACCGGGTCACCTAAAAGAAGGGTGTCATCTGCGTAAAGGGCAATTTCATGTTCTTGGTGTCCCACTGTCACCCCCCGGATTTCGGGATGTGCTCTAATTTGGGCCACCAGGGGCTCCAAATAAAGGGCAAACGTTAAAGGGGAGAGGGCGCATCCCTGGCGGGTTTCCCATCCCAAGCCAAACCTGCCCGATGTGCACTCGTTAACCTTAACAGCGGCTTCTGGGGTGAGGTAAAGTGCCCTAACCGCTGTGATAAACTTCTCTCCCAGATTAAATCTGGACATGACAGCAAATAAAAAACACCAATCTACCCTATCAAATGCTTTTTCAGCATCGACACTTATAGCTAATTGAAATATTTTCTTTCCCTTCTGAGCCGACAAGATATTCAGGAATCGTCTAATGTTGTCTTATGTCAGACAGATCTGATAGATTTCTTTGACTGGGTGATGAGGAAACAGATCAGTGTGGGGCAGTGGATGTGACCTACTAAGATTTCAGTAAGGT
The DNA here is from genome assembly GCA_016271365.2 of Neoceratodus forsteri. Classification (NCBI taxonomy): domain Eukaryota; kingdom Metazoa; phylum Chordata; order Ceratodontiformes; family Ceratodontidae; genus Neoceratodus; species Neoceratodus forsteri. Next base: position 292,572,696 of record CM057455.1, read on the forward strand.
TTTCAACACTGTTCCACTTAGGAGATTCAGAAGGAAACTTGACAGCTTAGAGGTGGGTCCAAAGGTGGTAAAGTGAGTAAGAAACAGGTTATGGGATGGATGACAGAGGGCGGTGGTAAATGGAGTACACTCAGGGAAAGGGAGGGTGACCAGCAGGGTGCCTCAGGGATCCTTACTGAGACCAGTTCTCTTTAATGCCTTTATAAGTAACACAGTAAATTAGCTGGAAGGGAAGGTCTGCCTCTTTTCGGATGACACTAAAATCTGCGATAGGCCGGACACTCCAGAGGAGTTGGAGGAAATGTGTAGGAACCGAAGAAAACTCGAGGAATGGCCAAGGGAATGGCAGCTGGGCATCGATACGGAAAAGTGCTACATCATGCACTAAGGGCACAGAAACCTAGGGGTGGAGTACAAAATGCCGGGCACCAACGTGTGAAAGCAATGAGAACTTGCTCTTTCATTCAAAATATAGTAAGCATTTATTTATGTCCCGACAAAGACTAGATGTCGAAGCGCTGGGGTGTCTAGTGGTTTTTCACCAGCCCACCCTCAAAGTGTATGTATGCATTTTAGATTTTGGAGATAGATAAATGCTTATTATATTTTGATTTAAAGAGCGAAGTCTCATTGCTTTCACACTGAAGTGCCTGGCATTCTGTGGTCTGACTTTTATATAAGCAGGAGTTACCAGCCCTGGCACTGGAATTCCCATTTCTGCCAGATCACACCTTTGCTTTTGGACTGGAGTACAAAATGGGTGGACAGGTATTGATGACCACCAAACAGGAAAGAAACCTGGGGTAATCATAATGAATGACCTAAAGATAGCCAGGCAGTGCGACAAGGCAGTCAGGAGGGCTTGTGGAAACTGGGGTGCGTAGGGAGGGGTATCACCAGCAGAAAGCGGGAGGTGGTGTTGCCTCCGTATAGATCGCTGGTAAGACCCCACATAGAGTACTGTGTCCAGTTCTAGAGACCACATCTCCAGAAGGACATAGAGTGGAGGTGGTCCAGAGGAGGGCAACTAAAATGGTGCAGGGTCTGCATCAGAAGTCCTATGAGGAGAAATAGAAGGACCTCAATAAGTACATTCTTGAAGAGAGGGGTGATGATACACACTTATAAATACCTCCCAGGGGTAAATAAGGTACAGCAGGGAAGTATTTTTCAGAGGGAAAGACGCACGGGAACAAGGAGATATACAATGTAGCTGGAAGGGGGTACATTCAAGAGAGATGTAAGGAAGTACTCCTTCACTGAAAGAGAGGTGGATGCCTGGAACAGCCTTCCAGCAGAAGTGGTGTGTGTGTGTGTGTGTGTGTGTGTGTGAACACAGTGGTGGGATTCAATAATGCACGGGATAAGCATAAGGGAATCTTAGTGGAAAGCAAGGGGGGACCTGGAGATCAAGTCAGTCTGCAGTGACAGTCTAGGCAGGTGAAAAATAGGCAGATTAGGTGAGCCAAGCAGTCCTTATCTGCCATCAAATTCTGTTTTTATATTTCATTATCCTATATGTAAACACTTTAAAACCCAACCCAAAAATAAATCAAACATTTTTTTTTCCAATCCTTTATTTCTTGCCTTGTTCTCACCCAACTGGCCCCCATCCAGACCAGTCTTCCAGCCCTGCCACCTGACTTCCCTGGGACTTACTTAAGCAATAATGCCCGAGAATCCAGTCATTTATGAGGGATAAACACATGGTCATTAATCCAAGAAAATGTCTGGCTTCTTGACTGTTATTCAGATTATAAGTCTAATCGCAATAACAGTTTCGTTGCTACCATTTTTGTTTACTTGCTTAGAGGTTTTGAGTGGAGTGGCGCAAACTGTGCATGCTGCACAGTATCAGTTGGCAGCTGGATCAGACAATTCTAAGACATTAATTACCAATCTAGTAGCCAATCAGGAGCCTTGCTAGGCTCATAAATATTTAAATAAACTTGTAATTTACTCCAGTGTCCTCCATACAGGACCTGTTTATAGTTGCCCAGTTGTCAGGGTGCAGCCTGCAGGGGACCAGGCTGTAACCTAGCTGAGGTCAGAGATGTTGTTCCTCCATTTTTGCCCTGGGCCCACACACATCCAATCATGCGAGGTACGAGATCTATCTCCATGGAGACCCCCACCCCGCGTCCAGGTGCAGGTTCACTTCCCATGCGTTGGCAGTCCCGCTGTGATGCTAGCCCAAATTTGTCTAGATGGCACCCGACCAATGGGAAGTGCATTCTCCCCTCCCAAGCAAGGAGAACTGTCCAAGGGAAGCTTGTTCCTCCCTTCCCTGGCCAGCCACCCAGATGACTCGCGTCTTTTTCTTAACCTGGGTCACCAGCATATCAGGTAGTAGTTCTACTGCTGTGCCACTGGTCTGGCCCTAAACTGATTTTTTTTTTGGCTACCGGTTGGCTAGTCATCGGTCTGACTTCTGCCACTCCATCCCCCAGGACTTACCTCTACCCCCGGAGTGCACCCTGGCTTGCCTGTCCTGCTGCTCCCCGATGAAGGCCTGAATGTGATCCGGGGGATCAAGTGCCTTGGACAGCTCCATGGGGCTCAGTGAAGTGGACAAGTAAGCAATAATACCCAACAGGGTGGGTATTATTGGGAAATACCGGACCGCTCAGGGCCGTAATGAGGCCCAATTCCAAAGGCAGAGGGCCTTATAGCCCCTGGAAGGTCCGGTATTTCCCAATAATGCCCACCCTGGAGGGTATTATTGCGCTTAGAAAATGGCCCATCGGAGAATGTTACTCTGTGAAGAGGCACTTGGACTGGCTCTTATTTTTAGCTCGGCATCTATTGAAAAATAAATGCCCAGCTTGGAGCCTGTCTCAGCCAATCAGGTTTAAGAATTGATTGTTGCCATTTTCTAACCTCTATTGTGCGACCAGGTAAGTTCTTTGGGCTGAGTTATTCCCTGTGTGTGTGTGTGTGTGTGATGTGCAATGGGGTGGTGGCACACGGCCAAATGTCTGGCACCCCCCCTCCAAGAATACAAGCTCCGGTTGTCTTACCCCTAGCCTCTGCTAGGGGCAACTAGAGCACCAGATGCTTCCCCACCTTCCCCCCTAGAGAAGGAGAGTTGTCTGCAACATGCTCAATCCCCCTCCCTCCAGCCAGCCCCCTCCTCCCACGTTCACTCACGAACCCGGGTCATCGACGTTGCAAGCGGTAGCACTATTGCTACACCAGTGGGCCAGCCCCAAAATTGATTTTTGATGAGAACTGTGTGCTCAAAACCAAATGTTAAAGGAAAAACTGAAGTTGGACCCCTTGTTCTCCCCAGGCACTATACCAAGTTATTTTATCCCTGTCTATTGTCTATATTAGTGTCACCTTGACAAACTTACTTCCTGTTCCTGACTTCAGTCAGCTCCATCAGACGCTCCTGAGCTTTTCGCAGCTCATCCAGACACTGCTGATAACGCAAGTCACAGTTGTTGCTGCGATCAAAGGTGGATGCTTCATTCGAGAGATCATTGGCTCGATCCCTCAGTTTCTGAATGGAGGAGTAAAGATCCTCATCATCTTCTTCCTGTCCAGGGAGAAACAATATTATATTGTATACCATACATTATATACAAAATTTATTAAACCTACTGGCAACTCCATGACTGTGAGTGAAATACAGGGAACAGACAGTTCACTCACAAGTTGCATACAGAAGAGCCAGTGTGCTGGATCTTAAAAAGGATAATGGATGTCAGCCTGGTGGTGCTGAGGGTTGAGGTGCTGGATGCTACACCTTGCTCCATGCCAGCGACCAATGTTTGGGAATGAGCACAGGTTGGCCGAGGTGGGGGTTGTGTGTCAGAGGGTCTGCTTTCCTGTCCCAGGGTGGGTGGTCTGCTGGCTCCGCTCAATGACTGCCACCAGGTGGAGGCCTGGTGGCAGTGTGGGCTGAGGAGTGGCAGAACATGGGTGGTGCTATGGGACTCCACACGTGCACTTTTTCATGCATGTCCCCTAGTGTTGCGAAGAAAGAAAACTTGTGGAAAATGGTGGTGGGGCAGGCTTACATGATGCCTTACTCATTGGCCCTGCACCTGCCTCATTGACAAGATTCCGTTAAGACCTGGGAGGTATGGGACAAGACAGGATCTTGGTAAGTCCTGGGAGGTAGGGGATGGTAGGGGTCAGTGGAACAAAGCTGAAGGAAGTCAGCCTGTCCTCACCACAAGGAGGACAGAATTTATATGGAAAAAAAAGGATAATGGCTGAGAGCAAAAATGCCTATTTTTTTTTTTTGTGTGCAAGTTGCAAGTTTATTATGCCGGCCCGCTGGCACAGTGGTAGCGCTACCACTTGCGATGCTGATGACCCATGTTTGGTAGTGAACATAATGTTTCATCAGGTTGGACGGGGGGAGGTTGGATGAGCACCCCAGGGACAGCTCTCCACCTCCGGGGGGTGGGGGGGGTAGTGGCTTTCCAGCACACCTGTGACACCCAATGGATGCTGGGTGTCTAGCAGCTGGGACCAGCAGATACATCAAAGCATCAGCGGACGTCTGTGGGATGGATGCAGGAGTGCACCCATCCTGCATTCACATCAGTGCACATCCGTTCTCCTAGAGGGTAACCACAGAAACTCCCCTATCGAAGGAGCTCCATGAAGCCCCCAGTCAACCTCCCAAATGACGCCCCAGGTGCAAGCTTCAGCTGGAGCCTCTAGTTGATCATGGTCTCTCCCTTCAGCCACTGGGGAGAGCCCCATCATAGGGGGAAAAATACAGGCCACCCAGCCGGGCAGCCTGGTGGAAAATACCAGGAGAGTGGTCCAGGCACCGAATGGAAGGGGTACATCCCCCGCCTGGGCAGGAGATGAAAGAGCTGGGGGAAAAAAAGTTGCAATTTTATTGAGTCATACACAGATATGCTTATAACAATATAGTTAGAGCATACATCCATAAAAGTAAAAAAAAAAAGTTAAAAATACAAGTCTCTGGAGACCTTAGAAAGCAATATTGTACCACCAGGTAGATGTAACCAGAAAAGCATAAAAGAAGGAGGACTAGAACGCAAACAGCAATAATAATACTAAAATGCAACATTCTGAATTATTTCTTGCGACAGTGAGGAATTTTTTTACAAAATTTACCACACTAAACATCGTTGCTCAATTAGTTGTGAAGAGAAGGGGTTTGACCATATCTGCCTGCCCCAAGTTCTCTGCAGTGGCTAATTATTGGGGCACTCCATGTTCTTTTTTCTTGATTTAACGTGGACAGTTAAACAAGTGTACAACATTTCAATTTATATTTGGGTCACAAGGACACAAATATAATAGCATCTGTTTGCCACCTTACAAAACCATCTTTCTCATAATCAATAATTTCAAGCCTAAATGTAAAAAGTGCCTTCCAATGCAAGCCTTTCTCCCAAAATATAAGGTACTCTTCCAGGCCAAAAAAAAGGTGTAACTGAATCCGGCACAGTCGCATTGAGGGCTGAGGCACTAGTGCCTTACCTCCAGCCACGCCAGCGACCCGGGTTTGGGAATAGACTAAAGTCGCTCAGAAGTCAGCCGGCTGAGAGAGAATTTAGCATCCCAGGACAGCTCTCCTCCCTCGGGGATGGGTGGGGGGTGAGGGATCCTGAGTCCCCTGGCTTACCTGCCACCTAGCTGAGGCTGGGTGGTGGCTCGCTAGGTGGCGGCTCCACAAGACCAGTAGATGTGGCGGGATGCATGCTGATGCAGCATGCTTGTGAATCAATACGCATGCCTGTGCATCAGTCGCCCAAGTCCCAGGGGAGAAAAATGGAGGAAAATGCCTTGACTCGCTTGGCATCCACCGCAGGCGCTGCATGACCCTATGTGGCTGGTCACCTGCTGATATGGCTCTGTATATATGGTGGTTAATCCATACATCCATGAAACAGGTCAGTGATGGGGCTGGGGGAATGCTGCCAGGACTGGGGATGCAGGTGGACAGAAGATCTATGCCTTTGAAAAATTGCCTGACCACATTGTACTTGGCCGCTGTTGACATACCAGCCTGCACCCAGTATGCTGAGTTGCCAGCCAGGTGCAACTCAAGGCATGTGGCTCAAAACCCCGATTGAGACAGGGACCAGAGGTAGCCACAGGGCAGGTGAGGACAGCAGCCTGCTGCCCTGCACACCAGTGTGAGTGCCTCGTTCACCTGAAGAAGTCCTACAAGTTCACTCCTTCCTGGATATCTCCAGATCACAGAGAACATCTTCTGAAAGGCCGAAAGCTTGGAACTCTAGCCACTCAGGAAGGTCTGGATGTAGAAGAAGCTGCCACAAGGTCTTGCTGCTGAGGCCGAGGAGATCCTGGTACCAGAACTGCCTTGGCCAGTTTGGAGCTGTCAGTATTAGGTTTTCCTCATCTCTGTGTTCCATGAGAACCACCTTTTGGATCAAGGGCAACAGATAGGGCTTGGAGAAGGCAACCCCCATCATCGTTCCCATTACAGGAGGATGGGCACAGAACAGCCTCAGTTTTCTGTTCTTTCAAGAGGCAAACAGATCCACCAGCAGACTGCCCCACTGGGTGAACAGTTATGCAACTACTTTCTGGTGTAATGACATAGAAACAAAGAACTGTCACCAGAAAAGGACTGCTTGGCCCACACAGTCTGCCCAGATGGTCCCTGCTTAGTCTCTCTCCGCAGATCCAAACTGGTCTCTGGCAAACCTCCCTCCTCCCAGCCTATTTATTTATATTCCCCTATGCCTGTCACATGCATGCTTGGAGCCTCCTACTGTTTTCATCTTTACCACTTCCACTGGCAGTCTGTTTCTGGCATCCACCACTCTTTCAGTGAAGTAGTGCTTCCTCACATCCCTCTTAAACTCCCCCCCTCCAGCTTCATCGCATGCCCCCCAATCCTGGTGCGCTTTCTCATTTTAAAGAGACTCCCCTCCTGACCCCTGTTCATCTCTACGAGGTACCTGTAGATCTCTACTATGTTAGCTTTCGCTGTCCTCTCTTCCAGGGTGAACATGTTGAGATCCCTCAGTCTCTCTTCAAGGGCCTTTGATGCAACCCCTGCACCATTTTAGCTGCACTCCTCTGAACTGCCTTCACCCTGTCTATCTACTTTCTGAAGTGCAGCCTCCAGAACTGGACACAGTATTCCAGGTGGGGTCTCACAAGTGAGCCATACAGCGACACCACCACCTCCCTCTTCCTGTTGGAAATAACTCTTCTTATGCATCCCAGCATCCCACTGGCCCTACCCAATGCTTTGTCACACTGCACTGCCACTGCGAGGTCATCAGATATGATAACCCCAAGGTCCTTTTCCTGCTTAGTGACTGTCAGTATGTCTTCCTCCATCATGCTATACTCAGCTCTTGGGTTCCTATGCCCTAGGTGCATGATGCTGTACTTTTTGTGACCACACGTGTGACATTTCTCCCACTCAGCTGAGGGCATCAGCCAGCTGGCTGTTCTCCCCCATGGAAAGCACTGTAAGCAGGTCCACCTGCAGGTTCTGTACTAGGGATCACATGTGGAATGCCTCCTGACATGGGAAAGGTGTGCATACCGTCTTGCTCGTTCCAACAGAACATGGTAGTCTAGGCATGTTGTCAGTTTTGATCTGCACAACCTGACCCCAGATTAGTGGAGCAAACTCTGTCACTGCCAGATGCACTGCTTGGAGTGCCAAGCAGATTCATATGCTGTTGGGCCTCACTTGATGACCAAAATCTGGGAGCTCTGCTATTGAGCCAATAAGCACCCCACCCTACCAAAAATGCAGCTGTGGTTAAGTGTGAGGAATGTTTCCACTTGAATGAAAAGGATACCCCCTGAGAAATTCAAGGGGAACAACCATTACGTGGTGGTGTCTGGCATCGGCTGATTCAGGTGGTAATGGTATTGAAACCACTGCCATCCCAGTTCCCACTGAAAGGAAAAATCTGCCAATGCACCACATCAATTATAGATGCCATGAACCCCAACACCCAGAGGAGATTCTAGACTGGGAGCAATTGTCCAGCCTGAAATTATCAGGCATAAGAGGTCATCAGATATGATAACCCCAAAGCTCTGTAACAGAGTAGACACACCAGAAGGTGTAGACAGAATGAGAAGGGACCTGCAGAAACTTGAAGAATGGTCAGGGGTTTGGCAGTTGAAATTCAATGCAAAGAAGTGCAAGATAATGCATATGAGGCACAAAAACCCTGGCACAATATATCAGTTGGGGGGTGAGGATATAGCATGCACCAAGCAGGAAAGGGATCTTGGAGTTATCATCTCTGATGACCTCAAGGTAGGAAACAGTGCGACAAGGCAGCAGGTAAAGCAAATAGGATGCTGGGATGCATAGGCAGGGCATCACCAGCAGGAAAAGGGAGGTCATAATTCCACTATACAAGACACTAGTGTGGCCCCACCTGGAGTACAGTGTACAGTTCTGGAGACCTTACCTACGTAAGGACATAGACAGGGTACAGAAGGTTCAGAGGAGGGCAACAAAGATGGTGCATGGATTGCATCACAAGTCCTGTGGAGGACAGGTTGAAGGAACTGAACATGTACTCCCTGGAGGAGAGGAGAGAGGGGATATGATAGAGACATACAAGTATCTTACAGGGAGGAACAGGGTGCAGAAATACACTATTTTAAGCGAAAAGATGTTCCAGGACTAGAAGGCATGGGATGAAGTTGGAGGAGGACGATTCAGGCGAAACATGGGAAGAATTTCTTCACAGACAGGTGGTGGACAAGTGGAACACCCTGCCAGAGGAAGTGGTGGGGCTGGAAACAATCAAGGATTTAAGAATGCATGGGATAGACATAAAGGAATTCTGGAGGTCAGGGGTAAGGGGCAACAGACTTCTAGGAAAACATAAACTGAACTTACAAACTCAAATGGGCAGACTGGGTGGGCCATAGGCCCTTATCTGCCGACACTGTCTATGTATCTATGTATCTACGTAAGATTCTCTGCTTGGTCTAAGGGTAAGTGAGACCTGGCTTAGAGGGAGTGCAGTGCCACTCCAATGAGCAGGATGGTACAGTTATGAAAGAACTTCCCATAACAGTAGATCTTTGAAAGGATCTCTTGCAGCAGGCCAGACCTCAAGAAATACAGACGCCAGGCACTTGGACCACATGGAAACTTTTCTAGGTAGCAGTTTACTAGGGGCCACCCATGACAATGTCACATGCTGACGATGATACTCCCATATGGACTTGGGCGTCCCCGCACCCTACTCAGTTCTCCTGCTGGAGACCATAAGCAGAGAATTTCCCACTGGGGAACCAAGGCAAGGCTAGAGGTTCTTGCCATGAAAAGATAAGTGAAACAGAAGGTGAACCATCCTGGAGAAAGACAGACAGAGACAGAAAGCCCTGAGGCCAAGGGGAATGGGGGGTGGGATGGCATGGCCTGCTGCAAGAGATCCTCTCGAAGATCTACTGTTACGGTAAGTTCTTACGTCACTACTGTCTTCATCGAGGATATCTCTTGCAGCAGGCCACACCTCTAGAACGAGTCCCAAGCAGTTCTTACAGAAGAACCAGTCTGGGTGGCTGGAGGTTATAGGTCTATGAACAGAGGCCTTGAAGCACAGCCAGGCCAAAACCTGCTCTTTTTCTCAAGGCAATGTCTAGACTGTAGTGTTAGGTGAAAGTGTGGATAGTACTCCAAGTGGAAGCAGTATAGATCTCAGCAGATGACACGTTCCAGAAACAGGCAAAAGAAGTGGCCATGCCACTGGTGGAATGGCCACAGACAACCCCAGGAAGTTCCTTACTGTACTTCCTATAACAAAAAGTAATGCAGTTGGCCAGCCATTTGGACAGGCACTGTTTAGAAACCAGGACGTTCTCTTTCCCAGAGGTGAAGGAAACGAATAACTGTGAGGACTTCCTGCAGTCCTTCATACGGTGTGTACAGTAACGCAGAATTCTATGTACATCTAGAGTATGTCGCAATGCTTCCCCTGGACTGGCATACTCAGGATAATAAACAGGTAGGTAGATGATTTGATTAAAGGTAAACTCAGACACCACCTTAGGTAGAAACTTAGGGTTTGTATGTAAAGTCTTTGTGAAAAATCAAATAAGGCCGCTCACACATGAGAGCCTGCAGCTCTGAATCCTTCGAGCAGAAGTAACAGCAACTAAAAATAACGTTTTCCAAGAGAGAAAGCGTGGCTCACAAGTCACGGCTGGCTCAGAAGGAGCCAAAGTAAGCATATCTGAAACAAAATTCAAGTCCCAAAGCAGGACCGGATTGCGGATAGGAGGCTTCAGATGAAGAATGCCTTGCAAGAACGTATGGGACACTTCCAGTTGTGCCACCGTATGGCCATTTACAGGCACATGGAAGGCTGAAATGGCTGACAGGTGCACCTTAAGGGAGGAGTATTGCAGGCCAGAATCTGAGAGTGACAGCAAATACTCCAGAATCTGATTCACAGGACAAGTGAATGGGTCCAAATGACAGGAAGCTGCCCACAGAGCAAAGCACTTCCACTTCATAGAAAAAGTGGCCCTGGCGGAGGGTTTCCTAACAGCCACCAGAACATCGGCCACCTTCTGGGACACCACAGACCTAGCCATGGCCATGTCTTCAGGAGCCAGGCATGGAGGTGCAAAGACTTGAGGTATGGATATACCAGGGTCCCCTGTTCCAGTGAGAGCAAGCCTTTGCACAGGGAAGGAGTATTGGAGATTCCACCACCAGCTGCTGCAGTAAGAGGAACCAGATCTGACCATGCCAGAAGGGGGCAATGAGGATCAGGGTGGCCCCCTTCCAGCTGAAGTTTGATCAACACCCTCTGGATTACAGGAAAGTGAGGGAAGGCATAGAGAAACTTCCCTTTCCAACAGGAGGGCAACACAACTCACTAGAAAACTCCAGGCTTGGAGCGAGCAAGCAGAAATGTGGCAGTTTTGCATTGCATGGGGATGCAAAAAGGTCCAACTCTGGATGACCCCACCGGTCAAACACGTCTTTAACAACCGAGGTTAGCAGTTCCCACTCATGCATCCTGGACTGCAGTCGGCTTAACTTGCCCGCCAGAATGTTTTGGATGCCTGGAACATGGACGGGCAACAGTTCTAGACCATGTTCTACAGCCCAGTACCAGACCCTCACTGCTTCCTGACACAGAGGGTATGAGTGAGTCCCCCCTTGTTCGTTGATGTAGTGCACAACATTGACGTTGTCTGTCTGTGCCACCAGACGGCCCAGGGACAGATGGGTCTGGAAGGCTTGCAAAGCATACAGAATGGCCCTCATCTCCAGGATGTTGATATGGAGGGCCCCCTCCACACCGGACCAGGTCCCTTGAGTCTGATAATGCCCCAGATGAGCCACCCAGCCCAACCCTGAAGCGTCGCTGGTGAGGTTCCATTGAGGGGAAATGAGGAAGGGGAGCCGTTTCAACAGGTTGCTGGGTTCCAGCTACTATAACAGCACCTTTTGACTGGAGATGAGACCTGGACCTGCTGTTCAAGGTCATCAGTGCACTGATCCCACTGGACCCTCAAATGTCCACTGGGGGGATCTTCATGTGCAGCCTGGCTAGGGGAACTGTGGCAATGGCTGCAGCCATCAGGCCCAAGAGCAGCAGGAAGCCTCTGGCTGTGACATATCAGCTGTTGTAGAGTAGCTGGGCCTGAGCCACCACGTGTCCTGAGGCAAAAAGACAAGGCCCTGAGCTGTATCCAAGACTACCCCTATGTACTGCTGGTGCTGACAAGGGGTCAAGACCAACTTAGGCAGATTGACGGCGATCCCCAGGGCATGGAACAATTGCCTGGTATGCACCAGGGTCCGAAGCAGTTGCTTCTGGGACTGCGCTTTGAATAACCAGTTGTCCAGGTAAGGGAAGACACACAGTCCCTCCCTTCTGAGGGCTTCTACCACCACCACCAAGCATTTTGTAAAAATCCGAGGTGCAGAGGACAAGCCAAATGACAGTGCTCGGAACTGGTAGAGTTCAACCTGGAACTGGAACCAGAGGTGCTGCCGATGGGGAGCACACACCTTGATGTACAGGTATGCATCCTGCATGTCACTGGTAAGACTGCATCTAGAGAATGGAGTTCAATACTGGTGCCCACACCTCAAAAAGGACATTAACCTGCTGGAGAAGGTCCAGAGGAGGGCTACAAAGATGATAGCCAGTCATCAGAGTAAGGCATATGAGGAGAGGTTGAGGTCACTGAACTTGTACTCCCTGGAAGACAGGAGAGAGAAAGGGGACATGACTGGGACCTTCAAGTACTTGAAAGGGATAAATAAGGTTGATAAGGAGAGTCTCTTTAAGCCGAGTGGCAACCATAACATGAGGGGGCACACTCTTGAGCTGGAGGGTGGGAGGTTTAGGAGGGAGGTCAGGAAGCACTTATTCACAGAGAGGGTGGTGGACACTTGGAATGCGCTGCCAGAAGAGGTAATCTCATTGAAGACAGTGAGCAGTTTTAAGACAGGCTGGGACAGGCATAGGGGAAGGGTCATGGGTAGGGAGGATGGGAGAAGTGGGGAGGGAGGGCAGGGACATTAGCTCAAGCTATGGACCCTGCAATACGAGCAAACTTGATAGACCAAATGGTCACCTTCTGCTGGCTTCTTCGTATGTCCAGAGAGCATATCCAATTTCCCTGGTGCAACAGGGGCAGAAGGCTCTGTAGAGTCACCATCCAGAACCACTTGTACTGGATGTAGTAATTATGGTTTTGTAGGTCCAGGATGGGCCGTAAATCCCGTGCACTAGGGACCAGAAAGAAATAGGAGTAGAACCCTCTGTTCCTTTGATCCTCTGGAACTGGTTTAATGGCCCATTTTTGCAGCAATGTGCGAAGTTCCCCTCACAGCACTGGAATGTGGTCTGAAGGCCACTCCAGAAGTTCTAGGGTGTGACCTTGCTCTATAAGCTATAGAACTCAAGCTTCTGTAGTAATCTCCTGCCACCCATCCAGGTACAGGGAGAACGGACCCCCTGACCACCGCCTCCTGCAGAGTTGGGGGGGGGGTCAAGCAAAGAGTCATGCTGAGGTGGCACCTGTGTCCGGAGTCGCGCCCCCTCCTCTGGGGGCCTTCCCAGCAGTGGAGGTAGGGGTAGGCAGGGCTGTTGTTGCACTACATTTGCCTGGAGGTCTGGTGTCCGGCTTGGGCCTATGGGTGGCCCAATGAAAGGGCACCTTCTGGCTAGGTGTGATATAGGGAGTGGACTGACCACAGTGTCTTACTAGAGACCTGCAGGTTAGAAAGTCTGTCCTGCACATCCGCTCCGAAGAGCTTGTAGTCTCGGAAGGGGGCATTCAGAATGGACTGTTGCATCTCTAGGCCAAACCCAGACACCCTAAGCCAAGAATGTCTCCTCAGGCAGATGCCAACCGCAGCTGCTCTAGTGGAGGCATCTGCAGTTTCATAAGCCGATCTCAACAGGTGATTGCCCACATCTGTTCCAGACTGGAGAGTTTTGAGCAATTCTGGTCTCTGGGGACCCTCCAGAAGGTACTGGGTGGAAGCTTTGGCCTGTCTTCAGCATTTATTCTGGAATTTGACCATATGGCCAATATAATTCAGGACCCTGATGGACAGTGTAGCAAAGACAAAAGTCTGCTTCCCCATAAGGTCCAGTTTTCCTGATTCCTTGTCTGGGGGAAGAGACCTGAGGTGGTTAGGCTTCTTGGTCCTATCATGTGCAGCACTGAGGACCATGGAATCTGTCTGGGCTTGCTCTGCAAAAATGGCTTCCCCGAGGGGGCCTGGTACAATTTGTCTGCCTTTCTGGGCATGGCAGGAACCAAATTGGGCCTGTACCAGGCAGCCATGGTGGCATCCTCAAAGGCCTCTATGAAAGGAGGAATGATCACTGGAGGAGAATCTGGCAACTCCAAATATTCTGTCAGGCATATCGTTGCAAGACCCTGTTCTTCAGCCTCAAACCCCATGGCAGTATGTAACTGCCTCATCACAGAGATGAAAGTGGGGTCATCGGGGGGACCTCAGGGTATATCTGGTCGAGTCCTCACCCTCTAAAGAAACCATGAAGGTTGAGTGAGAGGAACCAGCAGCCCCCTCATCCTCATTGGCCCTGTCGTCCTCATCATCAGGAGGAAAGAGGTCAGGGTGGTATCTGTCCTCATCACCAGGCTCTGAAATGGGCACTGATGGTATTACAGAATGAGGGTGAGCAGGGTGCAATGCTGTAGAAGGCATGAGGCAAGCTTGGAAGGCCCCAACGGTGCTGGCCTTGGAGGAGGGGCAAGGTGGTGCATGAACTCCCAGAAGGAGTATAGCACAGCCTGGCGGTCAATGGAGAGCAGCGTTGCAGCACCCTGTGGTGCCAATGGAGGAGGCTGAAAACCCAGCACTGGTGGCATGGCTAGAGCAGGCAATGGGAGGGGCTGAGGCCCTGGAGTTGGCCTGATGTCCTGGGCAGTCATCATAGGAGCCTGAACCCTCGATGACAACTCAACCTGCAGTGACACCGGGGTTGATCGGGTCCCTGACATTGAAAGGTAGGTCGAAGAGGAGGCCAAGGATGACGTTGGGAGAGGCAAAGCCCCTCAAGGTCGCCACATTGAAGCCGGTCAAAGCTGGACTGGCAGAGCACCCTGTCTGGATGCCTGTGGATAAGAGGGTCTGGAACATCAGGGGCTGGAAAGTCGGCGAGGCTGAGAAAAGGCTTGATGCCTTGGAGCCTGCACCAGCCAGCGTAAGACTGGTGGGAGGTGCTGCCACAATGGACCCTGTGGAAGAGAGGGTGTGGGTGGCGCAGAGGGGTTCACCACTGAAGTGGATGACAATGACCCTGCAATGGCCTGCGCCTGAAGTGGTGACCGCAAATGAGCCAAGGAGGACCTCTCCTTTTCCCGGTCCTTATCCCAGTGTTTGTGCTTCCCAGCTGACTTGTCCTGGGCTTTGGAGGAGTGGAAGCCCATGGATGGGGCTGGGGAAGTGGAGGAGCTTCTTCCCTGGAGCTCCTTCTCCATGTGGGCGACCTTCTGTTCCAACAGGAAGGATTTCAAGACCTACTGGTGTCATCTCTGGGTAGCCTGGCTGAATCCGCAGCAGACCTCTCAGGCCTTCATGCTGTGGTCTGGGCCTAGGCAGCAGACGCAGGCATCATGGTTGTCCTTCTCGAGGATCTTCCCTCACCTGCAGAGATGAAAACGTTTTTCAGGGTCAGCCGGTGTATAATGAGGCCAAAAATCACTTTATAAAATAAAGTGATGCACTAACTAGGGAGAGAGAAAAGAAAGAAAAGTGAAATCCAAAGTTCTGGTGGTTGACTGAAGTGGTGGTGTCTCCATGGAGTCCAACGTGTGATGGTCAATGGCGGGAAAAGAACTGAGGAGTGTGTGGGGACACCCATGTATACAGTATATGGGAGTATTGTCGTCAGCATGTGACATTGTTGTGGGTGGCCCCTAGTAGACTGCTAGCTAGAAAAGTTTCCATGTGGTCCTAGTGCCTGGCAGCTATAGTTCTAGAGGTGTGGCCTGTTGCAAGAAATACCCTCGATGAAGATCACTTACTTCAGTACCATTTCTAACTTGGCCAGACTGATCATCAGTCCCAGCTCCTGGAATATATGGCCTGCCAGATCCCTTGACCACTCCATGACCTCCCTGGTGCCAGCTGAAATGAGCCAGTCGTCCAGGTACAGAGAGACACTGGTGTCCTGTTGCCAAAGAAAGGCTTCCATAACAGACAGGCACTTGGTGAGCACCCAGGGTGCAAATGACAGGCCGACAGGCATAGTCTTGAACTTGTACAGGGTGTCGTCCACCTGAAAGTGAGGTAACTGCAAATGGGATGGACACATCGGGATGTGAAAATATGCGTCATGGAGGTCTAGGAAGAACAACCAAGCTACGGGCTCCAAACATTATCTGGTTGGAAGTTATCATATGGAACTTCTGCCTGTGCACAAACCTGTTCAGGATACGCAGTTCGAGAATGGGGTGCTAACCCCCTGTCCATTTTGGTACTAAAAAGTAACAAGACATGATCACTTGAGAGGCTAGGACATTTGAGACAACCTCAATAGCACTGTAATGTAAGAGCTGAGTGACCCCTCACCATAGTGCAAGCAGAGTGTACCCAGACACTACTGACTCCAGTGATGCCCTGGGCTGACATGGAAGGTGAGTCTCGAATACTGGCATCATCCTGGGTGGCATGCCATTGCAAGTCAGCAAGTGCTCTCAAGATAACGTTCGACTGTGAGAAAGTGACAGGAGCGTGAAATCAGGAGTAAGAGCACTGAAGCAAGCATGCAGTGCATGGAGACAGCTGTACACAACTTATGAGGTACAGCTGTTCTCAATTTCTATTAGCTATTGTCATTCCATTACCATATAATACTACATATGTCACACACAATAAGTCAAGGACTATTTGGGCTTGGAATCACATCTGTTCCTCACTCAATGAAGGCTGTCCTCCCACAACAGGGTTGAGCCACATCTGCAGGGCTGTGTGGGGGAACTTAGACTGTAGCTACCAATGCAGTGCCTTTGATGTGTATAAACAGGGGATGCCAGCTCCCTGTTTATATAGCACCTTTCGTGAGCACTTACCATTGACTGCAAAAATATTCTCAAGGTGTGCAATAGTTTGTACAGGATCTATAATTCAGTGACTGTCTCTATTCTGGCAAATCCCTTGTTTAATTGTTGAAAAAAAGGTTTGAACATGTTATCTTCGTCTATAAAATTCAAACACAAAACTCTAGTTTGACCACCCAGACAGTGGGCAGTGTTCTAGATTTGACTTCTTGGGGTCTGGCTGTGGTTCCTATAATTTGTGCACCCAATCTGAGGTACCCTACCTCTTGTTAGTTCTAAACTCTGGAAGGCTACCTCCATTATTCCTAAACTCTGGAAAGTTATCTCTGTTATTCCTCAGCTTGACACACTGAACGTACAGCTCCTATGGCCCCTTTCTATTTGGCAGGTACCCAAACACAAAACGTCTGAAGACAAACCTGAAAGTTAGATTTACTGTATGTTCATGGCTCATACATGAATCATGGCTTGTGTCTACTGCGGACAGATGTCAAAATAAAAAGCCCTTTGGCAAACTTCTGCAAAAGGCCAAAAAACAATCGGTTCCACGAGGGGATGCACTCAGGATATTACTGAAGGTGAAAGGTTAATTATAAGAGGCAAGATACCTTGTCTGATTCAAGATGGTGCTGGTCTCTACTGCACTGAAGCACAAATAGATAGATAAAGAAACATGTAAATTCATATTCACGATACATATTTACACACAGTAGGTTTGAACAGAGGTCTGATTTTGATCATTGCCTTTAACAGCCTAATAGGGGGTTTATATTTTCAGACACATATTCTACAACAGATCAGTGAAAATAAATGGAATGTTATATTTCTGGCTCACAGAGTTAGGAAAAAAAAGTACATGTTGCCTCTGAGTTGCATAACATTTTGTCAAGTATATTTTGCAGGACAGAATGATCCAGAGCATCAAACAGAGGTCCTTAAACAGCGGATGTTTTACACCAATATCGTGCATTTTTCACAGACCTGTAAAAAAGTGCACAATTTTGGTGCAAAATGTTACCTGTTTGTTTGGGGACGCCTGCTTGTTTCTCTGAATCATTCTGTTCTGCACAACAAATCTGGCAATATATCCTGCAGCTCAGAAGTGAGATCTATTTTTTTCCTAAATCAGTGAGCCAAGCTTTTGTTTTGAACTGTAATTACTGCATGCCATGGCTCCAGCGTGTCTCACTCGAGCTACCTTTCAGAGACTGAGTATTGCATTTCCCCTTCCCCCCACCACCAGGTCGCATCTGGAAATGAGACCTATGGACTCTGCTTCCTTACCTGGTAAAATATGTTATAAATAAATAAAACAAGTAACTTACGCTACAAAGCATGATAAACAGCACATGTACATTGTACAGGTTATTTCCAGCACTCCAATGATTTATTACTTGGTACCTTTTTAATCCAATTTTTATTTTAGTTTCCAGACGTAACAGACATTGTACGTACATTGTTAGTTAATAATACAAGCATGTAATCTGATTCATTAAGTACATGTTCAGGTTATCTAGACATTTAATTAGTCTACAGACTACCTATACCCATGAGCTGACATGGAGTATAAATGAGTTGTAAACAATAAATATTATAACCAATACATTTAAAAAAAATGTTTAACTTTGATTGCAGTTTAGGTTGATATATTACCTCATACCTTATAACATATAACTTTCTGTTTTCTTAAGGGGGAAATCTAGATGAATGAGGTCCCAATATGCTGTAAGTAAGCAATAATACCCAACAGGGTGGGCGGTATTGGAGAATAACGAACCACCCAGGGGTGTAATGAGGCCCAACGCCGCAGGCGGAGGACCTTATAGTCTATGGAAGGTCCGGTATTCCCCAATACTGCCCACCCTGCAGGGTATTATTGCACTTAGAAAATGGCACTATAAAAAAAATAAAATCAAGGAAAAATAGTTGTTTTTTTTTATTTTATCTTTTTATTTAATTTATAAAAGCAGCAATATTACAGGCAGCTATACATCACTTATTAAAACCAGTTGATAACATCACAATACATTACATGTATACTTGTAGCAGTCATATTAGGGGAAAATAAATTAACACCTTATTACTTCAGTATCCAGAGAATCATAATTACTCATTTTAAGTTCAGTGTGTGATCCATTCAAATCCAGATCAAATCAGGCATAGCACGGTGAGCCCTCCCCTTTCCCTCCCAGATTTTATTCCCCATTAAAATTCAAGAAGCATCACAGATCATATCCCAAGTATCTCTTCAGTGCAAAAGAAGAGCAAAATTACATGTTCAGTACATAGCTTAAGGTACCAAATCATCATAATGATTTAGTTGGTATGATATCCACTTTTGCCATTGTACATCAAATTTCTGCACTTTGTCCATCATCTTGGCTGAGAGTCATTCAAGGGCATACATCTCCCTGCACAAAACAATCCAGGCTTTTTTAGTGGGTATTTTATTTGTAAACTAAAGTCTAGTGATAATTTTGTGGGCTGCTGTTATAAATTTTTTAATTTATTTCAGCAAGTTTTTGTCAATTAGCAGACCTTTTGGTTTAATAAAAGTCAATATAAATGTGGGAGTGAATAAATCAGTGGAGTCAAAAATTACACTCAGCTCCTCGAGGATCTCCTTCCAAAACTTGGATAACTTAGGACATGACCAAAGGACATGGCTCTGATTTGCTCTATCATCCCCACATTCTCTCCAACACTGTCCTTCCCCTAATTCTCCCATACTGGCCAGCAATGCTGGTGTACGGAAGAAACGAGAAAGTACAGTTACGTAAGAACTTACCGTAACAGTAGATCTTCGAGAGAGGCTCTTGCAGTAGGTAATTACATATAGGACTGACACCGGCCGGCGGTAGGACCCCACGGAAAAATTTCTAGCTAGCAGTCCCTGGCGAGGAAGCGTCCCCAAGTCAGATGACCGGCGTCATGCGACGTCGGTATAAAGGGGTGGTCCCAGTCGCCCGCCTTCCAGTTCTCTCCTGCCACAGGCCTGGAAGGCCCAGACGAGAGAGAAGCAGATGTTTCCATTCCTGGAAAAGAAGCTGAAAAAGCCTAGGGGGAAGGAGGGCGGGAAGGTATTACCTACGCAAGAGCCTTTCTCGAAGATCGCCAGTACGGTAAGTTCTTACGTGAACTGTACTATCTTACTCGTGAGGGCTCTTGCAGTAGATAATTACATATAGGACTGAATTCCAAGCAGTCTGGAACAAATAAGAGGCACCGGGAGGAGGGAACTACTCCAGAAAGAAGCAGTAGCCGTGCAAGCCTCAAGACAGGAGGCCTTGCAAAACAGCTAGCCCGAAGCCTGCTCTATGACGAGAGGCAATGTCCAAACTATAGTGTTTCGTAAAGGTATGAACCGAAGTCCAGGTGGAGGCAGCACAGATGTCTGCCGCAGACACATTCTTGAAACAAGCTGCAGAGGCCGCTACTCCACGAGTGGAGTGACCTCTGACTTGACCCGGAAGGGTCTTGTTGTACTTGTCATAACAGAAAGTGATGCAATGAGCCAACCACTTCGATAGGCATTGCTTGGAAACAGTATTGCCTTCCCTTTTGTGAGCAAAAGAGACAAACAACTGATCAGTCTTTCTGAGATCCTTAGTCCTGTTGGTGTAGTATCTCAGAATCCGGTGAACATCCATGGTATGGAGCAAATATTGCCCTTGGTTAGAGTACTGCGTGAAAAAGGCAGGTAACTCTATGGACTGATTTAAGGTAGACTCAGCTACTACTTTAGGTAGAAACTTAGGATTCGTGCGAAGAGCAACTCGTTCTTTGTGAAAAATCAAATAGGGGATTTTACACATAAGGGCCTGGAGCTCGGAAATTCTTCAAGCAGAAGTAATGGCCACCAAGAAGAGCGTCTTCCTCGAAAGAAACTTCAGATCTGCAGTTGCTGCAGGTTCAAAGGGGGAAGAGTAAGTTTCTCGAGAACAAAGTTCAAGTCCCAAGGGGGAGCAGGAGTTCGGATAGGGGACCTCAGATGAAGGACCTCTCTGAGAAAGGTCTTAGAAACCTCCAGTTGGGCAAAGGCTTTATCTGCGAAGGGAGTATGGTAGGCTGAGATAGCAGCCATGTGCACCTTTAAGGAGGAATGACTGAGACCCAGGTCGAAGAGATGATGTAAGTATT
The DNA here is from genome assembly GCA_016271365.2 of Neoceratodus forsteri. Lineage (NCBI taxonomy): Eukaryota > Metazoa > Chordata > Ceratodontiformes > Ceratodontidae > Neoceratodus > Neoceratodus forsteri. Next base: position 292,593,363 of record CM057455.1, read on the forward strand.
CCAGCAGAACAGCCACTGAACAGGAGAATGGCTCTACGTTCCTGGATGCGGCCCAAATGGAGAATCTCTTCCATTTCATGGCATAAGTGGACCTAGTGGAGGGTTTTCGAGCCTCCACCAAAATCTCCGCCACTTCTGGAGAGAAGCCGAAACAGGATTGGGCTAAGTCTGCAGGAGCCATGCATGAAGTTGAAGGGACTTGAGACCTGGATGGACCAGGGTCCCCTGATCCTGGGTCAGCAAACCTCGAGATAAAGGAAGAGGAAGAGGAGGAACTTCTGAGTATTGTTGTAGAAGAGAGAACCAGATTTGCCTGGGCCAGAAAGGAGCGATGAGAATCATTCTCGTTCCTTCTGTGGATAGCTTCTGCAAAACTCTTGGGATCAGAGGGATTGGGGGAAAGGCATAGATGAATCTGTCCTTCCAGTCTAGAGATGGAGCATCGCTCCAGAAAGCGCCTTGCTCTGGAGCGAGCAAGCAAAAGCTGGGAAGTTTTGCGTTTAGGGGAGAGGTGAAGAGGTCTACCTGCGGAGTCCCCCAAAGCTGAAAGATACTGTCGAAGCACCTTGCAGTCCAATTCCCTCTCTGTGCCCTGGCAGAGGAGCGGCTTAGTTATCTGCCAGGGTGTTGTCGACTCCTGGAACATGGATCGCTGTGAGGTGAGCGTTGTGAAGAGTCGCCCATTCCCAAACCCTCATAGCTTCCCTGCATAGAGAGGTAGGAGGATTCCTCCTGTGATTGATGTACCACACACGCACATATTGTCCGTCTGGGCGGCTAGGTGGCCAGGAAGAATGTATTGGTGAAGGGCTTGGAGAGCATACAGCACAGCTCGAAGCTCGAGCACGTTGATGTGGAGAGCTAGTTCCAGTCTGGACCATAAGCCCTGGGTCCGATGAGGGCCCAGATGGGCTCCCCAACCTTCGCCTGATGCGTCCGTGGTCAGAGTCTGGGGGGGGAGGATGAAAGAAGGGGACCCCCCCAAAAAAGGTTCTCCGAACCATCCACCATTGCAAGTCCCGTGCCATCGGCAAGGAGATCAGAACTAGTTGATCTAGGTCGTGTACAAGTTGATCCCACTGGGAGCGAAAAGTCCACTGAGAGATCCTCATGTGGAGTCGAGCTCGGGGGACTGTCAGAATAGGGGCCGCCATGAGCCCCAGAAGACGGAGGACTGACCTCACCGGAACCCTCCTGCTTTTTGATAGCAGGGAAATCTAGGATTGAAGAGAGGCCGCCCTGTCTGAAGGCAGAAAGGCCTTGCTCACCGTCGTATCGAGGATAGTCCCGATGAACCGTAGTCTCTGGGAGGGATCCAAATGGGACTTGGAATGGTTGATGGTAATACCCAGGCCAGTGAAACCTGCTGGGTGAGGGAGAAAATCAGGAGTTCCTCCTGGGCAGGCCACCAGGACAGTCGTCCAGGTAAGGGCTTACCTGAACTCCCTTTATGCATGGGTGGGCCACTACCACAGCCAGGCATTTGGTAAAACTCGGGCGCCGAGGAAAGACCAAATAGGGTGCTCTGAACTGGTAGTAGTGGTCCCCTGAAGCATAAGCGAAGATACTGCGGTGAGAAAAGGCGAATGGGAATGTGCAGATGGGCATCCTGCATATCCAGCGCACAAAGCCATTGACCCGGCCGAAGAAGAGCAGAAGGCTCTGCAGAGAGCATCCTGAACCTTTTGTATTCCACATAAGGTTCAAGGAGCTGAGATCTAGAATGGGTCTGAGATCTCCCATCTTCTTTGGGACCAGGAAGAAATGGAATAGTAACCCGTCCCTCGAGCGAAGGGGAACAGGTTCTATGGCCTGCTTACGTGAGAGGGCCGAGATTTCTTCCTGGACCAAGGGAAGATAGTCTCTGGAGTATGATGACTTCAGAGGAGGGTGGCGGGGTGATTTCTGAAGAAACTCTATGGAGTGCCCCTCCGCTATATGCTGGAGCATCCAAAAATCCGTGGTTATCCTCTCCCAACCCGGAAGGTGGAGGGAGAATCTCCCTCCTACCGGTTCCTCTGGAGGTTCCGGAGGCGGTGGGAGAGGGATGGAGTCAGGTGGTGTGGGGCAGGGCTGCAGCTGAGGCACCCGCTGCTTTTTTGGGTGGAGGGGGCCTGGCAGCTGCGGGGGCCCGACGTTTAGTGGCCAGCCTTCCTTGGGGTTTTGCTTGAGGCCGAGTCCGTCTGCGAAAAGGACAGCGCTGCTGAGGATGGGGACGGTACATGGAATCCACGGATTTCAGGGCCGTCCCCTTCTCTTGCAAGTTGGTGATGATGTCTTTGACATCACCCCCGAAAAGCATCGACCCCCTGAAAGGTGCCTCTTGAATGGCGGATTGCACCTCCGGGACCAAACCTGACACACGGAGCCAGGCATGACACCATAGACTTACGGCGAAAGCGGAGCTCCACCCAGCAGTGTCCACTGCATTGTATGTCGCCCATAACATGTGGCAACTGGCCGAACAAGCAGAACGGACAAGATCTGCTAGCTCCTGTTTGACTTGGGAGTCAGGTAAGGAGTCTAGTTTAGATTCTGCCTTGGTAAGGATGGCCTTCTGGTAATCCCCATGTGGGTGACGTAATTCAGGGCCCGAATTCCCAGTGTGGAAGAGGCGTAAATCTTTCTTCCATACTGGTCCAGGAGGCGAGATTCCTTATCCTCCGGAGACAAGCTTAGATGTTTTGGATGTGCCGACCGGCCGTGAGCGGCGCTAATCACGACTGAGTCAGCACGAGGGTGAGAGTCAAGGTAGTCTACACCCTCGGGAGCCTGGTATAGTCTGTTGGACTTCCTGGGAAGTGGGGCTAACGCCGATGGTTGTTTCCAAATCGTGGTAACAAGGTGGGCGTGAGGCTCGATCCAGGGTGGCACTAAAGTTGGAGCTGTCATGGGCAGGTCCAGATGCTCGGCAAGTTTTAAACATTGGGGATCTGGTTCCAACGAACGCCACTGGTGAATTTCCTGGATTTTTCTAAGCTCCGAAGGAGACTTCGGAGGGGTTCTCGGCCGGGGCTTAGACGGAGAGTGGGGCTCGTCGTCTCTCTTGGAACATCTGTCGGAAGAATCCAAGGAATCCAGGAGGGAAGAAGAAGCAGAAGAGGAGTAAGACTCCCTCACACGACTAGGGGGAGGAAAAGGCTCTTGGGTGGTACCCGTGAACACGTATCCTGGCCTTCTCTGGATCCAGATGGAAGAGCCCTGGAGTCTGGAGGTGGTGAGGGAGTGTGCTGCCTTGGACGTAGAGGAGCCGGCGCGGCACCGTCGTCGTGAGGTGGCTCTCTACCTCCTTGGTGAGCTGAGCCTTGGCCTCAGCCCACCAAGAGGCCAGTCTCCTGCAGATCCCACGCGGCCAGGAGGGCGGTGGAGGTGGAAGGAGGGAAAAGAGTACAGAGTTGTACCAGCAAGGCAGTATCCATAACCCAGCTGCAGGAAGCCCGGCGTCGGGTAATGTGGCGTCGGAGGAACCGGCGTCGGGTACTGCGGCGTTGGATACTGCGGTCCCGGGTACGACAGTGTCGGATAAGACGGCGGGTACCCAGGAGCTGGGAGCTGCGGAGCAGGCGGCCCAGTCAGCCCGCCAGGCGGATCCCGTTAATGGGCCCAGAAGGCGGAGGCGACCGGAGGAACATCCCGGCATTGGCAGAACCGGCGTCGAGGGCCGACATCGAATCCAGTTCCATCGGAGGAGGGTCTGACAGAGGTGAAAGATCCCCGGCGTCGCCGGAAGGAGGAGAAAAATCCCTGGGGTCAGGCTGGGGTGACTCGGGGCTCCCCAGGCGGCGGTGAAGGCTGTGGGGAACCGAATGCGGCCGGACGAAGGGAGGTCAGTCGTCGGTTCCGTCGCCCGGCATGCGTCGGAGGAGCGACGTGCGAGCAAGGCAGATCCGGCGGCAGGCGCGGAGGAACAACCCCGTCGACACGGGGAGCCCTCACCGGGCGGGCGAGGGAAGGCGGCCCTGTCTGATGGGGAAGTGGTGCGTGCGCTGCCCCAAGGGTGAGCATCTTATCGACCCTCTCCATGCGGACGTCGGGCCGGCGTCTGACAGAAGGAGCTGCCCATGCCCAGTAGGCCGAACCTGCGGCTGAGAACCGGGGTGGAGGCCTCCATTCGCCCAGAGGCGCCCGCAGGCCCGGCACAAGCCAGGCAGGCGGGCTGATGCCTCCTCCAAACCCTTGGAGACTGCAGTCGGCGAGTCCCCGGAGAGATGTTACCTGGGCGCGACTCCAGCGGGATCGATGAAGAGACTTCTCCGGTCTCTCCTTGTCCTTCTTTTCCGATGTCCTTCCGGGAACTGGGCGCCTGCCTCAACTTTTTCAACTCTTTCTCCAAGAGACATCTTTTTCTTGAGGAGATGGGCTTCCAGGGACTGTTAGGCGCTGTTTACGGGTGGCAGCGTTGAAGTTGAGGGCAATGCTGGCACTTGTCAACGGGTGATTGGGGCCCTAGGCAGAAGAGGCACAGGGGACAGTCGTCCTTGTGGCCAGCAGTGGGGCGCACTTTGCAGGATGGCACTTGTTTTTGTGCTGGGAGGGTGTGGGGGACGACATACACCGACGATGTACCCGACGATTGAAAAGAATAACTGATTTGGGTAAAAAGGCGAAGGAGCAGGGCTAGCGAGCCACCGGAACTTTGCACCGCGAGTGCTGCACAAGCTAGCAGTGGGAAGAACTGGAAAACTGGCGACCGGGACTGCCCTTTTTATACCGCGTCGCATGACGCCGGTTCCTCGCCAGGGACTGCTAGCTAGAAATTTTTCCGTGGGGTCCTGCCGCCGGCCGGCATCAGTCCTATATGTAATTACCTACTGCAAGAGCCCTCTCGAAGTAAGATCGGAGTTTTCACATGTATAATTCACGCCAGTATGGTGAGAAAATGATTTTTATAGTTGGTAAAGCAGTCATTCCAGTCCTGCTCACTGATTGGTACCTGCAGTTCTTGTTCCCATCTAAACCTGACTGAGTTGGTCGAGTCTCCCTGTCTTTCATTTAAGGCCTTATATATCTTACTAATCAGGTGATCCGAGGTCATTCCTCTGATATGAGCTTGCAACAGCTGTATTATTTGCGTAGGGTTTTCACTTAGGGCTGCGAGCGACCGTTCATATGGCTGAAGGTATGATTTAAGATGCAAATAAGAAATAAAATATTTATGAGGCAAGTGATATTCCTTCTGATGGTAGACAACGGGAAGGAGACCTGTTCTGCCCACTAACTGGAAAATTAATAAAATGCCATATCTCTGCCATTGAACTACATAGGGGCCTGAGGGACCTGCTGTCAAATTTGCATTATACTTCAATGTTCCCAGAACAATTTTTCAGGGAATGTAAAATAATTATTACTGAACTTTAGCCATATTTTTAAAGGTTCCCTGGTGAACTTCGGATAATTCATTATCCCTTGGCATTTGGGGGGCGTCCCAAAAAGGAGCTCCTGAGTGTTGAATAGGTCTCCCCTGGTTACTTCTAATTACTTCCAGTGTGCATCATACTGTTTATTTAGCCAGTGTAGGACTACCCTTTACTGGGCTGCCATCGCATACTTTTTGAGGTCAGGGAGGTTAAGGCCACCTCTCTCTCTGGTCAGCTGCAGAATAGAATATCTAATTCTGGGATGCTTTCCGCTCCAAATAAAGCGGGATATCATTCTGTCCCACGTCTGGAAATATGTTTTAGCCAAGGTGAAGAGCAGTGTTTGAAGAAAGAAGAATATGCGGGGAAATGCATTCTGCTTAACTGTATCTATCCTACTCAAAAAGCTTAGGGGGAAGATGTGACCAACGAGATAGATCTTCTGTCAATTTTAGGGTTAAAGGTTCGAGGTTTGAGAGCTCTGCGTGAATGGGGTTCCTTATGAGCTTTATTCCCAAGTATCTCATCTCTTGTCTGTGCCACTTAAAGGGTAAGTCTTTTTTGAAGTGGAAGGGAGGTAATTGTACGTCAATAGCTCGGTTTTTGATTTGTTAATTTTATATCCTGCTACCTTACCAAATGTTTGTAGTGGTTTCCATACTTCTGGGATGGATTGTTCAGGCTCGGTAAGAGCCAGCAGAATATCATCTGCAAATAGTGATATCTTGTGCAGGCGACCTCCCAATGGAAGGCCCTCTATGTCCCAAGAAGATCTGATGGCAATGGCCAGGGGTTCGAGATATAGAGCAAACAATATTGGGGACATTGGGCATCCCTGGTGGGTGCCCCTATTGAATTGGAATGTATCTGAAAGTGCCCCATCCACCTTAACATTTGCTTTAGGGGAGGCATAAATATTTTTTAATTGTTTTATAAGTTGTTCCGAAAATCCAAAGTGCTCCAGAGTCTGCCATAAAAAAGACCAGCTGACCTGGTCGAATGCCTTTTCAGCATCTAACCCCAGTAGCACTAAAGGAATTTGTCTTTCTATGGCATAATTTACTAAGAAATGTGCATGCCTTATGGCATCGTGGGCTTGTCTGCTCTTAATAAAGCCCACTTGATTAGAGTCAATAATAGCTGGTAGTAAATGGTCTATTCTAGAGGCCATGGCCGACATGAACATTTTGTAATCATAATTTAGCACTGAAATGGGGCGAAATGAGGAGGGGTGTTTAACATCTTTATGGGGTTTAAGTATTACGGATATGGTGGCATATTGCCATGTGAGTGGGGGGGGGTTCTCCCTCCTGGACCACATGTAAGGCCGGGAGTAATATGGGTAGTAGCAGCTTTTTGAATTTGTTTCAAAATTCAGAGGGATACCCATCTGGACCTGGCACCTACAGGGTCTGAGCTTTTTTTCGAACTTGGAGTAGTTCTCCCTCTTTGATTGGCACCAGCAAGGCTTCAACCTGTAGTAGACTGATTCGTGGTATTGGTAAACTCTGTAAATATGATTTGACGTTGTCTAGGGGAATTTCCTCTTCTTTAGTGTACAATTCGTGGTAAAATCGCTGTAGAATAAGTCTAATTTCCTGGGGTCTTTTAGCTTATCTTCTAGTTTTAGGATCTACCATGCTGATTATGTTCGCTCTGGTTCTCTGTTCCCTCAATTTTCTTGCTAAATTTGTGGAGGCCTCAGGTCCCCCCCTCATATGTCTTAACTTTAGATAAAATAGTTGTTGTTGTACCAATTGGTCTACTATTTTTTGTAGCTTTTGTTTTACAATTCTTAATCGTTGTCATATTGTGAGGTCCTTTTGATCTGGCCAATGCTGTAAATGTAATAACTCCTCCTGCAGGTCTTTATGTGTTTTTCCCTCTGCCGTTTTTTAATGACAGAAAATCGTATGATCTCTCCTCTTAATACTACTTTTAAAGTATCCCACAGAATTGTGGGAGCAACTGCATGTTGCATATTTTCTTGTTTAATTCTAGGAATAGCCTCCTGGACCAATTCAAGGAACTCTGGGTCCCTAAGATGGGCAAGGTTCAGGCACCAATTGGTTTGCTTATATTACGCCCCTAAGTCCACCCTGAGATATAAGGGAGCATGATCCGATAAGAAGGTGATCCCATGCCATACATCATAAATGGAGTCTAAATGCTCGACTGTGGTTATAAAGTAGTCCAGTCGAGCCCCACTTCCCAAGTGTGGGGCCCAGTGGGTGTATTCTTTTGTCTTAGGAAAAAAATGTCTTCCAGTGTCCACCAAGCCCAGGGAAGTGATGGTTTGTTTTGTGTATTTTTGGACAGCGTTAGATCTATGGGCCAGAGGGGTATCAGCATCCAAAGAGGGGTTTAAAGTGATGTTCAAGTTTCCCCCCAGCAGCAACTGTCCCTCCATGAGGGACATTAAATCCACAAAGAATTTTACTGCTAAGAGCTTCCCTGGCCCAGGTCGGAAATAGACATATGACAGGGTAACGGGTCTTGAGTACAGCTTGCCCGTCACTATGGCATAGCAACCCTGAGGGTCACTAATCTCACTTTGTTTTTCAAAGGACACCTCCTGGGAGAGTAGAATCATCACCCCTCTCCTTTTCCCACCCCTATAGGATGATTCAGTTACTACAGAATACCCACACCTCTGAAATGTTTTATGTTCGTCTGAGGATATATGGGTTTTCTGCAGCATAATAAGCCCCGGTCTCTCTTTTCTGAATAAGTGAAATAATAAAGAGCGCTTTATTGGATTACCAATCCCATTCACATTTAAAGTTAAAATCAAAGCTGACTTAGCCATATCTACTTCTGATCAGTCCTTGTATGCATATTTCCTGCATGTTAAAAGTACAATATATTCCCTTCCTACCGTACTTATGCCTTTTCACCCCATGCTCAATAATATTGTATTATTAATTGCTTTATGTACCGTCACTGATACAAGTGAATTATAATGTCTGCCTGTTGTTCTGTTCAAACACCATAACACTGTCCGAGTGTTTAAAACTACGCAAGGATCTAAAAAATTCGGCACTACACTTATAGCAACTAAACACGTGCAGGCCTGTTGCATTTTAACGTTACACATGATGCTCAGTACTTTTAGGCCTGCCAGATTAACCAAATGCCAACAGGGTATCAACTTTTTTGTACCAGCAAATTGTACCTGCTGTAACAGGTCTCTGAACCTGGCAGTAAATGTAAGCAGCTCCCAAGGTAGGGAGAGGACAGATACCTCTCCTTTGAAGGGGCAGATGTATGTGCCCTGAGGGGGAGTGTCAAGGCAACACCAAAGGCCCCCAGCACCACTATTTCCCTGGTACCTAGTGGTGCAGCAGACCACAATGGAAATAAAAATGAGGAACAATGAGCCTCAGGAAATGGTCCCTATGTGCCTCATCTCCAGTAAGGCCTTATGGATACGTCGACCGTTTAGGGATGGATTTCTGACCCTATAATGGTCAGGTGGGTATGTAGCACTGCAAAAAATGCATTACGTCATGCTGACTTTCCTGGGCTACGGTATAATTTAAACAATAACTATGGGAAGACTATCAGCAAGCTCCGGCGGGGGAGATAATCCAAGGGAAATTTAGAAACATCCTTCTGACTCGCTAACCTTTTTCCCATCTGTAGGCTTGGGAATAGAAGCAGGATTTCCACTTCCCAATGTCCCCACCCCAAACAGACTTCCCCGAGTTGCACTGTGTAGTCCCTGTATGCAGTCACCACCGCATCAAGTTACCAGTTTTTAAGTCATTGCAGAACCTCTCTCGCCACTCACTCCGGTGCAGGTCACTGAAATCTTTGTAAATGTTTTTTCACATCCTCCAGGGTTGCTTGACTCTGTCTCTTTCTGGAACCCAGATCCCTAGCAGTTTCCCAAGCAGCACTGCGAAGGCCTTGCCGAGTTTTCCTGAGTGAGGAGCCTTCCTGGGTGGATTGAACCAGGCCCCTGAGTTGAAGAGCTTTCGTTGCTTCATCTGGTGTCTCAAAGGTTTGGGGGCCATCTGGAAACATGATGACTAGTCGGGCAGGGTATGGAGTAGCAAATTTTAGTTGTTGTTGCTTTAAAAGACGGAGTATTGGAGCGTAGACCCTGTGCTTGGCTGAAATAGATGGGGAGTAATCGTTGTCAAAATAAATGCGCTTCCCTTAATACTTAATATCCCTCATTCTCCAGGCTCTGGTAAGGATAATTTGTTTAGCAGTATAGTTTAAAAACTTCATTATGATGGAGCGAGGTCGTCTGTCTGGCTGAGTTGGTTTCGGCGATAGAGCCCGATGGACTCGCTCTATGTCGAATTTAAAAGCTGGGTCTAATTGCAGAGAGTCGCGGAGGAGCTCCTCCACAAATTTTAAAATCTCTCTCCCGTCTTCGTTCTCCGGAATCCCATGTATTCTCAAATTATTCCTGCACAATCTGTTTTCCAAATCCTCACATTTGTCTTTTATAGCATGCTGTTCATCTAGCAAGAGCACTACCATGCGTTCCAGCATGTCAGTCCGATCATCTAATTCAGTATGTTGTGCTTCAACTTCAGTAACACGAGATGAAAGTTTACTGATTTCTGTAGTTAATTCTGACCGGAAAGTACAAACCTCGTCCTGAATTCCTGCAACTCTGCTGGAATGGTAGCATTGCTGGGTTGTTGAGAGGAGGCCCCATTTGAAGCCGCCATGTCTGGTTGACTGCAGAGCTTAATGAAGGGTGAGAGAATCCTGCCGAATCCTTGCTTCTGGTGGCGCGTACAGTCCCTTTTTTCCTCCCATTCAATGTTGTGGCTCTCCCTGATATTCTTTTTTGATTATTTTTGCATTTTATTTATGAGAGAGTCTGTTTTTAGTCCAGGATCAGCAGAGCTAGGTTTTATCCTTGCATCCCGGTTGGTGACGTCACCGGAAGTCCTCCCAATGAAAAACTGTTTAATAAAGAATTAAGTTTTGCAGTAAACAGTTCCTCCACCAGGATTTGAATTTTTTTTTTTTTTTTTAGCAGTTACAGCCCCCTCTAGTGGTCTATTTTGTTTGTTGATTGGAACACCCCCAAGCAGCACCTTTGTTTCCCATGTTCTCTTTCTGTTTAGTTTTATTTTGTTTTTGTTCACCTCCCCCCCCGATGAGATCCCCATGCAATGAGCTGGTCATGTGTCGCTGACAGCTGTCCCATTTAATTTTGAGCGGGATAAATTATTTCTGCAGTGCTGCATGTCCCGGGGTTCCGTGCTGAAGGAAGAACTCTTTTACTGCAGAAGGACTGAGAGATCGTGAACAGGTAAGGGGCTGTATCTGAAGTGCAGATTTTTTTTTTTTTTACATTGGAGATGATTAAAAAAATAGAGCTGAGAGAAAACCGAGTTGGTGGCAGGGCACGGGGTCTGCCTGCTGAGAAACACAATGGACCAGTGTCTGGAGAAGCGGGCGCAAGATCATGATCAGGAGACTGCTGTTGGAAGTGAGCGCGGCTGGGAGAAATTATGAACTGTGTGTCTCCTTGACCGCAAAAATAAAAACTGCAGTGTTTTTTTTTCTTTCTACATGTCATGGTATTAGGTAAACTGAGACAGACATGGGCCGGGGGAAGGACTGGTCAGTCTCTAACTCGCCTGCTAAGCGATATAGAAAAAATGGCAACAGATCGACTTTGAAAATTTGGGGTGCCCAATGATTCACTAAGTAATGGGGCACCCCAAGTTGGCACTTGTTTTTTTACGGGGCTCTACTGAAAAATAAATGTTTGCTGAGCATGGCTTTTAGCCAATCAGCATGCTTTAGTTTTCAAGCCCATTTTCTAACAAAAATTAATCATTTATTTTTATTCATGGTAGAATTTTGAGTCAGGAACTAATTTACAATGGTTTCTAATGTATCATTTACAGGTGTGTCGTGTCCTGGGAGCGCAGGGCAGTTAAGTAATTAGCTCAAGGTCACACACTATAAAAGTGGAGGTTGTGGGAATCAAACCCAGTACTTCTCAATGCATTCAGTTCATTTACAGCTCCTTACTCTTTTCTCTAGCCTTTCAAATCTACATTCATGTGGGAACTGAGTGAGACAATTCCAAGAAGCGCTTTAAGGAACAATGTCCTTTCTAATCCCCATTACATAATGAACCTGCTCAGCCAACAGTATTTTTTATTTATCATACTGCAAGAAAGCACCCTTACAAGCTAAATCCCACAGAGGATAACACTGAAGAAATCACTGCATAAACATTTTAAGCTCTTATCAAAGAAGCATTCAGACACCCTCTCAATTGATACCACATGGGGGGGGAAGTATAGGAAAAGTACATTAAACATGCTGAGATTTAAAAGGCATGCATCCCAAGAGCTTTACATGGACATCCCACCAATTAATACATAGCAACTCCCTTTTAGAAAGTACAGAAATGTATTTAATCAGGCTGCAATTTTCCAAATTCATGGATTTCAAGAACTGTATCCTAATATTAATTTTTTTAAGTTTATATTATTTTTTTTTCAATAAATACAGGTGACAGAGAGCACTGGGATACAAAAGACATCTGTCAATAAAATATTATCAAAACCTAATCCACACAATACAGGTAAATGGTAAGGCAACCATGAAATAGAGACTGGGGGAGATGCCACGATAGCTGTGCCTGAGGATGGCAACCTACCAAGCGAATAGCCTGCTGGCACATTGAAAGTATCAACCTCATCTAAGGGAGAACTGCAACAGGAAAATGTACTAGCGTACGTCAGGTCTGACAGATTGGTAATATTGAACTAGAAATGGTATCAAGGAACAAAAAGGGGGTCTACACACATAATAAGTTTGCCAGTGTCTCCAAATCTCATGAAACCTATCCTCCCCTCGGTCTCTACCAGCAAGTAATCTTTTCCATATGATAAATGGTCAAAATAATTTGATGCCAGTGCTACAAGGTTTGGGGGGTGGGGATTGAAGCCAAAGTCTGGCTACAGCTTTTTTGGCTGCTGATATGAGCACTGGTATGAGAGAATCAGAACAGACTCTAATTCCGACAGGGAGAATGGGTAATGGTTTCACAGAGGGAATGGGTAGGCTAGTATCAAGACAGAACACCCCAAAGGGCTGTTCCAGAGAGCACCAAAATTATTGGACCACAGGGCAACGCCACAAAATGTGGGCGAGATCTGGAACCTCAGTACCAGTCGCCAGCAACCTCCACAGTGTGGTCCCATATATTTAATCTGAACTTCAGGTGTACAAAAGTAGGTCGGGGTGACATTCCCAAACAAATTCTCACCAAAAGGGGAAGAGATCACCTTTAAGGCTAGTAAAGAATACCGAGTCCAAACCTCCAGGGTAACAGCTAGCTGTAGATCAAGATTACAGCTACGTAGAACATTATTCTGAGTTTGAAGTCCAGACTTCCTGCGGTCCTCAATAAAAATGCCCAGTCAAGAGCTGTCAGGACTCCCCTTTTAATGAAGTCATGCAGATGCAAAGCAACGGAGGGACTGGATCAGGTAAGCTGGGTGGATCATGATGAAAATGAAAATATGGGAATGAAAATATGGGACTGGACCTGGAGGCATCTATAATGTTCTCACTCCATGAGTCCAATTTGCTCCTGGAGAGACTGAAAGGGAAGGACCCCTTCTTCACTTAGGAATTGAAATAAAAAGTGGAGGCCTAATTGCTGCCATCTATGAAAGGTCAAGTCGATATGGAGAGGAAGAAAGTCCAAGTATTTCTTCAGCAACTGACAGCACCAAAGCATGGCTCCACGTCCAAAGACTCTTAACAAATTGCTGCTGTTGTTGCAAGGTAATGGCTGTATACGTCATAAACTGATGAAGCAGCACATTCCTGAGGGGATGGGAAAACAAGAACTTGGGAGCATCAAGGAGGTCATTGAGGTTCAGCTCCATATGCTTCCAGGGGGTAGCACAAGTGACAGAGAGCCGGCAACAAATTATTCGTAGCTGAGCCACAAGCGCATAATCCATCATATGAGGGAGATCAAGTCCTCCTCTGTCTCTGGGGAGCTGAAGAGTCTGAAATCTTACCCTGGGTGACGGCCACCCCAAATATAATGGGAAATTAGCTTATCCCATGCCTTAAAGTACATACGAGTTGGTACTATGAGGAGGGTCTGATGGAAGTATAAAATTCTAGGCAGGATCATCATCCCTATGGAGTCTACTTTAGGAAAAAAAAACACTAAGAGAGAGAAGGGACCGAGAGTTTAGATCAGATGTCAATTACTGAGTGATCAGTTCAAAATTAAGAATTTCAGCATTGTCCAAGTCTCCAGATGTAATCTGATATTTCACTAAGGTTGGAATTTGTTCAGCGAGCAATAATCTGGTCATTATTTTTTCAAACAACAGGAATCCATCAATGATGCTTTACAGTAAGTCAAGTCAAAATTGTTAATGCTTTTTGTGTGAAGAAGTCCAGGATACCCTAGTTAACACCTTTTTCTGCATCTAAACTGAGGAGTAGAAAAGGAGTTCTGGTGTGTTCTGTATGATGTATAATGTATGTTGTATTTGACGGCAGGGTAGACAGCAAGGAGGGGGTAAGGGAGCTGCAGAGGGACCTGCAAAGGTTAGAGAGGTGGTCCAACGTCTGGCAGTTGAAACACAACACAAGAAAGTGCAAGGTGACGCATACAGGGAACAAGAACCCCCAGAAAGGAGTACACTATGGGCGCGGTTACCCTATTTCAGAGGAAAGGGACTTGGGGGTCATCATAACTAACTTCCTAAAACAAGCTACCCAAAGTAGCAAGGCTTACAGCAAGGCACCCAGAATGCTGGGGTGTATTAGAAGGGTTTTGTAGCTGGAGGAAAGAACACTACCTCTCTATAGATCACTGGTGAGACCCATCTGGAATACTGTGCCCAGTTCTGGAGTCCTCACCTGAGGAAAGACAAAGACAGGCTGGAGATGGTGCAGCGCAGAGTAACAAAAATGATTCAGAGTCAACAGGGCAGAGCCTAGGAGGATCGGCTCAGGGCACTGAACACATACTCATTGGGAGGCCAGAAGGGACGGGGGAGACAGAGACCTTCAACTTCCTGAAAGAAATAAACAATGTAAACTGTGAAGAACTAGTTAGGAAAGGTGGGTTGAAAACAAGGGGACATGAATATAATCTGGCAGGTGGAGATTCAGGAGGGATGCAAAAAAGTTTTACTTTACAGAGAGAGAGGTTGAGCCATGGAACAGTCTGCCAGCAGAGATGGTGAGCACAAAAAACATTAATGGGTTCAAGCATGGTTGGGACAGAGTAAAGGGCTCACTAGTTTCTCACGGGGTATCAGTAAGGCAGAGAGCAAAGGCTGTGTGTGATGGGGTCGCAGGGAAAACCCTGTCTACACAACAGCTCATGGGGCAGGTGGTAAGGGAGGGTAACACTGGGCAGATAGGATGGACCAATGGTCTTTTCCTTTTTACTGTCTCTTATTTAAAATTTTTTATTTATTTATTCGGTTTCAATGTAGCAGATACAATGAAAAAACCATGATTGGTTCTGAGTACAGAAATACATATCATATAATTGAATAAACAGCATTACATACTCTGCTTCCTTTGTTGCACATATGTACTGAATTCTTGTACGCTGATGTAATTACCCCTACATGCACCACATGGCATTGACCGTGAACATAAAATGGTTTAATTTTTTCAGTCTCTGTGCAGTGCACAACAACATGCTGCATTTGCATGTATTCCTTAAATTTGAAAATCATCCCAACAGAATCTACAGATGTCCATATAAGAGGTCCCCCCTCCAAACAAATTCATACTGTCCCTATTGATAGCTAACACAGAGCATCGAATAGCAAGGATTCAAACATTTTCTGATAGTATGTATATTCATTCCAGAGTTAAAAGTTCAATTCAAGAGTTCAGGAGTTAAAAGATTGCTGGCAGTATAGCCTTGAGGTTAGAGTAATAAGCTGCAAATAAGCGTGGTACATCCAGCAGACATGGGTTTGATTTCTACAGCCTCTGCATGCTACTGTGTGACTCTGAGCAAGTCACTTAACCTAACCAGTGCTCCTGGGGCGCCCCTGAAAACAGGCACTTGTGCCTAGTGGGCCCTACCTGGTTACCAAAGAATATAAAATAGGCAAGGAAATCCCTGTATCCTGAGTGGCTGAGACTTGGTTCTAGCCATTGCCTTCAGAGAACACTACCAATGGCTAAAAAGAAGCCCCTGCCAACCAAGGCAACTCACAATTCAATTCAATTCAATTTTTGTTCAACCATAGATACATAGATACATAGACAGTGTTGGCAGATAAGGGCCTATGGCCCACCCAGTCTGCCCACTTGAGCTTGTAAGTTCAGTTTATGCTTTCCTAGAAGTCTGTGGCCCCTTACCCCTGACCTCCAGAATTCCTTTATGTCTATCCCATGCATTCTTAAATCCTGTGATTGTTTTAGCCCCACCACTTCCTCTGGCGGGTGTTCCACTTGTCCACCACCCGTTCTGTGAAGAAATTCTTCCTCATGTTTCCTCTGAATCATCCTCCTTCCAACTTCATCCCATGCCCTCTAGTCCTGGAACATCTTTTCACTTAAAAATAGTATATTCCTGCACCTGTTCCTCCTGTAAGATACTTGTATGTCTCATCATATCCCTCTCCCTCCTCTCCTCCAGGAGTACATGTTCAGTTCCTTCAACCTGTCTTTATAGGACTTGTGATGCAATCCATGCCCATCTTTGTTGCCCTCCTCTGAACCCTCTCTACCCTGTCTATGTCCTTACGTGGGTATGATCTCCAGAACTGTCCGCTGTACTCCAGGTGGGGCCTCACTAGTGTCTTGTACAGCGGAATTATGACCTCCCTTTCCTGCTGGTGATGCCCCTGCCTATACATCCCAGCATCCTATTTGCTTTACCTGCTGCCTTGTCACACTGTTTCCCTACCTTGGGGTCATCAGAGATGATAACCCCAAGATCCCTTTTCTGCTTGGTGCATGCTATATCCTCACCCCCAACTGATATACTGTGCCAGGGTTTTTGTGTCCCATATGCATTATCTTGCACTTCCTTGCATTGAATTTCAACTGCCAAACCCCTGACCATTCTTCAAGTTTCTGCACGTCCCTTCTCATTCTGTCTACACCCTCTGGTGTGTCTACTCTGTTACAGAGCTTTGCGTCATCAGCGAACAGTGAAATTCTGCCTTCTAAGTCCTGCATAATGTCACTGATGAAGATGCTGAATAGGACCCGGTCAGCACTGATCCCTGTGGTACCCACTGGTCACTCTTCCCTCTGTGGAGTGACAGCCATTTACCACCACCTTCTGTGTCCTGCCCCCAGCCAGTTACCTACCCACCACACTACTGTCCTGCCCGCACCATATTCCCCAGTTTGTAATAGTCTTCTAGTGGCACAGTGTCAAAGGCCTTGCTGAAGTCCAGATAGGCCATGTCCACTGCCCTCCCCGATCCACCTCCCTAGTCACCCAGTCAAAAAATTCAAGGAAGTTAGTCTGACATGACCTCCCCCTGGTGAAACCATGCTGTCTTGGGTCCTGTAGTCCATTGACAACCAGATGTTCCACCAATCTCTCCTTCAGTAGTGCTTCCATGATCTTCCCCACTACCGAGTTGAGGCTGACTGGTCTGTAGTTCCCTGCTTCCTCTTTGTTCCCACTTTTGTATAAGGGGACTACATCTGCTGGCCCCTAGTCTTTGGGTACCTCCCCTGTTTCCAGTGATCGGCTAAACAGGATAACCAGAGGTTCAGCCACCACCTCTCTTAGTTCTTTAAGGACCCTGGGGTGCACCCCATCTGGCCCCATTGCTTTATCAACTCTTATTACTTCCAGTTCCTTCAGGACCCTTTCTCGTGTAAAGGGACTTGTCCATTTCTGCACCATTCTCACCCCTTATGCTCCTTCAGACCCATACCCTCTTCTTCCTCAGTAAAGACTGAGCAGAAATACCTGTTCAATATGTCAACTTTACTGTTGTCATCCTCCATGACCCCATCCTCCCCTTCAGTCTCACTATCCCTCCCGTTGTCTTTCTTTTTTCACTTATGTACCTGTAAAAGGTTTTGTCCCCTCTACCCACTGATTTTGCAATGTGTTCTTCTGTCTGAGCTTTGGCTTCCCTTACTGACCTCCCTGCCTCCCTTTGCTTCTCCTGGTACTTCTCCCTATCCCCTTCTGCCTGTGTCTTTTTGTATTGCCTGAATGCAATCTTTTTGGCTTTCACCTTCTTTGCTACCTCTTTGGAAAACCATAATGGTCTCCTCTTCCTTTTCCTCTTGCTAACCTGCTTAATGCATAATTCTGTTGTTCTTGTAATCCCCATTTTAAATACTGCCCACTGTTCCTCAACCCGATTCCTGTCCCATTCCTCTTAATGCCTCTTTCAAGTATCTCCCCATTTTCCCAAAGTCTGCCCCCTAAAATCCAGGATACGTGTTTTTGTGTGGTTTGGTTCTGCTCTTTCTGTGATTTCAAACCACAATGACTGGTGATCACTGTTCCCCAGGTGCTCCCCACTGTTACCCCATCACACTGTCCCTGTTTGTGAGCACAAGGTCCAGTATTGCCTTCTGCCGAGTTGGTTCCATGACCAGTTGCTTGAGGAAGGCACCCTGAAGGGATTCCAGGATAAATCTGCTCCTAGTTGATGCTGCAGCTAGAATGCTCCAGTCCACGTCTGGAATATTGAAGTCTCCAACCAGTACTACCTCACCCTTGTCTGCCATCCTTTGGATGGCTAGCATCATCTCCCTATCTGTTTCTTCCTCCTGGGCTGGTGGTCTATAGACCACACCTTGTGAGGATGGCTGGCCCCATTTTCCTTTCCAGCTTAACCCACAGTATCTCTCCCCATTTGTTCCTCCTGGATCTCTGTGGCCCTTATGTCATTTTTCACATACAGTGCTACTCCTCCTCCCTTCCTGCCTGCTCTGTCTCTTCTGAATATGTTGTAGCCAGGTATGGCCGTCTCCCAGTCGTGGTTATCATTACACCAGGTTTCAGTGATGGCCACAATGTCCAGGTCTGACTGCACCATGACAGCCTCCAGATCTTCCATCTTGTTGCTAAGGCTCCTGGCATTTGGCAGAACATCCTTGAGCAAGCTCATTTACAAGATGGTCCTGGGAGGACAATAGGCAATTACATCAATCAGAGAAGGTTTACAAGTAAACATATACTGGTAACACATATGAAGTACATGGCAAGTCACAAAGGCAGTGGCATATATGGATACACATAAAAAGAGGCGCCTGAGGACAATAGGCTATACAGAGGATTTCATGATATCTAGGTGTGTCCAATATCATAGACTACAACACCACCATTACATAGAAAACACCAGAAGCTACAACACATCCTTACTCAGGGTTCATTAGAAGGGAGACAGAGTAGGTGAGGTAAGGGTACTTAAGTGCTTGGACGTGATTAGATGGGAAGGTAATTAGAAGTGGGAGGTACAGTAAGATAGGAGATCGAAAGGAGTAGAGGAAGGGGATGACTGTCGGTGGGGGCGGAAAAGTGATTATAGCAGTCACATACAGAATTCATAAGCCAATTACTTCCTGAATTCCATCACAAACATGGCTGCAATCTTTACTCATATATAAAAACCTTCAACTAGGCCCTAAAAATAAAAGTCCATTAAATTAAATAAAGTAACTAATTAATGGTCACGCCCATCCATAAAGGAGGATCACGTGAACATGTGGAAAAGTGTCATTCCATATCGATCCTCTCCATCTTTAGCAAGGCACTAGAGAGGGCAGTCTATAACCAATTAACAGAGTTTATTGAGAGGAATAACGTATTTACACATAGACAACATGGTTTTAGAAAAAAACATGGCACTGACACTGCCTTTGTCTGTCTCACCGATCATCTCTTCACAGCTTTTTTTTTTTTTTTGAACTTTGTTTATTCTCCCCTACCTCTTAGTCTCTCTCCAGTGTGGTCTCTCAGTATGTTGGCTCTGCCCATCCAGCCTGAAGCCCAGACATCCACACTCCGGTTGTGAGACCCCCCACTCCATGTGCAGCCTTACCCTAACTCCTTGGGTCTGAGTCTCCCGAGGAAGGACCGCCACACTCCTTACCAGTGCTCTATCTATAGTGCTGGAGGGCTGCTACAAATGAAGGAGGGACCGGAACGGACGTCCTGGTGCCTGGTGAGGGATGTGGGGCCGCAACCACTGGACCCCACCTTACCGCCTACTAATGGCAGAGTTCTGCTACGTTTGCCCTTTGGCATGCGGATGTGCAATGACATTCACTGCATAAGGCGATCCCGCACCCACCTACAGGATGTCTGCTGCTGCCACCCTACCCCTCTTGGAACGTGCACTGCACAGCCGAACCCCAAACCACTAGGGGCTACCAAAGCTGTGCACTGCAAACCTCCATCGCCCGGGAAAGGAGAACTGCCTGTCAGCAGCTCGATCTCAGTCCACGCCCTCCCCCCACCCAGCCGACCCCCAATGGCCCGAGTTCACTCCCGAACCCAGGTTGCTGGCATAGTGCAAGGTTTGGCATCCAGTGCCTCAACCCTCCGTGCCACTGGGCCAGCTTCTCTCTTCACAGCTCCTCACAAAGGCCTTTACACTGGATCAGTTTTCACAGACCTCGCCAAGGCCTTCGACTTGGCGGACCATCAGCTGCTCCTAGCAAAACTCAAACTCATAAGCCTCGACTGACAGTTTGGTGGTTTACAGACCACCTTCAGGGGAGATCCCAATTTGTCAGATGGCAAGGTGCGCAATCTGAAAAAGGCCTAATTCTTGATGGGGTTCCCCAGGGATCCATCCTGGGGCCCTTACTATTCTCGATTTTCATAAACGATATGCCAAATCATGGTTGAGAGACAAACATACTCCTATGTGCAGATGATGCGGTGCTCTACAGGTCCTCCAAGGACCTGAGTTCCCTGAACAATTCTTTGACTAGTGACCTGCAATTCCTAGAGGGTTGGCTGGCAAGAAACAGACTAGTGCTTAATAGTAAAAAAAAACCAAAAAACAGGTTACTCACCTGTAACAGTAGTTCTAGGAGTGATATATGTTGTTCATCCACACTTCTTGGCATGTCCCTTTCCCTTTAAGGATCACTGGAAGGTCTTCAGGCTGGCTCCTCCCACCCACCCACCGGGTGGTATAATCATAGCTCCGCCCCATGGCGCCTGATCTTAGCTTGCTGGAAGCCACGTGTGTGCGTCACAGCAGGGGAGGTCGGGTGGGTCCGTGAGGAGGAACAACATATACCACTCCTAGAACTACTGTTACAGGTGAGTAACCTGTTTTTCTAGGGGTGTGGATATGTTGTAAATCCACACTTATTGGCAGACTCCTAGCAGTTCTCCAGGAGGAGGGAGGCAAGATGCACACCCCAACTGAAATACTTACTTGGGGAACAGAGATTGGAGAACTGAGGCCCCAAAACCAGCATCCCGGTGTGACTCAAGGTCGATGTGGTAATGGGTGATGAAGGTGTTTGCTGACTTCCAGGTAGCAGCCCAACAGATTTCCTGTATGGGGATGTCCCTGGAAGTAGCCACTGATGCAGCAGTATGGTGGGTGGAATGAGCTCTTATCCCTCTGGGAGGCTCCTTGCCTGCCAACTCATAGCATAGACTAATGCAAGATGGTAGGTGACAAATAGCTGGCGAACCTCTCCCCGAATTTCCGCTGTCCTCTCCTTATAGTAGGAGAGAGCATGCCTGAGGTCCAGAGTATGGAGCCTGTACTTGGCATCCGAGGTGTAGTTAGGGTAATATACCGGCAGAGTCAACACCTGGTTAAGTCGAAACTCTGACACCACTTTCGGAAGGAATTTTGGGTGGGGGTGCAGGACAACCTTGTCCCTGTAGCAGACCAGATAAGGGGAGTCCACCGAGAGCACCTGGAGCTCCTCTGTCCTTCTGGCAGACGTGATAGCCACCAGGAAGGTCGTCTTCCACGACAACTGTGACAACTCACTCTTGTGCATTGGTTCGAATGGCTTGCCCATGAGCTATGCCAAGACCAGTAGATCCCACAGAGGTGGAGGTTCACGCACTGGAGGGGATAGGTGATCCAGGCCTTTGAAAAAGCACCTGACCACTGTCTCCTGTGCCAATGTCTACTGACTGGCCCATGCCTGGTAAGCAGAGATGGCTGCCATGTGCACCCTAAGGGTCGATGACCGAAGACTCCCTATGGAGAGCGACCAAAGGTAGTCTAGAATGTTAGCCACTGGGCAGGACAGAGGGTCCAGGCCCTTGCCTTGACACCAAATGGAAAACCTTTTTCACTTGAAGGCATAACATTTCCTGGTCGACTCCTTCCTGGATGCTTCCACTACTGTGAGTACATCCGTGGAAAGACCCAAAGCCTGGAACTCTAGCCGCTCAGGTACCAGGCTGTCAGGTGCAGGGATTGAAGGTCCGGGTCAAGAACCTTCCCCTGATTGACTGAGATAAGGTCCGGGTGTGCTGGAAGACGCCTCGGGAGCCTGTTGCTGAGGCTGAGGAGATCTGGATACCAGAACAGGCGGTGCCAGTCTGGGGCTACCAGGATCACCTGCGCCTTGTCCTTCCTCACCTTGAGGCGCACCCTGTGGATCAAGGGAAATGGAGGGAAAACATAGAAGAGGCCTGGGGTCCACGGCCTCGAGAAGGCATCCCCCTGCAGTGACCCCTGCTGAGGTGCGTGGGCATGAAACAGCCTCAGCTTGGTGTTTTCACTGGAGGCAAACAGGTCCATCATCGGTTTACCCCAGTGGGAGAACAGGCTGTAAGCTACATCTGGATGAAGAGACCACTTGTGGGATGTCTCGCCTATGCGGCTGAGAGCATCCGCCAGTTGATTTGAGGCTCCTGCTGCATGGATGGCTGGGAGATCTGCCTCCAGTCGGCTCATGAGTGTCCAGATGCAGAAGCGCTTCCCTGCGCAGCAGCTGGGAGTATGTGCCACCCTGCTTGTTGAGGTAGTACATGGTCGCGGCACTGTCCATCTTGACTTGAACCACTTGACCCCGGAGCTGAGGAGTGAACGTTGACAGCATCAGTCTGACCACTCTGAGATACAAAAGGTTGATGTGGTAATGGGACTCCTGGGGGTCCAGAACCCATGGGCCCTGCTGTCCCCCCATGTGGGCTCCCCAGCCCATGAGAGAGGCATCGGTCATGAGGACGACCGTCGGCTTAGGGCAAACAAATGGGATCCCTACCTACAACTGGTCTAGGACGGTCCACAACTGGAGAGCATCCCACATCTTCTGGGTCACAGTGATCAGCTGGTCAAAATGACCTAGGCGCTGAGTTCACTGGGTGGCCAGCTCCCATTGAAGGGGGCACACAAGTCAACAGACCACAGAGGTGCAGGATGCCACGTAACCCAGAAGGTGCAGAAAGTCTCGGGCAGGGTGCAACTGCCCAACCAGAAATGATCGGGCAAAGGAGGAGAGAACCTACACCCTGTCCGCCGGGAGCCGGGCTCTGGCTCAGCGAGAGTCGAGCTCTGCCCCGATGAAACACATCACCCGAGAAGGCACGAGTTCCGACTTGGCCTCGTTGATCAGGAGGACAAGCTGGGAGCAGGTCTGAAGGGCCAGGTCCCTGGACCTCTCCACCTCCTGTTGGGTGGAACTTACTAAGAGCCAATCATGGAGGTAGGGGTATATTCTGATCCACTGACACCTGAGATGAGCTGCCACCACTGCAATGCATTTGGTGAAGACCCATGGGGCTGATGACAGGCCGAATGGCATGGCTCGAAACTCGTATAGGGTTCCCTCTGCCCTGAAGTGGAGGAACTGCTGGTGGGACGGACGGATTGGGATGTGAAAGAATGCATCCTGGAGAGCCAGTGAGCAGAGCCACATGTTTTGCTCTAGGGATGGTATGATCTGGGACAGAGTTACCATCTGGAAGTTGCGTGGCCTGAGATACTGATTCAGATCATGCAGCTCTAGAATGGGCGCCAGCCCCCCCGTCTGCTTTGGAACCAGGAAGTACCTGGATACGAACGCTGAGTCTGGTGGAGGATCTGCCAACTTAGCTACTGCCTCCTTGAGGAGGAGCTGAGCAATTTCGTCTCGAAGAGCCGACTGAGCGTGGGCGGAAACTCTCTCCTCCCGTGAGGTGTGGGCTCGGCTTGGAGGGCACTGCTCGAATTCCAGAGGCAGACTCTGGCCGACCACTTCTAAGACCACCTGTCCGTGGTTACAGCGGACCAGGTGGAAAGGAAGTGACAAAGCCGGACCCCCATGGGAGGACCCAGAGCTGGCATGATGCGAACAGGGGTGGCAACTCCTATCCTGTCACTAGGCAGGCTTGGAGGAAGAAGGTCCAGGGCCTGAACTCCGACCTCCTTTACGGGCCTGGAAAGGTCCGGGTTTGGGGCGGGGATGCCAAGCTTGAGCCTGCTGCTGCTGCTGACCTCCCTGAAAGGAGGGCTGCTGCTGCTGGGCCGCAGAGAAAAAATGCAGAAAATGCTTCATCTTCTGCTGCTTCTTGGGACCAGAAGAACTCTGAGCAGAAGTGGCGTCCAAGGTGGCACTGGACTGCTTGATGCGCTGAAGGTGACCAGCCACACCTGGGCCGAAGAGATCGGTGCCCAGGAAAGGCACATCAGCCAGTTTGTGCTGGGTATCCACAAGGAACAGAGCCTCAGCCAAGCCCTGCGGTGGGAGGCAACAGCGTCTGCCAACAAATGGGCACATGAGTCCCCAATGTCCAGGGCCATCTGGAGCTGCTGCGTAGC
Organism: Neoceratodus forsteri; assembly: GCA_016271365.2. NCBI lineage: Eukaryota > Metazoa > Chordata > Ceratodontiformes > Ceratodontidae > Neoceratodus > Neoceratodus forsteri. Next base: position 292,617,439 of record CM057455.1, read on the forward strand.
AAAAGTCTGCGGGGAGGTGTGGGAGGACTTCGTTCAAGGACCCCAAAAGGGCATGGGAGAAGTGTGCCATGATGACGACTGAGCTTGCCTGATGGAGACCTAAGGAAGAGGCCGCACAGACCTTCCAGGCAGAGTGATCCAATTTCTTGGACTCCTTCTCCGGAGATCTGTCGGTATCAGCAGAAAGTACAGTTACGTAAGAACTTACCGTAACAGTAGATCTTCGAGAGAGGCTCTTGCAGTAGGTAATTACATATAGGACTGATGCCGGTAGGCGGCAGGACCCCACGGAAAAATTTCTAGCTAGCAGTCCCTGGCGAGGGACCACCCCCACATCAGGTGACCGGCGTCAGGAGACGTCGGTATAAAGGGGCGGTCCCGGACGCCCGTCTTCCAGTTCTTTCCCGCCACGGGCCGAAAGAGGCTGGACGAGAGAGAGGCAGATATTTCCTTCAATGGAAAAGGAGCTGAAAAAGCCTAGGGGTGGAGGTGGGAAGATATTACCTACTGCAAGAGCCTCTCTCGAAGATCTACTGTTACGGTAAGTTCTTACGTAACTGTACTATCTTACTTCGAGAGGGCTCTTGCAGTAGGTAATTACATATAGGACTGAATCCCAAGCAGTCTGGAATAAAGAAAAAGCACCGGGTGGAGGAAACTACTCCAAGAAAAAACTCTAGCCGTGCAAGCCTCAAGACAGGAGGCCTTGCAAAACAGCTAGCCCAAAGCCTGCTCTACGGTGAGAGGCAATGTCCAAACTGTAGAGTTTCGTAAAGGTATGGACGGAAGTCCAGGTGGCGGCAGCACATATGTCTGCCACAGACACATTCTTGAAACAAGCTGCAGAAGCGGCTACTCCTCTTGTGGAGTGGCCTCTTACTTGACCCAGAAGGGTCTTGTGGTACTTGTCATAACAGAAAGTGATGCAATGAGGCAACCATTTGGATAGGCATTGCTTGGAAACAGCATTGCCTTCCCTTTTGGAAGCAAAGAAGATGAACAACTGATCAGTCTTTCTGAGATCCTTCGTCCTATTGGTGTAGTATCTCAGAATCCGATGAACATCCATAGTATGGAGTAAATATTCCCCATGGTTAGAGTACTGCGTAAAAAAGGCAGGTAACTCTATGGACTGATTTAAGGTAGACTCTGCTACTACCTTAGGTAGAAACTTAGGATTCGTGCGAAGAGCGACTCGATCCTTGTGAAAAATCAGGTGGGGGATTTTACACATCATGGCCTGGAGCTCGGAGATTCTTCGAGCCGAAGTAATGGCCACCAAGAAGAGTGTCTTCCATGAAAGAAACTTCGAATCTGCAGAGGCTGCAGGTTCGAAGGGACGGAGTGTAAATTTCTTGAGAACAAAATTCAAGTCCTAAGGGGGGGGCAGGAGTACGGATGGGGGGCCTCAGATGGAGGACCCCTCTGAGAAAGGTCTTAGAGACCTCCAGTTGAGCGAAAGCTTTGTCTGCGAAGGGAACATGACAGGCTGAGATAGCCGCCATGTGAACCTTCAAAGAGGAATGGCTGAGACCCAGGTCGAACAGATGATGTAAATACTCCAGCAGAAGCCCCGCTGAACAGGAGAAAGGCTCCACGTTCTTGGAAGCAGCCCAAATAGTGAATCTCTTCCACTTCATGGCATAGGTGGACGGTTTTCTGGCCTCCACTAAATCTCCGCCACTTTTGGAGACACACCAAAACGAGATTGGGCTAGGTCTGCAGGAGCCATGCATGCAGTTGAAGGGATTTGAGTCCTGGATGAACCAGGGTCCCCTGATCCTGGGTCAACAAACCTTGAGATAGAGGAAGAGGAGGAGGATCCTCTGAATACTGTTGTAGAAGAGAGAACCAGATTTGCCTGGGCCAGAAAGGAGCGATCAGAATCATTCTCACTCCTTCTGAGGCTAGTTTCTGCAAGACTCGTGGGATCAGAGGAATTGGGGGAAAAGCATAGATGAATCTGTCCTTCCAGTCTAGAGACAGAGCGTCGTTCCAGAAAGCGCCTCACTCTGGAATGAGCGAGCAAAAGGTGGGAAGTTTTGCGTTTTGGGGGGAAGCGACAGGATTTCCTGTGGAGTTCCCAAAGTTGAAAGATATCGTCTAGTACCTCTTGGTCCAGTTCCCACTCGTGAGCCAGAGCAGAAGAGCAGCTTAGCTTGTCTGCCAGGGTGTTGTCGATCCCTGGAACGTGGATCGCCGTGAGGTGAAGGTCGTGGTGTGTTGCCCAATCCCAAACCCTCATTGCCTCCCTGCATAGAAGGTAGGACCGAGTTCCTCCCTGCTTGTTGATGTACCACACTACGCACATATTGTCCATCTGGACGGCTAGGTGGCTGGGAAGGATGTATTGATGAAGGGCTTGGAGAGCGTACAACACTGCCCGAAGCTCGAGCACACTGACGTGGAGAGCTTGTTCTAGCCTGGACCAGAAGCCCTGGGTCCGATGAGGGCCTAGATGAACTCCCCAACCTTCGCCTGAGGCATCTGTGGTTAGAGTCTGGGAGGGGGGAGGATGAAAGAAAGGGACCACCCGAAACAGGTTCTCTCGGACCATCCACCACTGCAAGTCTCGCATCATAGGCCAGGAGATCAGAACTGATTGATCTAGATCGTCCACTAGTTGGTCCCACTGAGAGTGAAGAGTCCACTGAGAGATTCTCATGTGGAGTCGAGCCCAGGGGACCGTCGGTATAGCGGCTGCCATGAGCCCGATGAGGCGAAGGACCGACCTCGCCGAGACCTTCCTGCGGTCGGATAACAGACAAATCTGGGCCTGAAGAGAGGCTTCCCTGTCCGGAGGCAGGAAGGCCTTGCTTGCGGTCATATCGAGGATTGTCCCAATGAACTGTAGCCTCTGGGAGAATTCCAGATGAGACTTGGAATGGTTGATGATAATACACAGGCAAGCAAAGACCTGCTGGGTGAAGGAGAGGAAACACAGGAGTTCCTCCCTGGACGAGGCCGCCAGGAGCCAGTCGTCCAGGTAAGGGAACACCTGTACTCCCATGGTACGCAGGTGGGCCGCCACCACTGCCAAGCATTTGGTAAATACTCGGGGGGCCGAGGATAGACCAAAGGGGAACACCTTGAATTGGTAGTGGTCCTCCTGAAATGCAAAACGAAGGTATTTGCGATGGGAGAGGCGAATGGGAATGTGCAGATAGGTATCCTGCATATCCAGGGCACAAAGCCATTGACCCGGCCGAAGGAGGGGCAGAAAGCTCTGCAGAGAGGGCATCCTGAACCTTTTGTACTCTACATAAAGATTCAGGGAACTGAGATCTAAAATCGGTCTGAGATCTCCCGTCTTCTTTGGGACCAGGAAGAAATGGGAATAGTAACCCATCCCCTGAAGATGAAGGGGGACGGGCTCTATCGCTTGCTTCATGAGAAGAGCAGAGATTTCTTCCTGGACCAAAGGAAGATGTTCCCTTGAGTATGACGACTTCAGAGGAGGGTGGCGGGGTGGTTTCCGCAGAAACTCTATGGTGTGTCCTTCCGCTATAAGCTAGAGCACCCAAGAATCCGTGGTTATCCTCTCCCATCCCGGAAGGTGGAGGGAAACCTCCCTCCTACCGGTTCCTCCAGGGAGTCCGGAGGCGGTGGGAGAGGAAAAGAGTCAGGTGGTGTGGGGCAGCGCCGCAGCTGAAGCACCCGCCTTTTTGGGCGGAGGGGTTTGCTGCTGCCGCGGGGCCCGACGCTTGGTGGCCCGCTTTCCTGTGGTTTTGCCTTTGGCCGATTCCGCCTCATGAAAGGGATGGCGCTGCTGTTGATGGGGACGGTACATGAAATCCACTGACTTCAGAGCCGCCCCTGTAAGTCGGTGATGATGTCTTTGACATCACCCCCGAAAAGCACAGACCCCCTGAAAGGTGCCTCCTGAAGGGCGGATTGCACCTCCGGGCCAAACCTGACATGCAGAGCCAGGCATGATGCCGTAGACCCACGGTGAAAGCGGAGCTCTGCCCGGCAGTGTCCACTGCATCGTATGTCGCACGCAGGATGTGGCGACTGGCCGAAAGAGCAGAGCGGAGCAGACGAGATCAGCCAACTCCTGTTTGACTTGGGAGTCAGGCAAGGAGTCCAGTTTGGCTTCCACCTGAGTAAGGACAGCCTTCTGATAGTCCCCCATATCCAGGATGGCACTAGTGTAGGAGCTGTCACGGGCAGATCCAGATGTTCAGCGAGTTTCAGATGCTGAGGATCTGGTTCCAAAGAGTGCCACTGATGAACCTCCTGGATCTTTCTAAGCAACTCTGTAAAAGAAGGATCCTCTGGAGGAGACTTTGGAGGAGTCCTCGGCCGGGGCTTCGACGGACAGCTGGGCTCATCGTCTCTCTCGGAGCATCCGTCGTAAGAATCCGAGGAATCCGAGAGTGAAGAGGATGAAGAAGAAGAATAAGACTCCCTTTCCCGACCCGGGGGAGGAACGGGTCCCTTGGGTAGCACCCGGGAACGCATGTCCTGCCCCTCCCTGGATCCAGAGGGAAGAACCCTGGGGCGTACAGGAGCCTGAGACGGCACTGTCGCTGGAAGGTGGCTCTCGACCTCCTTGGTGAGCTGAGCCTTGGCCTCAGCCCACCAGGAGGCCAGAGTCTCCTGCAGATCCACCGGCGGCCACGAGGGCGGTGGAGGAGAAGGCGGGGGAAAAGAATATGGGGGATACCCATATGGTGTGTATCCGAAACCCGGCTGCGGGTAACCCGGCGTCGGGTATTGAGACGTCGAGTACTGCGGCATCGGAAAGCCCAGCGTCGGGTACTGCAATGTCGGATATGGCGTTCCCGGGTAAACCAGTGTCGGATAAGACAGCGGGTACCCAGGAGCTGGGGGGGCTGCCCGTGCAGATGGCCCGGAGGGGGGCCCCGATGGGGGGAAAAAATCTCCCTGCGTCGGTAAGGCCGATGTTAGGGCCGATGGCGGAGGCCCTGACGCCGGGGGAACTGACGTCGGAGGGGCCGGCGTCGGAGCCGGCGCCTGGGGGTAGAGTAGGAGCCAATGTCAGGTCTGTCGCACCCGGAGGAGGGACTGACGGAGGCTGCAATTCCCCCACTGCTCCAGGGAACAGAGGGAAGAAGTCCCCGGGATCAGGGTGGGGGGACTCTGGATCCCCAGACTGCAGTGAAAGCTGCGGGGATCCGGGAACGATGGACGTTGGGGGGTCCGACATCGGTTCCCTGGCCGGCCGGACATCAGACAAGCTGACGTGAGGCATAGGCGCAAGCTCTCGGTGGACGCCGGAGGAGCCAATGTCCGACTTACGAGGGCCTTCACCGGAGGCAGGTCGAGAAGAAGGGTTGGCTTGGACCGGTGGGGAAGCCGTGCATCGCCCCGAAGGGTCGGACGCCTTACCGGCCCTCTCCGGGCAGACGTCAGAGGAGCTGACACCCGGCTTACCAGAGTTGCCTGCTAAGGTAGGCCGCAATCCTACGGCTGTACCAGGGCCGAAGGGGATGTTACCTGAGTGTCCGTGACTCCCGAGGGAGACGCGGTGGAGGAGCCATTGTCCCGGTGCCTGTCCTTGTCCTTTTTCTTTTTCTTTCGATGGCCTTCGGGGGAAGTAGACACCTGCCTTAGCTTTTTAAGCTCCTTCTCCATAGAGCTCATCTTCTTTTTGAGGATGTGGGCCTCCAGGGATTGCTGCTGTCTTTTCCGGGTGGCCGCATTAAAGTTAAGGCAATGCTGGCATTTCTCAACTGGATGATCTGGGCCTGGGCAGAACAGGCACAGGGAGTGGCCGTCCTTGTGCGGTAGTTGGGAGCCGCACGCGTTGCACTTGTTCTTGTGCTCGGAGGGTGTAGGGGACGACATACACTGACGTTAACACTGACGACTGTCGAAAAAATAGGATTTTTTGGTGAAAAAAACAACGAAGGTAGGGCTCATGAAGCACAAACTTCTCCGCGAGGCACTGCATGAGCTAACGGCGGGAAAGAACTGGAAGGTGAGTGTCCGGGACCGCCTCTTTATACCGACGTCTCCTGACGCCGGTCACCTGACGTGGGCGGTCCCGCCAGGGACGGCTAGCTAGAAATTTTTCCAGGTCCTGCCGCCTGCCGGCGTCAGTCCAATATGTGATTACCTACTGCAAGAGCCCTCTCGAAGTAAGATCTGCCTGTACGTCTGAACATAGAGGTGGTCACAAGGCTGTCAGCCAAAGGGTGCTCTGTGAACCCTGCTAGGGACCCATCCAAGCAGACGGAGCTGGACAGGAGGCAGGGTGCTGCCAAAGATGGCTTCGGCCACAGGAAAGGCTTCCATCGGGCTATCCCCTCTCTTAAGGATATCTGTGAGAGGGTACTCTGCCTTTTTCTGGATAGGTTCCAGGGGCATCCCTGTGGACTCAGAGATGAGGCGGAGAATGTCCTGAAAAGATGAAGGGCCTTCCTTCATTGCTAAATCACCAGCCGACTCATCATCCTGTGGATGAGAATGGAGGCTGGTGTCATCCGAATCCGAAGTATCCGGATACAGTGGTCGACCGCCCAGATAACCCTCGACTCGCCTCGGGTGGTCGGGGGTGAGAGTGACTGAAAGACGTCAGTGGAGCCCAGTGTCCTGCCTAGCTTACTTAGAAGGAGCCCCTCCCACGGACTGCTTAGGCAGCGGTTCCACCAGAATCGTTGAACAGACCGGTTTAGGCCGAACTGGAAGACGTTTAGCCAGCTCCTCGGGTGGAGGAACCGATTTTATCGGTTCCTGGGGAGTCGGCTCCGGCCTAGGAGGCGAAAGCCAAGTAATGGCTGGAATAGGAGCCGGGGTCAGCTTATGCCCGGACAAAATCAGTTGCTGCCACATGAGGTCCTCGTAGCGTCGACGGAGTTTCCGTTGAAGCCTCTCCTCATCAGAGGAGGATGTGGACGACTAATGGCATTGCCTCTTTTTGGCGCACTTGTGTGCCTTCCTCGGCCTGTCAGTTGAGGGGGTCCGAGAACTCGATCAAGATCGGGCAGGCCAATTCAGTCACTCAGGAGATGCCAGCAAAACCGGAGACTTTCAGGGGTCATGGACCACTTCCTTGGTGGGTTTCCCAGAGGCTGGGTCTCCTCGTCAGGGAAGGAAAGGACCAGAGTCCGATTGAGAGAGTCAGTGACCGGAGTCGTCGACAATGGGTCGATTGGGTCGAGAACAATCTCAACTTTGTTGATCGAAATTTCAGTCGACTGGCCCGACGGCAAAGCCAAGAAGCCAGCGGCCGAAGAGGCAATTTCGACCGAGGTCGAAATGGCCGGCTCCTGGGACCAAGATCTCTCCCAATCCCAACAGCATATCTGTCAAGACGAAGACAGTCCCATGTCCCTCTCCCACTTACAGGACCGAGAGAAGTGAGTGCCAGCAGGACTCTCACCCTTAGTCGGGAGACAGTGGCAAAACTCTCGGAAGGAACCCAAGAAAGCAGAGCCCAAGTTGAGAGGAATGAAGAAGCCCTGAGAAGAAGATTCTGCGGAGCGAGCCACTTCCTTCTTGAAGGCCTGCATGTGCTCCAACTGCTCGGTGGATCCCACGGCTGCAAAACCACCCACTGGGCCTCCTTAGATTTCACTGGCAGGTTCTGTTTTTCGGGCCTGTTCAATTTAAGGCATGCAAGATGGTCGTCGAGGATGTTAGGCTGAAAAGTGAGGCAGAACTTGCAGGTTGTGGTGTCATGGCCCGACACCAAGACAGTAGATGCACACGGTGTGTGGGTCCATACGTGACATCTTCTGACCGCAGGGGCACCGGCGAAATCCAGGGGAAGACTTGTCTTCCATAATCAAGAAGCAACAGTCGCAATCGCTAACGCGAGTAAGTCTAATTTTCGGAATGACCAAAGGTTGAGAAGCCAGGGCCTACAGAATGCGAGAGCACAATGGAGGCAACCTGAATCTTCCAATGGAAAGGAAGATCTGGCATCATGGAGTGGAGCCAAGGATTATATCACACGGGTGGGTGGGAGGAGCCAGCTTGAAGACCTTCCGGGCGATCCTTAAAGGGAAAGAGACATGGCAAGAAGTGCGGATGAACAATATATCCACGTCCCTAGAAACTAAAGCTGTCTATTCAGCCCAACAAGCATGGGTCCAACCAGAGCCTCCGTTCTAACTCCAAGTCTCTCGAATGGCACAATGATCAAGGTGGAAGATACAATAAAGTACTTAGGCATTACCAGAACTGCACTTTCAAGACATATATCAAACTGCTGACTAAGACAGTGAATCAGAAGCTTGGACTATTATGCCGCCTTAGCCCCTTCCTCAGTCAGAACTCCCGACTAAGGATTGCTACTGGAACCCTACTACCCACCCTGCTGTATGGGTCACCTGTGCTACTCACAGTAAAAGGTAGGGAGATGCAAAAACTTAGTACCCACTATCACATGGTGTGTGTCGCTTCGTCACGGGGGCTCAGCCAAGAAAGCTCCACTGCCAGGTGCTCCAAGCCCTGTCTTGGACTCAACTGAAAGGGCGCCTTGAGTACCTATTGTTATGCTTAGCTTACAAACTTAGGTTGATCTATGCACCACCAAGCCTAGCCCACACTTTAAGAACTAAACAAAACAGCAGGCCCCTTAGAATCTTGAGCGGACTATCCTCAATGTGCCCAAAGTCAAGTCATCCCAGGGACAGAGGTCATTTTCAGCCAACATCCCGCCCCTCTGGAATGCTCTCCCAGCTATTGTACAGACATGCAATTCCCTTGGGGGGAGTCAAAAAGGGACTTAAGACTCACCTGTTAGGGCTAAACCAATACACTTGCTACCGTTGAGAACGGGTCCCTCTTCTGCTACCTCACTACTGCAATCTCTTTTTTCTGTAACCATGAATGTCATCTAAGTTGTTCACCTATCCTGTGTGCTAGAAACTGTTTAACTATTGACTAGAAGTTATAATGTACACACTGCAATGGACTGATGCACACCATGCTATGCCCACTGCATAACTGTCTGCTGAAAACTGCGCTAGCTTATGAAACGTCAAACTGTAATTACTGTGTAACTTTATGGACTGTTCTACCTGTAATTAACCCCGGGTCACCACTGAAAAAGGGACTGTCATGGTCTCAGCAGGCTTACCCGGTTACCAAAATGAAATAAATAAATAAATGTAATGCTATTTTCACTCAAGAGACCCTCCTTATACACATACACAAATTTTATAAAATCAAGCACTATTCGGAATTTCCATTTCTGGTGTTTCTTTGATGACCATGAAAATTCCCCCTCCTATCCCTAGCAGTTTGCCAGAGAATTCCCTGTTTCTTACCTGACAAAAGATACAACTGAGGTTCTGGTTCCACCTGAGGCGTGTGTGTGTGTGTGTGTGTGTGTGTGTGTGCGCGCATACCAGTGGAACTCTGAAGAATTCTGAATTCATGTATTCCATGTTATCATTCCGTGTGTGGTGGGGGGAGCATTCTACTACTGGAATAATGCAGAGCTTTGAATTATTCTATTCCATGGTAAACAATCACACATTGTATTGAATGTGAAAAAAGACAGATGACTGACAGGTGAAAAACATCTGTGGAAGAACTATTTTACATAATTTAGCAACATTTTATTATATTTTTGTGGCTTTCTAAACTTTTAAAGTGTTCTTTTTTATAAAGTTACCTCAGGCCCATTTTATATAAGCAGTAAGGCACTTCAGGGACATTGGTTGTACTAGGTTTACCCAACAGTCAGGGGCTAAAGGCACTCAACTTCACCTTGTGCCTTACGACGCCCCTGACCGTGGGATAAACCTAGTACAACCAACACCATGTTGTGCCTTACTGCTTAATTATAAAATGGGCAAGGAAATACCTGTGTCCTGATTGGCTGAGACTTGGTTCTAGCCATTGCCTTAAGAGAGCACTACCGATGGCTAAAAAGAAGTCCCTGCCAACTGGGGCAACTCACAGAATTTATAAACCACTTGCTTCCCAATCTCCATCACAAACATGGCTGCAGCCTTTACTCATATATAGAAACCTTCAACTAGGCCCTAAAAATGAAAGTCCATTAAGTTAACTAAAGTAAGTAAATAATTGAATGTTATTTTCACTCAAGAGCCCCCTCATTACACACATACATACATTTAGAAAATCAAGTACTATTTAGAGTTTCCATTGTTGGTGTTTCTTTGGGTATCCTGTCATATGGGCGACTCGCATTTGAGCAAGTCATTATGAGCGCTTAGGAAGAGAGCGAGTTGAGAGGGATAGCCCCGGGAGTTGTGAATATCTGGCAACTGAAATCGAGAGTAGGGGAGGGAGCGACGGTGTGAGGGGAAACGACATTGCACAGGATATGAGAGGTAGTATGGAGCACTCCGCCAAGCTGTTCAGATGGTCTTGGGGTTGGAGTGTACGTCTCCGGTGGAGCTGGTGCTGGGTTCAGAGCTCAGCAAGGAAAGGTAACATATTTTATATTTTGCAGTGTGCGGGACTTAATTTGTTTTTTGCTGTGGTGTCCCGTTCCCCGACTCCTTCTTCGGATGTCTGTGGTCCCCTCCCCAGTAGCCCCCTCCCGAGGTTGACACTGTACCCCAGTGCCAGGCCCCCCCTTGGAGTTGATTATATAATTAAAGGGGGGTGCGGAGACATAGCCCCGCATATAAAACTGTGTGATATAGGAAGGGTATTTAATGTGGTGGGACGGTTGCTGATGTGAGTGTCGGTGTTCTGTAGAGTTGCCATGTCCGTTTTTGGTGATTTGCACTCGCTGACATGTCAGGCGCCGTTCTGCAGTCGCCCTTATGACATGGAACCTTTCTTTGATGACCATGAAAAATCTACCAAAGCTTCCAGGTCACCCTTGAAAACAGGCAGTTGTGCCTAGTGGGCCTTACCCGGGTAACAAAGAATAAATAAATAAATAAATAATTTAAAAAAACCTCCTATCCCCAGCAGTTTGCCAGAGAACTCCCTGTTCCTTACCCAGTAACAGATAAAATTGAGGTTCTGGCTCCACTTGAGGCCTGTGTGTGTATGCCAGTGGAACTCTAAAGAATTTTGAATTAATGTATTCCGTGTGTGTGTTGGGGGGAGGGGGCATTCTACTACCGGAATAATGCAGAGCTTTGCATTCTTCTATCTTGTGGTAAACAATCACATAGTGTACTGAATATGAAGAAAGACAGATGACTGACAGGAGAAAAACATCTATGGAGGGACTATTTTATGTTATTTAGCAACATTTTATTATAATTTTTGTGGGTTTAAAAACACTGTTTTGGTTTTTTTTTTTAAGTTGCCTCTTGGCCCATTTTATATAAGCAATAAGGCTCTTAAGCCTTGTGTCTTACAACACCTCTGACCGTGGGGTAAACCTTGTACAACCAATGACCTGTCATCCCTTATTGCTCGGGCTACGTTATGCAATGCCAGGTCGACGAGGAACAAGACTGCCATAATGGTGGACTTGATATCCTCAGTAGACCTGGCTTGCAACACAGAAACCTGGCTGGATGAAAATGCTGCCCCCATTTTGGAGGCAGCAGTGCCAGATGGGTTTCCTGTGATACAAAGCCCGAGGAAGGATCATAGAGGCATGGGGGGCATTTATTTTAAGTCCAGCCTAAACCTCAGGGTTTCAATCAATCAATCAATTGTTTATTTATAGAAAGCGCAATTCCAAAAAGATCACAGCGCTTATACAATTAAATAATCCTAAAAAAATATATAATATAAATACAGACAATTACAGTAAAATCCTAGAATTATTAAAAAGAAAACCAATTAATAAAAATCAGAGAAAGCCATGCCAAACAGATAAGTTTTAAGAGCAGATTTAAAGCTTTCGATGGTGGGCACTCTCGTACCTGACAAGGTAGAGCGTTCCACAGGTTGGGGGCCATAAAAGCAAAAGAACGGGCACCCAAGGACTTTAATCAAACCTTGGGAACCTCTAGCAATCCCATGTCAGAAGAGCGGAGTGAGTGATAAGGGCAAAGAAGATCTTGCAGATATCGGGGTCCTCGTCCATGTAGGTAATTGTAGGTCAGTGAACTGACCTTGAAGGTGATCCGCCACTGTACTGTACTGTACGGTGCTACCTGTTGGTCCCATGGGGTCATCTGACTGTGTTGCCATGCGAGGGGGGTCCTGGTGCGGGCTTCAGAGTCCTCCTGCTCTACTGCTCTCTGGGAAGGGATGGTGATTTTTTGTGGGAGATCGGAGAGCTCATCACCGGCCTGTTGTTGAAGGCCCCAGATGGCTGATTCTGGGGGACTTAAATGCCTGGGTTGGCAACAACCTCTCAGTATTTGGCGGTGATCTCCCAAGGAGTATGGAAGCTTTGGGCCTGGCACAAAACATTATGTCAGTGACCCACTCACACAGCCACACACTGAGCCTTGTGTTTTCATTGGGCCTTGAGGTTACTGACCTCAGTGTAGATCTGGTAGTTTGGTCGGATCATAGCACCGTGGGATTCACATTGGGCCCCCCCCCCCAAGATGGTCCTGCCTCTGTGGAGATGGTCTGGTACCGCCTTACATGAGGGGTGTCCTTGGTAGGACTACAGGCGGTGCTGGACCTATCAAGAGTGGAGGCTGCATGTGCAATTGGGACAGAGGAGGGAGTGGCAGCCTATAACTGGGCTGTCACTGCTGCCTTTGATTCAATTGCACCTATTCGTGTTCGACCTCTGTCCACTTGTCAGAGACTTCCTTGGTATGATGAGGAACTCAGGGAGTTAAAGACTAGGGGTTGGAGGTTAGAGAGATGTTGGAGGGGATCTGGTCTGATGGAGGACAAACTGGCTCTGAGGTCGCATTATGCCACTTATCATAGGGCAATCTCCCGAAAGAAGGCAGATTTTTTTGTCTAGGGAGATTGCTGCGGCAAGGAACACACCAACTCAGCTCTTCCAAATGGTGGACGGGTTATTACATCCTGCCTGCCTCCGTGTTGGTTGGGCAGGTTCAAGCACTAGGTGCGAAGAGTTTGCTCTGTTCTTTGCCAACAAAGTGTCCTCCATCAGGGCCAAGATCTCCTCCAGCATCACTTGAAGGGGGTACGGGGTCCATTCTGAGCCATGCCAAAGCACTCTTCCTGCCTGGGCTGAGTTTGAGCTAGCTGGGGTGGAGGAGGTGGTGAAAATGGTCCCAAGGCTGCGACAAACACAGTGCGATCTGGACCCAGGTCAGACACGCCTTTATGTTGGATGCCTGGACCTGATCGGACCTGTGGTTGCTGAGATAGTCCAGAGCTCTCTGAGGAGTGGGTCTTTCCATCGGCCTTGAAAGAAGCCCTGGTCAGGCTTCTATTGGAGAAACCCTCATTAGACCCGGAGTGTTTCAACTACAGGCCAGTCTCTAATCTCCCATTCTTAGGGAAGGTTATAGAAAAAGTGGTGGCCATCCAGTTCAAGGAGCACCTTGCCTCCTCCTCAACCTACGAGTCTTTTCAGTCTGGGTTCTGAGCTGGGCATAGTATGGAGACTGACCTGGTGAGGGTGCTAAATGATCTCCTGATGGTGAGGGACAGGAAAGAGCATACCAACTTAGTCCTCCTGGACCTCTTGACGGCATTTGACACTATGGATCATGAAGTACTACTTGACCATCTGCGGTACTGGTGTGGCCTGGCCGATAAAGTCATCAAATGGTTCAGGTGATATCTGACAGGGAGAGTGCGATTATGGGATTAGCTACATCTAACCCAAAGCCTCTGCTCAGTGGGGTACTGCAGGGTTCAGTCTTGTCACCCTTTTGTTTATGGTGTACATGCTGATATTAGGAGATATCATCAGGTGATATGGATCACACTGATGGATCAAACACCTAACTTCAGGTTCCATACACAATCTTAATAGTATATTTCTTCCTCAGTAGACCAGCATCTAACAACAAACTATCAAAGTCCTTTCTCTGCACTTAACCAGCACCTACTGACACTGATCTCTAATCCAATTCACCAACTGTGATGTAGCCACCACCCCTATGCAAGCCCTATTTGCTTGGGTAGTGGGGGCCAAGAAAGAAGAAAAACAAAACAAGCTCAAAACAAAGAACATCAATGCAGAATCACTGAAAGAACAGTTATGCCAAAGGGCACTGGCAACAAATCAAGTTTCAAAGAAATACATCATCATTCATACTTCCACACTGCAGTGCATCCTGGGATATATGCAAATCATCATGCCATTTCTTACTTATGTTTACAGCAATATACATGCATTTTACATAGCACAACTAGCTTAATTTCTATAATAGTCACCTAGTACTTTTTATCATTATCAAAACACCAAGTGCCTTTGTATTTTCAACTTTTACAGATTTCATAAACATAAAGTATATATATATATCAAGGTATTTTATGACATAGTAGTGCTATTACATACTAAATCCAACAACAATTAACACAACCTGTTTTACATACATGTGGAGGTCACCACAATAACCTCCCTATATAAGGACCTGAGAGGGAAGAGGAAAATTAAAGAGGACACTGTAGCATAGTCTAGGGAGGGAGAAGGGGGTGCCCACAGGTGGCCAACCTTATGGACTAGAAATAGTAATGGATAGATCAGGCTTAGAAACAGAAGAACTGTTGCAACAGATTTAAGAAAAGGTCGGTCCTCAAAAGTGGCAGGAGCTCACGGTCACATGCAGATGATACCCAGCTATACCTATCCTGTGCACCCAAAACCCAGATGGCGGCCTCTGTATTTAATAACTGCCTAGAGGAGATTCAGACTTGGATGACTCTTAACTGGCTTAGACTTAACCCAGACAAGACTGAGGTACTGGTGGTGGATCCGGATAGTGGTGGTGGTGGTGGGAGTTCCCCCCTTACCCCACCCAGACGGGTGAAGGATCTGGGCGTGATCCTTGACAACGGCCTGATGCTTGATGTGCAGGTGTTGGCCACTGTTAAAAGTGGATTTTATCACCTTAGGAACATTGCCCAGATCCGATCCCTGATTCCACCTGAGGACCTGACTACACTGGCGCACACTTTCATCACATCCAGACTGGACTACTGCAATGTCCTGTACCTAGGGTTATCTGGAGGCAACCTCAGCCAGCTGCAGCTGGTGTAGAACGCGGCAGCAAGACTGCTGACGGGAGTGAAAAGAAGTGACCATATTAACCTGGTCCTAAGCAAACTGCACTGGCTGCCAGTCAGGTGGAGGACTATTTTCAAGGTATAGCTCCTTACCTATAAGGCCCTGCACAAAGGGGAGCCAGCCTATCTGCAAGATCTCCTTGTTTCTCAATGCCTGTCCCGGGCTCTTCGATCTGCTGAGGGAGGCCTCCCTGGAGTTTCCAGGGCTAGCTTATGGCACTCGGGAGATTGGGCATTTTTGGTGGCCACACCTACCCTGTGGAAGTCACTGCCTAGACATCTAAGGGAGGCCCCCTCGGTAGAAATCTTCAAAAAGGGACTAAATACTTTTTTGTTTCAGCAGGCTTTTAATATTTGAAATGGTTTTATGCTGCATTACTATGAGATAGTTTTAATTAGATGAATGACTCCCAGCTATTGTTATGTTGTTATGATGTTTGTATATGTTTGTTTTATTGTTAAGCGCTCCAAGTCCCTGGAAAGGGGCGCTTTATAAATAAAGTATCTATCTATCTATCTACACAAAATTCAAAAAAAAAGGTACGAAAGTTGAAAAGTAAAGTGAGCAGCAACTTTTTAACGACCACCAAGCTTGAGCTATGTTCAAGAAATCCAGCATATGGAGAACGAAGGATGGGCAACTATGCACAACCAGTGTGTTGCCATAGAGGGGTTCTGATTACCACAGACATCGAAAGCGAAGCTCAAGAGGTCCATGGGAATCAGAACCCTGAGGTGGCAGAACACACTGGTTATGCATAAGGTTGTTCATCCTGTAAGTACAGTATTATGTGAAATGTGCACGCCTCGGTTCTTTCGCTGTGAGAAGAAACTGATTTTTTTTTTTTTTTTTTTTACCTTTGTTTTACCAGGTGAGACACACTAAGCTGAATGCTTGTTTACAGGTGCAACCTGGGAGCACAGGGAAGTTAAGTGACTTGCTCAGGGTCACACAGTATGCAAGTGGGGGTTGTGGGATTCAAACCCAGGTCTCCAGGTTTGCAGCTCAAAGTCTTAAACCACTGCGCTATACTAATTTGTGTAGTTTCTAGATGTTTCAGAATGCGAATGTACCACAGAAGGGTACAATCACATTATATGACCTTTGAAATGTGGTACAACAGCATTTTTAAAGACGTGGAATTCTATACAGAACATTGCTCTACTATACACTATTAATTTACAAAGAACAACATTTTACTCACAGAAATCCACTGTCAGACCACTGAGCAAATGCTTTGTGACTGCCATTGCACAAGCATATAGCCTGCTTACCTCATGGCAGCGATAATTTTGAGATCTCTGACTGCTTGTCGACACCCATGTATTACCCACAGACTTGTCAAAATGTGTTTTTATTATTATAAACGATGACGGGCAACCCCACCGCCTCATCCCATAATAAGGCTGCAAGTTGTTATACAAGTTCACCAGTACTTACACTCTATTGTCCAATTTGGTCTAAACATATTAGTGGATATTATTAACAGGCAGAAACATTTCAACAATTTTTAAATACTGTGCCTTCATTCCCCTTCCTCCAATTCCACCTGCTGTTGCTGACAGGCAAAGTCCGCTTTAATCGAGTCTACTCTTCCCAGCCTCAGCAGGATCGGAATAGAGATTTCTATATTTAACACCCTTAATCCTGCCAGGAATTGAAGTGCATGGGTGATCCCCAGGGTGTGCAGGCCCGACTGCACTGCATCAAACCCCTCGCACCTCTGGCAGTCACATAGCTGATGCTGAGAAGCTGTGAACTGGCAAGCCATTGTCCAGAGAAATTTGCCCCTTGTCTTTAGCTGTTGATAACACAGTGTCTCTAATGTAAGTCCCACTGGTCACCACGAGTACAGTCTGAGGCTGGTCCGGTGTGTTAAGTTGTCTCCTGGGAGTCATACTGTAGACTTGCAACACACTGCCTGAGACATCAATCCCGAACATAGTTTTGATTAAGTCCACCATGAACTCCACTAGATGTGGCTCATCTGTAGTCTCTAAGACCCCCAAAAAGCATAGATTAGCCATCCAAATGCTGTTCTCGAGGTGCTCTGTTCTTAGATGGAGCAGCTTTTTCTCCCCCAACACCTCAGTCATACCAGTGCTGTATTGTTGACTGTTTCAGCTTTTGAGTTTGTGGTTGATGTTACTTTTTTTAATTTTTGTACCAATCATTGCTCATCTGGTAGCCAAGTTATCCACCTTTTTTCTCCAGATCTCTTATGATTTGTAGCAATGCTCCATTCAACGGTTCCCTACTCCCCTGTCACATGCCTGGTCACCACCATTACTGCCTGCTCAAGAGACTTGCCAAACCTTGTTCTATTGCTGTTTTGTGGAGTCATCTTTTTCAGGTCCACCATACTAACAGATAGGAAAGTTTCATATAAAAATGATCCTCTCAATTGTCCAAGTTTGAATCTGCCTTTGAAGTCAACTTTGGTTAAGAATAAATTTTTTATATTGCTTTTGTAGGTTTTTCTCCACATCCCCGCAGGGCCAACTTTATGGCTATCGTGCATGTGGAGTCGCTTTACCGCACCCCAAAAGCCAGATCAGCACCTTCCGCCCACCCATACTGCCGCCCCTGCCCATCTCACGCTACCCCACTGGACCGCCACCCGGTGGGTACAGGACTACAGGAGGGGCGACAACCCACCCCCCCACCATCCCCAGAAGGGGAGAGGAGAGCAGCCTGAAGGCTCACTCAATCCCACTCCCCCCAGCACCCCAATGACCCAAGGTCATTCTTGAACATGGGTCACTGGCGTAGCGTGAGGTAAGGTGGCCAACACCTCAACCTGCAGCTTCACCAGGCCAGCAAGAATTTAATGTTTTTTTGCAGGATTTGCCTGACTGTTGCAGGGAGCTTACTGTCGAATAAGTCTTTTTCCTTTCAGCTGCAGGTTCCACCCCCACCCATTTCTATGTCAAATGTTAAGTGTGCATTTAATATTATTACTTCCTAAATTGTTCCACTGGAAGACACATTTTCTGCCTCTTGGCCACCTTTATGGGCCAAAAGGTTTAGTTACTTATAGCACAGCTCTCCAATGGTCTTCGCATGATATATCTGCAAAAACTAAGCTACGCAAAAATACACAGTTTGACGTTCTCTTTAAATACAGCTTCGGTAACAATATCATCTTGAAGAAATTTAACCAAACAGTGCCCATGCTTGAGATCACAGTACAACTTTGATTTATACTGTATCATTTCTTTCATAGGAATATATCTTAATATGTTTTCCACTGGGAAAAGAAACAGTGATATCAGAAAGAAAATATACAATCATGTACTATATTATACATGTAAAAACAGACCCCATCAACAGACAGTGGTGCTTGGTTGAAACAACCAGGAAGTAAACAGAAAAAACAGCACTCACCAACTGAAGCTGTGCTTCAACAAAAACTGTCCCACTACTCTGCTTCAACAAAAGCTGTCCTCATACTGCAGCTTCAGTGCCAGAAGAAAGCTTTATTAGCCAGCCAGGTGGTGTTGTGGGCTGAGGCGCTGGACACCTTACCTTGCGCTACGCCGGCAACCTGGATTCGGGAACAGACTCGGGTCGTTGGGGTGCCGGAATGGGGTGTAGGGTAGAAGCAGGACTGAGCAGCTGGAAGGCAGCTCTCTCTCTCTCCTGGGTGGTCTCCCCCCCACCCGTAGTCCCGCCGCACCGGGTGGAGGTACGGTATAGTGTAGGTAGAGGGGCTGGATATGGGAGAGCGCTAAGACGCGGCGTGCGTATGCCTCCACATGCATGTGTGTGAGTGCGAGATATGGGATCAGGACCGTAGAGAAAAAATGGAAAAAGCACAATAAAGTACATATACAGAAAAAAAAGAGAAAGCTTTATTAAAGTGTAATTGTGCAATAAAGTTCCTTACAATAAACAGCTTGGATACCAGGTAAACCAGGTATAACGTACAGTACCATAATAGCAATTACTAAAAGGAGAACATAAACATAGTGATAAGACTATGCAATACTATTAGTGCTACAAACAGTGATATATGGTACCTGAGAGAATGAATAAATAAAAAGTATTTGGCAGTGCTAGGTATTCAGAAGGGTCATTAAGAAATGATTTAGCAAAAATGTTGGTTAAAACTAACTTGGAGCTCAGGACTCATACGGTAAGGGAATCAAGATGGATTTTGAGGTGGGATTTGAAAGTAAAAGGGAATCAGTGAGCTGGAGGGAGACTGTTCCGAACAGTAGTACTAGGCTAGACATGCTGCAGGACTGCCCACCAATGGTCAAGAAGGGGATATGAGGGACAGAAAGACATCAAGAGTCATAGAAAAGTTCAGTAGGTGGTAATAATGTTACTGAGATAGGAAACACAGAAACATAGACTTTGACGGCAGATAAGAACCACTTGGCCCACCCAGTCTGCACATTTCCCTACCTATTGAATAAGCTGCAGATCCTAGTTAACTAACAGCCTACTTCCTCCTACCCCTCACTAATATTGCCTTATGTCTGTCCCATGCATTCTTGAATTCAACCACTGTTTTTGACTCCACAACCTCAGAAAGGCCGTTCCATGCATCCACAACCCTCTCTGTAAAAAAATACATCCTCGCATTACTTCTGAGCTGTCCCCTCTCTATCTTCAAATTGTGCCCCCTTGTTCTTGCACATTTCTTTTTCTGAAAGATGCTACCCTCTTGGACTTTGTTGATTCCCTTGAGGTACTTGAAAGTTTCTATCACGTCCCCTCTCCCTCCATTCCTCGAGGGTTATACATATTAAGCTCTTTTAGTCTCTCTCTTCATATGGCTTCTGGTGCAGACCATGTATCATATTAGTTGCCCTCCTCCGGACTGCCTCCATCCTGTCTATGTCCTTGCGGAGATAGGGTCTCCAGAACTGCACGCAGTACTCCAGATGGGGTCTCAGCAACTGTCTGTACAGAGGGATAACAAATACAGGTTACTCACCTGTAACAGGAGTTCTAGGAATGGTATATGTTGTTCATCCACACTTATTGGCAGGTACCCTTGCCGCTTTAAATCTTGCCGGAAGGTCTTCAAGCTGGCTCCTCCCACCCACCCGGGTGGTATAACTCTCGGCTCTGCCCCAGGACGCCAGATCTGGCCCGCTGGAAGCTCAGGTTGTGCTTCGGCGGGAGGTCAGGGTGGGTCAGGGATGAACAACATATACCATTCCTAGAACTCCTGTTACAGGTGAGTAACCTGTATTTCTAGGGACATGGATATGTTGTTCATCCACACTTATTGGCAGACTCCTAGCAGTTCTCCGGGAGGAGGGAGGCAAGACGACACCCCAATACTTACTTGGGAAAGAGAGACTGAGAACCGAGGCCCCAAAACCAGCATCCCGGCGTGACTCAAGGTCGATGTGGTAATGGGTAATGAAGGTGTGTGCTGACTTCCAGGTAGCAGCCCTGCAGATTTCCTGATAGGGACGTCCCTGGAAGCAGCCACCACAGCAGCAGTATGGGCGGTAGAATGAGCTCTTATCCTCTGGGAGGCTCCATGCCCGCCAACTTATAGCAGAGATCTATGCAGGAGGTGACCCACCTGCTTATCGTCCGCTTGGCTGCAGGTCTGCCAGATGCGGCTTCAGCGTAGGTGACAAACAGCTGGCGAACCTCTCCCCACTTCCAGCTGTGGCGCTCTTTGTAATAGGTGAGCCTTCTAGGGTCCAGAGATGGAGCCCATATTCGGCCTCCGAGGTGTGATTGGGGTAGAACACCGCAGAGTCAACACCTGGTTAAGGTGAAACTCGACACCACCTTCGGAAGGAATTTCGGTGGGGGCGCAGGACAACCTTGTCCCTGTGGAAGACCAGGTAAGGAGACTCGATGGAAAGCGCCTGGAGCTCTCCCATCCTTCTGGCTGACGTGATAGCCACCAAGAAGGCGGTCTTCCACGACAGGTGAGAGAGCACACCTGTGCATTGGTTCGAATGGCGTGCCCATGAGCTTTGCCAGTACCAGCAGTAGATCCCACGGAGGTGGAGGTTCTCGCACCGGAGGGGAAATGTGATCAAGGCCTTTGAAAAGCGCCAGACCACCTTCTCTGCGCACATCGACTGCTTCGCCCGCGCCCGTAAGCAGAGATGGCTGCCAGGTACCCTTAGGTCGCCGACCTGAGCCCTTGATTAGAAAGGGACCATAAATAGTCCAAGATGCTTGCCAAGGACAGGAGGAAGGGTCCAAGCCCTTGCCCTGACACCAAATGGAAAACCTTCTCCATTTGAAGGCATAGCATTTTCTGGTCGACTCCTTGGGGACGCCTCAACTACATTGAGGACCTCGTCGAAAGACCCAAGGCCTGGAACTCTAGCCGCTCAGGAACCAGGCCGTCAGGTGCAGG
Organism: Neoceratodus forsteri; assembly: GCA_016271365.2. Classification (NCBI taxonomy): domain Eukaryota; kingdom Metazoa; phylum Chordata; order Ceratodontiformes; family Ceratodontidae; genus Neoceratodus; species Neoceratodus forsteri. The sequence goes on from CM057455.1 coordinate 292,638,828, forward strand.
GATTGAAGGTCCGGATGGAACACCTTCCCCTGATTGACTGAGAGCAGGTCCGGGCGAGCTGAAAGCTGCCGCGGAGTCCTGGAGCTGAGACTGAGGAGATCTGGGTACCAGAACTGGCGAGGCCAGTCTGGGGCTATCAGAATCACCTGCGCCTTGTCCCTCCTCGCCTTGAGAAGCACCTTGTGGATCAAGAGAAATGGGGAAAGGCGAGAAGAGGCCCGGGTCCACTGCCTCGAGAAGGCATCCCCTGCAGCGAGCCCTGCTGAGGGGCGGGCATGGAACAGCTCAGCTTCTGCTCTCCCTGGAGGCAAACAGGTCCACCTGAGGTGTGCCCCAATGGGAGAACAGATGCTGTACTACCTCCGCAGGAGAGACCACTGTGGGATGCAGCCCCTATCCGGCTTAGGGCATCGCCAGGGTGTTGGAGGCTCCTGCCACATGAATGGCTAGGAGATCCGCCTCCAGGCTGCGCACAGTGACTAAATGCGGAGAGCCTTGCATAGAAGCATGGAGCGCGTCCCCCTTGGTGGTTTAGGATAGTACATGGTCGTGGTGTTGTCTGGCCTGGACTCGGACCACTTGACCCCGAGGAACGGAGCAAAGGCGGTGAGAGCTAGGCGGACCGCCTGAGCTCCAGCAGGTTGATGTGGCATCAGGACTCCGGGGACCAGAGGCCGTGAGCCTGTGTTCCCCAGATGGGCACCCCAACCCATCAGAGAGGCATCGGTCGACAGAGAGACCGCCGGCTCGGGCGGACTTAACGGGATGCCCTCCTGCAAATGACCTGGAACGATCCACCACTGGAGAGCTGCCCACATCCCCGTGTCACCGGCACAAGCTGGTCCAAAGGATCGCAGCATTGTGACCACTGACTGGCCAGTCCCCATTGAAGGGAACGCATGTTCCAGCGGGCCCAATGGACCACGCTGGTGCAGGCCGCCATGAGACCCAGGAGGCGAGGAAGTCCCGGCAGGGCGCAATTGCCCAACCAGAAATGATTGGGCAAAGGAGGAAAGAACCTCGACCCTGTCTGCCGGGAGCCGTGCTCTGGCTCAAGAGAGTCGAGCTGCGCCCGATGAACAGAATCATCTGCTTCGGCTCGAGTTCCGACTTGGCCTCGTTGATAAGGAGGCCCAGTTGAGAGCAGACCTGGAGGGCCAGATCTCTGACCACTCCACCTCCTGCCTGGAGAGCTGCTATCAGCCAGTCGTCCAGGTAAGGGTACACCGGACCCCTCGCGCGCCAAGAGAATGCTGTCACCACTGCCATGCATTTGGTGAAGACCCTGGGAGCTGGAGACAAGCCAAGGGCATGGCTCGAACTCGAAAGGGATCCTTCCGCCGAAGCTAAGGAATCTCTGGTGAGACGGACGGATAGGGACGTGAAAAACGCGCCCTGCAAGTCCAGAGAGCAGAACCACTCGCTGCTCCAAGGATGGTAGTATCTGAGCCAGAGTGACCATCCTGAAGGTTCGAGACCTTAGGAACTTGTTTAGGTCATGTAGGTCGAGAATGGGCGCCAGCCCCCGTCTGCTTCGGAACCAGGAAGTACCTGGACACAAACCCTGGGTCTGGGGGGTCCGCTATCACCTGATCACCTCCTTCGAGGAGGAGGCGAGCGTCAGCCCGACGAGCCGACAGTGAGGCTACGGACCCCGAGGCCCCGAGGTGCGACGGCTCTGAAGGGTGGTGCCTGCTCAGATTCCAGAGGCAGGCCTTTTCCCACCACCTTCAGTACCCACCTGTCCGTGGTAACAGCGACCAGGCGGAAAGGAAGTGCAGGAGCCTGCCCCCCAGGGGAACCAGGGGTGGTGATGGGGATGGGGCGACACCCTCAGCCCGTCACTGGGCAGGCTTGGAGGAGGGACCGGCCGAGGGACCTCCTGGGCCTTTTTCCTCCCTGCCTCCTGTTAGAGGAAGCCGGGCGTTTGGGTTTGGGATGCCAAGGCCGAGCCTGCTGGCCCTTACGTTGCTGGGCCGGGCGCGCCGCGGCAGAAGGACGAAAGGGCTTAGGCTGTGGTTTGCGGCCTTTGTCCTTCTGAGCGGAAGAGACCGAGTCCAAGGTAGCATTGGACTTCTCGATCCTCTGCAGGTGACCTTCCACCCCAGGGCCGAAGAGGTCAGTCCCCAAAAAGGGAACATCCGCCAACTTGTGCTGGGTATCCGAAGTAAAGGTGGATATCCTCAGCCAAGCCCGTCGACGCATAGCCACTGCGGCCGCCACCGACCTGGCACATGAGTCCCCAATATCTAAAGCAGTCTGGAGCTGCTGTTGGCCATCGTTCTGCTCTGGTCCCGCACCTGCTTGACCGTAGTCTGCAGATCCAGGGAAGATGAGGATGACCTCATCCAGGAGCCCAACAGGGCATGAGAAAATGTGGCCATGAGGGCGAACTGGCCTGCGAAGGCCGAGAGGAGGCGCAGCATAGACTTTTCGCCGACATAATCCAATTTCTTGGATTCCTTGTCGGGAGGTTTGTCCTACATCCCTGGCGTTGCCGGCGCTACCGGAAAACGCTGTCGGTAACCAACCCCTCAGCAGAGGGTGCTCGAAAACCGGACAGGGAACCGGGGACCGATACTTCCTGGCCATCCTGGCCGGGCGCAGGACAGGAAGCAGGCCGCTACAAAGCTCAAGGCCGGACCCACTATGGCCTCGGCCACTGGAAGGCCTCCGTTGGAGAATCCCTGGGTCCAGAATCTCCGTGAGGATACCTGGCCCGTTTGAAGCGCAGGTTCGAGCTTCATCCGGTGGACTCGAGATGAGCGAAGCAGTCCTAGGAAGAGACGACGGGCTATCGTCCATTGACTGTCCTCCTGAGGACTCCAAGTCTATCGCTTGGAGAAAAAGGAGGAATTATCTCGGACTCGGACGGTCCTCAAGAGCTGCCTCTGGCCTGAGCCACCTTCTACCTGCCGAGGTCGGCCGGGAGTGAGGGTAACAGACAGCCTATGGGTAGACCCCACGACCGAGAATCCCTGGTCAGAGCCCCAAATAGTGGCTGTGAGGCGGAGGTTCCACCGAATCGGTGGAGCAGCTGGTTTTGGCCAACAACCGCCTGGGTACAGGCCTCGGTAAGTCGAGGTGCGTCAGGCCGCCCGTGACACGCCACTTAATGGGCAAGGCGCTCACGGCCGGCTTATTCCCGGTCAGGAGGAACTGTTGCCACTTGAGGTCCTCGCATCGCCGACGTAACTTACGCTGGTTTCCCTCGTCCCGAGGAGGAGGACGAGGATGAGCGGCGACGCTTTACCGCGGTGCCGGTGACCGAGACCGCCATAACGGGCGGGATCAGCTGGACCGCCAAGAGGTCCGGGACGAGACTGAGAGCCTCGGCTTTTCCGAGGTCGGTGCGGGGAAGTGTCGGCAGGAACCGGCACTCCCTTCGGCTCGGAGGGTTCATCCGAGGGCTCCGGAACCGGAGGCACAGGCAAGCCCACGGGATCCTCAACTCCCCCGGGGAACCGGGGAGAGGGGAGTCTCGGCTTCCATAGGCGACAACCCCGTCCAACGGATCAAGAAAATCTCGACTTCGCCGACGGAGTCTCAGTCAACTGACCTGACGGGGACACCGTGAGACCAGTGGCGGCTTGACGGGTCGACCGGTCGACGGTTGACGACTCGGGAGAGGGACCTTCCGGCCCCAAGAGCGCCACGGAGGGATTTACCTTGTCCCTCTTTGGACCGAGAAAGGTCCAGCAGACGCTGGCCCTTCTCCTTAGTGGAGAGGGACAGACAAAGCTCCTTAAAGGAAGCTGTGTAGGAAGAACCCAGAGAGAGCGGGATAAATGCCGCGGCCGAGGAAGATACGGCCCGCGCCGCCTCCTCTTCGAGGGCGATCATCTGCTCGAGCTGATCCGCCGAGCCCGCCGTGACACCGCCGACCGGGCCTCCTTAGACTTCACACCGAGGAAACGCCGGGACGGCCCAGATGCAATCGGGCAGTTAACGGTTCTCGAGGACATAGGCCGAAAAGGAAGAGCACAAGTCGAGTCTCATGGTCGTGCTCAAGGCCTAAACAGTAGACACACGTGGAGTGTGGATCCGTCCGAGACATCTTCTGCCCGCAGGGGCATCTCCGAAAACCGGGAGTCGATTTGTCCATCGCAGCCGCGAGGGATCGAAGACTGAAGTCTTTTTAGCAAAAACTTTCAAATTCGCAAAACGGAAGAAATAGGAACCAGTCTCAAACGCAGAGCGTTAAGGAGGGAACCTGAGCTTCCAAGCGGTAAGGAAGATCTGGCGTCATGGGGCAGAGCCGAGAGTTATACCACCCGGGTGGGTGGGAGGAGCCAGCTTGAAGACCTTCCGGCAAGATTTAAAGCGGCAAGGGTACCTGCCAATAAGTGTGGATGAACAACATATCCATGTCCCTAGAACTTCCTGTTTTCTACTGGGGATGCCTCTCCCTATGCATTTCAGTATCCCCCCCATCCCTCCTGACTGCCTTCTCACAGTGCTTGCCCATCTTTAGGTCATCTGATATGACTACCCCCAGGTCCCTTTCCATTTTTGTTCTTGTTAGTATCTCACCCCCCGCTGTGTGCTCTTCCTCTGGGTTTTTGTTTCCCAGGTGCATTACTTTGCATTGCATCTAAGCTGCCATACATTTGACAATTCCTCCAACCTTGCCATGTCCCTTCTTATCCTTTGCACCCCATTTTGTATATCAACCCTGTTACAGATCTTTGTGTTGTCTGTAAAGAGACATACTTTTCCTTCCAGTCCCTCTGCAATGTCACTTATAAAGACATTAAAGAGGACTGGTCCCAGTACTGAACCCTACGGTACCCCACTAGTAACCCTCCTTTCTTCAGAGTGGACTTCGTTTACTATTACCCTCTGCGTCCTGTTGTCCAGCCAATTGTTTACCCAGACTACCACCTTGGGACCCACTACAAGGCTGGCTAACTTCTTCATTAATCTTTTGTGTGGGACTATGTCAAATGCCTTGCTAAAATCTAGGTAGGCCATGTCCACAGCCCCTCCCTGGTCTACTACTTTGGTCACCCAGTCAAAGAAATCTATTAGATTTGTCCGACATGACCTTCCCGCTGTGAATCCATGCTGCCTTGTGTCCTGTGCCCTGCTGGCCTCTAGGTACTCAACAGTTATTTCCTTCTGAAGTGATTCCATAATTTTACCTACCACTGAGGTCAAACTAACAGGTCTGTAGTTTCTTGCCTCTGCCTTGCTCCCACTTTTGTGAAGTGGAATCACATCCGCCCTCCTCCAGTCCTCAGGTAGCAGCCCATCCTCCCATGATTTGTTAAAGAGGGTAGTCAGTGGTGTCACTAGTTCTCCCCTTAGTTCTTTTAGAAATCTGGGGTGAATCCTGTCAGGCCCCATTGGTTTGGTCACCTTCAGTTTTAAGAGTTCTTTCAGAACCCTTTCTTCTGTAAATGGACTGGTATCAATCCCACTATCCAGAATGTTTCTATTGTTTGGTTTAGGTACCCCCCCCCTTCTCTTCTTTTGTGAATACTGAGCAGAGGTATTTATTCAGTATCCCTGCTTTTTCACTGTCACCCTCTGCCCATTTTTCCTCCCCATTATTAAGCCTCAGTATCCCTCCCTTGGTCTTTCTTCGCTCCCTAATATATCTATAAAAGGTTTCATCCCCTTTAACAGAGTTGGCGATCTTTTCCTCAGTTTGGGCCTTTGCTATTCTGACTGCCTTCCCTGCCTCCTTCTGCTTTAACTGATACAGTACTCTGTCCTGCTCCTTCTGTGTTAAAGAGCATGAAACAGACACATGGCTGTCTCACAGAGGCCACTGACAAAGCTGGGGAAGGGCTGGGCACAAGGAACAAAAAGAACTGGTACACACAAGCCAGAGTAAAATAGAAAGTGCAAAAAGCTTGAATTCCATGGTTCATAAATAAGTATAGTTAAAATTCAGAAAGGGTGCATAAACAGGCAGACTGGATGGGCCTTGGGGTCCTTATCCGCAGACAGAATCTATGACTCTATCTAGGGTGTCCTCGAGTACAAAGTATTGAGTACCCCAATGTTCTGCAGTTCTCTACTGCCCCCTCAGCTGGTGAGGAAATGGTAAATAAATACAGAACATTGGTGTGCTTGGTCCTCTGTACCTGTGGACACACATACTGCCTGTTAGTCTGCTTACTTGAACACCGACAAATAAAAAATGTCTGGATTTTTTATTATACTCTGGCTTGTGTGTATCAAATCATTTGTTCCTTAGGAAGGGGCAAGGATGTGAAGAATTTTGAAAACAAGTAGGGTGATTTTCTTTTTTTTTTCCTATTATCTTTTTTATCCCTACAGAGCCCTGGCAGGTGGCTTTGGCCCTCCTAATGGCGGGACTCTCTCTCCGGCTCCACTGCTCCCATCCCTGCAGTCCCCGGGTGTTCCCCCATGGCCTTCCCTCTGCAGTGGGGCCAGGAGGAGGTTGCTGGCTTCTCCCCCTTCCCGGAGACCCAATCCAGAATCCAGGGACCACCTCCAGGAGTGGTGGACCATCACTGAGCGTGTCAGGCTCGTCTTCTTCCATTTTTTTCCATCCCCTTCCCTTCTGATGTAGGAACGTCGGATCAAGCCTCTGACCCATACTGCCCTCCAGCCACTGCGTGAGGGCAGTCAATGAGCGGGATGACTAGTGTCCCTCCCCTAGGGAGAGGACAGCATTCCTCTGGATGCTCAATCCTCTCCCGCCAAGCCCTGGTGGTCGGATCATTCCTCAACCCGGTCGATGGCATAGCACGAGGTGTAATGACCAGCACCTCAACCTCCAGCACCACCGGGCCGGCAAGTAGGGTGATTTTCATAGTGGATATGATGTTGGATAGGGAGTGAGTTTTGTGGTTGGAGAATGGGACAGATGCAGTTCCATTTCCAAGAGAAGTTAAGCAGCTGCACTTTTGAACAGTTTGAAGTTTTGAGAGGAGACATATGAGCAGTCCACAAAAGATGGAATTACAGTAAGCCATGCAAGAGAAGATAAATGCATGGATAAGGGTTTCAGCAGAGGATGGATCTAAGATGTGAGGCACGTGGGCAATATCGCAGAGCACAGAGATGTTTGAATCGATGGAGAGTTTTAAGTCGAGGAGGGCACCTGAATTGCTGATAGAAGTGGGCAAAGGAGAGCAACAGAAGAAGATGACTTCTGGAAGTCATTATTTTTGTCAAGGAGGTGGATCTCAGTTTTAACAACCCCTCAGGGTTTAGAGGAGGAGATGAAGATTGGGCAAGATCAACAAATGAGATGAGAGAAATGTATAGTTTGGTATGATCAGCATAGAAGTGACAACTGAGGTTGATGTCTGAGATGATGCAGCCCAGGGACAGAGAGAGTAGATTGAAAAGAACGGCTGAAGACTTTGCCAATGTGCACCCCAACCAAGTAAGGAGGCATCTGTGGTGCTGGTCAGCTGCGGCTCTGGCGGACAGAAGGGGAAGCCTAGAATGAGGTTCTCAAGGGTGTCAGAACACTGAAGAAAGTGGAGGGGCTGAAGTTTCAATAGGCACCTCATGCCCATAATGTCAGCCTGATTTTTGTAAGGGCAGTATACTGTATGCTTGACAAACTTAATGGGCACAGGTATTTATTTATTTATTTGCTTTTGGTAACCAGGCAAGTGCACTAGGCACAAGGATGCCTATTTTCAGGCACGACCCAGGAGAGCACATTTTAGAAATACAAAATTGTGTATGTGACGCAGCACATGAAAGCAGTACAGTACAGAGTCAAGTCAAAACTCCAGGTATGGGGAGACAAAATTTGGCAAAAAACACGAGTAGGTTTACACAGTATGATGAAAATACAGCACAGTAGGACAGGGATCACAAAATAAAGAAAAGTAAGAACATAGGCGTTGCAATAGCGGGCATTCATAGAGACAGTATATCAAGTAATAAAGAGGTGGTTGAACTGGGAGGAGAGGAAGGGAGAGCAATGGGGGGGGAGAGAGAGCGGGAGAGGCAGAGAGAAAAAAGCTGGGAGAGAGAAAGCAGAGAGAGGGAGGAGAGGACCAAGAAGATTGAAACAGAGCAGGGAAGAAGAGTAGAGCTCTTGCCCCCCAGCCCTACCGTTCTAACATCCATGGAGGTTCTCCTTTAAGGATCACCACAGGAGGGGTAAGCCAGAATTTTGTCACCTGTAGTTGGTGGTTCCAGGGTTGAGATGCTTGCAGTCACGGTGTGCTGAGTATTCATTGAGAAGTTCTCATATGCAGCCTAGCAAGGGGCACTGTGAACACTGTGGCTGCCATGAGTCCTAACATCCTCTGCATGGAGTGCACTGCCCTCTGGGTGCATTCCCTGACATAGGAGGCTATGCACAATTCCACTCTGTCCACTGGGAGGAAGGACCAAGCTTGAGTGGAATCCAGGACTATCCCCATGAACTACACTCTCTGGGAGGGAATCAGCTGTGATTTATGGAGACTGACTATGACTCCTGTGGACATCAGAAACCGGTATGTCGAGGTCACTGCCGCAAAATACAATTCCTACGGGGGAATCTCTTGTACGGGTAATATAGTTTCTGGTATGCAGCAAGCTGAAACCTGAAACTGAAACAAGCAAAATGGAGGTGGGCTGCTCTAGTCCCGAAAAGTCCGGACACATTAGTAAACTTGAATCTTTTTTTATTGCCCAAAACCCCCAACGTTTTCACAAGTTATATGTGTCTTCTTCCAGGGAACTGGAAATTAATAGGCTTATATCATAATCAGTTTTCAAACGTATGTCATGTAACTAATTAACACTTGTATGCAAATCAAAGATGGACACATACCAGTGGCTATTTCATCACTGTCTTAGTCCCTTGGCTGGGGATCATTCAGTAAACCTCTCTGTTGCTATGAAGAGATTAGTTTATCTAAACTGGGTAGTGCCAGGTTGCGTAATACTGTTCACGGACTCCATCCTCTCAGGTAACGATCATGGTTTGATCACCTCTGCCGTATTTGTTGATCTTGCTAAAACTTTCAACACTGTGACATCCACTCCTTCCACACAAGCATAAAGCAGCAGGCCTCTCTGACTCTGCAGTGCATTGGTTTTGTTCTTACCTTGAGGGAAGTTCTCAAGCTGTCCATAGAGGATGCTCTATTTCATCACCATTCGCCACCTGCTCAGGTGTCCCAAAAGGGTCTGTCCTGGGCCCTATTCTCTTTTCCATATCCTTGAATGACCTCCCCTCTGTCTGTTCCTTTGCATCCATTCATGTGTATGCTGATGATAGCAATTTTTTTTGCATCTGGCTCCTCTTCCTGTGACTTTACCCCTCAGCTACAGCTGGATTTTGTCAACATTCCATGCTGGTTCCACTCTCACCAGCTATCCCTCAATGCCAAAAAACAGCTTCCATTACTTTTACCACCTGACAGAGGCTTACCAGACTCACCCCAATCTCATTTCACACCGCTGATGGTGCTATGATTGAGGATGGATCCTCCTTTAAGTACCTCGGGGTCTGGCTGGACCGATATCTTGATTTCTTGGTGCATACTGATGCCATAAACCATAAGCTCCACCCCAAGCTTGGTGCACTGTACAGGAACAAAGCAAGCATCCCACTTGCTGCCCACAGAGCATTTACTTTAAAGATGATTCTCCCTATTTTTGACATAGTCTATATTGGAGCTCCCAGATCCTCCCTTGCCAGTCTGGGCCTCCTTTTGCACTCTTTGTGTCGTTTTGCTTTAGGCTGTCCCCCTCATAGCCACCACTGCTCACTCTACTCTGCATTTTCACTCCCCTCTCTTGATTGATTGATTTATTGTCTAGGTAGGTGCACTGGTCCAAGGCCCATGTTCAGGCACGAGCCGGCCATGGAGATGGCACAGGAATACAGTGAATACAAAGCATCAGGAGACACTCTAAAACACTGAGTTGTAAATAAAGGGAGAGAAATTATACACAGGTAGTAAAACATAAAAAGGGGGTAGGGTATACAGCTAATTCACTAAAAATATCACCAACAGCTTAAATTCTGGTTCAGTTTCAGTTGGCATCTATCTGTATCCCCCACACGCCCCCACCCCCCCAGGGACAAGGCTGAAAATAGGCAAAAAGACTGTCTAGTCCTCCTTCCTGGTCAACAAAAACTAAATAAAATAAAAATAATAAAATACAATACACCAAAATAACACAAAACTGGTAAGCCAGGTGCCTTTCCCACGGTGCCTCCTTTATATTCATATTCTGATTTGGTTCCCTTCCCTCCTACCTAACATCCCTTCTATCCAGTCCCTCTTCTTTCCCCTCCTACCCTCTCCGCAGTAATATTTCCCATTCCCGCTCTATTCCTTCTAAAAAAAATCAACTGTTGATCAATCTGCTTTCTCCAGTCACTTTCCTAAACTTTGGTTCTCCTTTCCCCTGTCAATCAGCTTTGTCTCTTCTGCTTTCTCCCTAAAGTCTCATCTTCATCACTTTTCTTCTCCTATCTGCAACTGTCCATGACCCTTTTCCTCTTGGCTCCCCCCAAAACAAGTTTTCCCCCTGGCCATTTTGTTCCTCTCATCCTCATGCTATACCTGTATGAGTAGTTTCCCTCTACCTATCATAACGTAGTCTTATCGACTTCATGTATCTGTTGTACTGATTGGTCTTCAAGAGTTATGATTATGCTCCTTAGATATACAGCAATTACTGTATAGGAGTTCTATTTTTGTAATGTAATCTTGTTATTACTGCTTGTTTTTTTTTTTTTTTACCTCTTGATTTATCTCCACTTCCCCTCACCACAGGAGGCATCTGCAAATGAGCTGTTAGCAGCTCAATACGTCTTTCCTGGTGAAACTTTTCAAACAAATAAATATTATGCACAAAAGTACATTTTTATACCAAGATTGAATAACAAGTGCTTTGCCATCACACCTTCAGTGCACCCTCATACTTTCCTTAAAAGTACACAAAAACACTGAGTACTGCATATCACTACGTGACTGACCTGTAACGCTTGGCTGCAGATACTAGCTCATACACTATTTTAGTCTGGAAATACACACATGAGATCACTGAGATACCTTAAGTGAAAATTATTGTAAGTCAATATATAAATCTACTGGTGCTTAACCCTCAAAGTAGTATGTTACCTGTGATTCTTTACTGTAAAATCTAAAGAAATACAATAGTTTAAAATGTGTTAGAAGCTGCTTAAATTCGCTTTAGCTAGAACAGTAAATTAAATCACCATCCCATTCACATCTGTCCTGATAAGCTCATGGTAACCCCTGGTCATGTAAATATGACTGCCTTGGTTCCATTGCCTATCTGATTCAGCTTTTAGAAGCAGCAGCTAGCAGCCGAAAGGGAGCTAGCATTTACTTTTAAAAGCACCTCATTTGGGACAGGAAGAGGGGAGTCAGCTAAATCTCCCCCTTCCCCGTCACTTAACTGCTAACAGCTACTGCTAGGTGGGAGGGGCCTGTGAATAACTGAGTCAGCTGTGCCCCAGCTCCGCTATGATTCAGCTTTTAGAAGCAGCAGCTGAAAGGGAGATAGCATTTACTTTTAAAAGCATCTCATTTTACAGAGGGAAGCTAACAACTAAAAGGGAGCTAGCATTTTCTTTTAAAAGTACTTCATTTTGGAGAGGAAGAGGGGAGTCAGCTAAATCTCCTCCTCCCCCGTCACTTAACTGCTAACAGCTACTGCTAAGGGGTGGTAATAGTACTACCCACCTAGGTTCTTTCTACATTTATAGAAGTCCAAGGGAACTTCCTGCAGGGCTCCCAGAGGAAGACACCAGTGAGAACAGGAAGAAAGGATACAGAAGACGCAGTGAAGGGAGAAAGAAACAGTGACATCTACAGGTCAGGCGGAAAACAGACATGGACATCCAGATCTGCCAGAGCTGCGGAGGGCTGGTAGCGAGGTAGACACTCTGGAGACTGGGGTGCCCTTTCTGCAGGACAGTTGCGGAACTACAAAGGGAGCTATGGCAGGCAAAAGAAGAGATCATGAGGCTGCAGAAGAGACTGGACTGGGGATGCCCACCTACTCCCCCAAAGGCCCACGGGTCTTGGAGGATGGAGGGTGGTGAGAGAGGGCAGCGAGGCACCTAGAGCTAAGATGGGGCACTACCAACTATATGCTATCCACATGCAGAATCATTTCATCCCCCCATAGCCAGGGGACAGAAACCAAGTGAGGAGTCAGCCCAGTGGCGTCGAGGGTCGAGGTGCTGGACGCCACACCTCACGCTATGCCAGGCACCCTGGTTCAGGAACAGACCCGGGTCGGCAGGGGAGGGAGAGGATGGAGCATCCCACAACTGCTCTCCTCTCTCTGTGGTGGGTGCAGGGGTTCGTGTTGCTCTGCAGTGGCACCTGAAGAAAGTCGGGGGTACCACAGCAGTGGCAAGCAGCAGAGGGCTGGAGCTCAGCAGACATTTGCACGTCAGTGCACCAACACCACTTCACGTCCAGGTCAAGGGGGTGAAAATCTGTCAGAAAATTGTGTGGCGGTCGTGGCAGCTGATGGCTGTGCGCTGCACCCCAGGACCTAGAGAGTCGCCCCCAGGCATTGGCCAGCCTGTGGAGGAGGCGTATTGCAGAGCAGACCGACCGGTGCTAGGTGCTAGCTGCAGCAGCGGACAACCGGCATGCTCCTCCACAGAGGAGGAGAAGAGTATTGTGATAAAAAAAAAAAAAAAAAAAAAAGGAAACCAAGTGAGGAAAAAGGAAGAGTCGAGTTGGACAAATCTGATACAAGAAAGCAGGATGGAGGTACAAGGAAGGAGAGGAAGAATACACAGAGCAACAGGAGGATTCAGGTCATGGGAGACTCTATGTTGCAAGAAGTGGAGGCACAGTCCATCAGTGCAAAGGGAGCTGAAACTACGGTGAAATGCATGCCAGGAGCATCTGCAAGGAGAGCTAGGGACAGAATAGGATGGCTGGTGAGAAGAAAGCAGGATTTCACGGGGATCATTGTCCACCCTGGGACAAATGACATAGCAAATAGGACAGTGGAAGAAGCCAAGGCAAGACATGAAGACGCTAGGGGAGAGCCTAAAGGAGTGCACAACATATCTGGCCTTCTTGGAGGTGTTGCCGGTTTGGAGGAAGGGCAGAAGTAAGGACAAGATCAGGAATGAAGAGATCAGGGAATTCAACCGGTGGCTCCAGGGTTGGTGCACAGATAATGGGATGCACTACACTGGAGACTGGGGGACCTTCTGGGACAGAAATCTTCAAGCATGATGGTCTGCATCTCACTGAAGGAGCAAGAGCAAAAGGCAGAAGTAGGTCTTCTTGGAGGGTTTAAACTGGGAGGTCTCCAGCACAGAGAAGAAGATCTAAATGAGGACACAGCAGAAAGATACGAATGTAAGGGGATTGGCAAATGGAAGGGAACTCCCCAGCATCAGACTAAAGGAAACAGGTATGGCCATGAGCAAGGAGTGGCTATAGGTAAAAAAGGAGGAACCTCATGTAAAGTACAGGACAGGCAGACACAGAAAAGGGGGGGACGGTACTGAGGTTATAGCAAAGGGGGAAGGCCATGACTGGAAGGCTATGGTGACAGCTCGCACCACCACTGTTGGTGGGCTTGTCATCAGTCCCCATAAATCCAAGGGAGCACATACACACCCAGAAAGAGAAATTCAGAACCCGGGCATCTTGACCATAGAGGTCTCGATTAGCATTCCGTAATAAGATGGCACTGTCCAAGAAGAGGGTGCAGCCCCATACCAAAGGGGGTGCACATTCCTGGAAGGTGATGGTAGCAAATGCTAGAAGCCTTGTAACCAAACTACCCGAACTCGCAGCCATCATGGTAGTAGAAAGATTGGACTGGGTCGCTGTGACAGAAACGTGGTTCATGGAAAACCATGGATGGGACATGGCTATACCCGGATACAATCTGTTCAGAAAGGATAGGCAGGGGTAAAGAGGGGGAGGAGGAGTAGCCATTTACATTCGAGAAGACATAAAAGCCACAGAGGTGCAGAATCACCCTGGGGACACAGAGTCACTGTTGGTTACTATAGATACAGGAAATGGAAAAACTTTCAGGATCGGCATCATAAACAGACCTCCAAATCAAGGACAGAAAGGGGACAAAGACCTGATAGAAGAAATACACAAAATGACTTGGAAAGGAGAGGTGATACTGGTGGGGGACTTCAACCTTCCAGATATAAACTGGAGTACACTAACAGCAGCAACAAGAAGAAGCAGGGATTTCTTAGTGGCACTACAGGGAGCAGGACTGAGTCAACTGATCAAAACACCAACAAGAGGAGATGGCATACTTGACCTGGTCCTCACAAAGAGTGAGAGGGTCAGGGAACTCGACGTGGGATGCCATATGGTTAATAATGACCATCCCATGGTTAACTTCAAGGTGAACATAACTGAGGAGACGTACCACTAATAAATAAAAGTACTAGATTTTAAAAAGGCGGACTTCAACCAAATGAGGACCAACATAAGAAACCACTTAATTGATCTACAAGTGGATGAGGTCAATATCATGTGGGGAAAACTTAAGAAAGCAATCTAGACAGTCACTGACCAATGTGCCAGAAGGGTTACCAAAGCGAAAAGAAGAAAACGAAACCCCTTACGGTTTTCAAAGGAAGTGGCTAAAATTATGAAAGAAAAACAGAAGGTGTTCAAGCTATACCAGGGAACAAACAAGGAAGAAGACTAGGCGTTGTACAAGGAGAAAATGAAAGAAGCCAGCCAAACAATAAGGCAGGCAAAAGCGCAAACAGAAGCAAGTATAGCAGGGAGGGCAAAGAGAGGAGAAAAATCCTTCTTTAGATACATCCAGGAAAGAAGGAAGGCAACAGGGGGTATAGTCAAGATTACAACTCGGGAAGGGAAAACAACAGAAAACGACCCAGAAAGAGCAGAAATCCTGAACAAGTACTTCTGCTCTGTATTTACTGAGGAGGACCCAGGGGGTGGCCCAGAAATGGCAAAACGCAACACCCCTGGACAGGGGGTTGATACTAGCCTCTTCACAGAAACTGAAGTACTGGAGGCACTAAATAAACTGCAAATTTTTTTTGTTAACTCTATTAAATTGCACCACATTCCTTGAACTCTCTCAGGAGATCCTCTCTCACCACTGCCATGCTACCTCCCGCCTGAAGTCCACCCATCGGGAAACTGGGGATAGACACTCCCACACCTACCTGGCCAGATGCCCGATCTCATCCCACCAGACAGCCAAGGGAACCGGGAGAGCTGGTGAGCGGACCCAGCGTTGGGAGTGTGATGGCAGGGTACTGGAGGACTCCGTCGCCTATCCAAGGTGCGGGGTTTTTCTTATGCGAGTTGCCTTTGGGCACTAACCTGCAATGGCATCCAGATCACGCCAGGCATGCTCCCATACCAGGGTGAAAGACACCTGCTGTCCAATCCCCTCATGTCCCACGCGCTGACTGCGACTGCTCCTTCTACCTCCTGAGGTCATTAGTGCAGTGCGATGAGGAAACCCTCCCACCACAGGAGAAGAGAGCTGTCCTCCGGACGCTCAATCCTACTCCTCCCCTGCCGACCCCAACCCACCTGAGCTCGTTCCCAAACCTGCGTTGCCGGCATGGCGCAAGGTGTGGCATCCAGCGCCTCAACCCTCAGCACCACTGGGCCAGCTAAATAAACTGCAAGTTGACAAGGCCATGGGACCAGATGAAATGCACCCCAGGATCTTAAAAGAACTGAGATTAAGAGTTGGCTGCCCCACTGGCTAAACTATTCACCAGATCCCTAAAGAGTGGGGAGGTTCCCGAAGATTGGAAAAGGGCAATCGTGGTCCTGCTCCACAAATCGGCCATCAGGACCCCAAGCAGCATGGTTTCACAGCAGGTAGGTCATGCCAAACAAACCTGATAAGAGTTGACTGTGTTACAAAGGTTATAGATGACGGCGGGACGATAGATGTGGTCTTCTTAGACTTTAGGAAGGCCTTTGACTCAGTTCCACACAAAAGGCTGGTAAAGAAACTAGACCACACAGGAGTTGAATCAGAAGTAGTTAGATGGTTTAAAAACTGGTTACAGGGCAGGACCCAGAATGTGCAGGTAAACAGAGCACTGTCATCAGAAGGTAGAGTAACCAGTAGTGTGCCCCAGGGTTCAGTATTGGGGCCCCTGCTCTTCAATATTTTCATATCAGACATAGCTAACGGACTACAGGGAAACGTGTCTGTTCACAGACGACACCAAAATATGCAACCGGGTCGATACCCAGCAGGGACTGGACAAGATGGAAGCTGACCTCAAGAAACTGGAAGAATGGTCTGGAGCATGGCAGTTGAGATTCAACGCCAAAAAGTGCAAAGTCATGCACACAGGAAATAGAAATCCAAATAAGGCATATTACCTTGGAGGGGAAAGACCAGCTGCCTCCACCCAAGAGCACGATTTGGGAATCATTATCTCAGGTAACTTGAAGGTAGGAAGACAGTGCGAGAAGGCAGCATTAAAGGCCAGCGGTATGCTGGGATGGACTAAGAGGGGAATCACAAGCAGGAAGAAGGAAGTGATCCTGCTGCTGTACAGATCACTGGTTAGGCCTCACCTGGAGTACAGCATCCAGTTCTGGAGGCCCAACCTCAAAAAAGGACATTGACAAAGTGGAGACTGTGCAGAGATGGGCAACAAAAATTATTTCGGGACTGCACGAGATGTTCTACGGGGATAGACTGAAAGAACTGAACAGAGAAGAGAGAGGGGTGACATGATCGAAACATTCAAGTACATAAAAGGCATAAACCAGGTGCAAATAGATGATCTTTTCCAATTTAAGAAGGGCAGCAGAACCAGAGGACATGATCTAAGGCTGCAAGGAAGGCAGTTCTCCAACACAAAGAAGTCTTTCTTCACAGAAAGAGTGGCGGATGCCTGGAATAGCCTGCCTGCAGAGGTGGTGGGGGCAAGTACAGTGGTAGGTTTCAAGAATGCTTGGGACAGATACAAGGGAGTCCTCAAACCCAAGGGCAGTTAGAAGGCAGGGCTAAAAGACAATGGACAGACTAGATGGACCTGGTGGTCTCCTGCCGTCAGCTTCTATGTTTCTAGGCCAACAGGAGACAGGTAAGGTTTTCCCTGGCTAGACTGGATTGACCTTGGGTCTTTTTCTGTTGCTCTTTTTAATATGTTTCTAAGTACTTGGTAAAGATATGCAGCACTAGTGCCAGCCCAAAGGGCAGGACTCTGAACTGGTAATGCTTGAGACCCACACAAAAGCGGAGGTATTCGCTGTGGCTGGCCATGGCAGCGATATGCTATAACTATTAGGAGTCCTCTCTTTGAAACAGCATACATGGTATGTTTGTACTTTTATGCTTTTTGTCCTCAGACTGGCAATAAAAGGAACTGAGGAACATATGGCAATAAGAGGGTCTGAGGAAAATATCCCAGACGTAGCCTATTTTACTGACTGCTTTGAAAAGTGCCCCAACTCAGGATTTGTTTGAGCGTTTGGAGCCGACAACATTTTAGGGATACACCACACAGCAGCACTGTGACACGCCATTTGCTGGTTGTTTCCATATGCTGATATGCATCCTGCATGTCCAGGGATGCCAGCCAATCCCTGGGTCCCAGGAACAGAAGGAGAGATCCCAGAGACACCATCCTGAATGTTTTGCATGTCATGTATCCAGATGTCTAAGGTCCAAGCTTGGATGCGTGCTGCCTGACTTCTTGGGAATGAAGAAGTACCTGGAGTAGAAGCTGTTGCCCTGGCCTGACTTAGGTACTTCCCCTGTTCTTTAGGAGACCCACTTCCTCCAGGGATATGAGGCCTGCCACTGGGCATCTCTGCCAATGTTGATTCCCTGGGGGTGGTCCAGAGGTTGCTCTAACAGCTCTAGGGAGTAAATGTCAGCAGTAATCTTCAAGAGGCATGATTGCCAAGAAATGGCTGTTGTCAGCAGAAGAAACTACGTCCTCTACCTCCCTAGAGTGGAGCATGGATGTTCTTCATATTCATAAAGGTCATTCTCTTTCCATATGACTCTGTAAGTATCTTGTCCACATGTTGACCAAAGAGATAGGTGCAATTAAACAGAACATTCATAATCTTCTATTGGACAACAGAGTTAAATCCTGCCAGTTGCAGCCTGGAATGCCTCTGGATGCAAATCCCAGCAGCAGCAGCTGCATGTGATGCTGCATCAAATGCATCCAAAACAGCCCTCTGTTAGTGGTTATTAGACTCAACCCCTTGTGTAAAAAACATCAAGGGGTCATGCTCCAAGGACGACTCCGGCAGGCTCTCCATAAAATCTCTAAGCCTGTTTCATAGGGAATATTTGTACCTCTAAATGTGGGGTTGGTAGCTAGAAACTCTAAGGCCCACAGTAGCTGAAGAAAACACCTTTTCCTATTATGTGAATCTGACGAGACTCCAAATCAGGAGGCTGAACAGTGAACATTTTAGCAGAGACTGACATCAACTATGATAACAACAGCATTTACTAGGGGCTGAGGGTTAAAACAGGTTTCATCTGGGGTACCATACACTTTTTATCAGGAAGCTGGAGGACAGTCAAAATGGAAGCTGGCTTGCTTTAGGCCACCTCAGTGACAGTCTTGAGAGTGGGCTGGACAGATGACACCACAGATAGAGAGTGTAACAGAAATCCCCCTCACCAGGGATTCCCAGCTCACTGCCACCACAAGGTTTTTACCAACAGGAACCAAGAAACCTGTTTTTATCTCCTCCTTGCTCAAGGTCAGGAAGGTCAACACAATAACTGTGGGTAGAGCACCCCTTCGGAGACAGACTACAGAGTCCAGCAGAAATAGTAAAATTACCCTCTTAAATAAAACAAGCAGTCACTGATTCTATAAAAATAGAAGCTTTACTAAAATACTACAAGTATTTACAAGAAACAAAAGGGCTGGACATTTACTAAGAAGTCGAAAATAAAACAACGCTGAACAGACAGGTAGTGTACAGCAGAATTCTGAGCTTATTCTTACCTAAAATCCTTCACATGCCCTAGCTCAGAGTTGCACTGTCCCTTACTGTGCTATTTTACCAGTCAGGTAATCTTTGTATGGCAGGGGCCCTGGTCTTCTGATGTTTCATGTCCAAGAGAGAGAAATAAATCTCATTTCTCTGTTATATTCTTTCTCCGATTGTGGGAGGGGATTTCTCTCCTTTGAGTGACAGGCTACCCCTGCCCACCCCCAGATGGGTGGGTGTATGGAGGGATGACCTCATCCACCCAAATGTGCTCTGTCCACTTTTATGATTCTGCCTTGAAGACAATCCAAGGTGTGTCGCCCCACGCCTCTTGTCTTTTAAGCTGGCTAAGGCATTCAACCTGGCACTCTCCCATCTGCCTCACAGAATCTCTGGTTTCAAGGATGTCTGAGGTGTTGGAAGTTGCACTTTCACATCTGCCAGGATGTGCACCCGGGATTAGCTCATGGGAAAGTTCCACAGAGCAGTTCTCAGACCCTGTAAGCCATATTTTTTTGTGTCCCCTTTGCAAATAGCAGAAGCTATTGACAGAAGCATACTTACATTACAAAATACATTAACAGAAATAAACTAATACATTACTCTGGTCACACAGAGATACAGGGAGGAAATATATACTGAAATACTCCATTTGTATCTTAGTTTCATTCACAGCCACTGTCTCAGAGTTTAGAAATTTGTGCATATTCTTCAGCAGTGATCGAAAAGAGAGGTCCTTCTGAGGAGCTTGAACTGTCTGAGCCGGCAGAATCTCCTCTGGGTTTAGAGGATACTACTCAAAATCCTCTGTCTCATCATCTTTGAGCTCTGTATTATACTCTTGCTCATCCTCCAATAAGGGGAAGGAGCCACTGGATCCGTTGGGCATTCCCCACACAACATTGAGGCTGATCCCAGTGGCAGTAGTAGATAGTGAAGGGGAAGCCACACCGGTACCAAGGATAGGCCTTAGCATGATGGGCAGCAGTGGCACTGACAGTGATGCTAGCACCCACAGCAGTGCCAGCACCAGCGATGGTGCTGGCAGAGGCAACAGCACTGGCACCAAGGGTGGAACTCACCCTAAGGAAGTCCCCAGCACCATAGATGGAACCGCAAGTGGAGCCAAAAGGGTGTGGAGGACGCACTGCTTGATGAGAGTTGTCCATTGACAAAGCTGCTCATCTAAAACATCCCCAGAAGGCAGAGGGGGTACTGGAGATGGAGTAGTCTGTCCAGACGGTATAAAGAAATTCAGTGTGATAGCATTCCTCATCAGAGGTGACAAAGGAGGGGGCACCAAGACTTCTGCACCAGAGGAGATGGCTGCCCTAGGGCAGAGCGGCTAGAACTTGACTTGAACTTGTGCCATCACTTCTCTTTACTCTTTTACTGCGAGGACAAGGTAGAGTTGGAATGGTCCCTAGAACCTGACACTGAACAAGAGTCGGGTCGGGACCATCTCTTTTCATGACTGTGAAAGGACTGATTATCATCTCGGTCATGAGACTGCCCAGTAGCCAAACACTCCCCCATGGAGGAGTAGTAGTCAGACACAACCTTGTTGCCAGAGCAACTTACCTATTCAGGCAACCTACCTGCCATAAATGTTTTAAAACATCATCCAATGAGGTAGCGCTCTGAGAAAACCTGATGATGTATAAACTATTTAAACTGATTTATAAGCAAAAAATGTAGTTAAATATGGTTTTAGAAATGTAACGAACTAGGGGCAGATATTTTTGTAATGGAAGGGAAGTAAAGCTGTAACTACAATTAATAGCATGTATTTGGCAATACAAATGGTATAGGGAAGGGACAACAGATAAAAAGTTTGAGACATCAAAGGGATATTCATTTTAATTTCATGTTTATAATTATGATCATGGTATTATATGACAGGAATTGTAAGTTCAACAAATTGTTAATGAAGAAATACTTAGAACAGAACTATGATTGTATTGTAATAGAGAAAGTAAGAAGCATTCCTTTTACAGTGGATGAGTTAGTTATATACATACATACATAATAGTCTTGGCAGATAAGGACCTACATGGCCAACCTAGTCTGCCCAGTATCCCCCCCCACTGAGCCCCCCCAGACTTTACCAATTTCCGCTTCCCTCCCAGAATACCCATGTGCCTGTTCCATGCATGCTTGAAACCCAAGAACATCTCTGCTGCAACTACCTCTTCCGGCAGGTCGTTACAAGCATCTACAACCCTCTCTGTGAAATAGTACTTCCTCACATTACCCTTAAACTGTCCATCCTCCAACTTCATACTGTTTCCCCTGGTTGCTGAACATTCTTGCATTTGAAATAGGTTTCCCCTTGGCATCCTGTTTATACCTTTTAGATATTTGAATGTCTCGATCATATCCACTGTCTCTCCAATTCTCCAATGTGTACATATCCAACTTCCTCAGCCATTCTTCGTATGCCTTCCTCTACATCCCTTGTATCATCTAAGCAGCCCTCCTCTGGACCGCCTCTACCCTCTCTGTATCCCTCTTCAGGTGTGGTCTCCAGAACTGTACACAGAACTCCACATGAGGTCTGACCTGGGCCGTATACAGGGGCATAATGACTTCCCTCCTTCAACTAGCTATGCCTCAACTTATACATCCCAACATTCTGCTTGCCCTTCCCATCATGGCCTGGCACTGATTTGCCACGTTCAGGCCAGATGAGATGACACCCAAGTTGCTCTCTTGTTCCACAATTGTAATTCCCTCCTCATTAATTTCATACTTTGCTCATGGATTTCCATGCCCCATATGCATAATCTTGCATTTACCTGCACTGAAGTCAAGCTTCCAAACGTTGGACCACCTCTCTAGTCTATCAAGGTCCTCCCTCATTCTTTTAACACCCCACCCCCGGCATATCCTCTCTATTACATAACTTGGCATCATCGGCGAACAAACACACCCTCCCCTCTAGACCTTCAGCAATGTCTCCAATGAAAATGGTAAAAAGTACTGGTCCCAGTGCCAATCCCTGTGGCACCCCGCTTGTTAACCTCCCCTCCTCAGAGAGCACCCTTTGGGTTCTACCTGAGAGCCAGTTACCCACCCACTTTGTTACGGCTGGCCCCAAACCTAGACCACCCATCTTGTTTAATAATCTTTTATGAGGAACAGTCTCAAAAACCTTTCTGAAATCCAGACAGGCCACGTCCACTGACCCTCCCCGGTCCACCACTCCTGTCACCCAGTCAAAGAAACCCACCAAGTTCATCTGGCAGGATCTCCCTCCGACAAACCCATGTTGCCTGTGATCAACCAACCCCTTCCCTTCCAGGTAGTCCACCAGTCTTTCCTTTAGGAGTGCCTCCATGATCTTCCCGACCACTGACGTCAGGCTCACTAGCCTGTAATTTCCCACCTCTGCTCTGTCCCTTCCCCTATGAAGCGATACCATGTTTGCCCTCTTCCAGTCATCTGGAACCTCTCCTGTTTCTAGCGACAGAGTGAACAGTTCCATTAGCGGTTCTGCTAATTCCCTCCTGAGCTCCTTCAGGATCCTGGTGTGTACCTCATCTGGACCTATGGCCTTATTTACCCTGAGACCGCCTAGTTCTCTTACAGGAGATAAAAAATAGTTTACTGTTGATTTTAACTCTTAAATAAATCAGAAATACCCAAGCGTAGCCTGTGTATGTGTCTTTTTTTTTACTGTTGATGTTTACAGGGCATTTTTATATGATGCCTATATTACTGAAATCACGGTTGGCTTCACAGTTTTATTTAGGATCGGGATTCAGCGCGTGTCAGGTTTTGAAACGCTGACATCACAGACTCCCGAGTCAGTCTACAGATAACGTGCGTTGGACTCTGAAAATTGTTTGAGCCAACAACTACCATACAGCACACAAAGGATGATTAATCCTACAGCTATCTTGAAAAGACACTAGTCCCAAATATTATCATTATTCAGTCACTAGCGAATGACCCACCCATCCCTCCCTCCCCGTGGTCACCTTACCAATTCATGAAAAGTCCTTATGACAAACTGTATTTTTAGTAGAGAAAAACTTATGTCTTTTCTTTCCTGTTATCCCATTGGTCTACCTGTGGTGTGTGAGGACTTTTTATATATTATTTTTCGGCTACTGGCGTCCGGCTCCCTCCTGCCCTGCCACTAGTCGCATTACAAATTCTTCTGAAGTTGTTATTTCCATGGTCCTCACAACTAAAAAATACAGTTTGTCATAAGTACTTTTCATGAATTGGTAAGGTGATGATGGGGGGATGTCGCATGCTAGTGCAACTCTAATCAGCTTATCTAAACGTACCAAGAGGTGTCAGCGTGGCTCAGTTGGTATCACATCTGCCTCTGGACCAGAATGTCATGGGTTCTTGTCTCGGACTTGCACCTAAAAATCGCTGGCATCAGAGTGCAGTATTAGGGGGTGCTGTACTGCTGGGGTGTGCCGTCCTTTGGATGAGACGTTAAACCGAGGTCCCTTCTGCCCATCCTGGTGTTGTCCTGGTGGGTGTCCAGGTGGAAGTAAAAGAACCCAGGGCACTCTTTGCAAAGAGCAGGGAACATTCCCGGTGTCCTGGCCAACATTCCCCTTCCCATAAATCGGTTCATGCAGTTACCCAGGCTGTGTGTGGGTGATGATGTGCGATATGGCTGCCACCACACATTCAGTCACTTCACTACCAGTCTAGCATTGCTTATAAAAGCGCTTTGGGATACTGTGTATGAAAAGCGCTATATAAATGCTGATTCTTCTTCTTCTCTTCTTACAGTGCTTAGACCTTCACTCGTCGACAGGATGGGTAAATCTAAAGGGGCTGGCACTCCAGCTGGTAAATTTTTCGCTCTGAAAAAATCGAGCAGAGAGGAGAGGCCTAATCAATGTGGAGGAGCAGGGGACTCTGACGACAAACCACAGGAAGAGGCCTCACTAACTTCCATCCTCACCACGTTGCACCAGCTTGTCAAAACGGTGCAAGATCTAGACAGAAAGTTTGATTCCCTCACCTCGAGAGTCACTGCCCTTGAAACTAAAATGGACTGTCTTGAAGCAAGTGTCCAACGCTCTGAATCCACCAGCCTTAAATTGGCAGATGCGACAGAAAAGCTGATAAAAGAAAATTCAAAACTAGGGAGCGGAATGTTCGGGTGATCGGGCTGACTGAGGGGGCCGAAGAAGAGGATAGCATGAGTTTTACCAACTGTTTTAGGTCTCGATGATACAATGTCCCTGGAAAAAGCATACAGAATAACTCCGAGGAGAGCTGCGGTGGATTCCTCAAACCTGAGAACTTTCCTAATTGTCTGCACGGGAGTAGGGGATCGAGACAGGGCGCTTACGATCGCCCGGCGCCGTAGAGTACTGAAATTTGGCAACGCCGAAATAATGCTGTTCCTGGATCTTTCATTCAACACCCGCCAATGCTGAAGACCTTTCAGTGGGCTGCGGGGCAGACTGTGCCGACTAAAGGTCCAACACCAGCTATTGCTCCCGGCAAAGCTCAGGCTACAGTGGAATGGGCAGTCCTACTTGTTTAATGACCCGAAGGACGCCAGCAAATTAATCCTTAGGCTCGAACAAGAAATGGACAGAATAGAGGAGCTGGACAGTGGATCTGAGGGGGGACTGATTCTCCATAAAACTCTGGTAATGTACTCAGTTTCAACATGTGGGGTAGTGTAAGAGGCCTCGATTTCTGGAGATAGCGTGCAGCCTGCTGACTTTCATATGCCGTCATTCCTGGTTACAATTTTGGACTGGATCCATGGACATACCCAGGGATCTCGAAAACTACTCCATGACTTGTTAGATTTATGGGCATGTGGGGTTAAAAATATTATAATCATTTCTCCATGTTGGCTGGGGATTGTCTTAGGGGAAGAGGCACTCATGACTCCCATTTTATTACCTTTCTTCTCATTTGAGAGAATCAGGAAAAATGTTTCAATATAATGGGGCTTCTTTATATATATATTAAAGAGGGAATATCTACTGTTTGGTACAGATTGGGCTATTACGCTGAGAATATTTGGGCTCTGAGGGAGCTTGGGACTATGTTTTTGATTTTTCATAATAATTATGAAATCACAGTGGAGGAGTCACTCAGGCTATATAGTCTCTTTGGTAACAGGGTAATCTTTTTAATTTGACCCTTACAGACTCCCTATTGTCCATCCTAGCTGTATGCATTGGGTAATTCCATCTGTTATATTTCACATTAAGGGAATCTCTCCTATGGTGTACCAACTGAGAGGGTGTTATACATAAGCCCTTTGTAAGAGAACAGCGTCTGTATTATCTGCTTATGGTTATCCTCCTATGTAAATCTTTGTGAGTTTTGCTTGCAAACATCAATAAACATACAATACAAAAAAAATATATAAAAGCTGATAACCAGGAAAGGCACACTGAGCCGAAGCTCATTTCCAGGTGTGACCCGGGGTGGGGGAAGGGAACAATGCAAGCAAACATAATCAATTACAACTGAATAATACAGATGGGAAGAACAGCAGGTGATAGGCAGGCATACATGAGGAAAATCAGCAGCTACAGTAAATGCAGTTACAGGAAATACATGGTAGCAGGGCCTAGTAGTTTACCTAGTAATGTACAAATTAAATACGAGAACCTAGTTGCGCATTGGCTATAAGTTGAGAAAAGGTGCTTTGTAGCAGACGATAGTGCACAAGTAAGTGCAGTTGAGGTGGAGGACACAGTAACAGGTAGTGGACAACCAGGATAGGAGTAAGAGCTGGAATTGGCAGAATATTTGCGGGGAATGCCCAGTGTTGCTGGAGATAGCTGGCATTAGGGAGGGTTGAAACATTGGCATGGAGGGGGTGGGAGGCACTTAAAATAGTTCTTGATGGACAACACTGTAGACAGGTTATGTACAAAGAGAGGAAGGGAGTTCCAGAGGGTAGGGAGACGATGGGCAAATTCTATTTTACCAGCAAGCGTATGGGATGTGGCCAGGGCAAAGGAATTGTGGTCACATGAGCATAGGGAGTAGCCAGTACTAGGAGCTGAGGTTAGTAAGGAGGAGAGGTAGAAGTGAAGGGTGTTGAACCAGAACTTAGAGATAAGGGCTGTACAATGAGCCAGGTGGTGATTAGCGAGGGAAAGCAAGGAGACAGATTGGTAGAGGAGGCAGTGATGAGTGCGCATGCAACCCATTTGGTCCCAGGGCCTTATCTATCTTAAGGGCAGCTAGCCCTTTCAGAACCTGTGCTCTAGAGAACAATGGGTGCCTCATTTCCAGGATTCCATTAGTGGCCGCTTTGATGCCATTCTCTGGCATGGTCCAGCTGTCCTCCTTAGTGAAAACTGAGCAAAAGTAGTCATTTAGTACAATATGCCATTTGGGGTTAAATCTGAATTTTAAGATGATATACGTAAAAGATATCAAGCTTTGTGTATTTATTTTTACAGGAAGCATACAAAATATGGATTAAAACACATCAAATAATTGAATGTCTGAACCTAATCATTGCACCATATTTTTCAACAACCAAAATTAAGTGGTATAAAATGGGGTAACAACCATTGGGTATTCGATAATTTACAATTTGATGTCTTTTGCACAGATCCAAGATAAATACAACATAGATTAAACCCATCTGTACCTGTAGACGCCATATGGCGTCAGAACTATCCATTGCTGGACCTGACCCAAAATAGCCACCGGGAGTGAATGAGTTTTAAACACAATTCTTTGAATATTAAAAAACAGATCAATATTAATAAAACTTATAGGTAACTCTAAGTTTATAAAGACCATCTGAAATATTTCACATAGAAAAATCAGTTAATAGAACACAAATGATAATAAATTCATTGAAAGGGGACCTTAATACTAACTGGCAAAAGGAGTTAAGTATATATATATTTCAAAGGTGAAATAGGCAGAGATTTACCGATCATGGCAAGTTGCAAAAAACAATCGTTTGAACGAGACACAATTTTTTTTCCTCCTTCAGCTTCTTCAAGCTCCGCACACCATCGGGAGTCACTTATAGTGTCTGCCCCTGCTTCTTGCACCTACGTGGAGTCCTCCGGTACCCACATGGAGCCGTGGTTCTACCCCCCAGGTGGGGATGAGGTGGGGCCGTGCCGCCCGAACTAATCTAGTCTTGTCAGGTCCGGCTATGACAGCAGGTGTGAGCTGTGGGGTCTGCCAGAGCTCTCAGTCTTCCTGGTGCCTGGAGAACTATTTTTCCCTTTTTCTGCAGATGTGACGTACACCCTGACATCAAGGCATAACTGCGAGTATCGTCCGCGTCCCTTCCCTCATCGCGGCGTGACTAGGTGCTTGCCGTACCCCAGGCCTCCGCCTGGGGCCAGTCAAGCACTGAGCCTCTGCCCCCCTCCCTCATCAGAGAAGGTAAGCATTCCCTGGGACACTCAGCCGCCTCCCCCCGGCTGGCCCTCCGACTCCCTGGGCTCATTCCCGAACCCAGGTCATTGGTGTCGCAAGTGGTAGTGCTACTGTTGTGCCGTCAGCGTCAGAGATACAATTTTATACACTTCATACAATATATTAATCTACATATAGGTTAAATAAATTTAATTCATCAATATCACCTTTATGTAACAGATGTGGATTAGAGATCAGAAGTATATCACGTCACACCTAACTGTACACAATTGTATGCTTTCTGGCAACATAAATTTATTTATTTAAAAGTTGATAACCGGGAAAGGCACACTGAGCCGAAGCTCGTTTCCAGGTGCGGCCCGGGGTAGGGGGAAGGGAACAATGCAAGCAAACATAATCAATTACAATTGAATAATACAGATGGGAAGAACAGCAGGTGATAGGCAGGCATACATGAGGAAAATCAGCAGTTACAGTAAATGCAGTTACAGGAAATACATGTAGCAGGGCCTAGTAGCTTACCTAGTAATGTACAAATTAAATACGAGAACCTAGTTGCACATTGGCTATAAGTTGAGAAAAGGTGCTTTGTAGCAGACGATAGTGCAAAAGGAAGTGCAGTTGAGGTGGAGGACACAGTAACAGGTAGTGGACAACCAGGATAGGAGTAAGAGCTGGAATTGGCAGAATATTTGCAGGGAATGCCCAGTGTTGCTGGAGATAGCTGGCATTAGGGAGGGTTGAAATACTGGCATGGAGGGGGTGGGAGGCACTTGAAATAGTTCTTGATGGACCGCACTGTAGGCAAGTTATGTACAGAGAGGAGAAGGAAGTTCCAGAGGGTAGGGATACTATGCGCAAATTCTATTTTATCAGCAAGCGTATCGGGTGTGGCCAGGGCAAAGGAATGGTGGTCACGTGAGCATAGGGAGTAGCCAGTATTAGGAGCTGAGGTTAGTAAGGAGGAGAGGTAGAAGTGAAGGGTGTTGAACCAGAACTTAGCGATTAGGGCTGTACAATGAGCCAGGCAGTGATTAGCGAGAGAAGGCAAGGAGACAGATTGGTAGAGGAGGCAGTGATGAGTGCGGTATGGGAGATTTGAGGACAATTTGCAGAAAGCATGGAATAGAGGGTCTAGTTTACAGGAAGGATTGTGGTGCTGAGCTACAGACCACATCTGCGTAGCCGAACAAGGGAAGGATAAGCTTAGAAATTATTTCCCTTCTGATAGGGAGGGATAGACTTTCCTTGTGCCTGTGAAGCATACCTAATTTTGGACGCAGTTTGTTATGGATGGTGTCTAGGTGTATTGAGAAGTCTAGCTTGGGATCTAGCCACACTCCCAGATACTTGCATGAGTCAACTGCTGTGATTTTGGAGCCATCTAGGGCATAAAGGGAGGGAAGAGATGTAATTTTACCTAGTTTCTGGATGGAACCAAAGACCATAGCAACTGTTTTATTGGTGTTGTATTTGAGCTATTTATCTTCAAGCCACTTTAGGGTGTTCAAGAAATCAGCTTGGAGGATGGGTTCAACCTGGGCTATGGAGGCACCAGAAGCAAAAGATAACAGTGTCGTCCGCATACATTTGGACCTGGGATACTGAGCAGGCGGAGGGGAGGTTGTTTACAAAAATGGAGAACAGGGAAGGTTCAAGGATCAACCCCTGGGGAACACCTGCCAGGATAGGGAGAGGTGCTGATTTAGATTCCTCAAGCTGGATGAATTGAAACCTATCTGTGAGGTATGCCTTGAACTATTCGGTAGACAATGTGGATAGCCCTATGGCTGAGAGGTCATCAAGGAGTATATTATGGGCCACAGAATCAAAGGCCTTGGCCAAATCTATAAAGATGGCAAGTGTCAGATGACCCTTATCCATGGCCAAGTGAATGAAATTGGTGAGACGGAGGAGGGAGGATGAGGGGGAGGGGGAGTGTAAGTGGTGGAAGCCAGACTGGTATGGTGTCAGAATGTCCTTGGAGGCAAGGAAGGCGTTTAGCATTTTAGAGATGAGGGATGCAAGGATTTTGGAGAGGGAGGGAAGGAGAGAGATAGGGCTGTAGTTTCCAGGGATGGATGGGTCACCCCCTTTATGAAGTGGGATAACATTAGCTAATTTACAGGCCTTAGGCAGGGAGCAGGAGGAGAGGGAGAGGTTGAAGATATGTGTAATTGTGGGGTGGGGGGGCAACTATAGTGGGAGCTGAGATTTTCAAGAGAATGGGATTTATTCCATCCGGGCTTTGGTTGCAGGAGTTCAGAGATTTGAGGGACAAGTACCTCTAAGGGGTGATGGGGAAGGTATGGTTGGGTAGGTGAGAGGAGGTTCGCACCTGTGCTGGTGGAAATGGGGTGAGGGGATTTGATAACTGACTGGTCCCGGGGATGTGCAGGTGTCTCGTGGAGGGATAATGGAGTGGAGGTTGCCCTTGGGGTAAGGTACAGGTAGTGAAGAAGTAGTTTATGGAAGAGGCTACTGCACCACGGCCATCATTGGTGGGGTCAGAATATGGGGGTGAAGCTTGCTGAGAGGAGCCAAGCAGGGAGTGGAGACTCTTCCAGAAGGCAGATGGGGTGGGACAGCAGTCGTCAAGCTGTGACTTAAAGAATCCAGCTTTAATGGTTATTAAACTATTAATATTATGCTGGAATCTAATTCAATTTTTGAAATTGAGTTATGTTTATTAGGACCTTTACCTTCACAAATTTTACCTATAAGTAAAAAAAAAAAAAAAACACTTCTAGATTTAGCATTTATAAATGCTAAATGTTGTACAATAAAATTATGGAACAACCTGGTTACCCCAAAATAGCAGCTACAGAAGAATTCACTACTGGAATGCATGCAAATAGAAAAAACACATTACAGAACAATGCAAAATAACACTTTATGTAATTTAATACTGGAACCATTACAAAAGTTGCTGGATAAGAATACAAATTAGTAGACGTTGTATAGCACAAAAGTAGTAAGAAGGTATTTAAATACAGTGTATACTTTCTTCATTTTTTCTTCATATTTATCTGTAAATGTTGGATACTGATGTCTGAAGTAAAAAAAAAAAAAAAAAAAATGCAATGAGCTAGACCAGAATGCTATTTGAACCTAAACTGGTGTTCTGGTCCCTGACCCCCCCAAAAAACACTGCAATTTGATGGTGGGGAAAAAGGAACAAAGGCTACAGGGGCCAGCACCACCATATACAATGCAGGTACTCAGGTGACACCATTCATCAGTGCTACACACCAGCACCATAGCCCGAAAAGTCCTGGTTCCCACAGGGTCCTGTCACCTCTGCCTCTAATACTACAGAGTGGGACTCTATGGAGAAAACTGATTCTTGGAAGATCAGTCCTTAGCCCCGTCCCCATTTGCTTGATTTCGGTTAAGAGGAGACCCCACTGGTGTGATGGCATAGAGATGTTGACACCAGAGCTTTGCTCCACATCAGGGGTGGAGGTTAAAAATTCTTAGCATGCTGGTACTGCTGTGATGACTGTCTCATGTTCAACCAGCGAAGAGTGTCCCCTCTCTCCCTGTCCTGCTGCCACTCAGTGTGGAGCCATGGAAACTGCACAGTGAAGAGGGACCACCTGCCATTCAATAAACTGGCAGCAGTGCAGTGGATCAGAAAGACAGCCTGTTCCTGCATGAGTCCTGGGACACACAAACCATGGCTCCAAAAAACACTCACACTCAGAAGCAGTAACATCAGGACACCAACGAGTTGCTGAAGTCAGGATTTATTCAGTGCCACCACGCCTCAACTGCATTTCCATTCCAACAACACTTCAAACGGGAAATAAACAATCCCCAAGTGCTTACTCAGTGGAAATTGCATGTCCCGCTGTATACGACTCCTGTGCTATAAAGTCCTAGGCCCAGCAACTCGTTGGTGTTCTGACTGTTACGGCCTTTGAGTGCGAGTGTTTCTTGAAGCCATTGCTTGTGTAGGGGCTAGCCACACCCTCGCTTGCACCACACCTTGCACTACATTCATGGCACCACTTTTTCGAAGAATGACACCCAATCCGTGACTGGATGGAGAGCCCTGGACCTTGGTGACATCCCACAGAAACAGCAAAAAGAACCTCAGAGGCAGGTAAAGGCTGTGGAGAGTGGGTGGGTCCAAGGCAGCAAGACAAAATACTAAATAAAGAGAAGAGTCTGCTGTGATTTCCAGGCCTCACAGAGCACTTTCAACTGAGAGGAATGCCACCGTTTCTAAAGACGATGGCCTTCAAACTAGACAATTAGGAATTTAGCTTTCTACCAAGGTTATCTGGAGTTAAGGGAGACAGTGAAGGATTTGACTTGGGCAAGCCGGTTGATGGCAGAGGTAAGGAAGGAGCTACAAGTATCCATCTCAAGGAAGAGGGTATAATGTCAACAAAAGAAAAATGCAGGGAAACAAAAGTTACATACTTACCGTAACTGAAGATATTCCAGAATATCTTCTCCATGGAGACCCACTCCTGGGTCTAAGCCACAGGCACTAGGGCCCCATGGGAGCAAACTGCTCAGCAAGGGGGCCAGCGGTGGCTACCGGCTCACAGTGCCTGGGTGATGTCCACACAGTGATGATGCACACCTGCCAGTAACTGTAGCTGGCCCCCTTGCCTACCCCAGCTCTGTCTGCCAGGAGAGTGAGATCGGGTTGGGGGGTGGGGCAAGCTATGCTTGCTGGATAGAGAAATTAGGGAGAGCAAAAAGAATACAGGAAAATGAATATTTATTTTTATTTTAGCCTTACGTAACTGGGTAAGGCCCACTAGGCAGAAGTGCTTATTTGCAGGGGCGACCTGGGAGCACTGGGCAGTTAAGTGACTTGCTCAGAGTCACACAGTATGCAAGTGGAAGTTTTGAGAATCAAACCAAGGTCTGATCTGCTGGATGTACCAAGCTCGTTCACAGCTCATTACTCTAACCTCTAGGCTATACTGCCAGCCTATTCCCTAAATATAAGCTGGCTACCGCTTGCAGTGCCAATAACCCACGTCCAGGAATGAGCCTGGAGTGTCAGAGGGTTGGCTGAGGGGAGGAGGAATGTGCGTCCTGTGGACAGCTCTCCTGAAGGGTGGAAGGGTTTTGGCACTCAGCAACAGTCTCGCCTCAGCACTGACTGGGGGTCAGTAAGCCTGAGGCCACATAAGCATGGTGGTTGGTGGGGCCGTGGATGTCAGCACCTCAGGTGTGGGAGTGAGCCTGACACTGCCAGGACATTGCTGGCAGGACGTCACTACGTGGCCACTGAAGTCAGGGAGATGCTAAAGCAAAAATGCCGCTGGCTGGGCAGGTGATTCCGCTCATGGTCCCCATGTTTGCCACTGGAGCTCACCCCTATGGTCTGCGAAGCAATCCCGCCTCTGACTGCAGGGACACCAGATTGCATGGAAAGGAGCCAGGGAGCTAAAGGCAACCATGCCTCGGGTGAAGCTGAGGCATAATCTGGAGGTGAGTTGTGGGTGGGCCAGAGGGTGGGGTTTAAGGTTGAAAACCCTAAGGAAGTCCCACCACTGATTGGCCAAGACACCGGAGACCCAAAACTCTAATGCTTTTTCCTTTTGCTGCTGGGGGTGGGGTGGGGGGCATTAGGGTGTGAAACCCTGATCCACATTTCCCTACTTTTGTGGCATTAAGTAACCCTAACTGGTGCATTTACGCAGTTTTTTGCAAAGAATTTCCTTACTTTTTGAGATACTATAATAAGAGCTGGGTGGTTAATGAGGCCCAATGCACAGCCAAGGGCCTTCAACCACCCAGAAAGTGAGAATTTTTACAGCACTGACACAACACCCAGGGTGGATTATCACACTTGTAACATTCATAAAATAAGCAAAAGTGTTATAACATCTTATGCACAGAGCAGCATTTTGACTTATTGCAATTAATTGTGTTCCCAGGTCGCTCCTGTAAAAAAGCTTTCAGCTTAGTGTGCTATACCTGGTTAAAAACAACTAAAAAAAAAAAAAATCTGCCTCCGTGGTGCATGACTACTTGTTTAGATCTTGTATCCTGACTAAATAGGAAGGACTCCTGTAGCTTCCTAGTATCATTAGTTTAAGGCATTCAAAACATTGTCAACTCCATGACACAGACTAACACTACATAATACAAACAGAGTGAATGCGGTAGCATGCGACATACTCCTGTATGGCTATGGCATAGAATGAGAGGAGGAAAATAATCATTTGTTTTTCCATAGCAGTAAAACTTGTTGTTCTGACAATTTGCTGCATTCAGCACTAGCCTCATCCCTTACCAGTACATCCTGATTCCTGCGTAAGTCCCAATACATTCAAAACGTTAGGATTTCTTTGCAACCGAACAGCATGCATCCCACACCTCAAGCACAAAAGTCGAAGTTTTGGCACTACAATGGCAAATGTCATCTCAGAGAGGGTTGTATTAAGAAAACAAGCATTGTTCTGGCCCAGGTTTTACCTGTGGACTCACTGGTGTTGATCAAGTCTGGGCTGGTGATGGCAAATATATCAGCTGCTAGAAACAGACATCCTGAAATGATGGTCAGTTTATCAATATTGCTCTTCTTCCCCAGCAGTGGCGGTGGCAGCAACAGCCACACAAAGCTACCCAGAGAGAGGGGGGAATAGACGGATGGAGGAAGGGGGTCCCATGCATTGGGAGTTCAAATCCCACCCAGACGAGCAGCACTCAGCACCGAGAAGTCCCTTCCATCTGGCAGCCATTGCCCCACCACTAGCCTTTTTAGTGACCCCGTTTCTGCTCGCTTGCTTTGAACGTATCTGTTAAGGTTAAATCACACAGCCCGCATCCTGTGTCGGTGATAGCAGCTCCACAGCAACATCAGCGGCAGCAGCAGCTCTGATGGCCTCAGCTCCATTTCCATTCGCCAGCCCTGCAGCTCCATTTCTACAGCAGCCTGCTCCACCATCTCCAGGAAACTCCCCGGCCTGGCCGTCGTAACCAGCTGGTAGAGCCCCAAATGCACAACACAGCGATGGTCATGGAGAACAGCAACAATGGAATGGCCACGCTCAGCTCACTTCAGCCCGTTAGTTCCAGGGCGTGAACCCTCAGTCTTTCACTCTCCTTCCTCCAGCACCAGCCTACTCCATCTCCACAGATACAGCCCCTGCACAGCAGCAACTGGCCTACTCTATGCAGCGCGCACATACAGGCTGCCATTTACGAGGACAGCAATCAGAGGGTAAGGGTGCCACTAAATACCAGGGAAAGACTAATTATTTACGGGGATGGTGATCAGAGGGTGGGGGTGCACTAGACACCAGGGAAAGATTTAAACATTTATGGGGATGGTGACTGGAGAGTGGGAGGTGCCACTAGATACCAGGGAAAGACTTATTATTTATGGGGACCAGGAATGATGATGGGGGCGCGACACTAGACACCAGGGAAATGGTGGCTCACTGTTCTCACTGCAGCCTGCAGTATGAGTTCAAGCTGAAGCTGCAGAAGTCAAGAAACTCCCGCTGTTCTCATTCAGAAAATGCGGGTGAAAGGCTCCTCTCGCTAAGCTGGGCACCAGGGATTTTGGGTGCCCAGAAAAGGTATTTCTGGCCAGTATTTTAAAAAACAAACATCAGAATCTAGCTAAACAGTTCCTGTTTAGTTAGGTTCAGGTGTTTGTTTTTTAAAATTACACTATTTTTATGTATTTTCCATGTTTGTTGGTTTGTGGAGAAAAGAAACAAGATAGTGGTTCTCACGACACAACAAAAGATTTGGTGCCATGCCAAGCAAGTGGCGAGACACCAAAAATAAGACCTTCCAAAGGCAGTACCTTAGGACATTACACATGCCCCCCGCAAGTTTTGGGAAAAAACTCCATTCCATGTTAGCTGTAAGTGAGAGCAAAAAAAAAAAAAAAAGAAATGTATTAAGTATTAAAAAAACAATTAGATCTGTACAGAAAAATGACATATGCAGATCTCAGAAACCACACAAGCTGCCAACACAAAACTTTCTAAAGATCAAGACCTTGCCTACTAGACAACACATGCAACATTTCAGCTGATTTCGTCAAACCGGGCCAAATATATTAATCTGCAAAGTTAGGGGTTTAACACTGAACACCCTACTGAGCCCCAACTATAGTGGTGCTATCGTGCCACTAAAATATACACAGAAATAAACATATATATGTATGCATAGCTAGAGATGCCCCCAGGGGTAGGGTTACAGGAAGCTGGGTAGACAACACTGAGCCACAGCCACTAAAACAATAAGTCTGTCCCAGATAACAGCAAGAGGAACTCCACTGACACAGAATAGGAAAGCAAGGGGGGGGGGGGGTTAACAGAGGAGCAGCCCCAGGCTGACGCCAGCCCCAGGCTGTGGTAAGATATAAAATGAAAACTACAGCAGCAACAGCAGTCTAGGAAAAAGGCCTGTCACCTGATTCCTCCCAAGTGGTGCCCAAGGAAGAAAAAACAGATTTTTCTTTTTTTAAATAACAATGAAGCTATCTACTGCCCTCCCTAGTGCAAGTAAACTCAGGCAACCCCTAGAGCATTGTAGAATTAAGAGGCACATGACAGAGACCAATAAAAGAATAGTCTCTCTCTTTCTCCCTCTCTCATCTACTGCCCCTAGTAAGGGAGCCCCAAGATAGAAAAAAATGCACGTGGGACCAAGGAGAGCACAAACCTCATGAAGCACGTTACCAGTTACACTCAGTGTGACGTACACTAGTGGGGATACCCGAGCCCTCTGCCAGCAGATTACCCGGACACCGGCAACCGTAATATACAATAGCTGGGATACTCTAGTTTACTCCCGAAGGTTCACCTTGACGCTGATAAGTGTAAAGTACACCAGAAAGGATGCTTGAGCCCCCTGTCAGAGGTTATGCTGATGTTGATGACTGTGACATGAACAGCAGGGATGTTCAAGCTCCAGACCTGAGGTTTACTTTTCACATATTGGGGGCTTACCTTGGCATTCATGATTGTTATATGCACCAGCAGTGAGGCAAGTTCCATCTCTTCACTGTAGCTGTTCTTCAGAGGCACTGATCTGTATCCTGCAAAAAAACAAAACAAAAAAACTCCATGGAAGGTCACAAAAAAAAAAAAGACACCACTACTCAACAGTAAGGTTGTCATTTAGGGAGGTACAGTACTTGGGCCAGCAATTAAAAATCTAAATGGCCATCTGGCCCAGTGGCTCAACAGCAGAGCTACCGCCTGCCACACCAGTAACCCAGGTTTGGCAGCGAGCTTGGGTTGCCTGGAGGTGGGTGGGGGGAGATATTGAGCATTCAACAGACTCCTCTCCTGGGAAGTGAGGAGCTTGCCATCCCCACCACCAACTGCCACAGGGTGGGGATCCAGTGGTAGTGCAGGTAGGAGCAACGTGACAGGAGGGAGCTGTAGGACTTCTGTGGAGAGTGTGTGTGTGTGTGTGTGCCTCTAGGCATACATTTTTTTTGAATTTGTACTTTTTCCATACTGATCTGGATCCCCATCTGCCCCAGGCGACAACCAAGCCTCTTCACCCCAAACAGAAGCCCTCACTTGCCAACCCTCAGCTTAACCCTTGAGGAAGGGTTGATAGGACAGCCCCCCCCCCAACACCAGAGCAACTAAGTGTAGTTAGGGGTACAGTGGACTTTGCAGGACCCAAGTTTACTGGGTGCATTCTGCAAGACAGGGAATTTTGTTCCTTACTGTCCCTCCCCACAGATATCACCATGCCGGGGCTTGAATGCATGTGTATGCATGCCATTATGTGTCACCACATGGAGCCATTAGGTGTTCACCATCCCCCCCCCTCAGCTCTACCTGCATTTCCACCTCTGGTCACCCATGCCTGCATTCACACCTGTGGTTACCCATGCCTGTGTTTCCACCTATGGTCACCCATGCCTGCGATTCCACTTGTGGTCACCTACACCTGTGTTTCTGAGGTCACTCATGCCTGCATTCCCACCTGTGGTCACCCATGCCTGTGTTTCCACCTGCGGTCACCCATGCCTGCATTCCCACCTTTGGTCACCCATGCCTGCGTTTCCACCTCTGGTCACCCTTGCCTGCATTCCCACCTGTGGTCACCCACACCTGTGTTTCTGTGGTCACCCATGCCAGCATTCCCACCTGTGTTCAACCATGCCTGCGTTTCCACCTGTGTTTCTGTGGTCACCTATGCCTGCATTCCCACCTGTGATCACCTACGCCTGTGTTTCCACCTGTGGTCACCTATGCCTGCATTTCCACCTGTGGTTACCCACGCCTGTGTTTACACCTGTGGTCACCCATGCCTGTGTTTACACCTGTGGTCACCCATGCCTGCGTTTACACCTGTGGTCACCCATGCCTGCATTTACACCTGTGTTTATGTGGTCACCTAAGCCTGCATTCCCACCTGTGGTCACCTATGCTTGTGTTTACACCTGTGGTCACCAATGCCTGTGTTTCCACCTGTGGTCACTCACACCTGTGTTTCCACCTGTGGTCACTCACACCTGTGTTTCCACCTGTGGCCACTCACACCTGTGGTCACCCATGCCTGCGTTTCCACCTGTGGTCACTCACACCTGCGTTTCCACCTGTGGTCACACAGTTGGCAGTGCTGCAGCACAGACTGGCTTCCACCATCCCTGGAGAAGGACAGCATCCTCCGGGATGCTAAATCTTTTGCCTGCCATGCCTCTGACAATCCAGGCACAGGGCAAGAACCCAGACTGCTGTTGTCACGAACAGTAGCTCTACCATTGTGCCAGCAGGCTGGACCAAAACTACTGTTTTACAGTTGCAACTTTCTTTGCTCTTCGGTTTCAAGGTTTCTGTTGTGTACTGTATCATTTTGTTTCATACTATATGGTCAATTGGTCAGCCCCTGAAATTCATGAATAGTCCCTATACTTTTTGGTCCTAATTCACAACTGGGACATCAGCAATCCCACAATTCACAGCTGTGATGCCAGAAATATAAATTATGGCTTTTTTAAATGTCTATGTCACTTGCACTGTCTGAATGTTTCACTTAGTCTACAACAATCTCAGATAAAGGTCAGGTTTCCATCTCAGGGTTGTGACCTCACCTCGAATACTGTGTGCAGTACTGGCTCATGTATCTGAAAAGGGACATCAAATTACTGGAAGGGGTGCAGCGCAGAGCAACCAAGATGATCCAGGGGCTGGGGGACTTACCGTATGAGAGTAGGCTAAAGGAGTTAAACATGTACTTGGTGGAGGAGAGGAGGGACAGAGGGGATTCTAGCAAGACATTTAAGTACATGAGAGGGATAAACAAGCCTGGTATGGAGGGGCTATTCAGGGCAAGGGTGGGGAGGGACACTCAAGGCTATGACATTAGACTGGGGGGGGGAGGTTCAGGAGAGAAATGAGGAGACATTTTCTTATGGAGAGGGTGGTGGCAGGGTGGAACATGTTACCAGCGGAGGTAGTGGCCTGTAAAACAGTGGGCTGCTTCAAAAGGGGCTGGGACAGGGCAAGAGGAAGGATAAAGTGAGGGGGGTGAGGAGGGAGGGGTAGCTGCAGAACAGGGCTGCTAGCTGCACAATCGAGAAGACTTGACAGACCCAAAGGCCTTTTTCTGCTGACAAATTTCGTATGTTTGTATGTTCATAAGCAATGCTTGCTTGACTCACATGCTACTGACAAGGAAAAAATTCACTGTTTTCCTCCATTGTGATCAGAAATTTTCAAGGGGGGGGGGTAGGAAATAGTGTGGATGACGCCACACTCCACAACATACCTGATTTGAGAGCCTTAACTGGGAAGGTTGCTTGAGCAAGGAAGTTGGGGTCACTAAACATGTCCTCTTCGTACACCACAAACCTCAAGAAAGCGTACTCTAGGTTGTTGATGTCAAAGACAAACTCCTTGTGTTGCCAGATGGGGTTCAATCCATTATCCGCTTGAGAGAGGAAAAAGAAGGGACATTTTAATTCTAATGTTCTTTATTCGGATTTTGACTTTTTCAGACTTACAAGTGGAATAATCCACTCTGGATGTGTGTCAATGCTGCAATAACCTCACTTTCTGGGTGGTTGAAGGCCCTTGCCCGCACTACATGTATCACAACCCACCCCGGGTGTTCAGTGACTGTAATACTGCTACACTCCTGTCCGTGGATTATTCCATGCATTTCATCATCTACAATACTGAATTTATGTCAATGGATTCTGTTTCCAATATATTTTTACAGTATATGGTTAGAGCTTGTCTTGTATGGAATTCAGGCACTTCAAAGAGCTTGAAAAGTTGTTGCATGCATTCTAAGATGTTGTTGCACACGTTCTATAATCAGTTCACCTAATTTTCCCTCTTGTGCCGACTCCCTCCACTTCCCTGCTCCTGCTTACACTTTCATCACTGGCTCCACTCTAATCACACACACGTTACGATTAATGTCAGAAACAGAGAAATTCATGCTGGTACAAGAAAATAAACCATATACTATAGAAAATAAAATATGGGTGACCACTCGCCCTGTGTTTCCATCTCAGGGTTGAGATAACAACATGGACCTCTAGAGCGTCATTCTCAAGGTCCATATAATGTTAGTTCTACCTCTCAGTGGAAACACAGGCTTGTTATGTACGGTCACCCATGCACTATTCCTCTACACTGTTCCTGGTGTATGTAAACCAAGTGGCCCAGCACATGAAAGGACAAACCTCCACTTATACACGGGCGATACAGTTCTGCTAGCAACTGATAATACAACATAGGAAATGGAAAAACATCTCCAACATGACTTCAGGGTGCTGTGTGACTGGTCTGCAGACTCCAAATTGGTCCTTAACAAGAAAAAGTCCCAGACTATGGTATCTGGTTCATGTATGAAAAAAATCTAAGAAATCAAAACAAATTACAATAAAAACAACAGAAAATGTGGTTATGGAGCCATTTTACCATTTTATATTAAACCTCACTCAGGACATGCCCTAGGTCTACCCTCAAATTTTCCTTTCCTGTATTAATGTTGCACCCAAATAAAGTCTCAAGACAGATTTTAAAATAATGTTCCAGTCACTTCACTTTACATCTGCCAGACTATATGCTATATGCATATGACTATACGCGCCTGAATAAGGAACGAGGGATGAACTGGACCTTTTGCTGTTGTTTTGAAGATCAAGGCAATTCCTTTTTCCCTGCGCTTGGTACTGGAACTTAACCTGCACACGTGCCAGTTTTAGTGTGGCGCAGTTACCTTTTGTAAGACTGTCGGAGGGCAAAGGAATGGACTTGCCATACATTCATTCATATAATTTGCAGTACATCTAAAATTCAGATGTCTATTTCTGTTAAAGCTCCTAAATGATCCTCTTAAATGTTCTTAATTGTTCTTATATATTTCATGAAGCTGGAAATGTTTATAAGAAGTCCACACTTATACATCTATACGATAAATGTTCTGGTACATATTAGAGAACAGAAGACTCCTTAAGTTTAAATGTTTTAAAATCAGTTTGATTTTGTTTAGTACTGTTAAAGAAATGCAGTAGTTTCCTTTTTTCTCTGCATGTCTCGGTACTCCTGATAACATCTAGGTAAGAGAATATTTATCCTATTTAGAGAGGTGTTTTGATTGCCTATCTAAGTAATACATATTAAGGCAGTATGTTCTCGTTCTTGGCTTTTTGGTATTTCGTAACTTTATATGAGCAATAGGTTTATTCACATGTTAACCCCCCCAGGGATTTAACAAATCTGAGGCACAATATAAACTCCTGTCATGATAGTCTGATTAGAATATGATGTATTTTACATTATACAACTGTAGAATGGATTGCACTCAGATGCAGATAACTGTATTATACATGCTATAAATGCAATAAAATATAATTACAAAAAAAAGAAACTGTGATTCTGGAACAGGTTAATGTATACAAGTGTTTGGGGATCTGGGTGGTTGCATCCCTGAGTTTTGATCATCATATAAGCAATCTGGTTAGAAAGATAGACATACGATTAGGAGTCTTCAAAAGAACTAGACATTGTCTAAATTATAAAATGAGGATGCCTGTTGTACATCAACTCCTAACCCCTATCTTGGATTACGGAGATCATACATATATGTTAACAAAGAAGACTACCCTATTAAAATGACATAGATTCTACAACCGTACAGCAAGATTTATCCTGAAATGTAATCATCTCACGCATGACTGTACAATGTATACAAATCTAGATTGGTTAAATTTAGAGAATAAGAAAAAGCAAAAATGGACATGTTAGATACACAAAATATTAAAATCAGGAAAGCCTGAGTACTTACTTGATAAATTAATCAAAAAAGAAAATAGCTATAATCTTAGGAATAACAATGACAATCTTTTTTTTATCTCAAAAGATTAAAAACAAAGATGGAACCATGACCTTTTTGCATAATGTAAATAAACATTGGCCCTTAATTAAGAACTATGATGACGCACTAGGGATGCACGCAACAACTTTACAAAGACATGTTAAAAGGGATCTAAACTCAGACTGTTCCTGTTATCAGACTAGTTTATAGGTATGAGTGTCTGAAACTGACTCCCCCAAATTTATTGTTATCAAAAATTTGGAGAACCCTGTATTACTATCGTTTATATGTAGACTAGTAGCATGGTGGCATATGCTTTCTTTTTTAATTATGGTAAACTACTTTGTCCTATATCGAAAGAGTGTTTAACTTTTATATTTTTCTTTTCCTTAGTTTGCTTTTTAAATGTTATAATTGTACTTTAAGAGTGAAACTGTGAAACATTACTGTAATTTAAATCATGTAAACACAAACCGCTTGAAAACAGGACTTCGGTCCTAATGGTTGTATTTTCATCTTCCTTTATAAAAATAAAGATTTTAACTAACTTATGTTGTATATTTCACCTGAATACACAGGGCTGGATTTTCAGTCCGTCCTGGGACTAAGTCCCACTCCGCAATGGCTGCTGCGGACCAAAATTTCCGCACCTGCAGAATTCCCTATTTTCAGCTGGCGCGGCTGCTGGGAATGTTATACAAGTCCTACCAATGTTTTGCTTGTAGCCTTCAAGTGCTCATTTAATATTCTTCCTCTTTATGTGCCCACACAATAATATTACAAAACAGCAGCCGGCTAACACCGAGACGTTTCAGACAGAAGGTGCTGCACAGCAGGCTGGGGGCATGGCAGGGGGCATTCCCAGCTCCTGTCATCTTCAGGCTTGCTCTGACACCACCGCATGATGATGTCATCACGTAGTGGTGTCACAGCAAGCCTGCAGGGTAGGACTCAGAGAGTGGTGTCTAGGATTTACTCCTCAGCCCCTCTCTCTCCCTATCCTGTGGGGTACAGCAGGGTTCCATTTTGGCACCCATGTTGTTCGCAGTGTATATTCTGCTGTTAGGAGAGATCATTAGGTGGTAAGGTCTGAATTTTCACTGCTATGCAGATGATACTCAGCTATACATATCCTTTGAGCCTGGACAGGATGTGATCCTCTTGGTATTTAATAACTGTCTATCCAAGATCCAGGACTGGATGAGTGACAGCTGGCTGTGGTTGAACCCAGCTAAAACTGAGGTGTTTGTTGTAGACCGAGATTGACGAGAGGCAAGTACGTTGGCAGGACAACCCTCTGGGCTTTGGCTTGGGGGTGTTCAGCTGATTACCTCAGATCAGGTGCGGAACCTGGGCGTTATTTTTGATGACGGCCTGGCCCTTAAATCACAGGTGTCGGGCGTTGTCAAATCTTCTTTTTACCATCTGAGGAATATCGCCCGGCTGAAGCATCTGGTTCCTCCCGTCGATCTTCCAACATTGGTCCATGCCTTCATAACCTTCTGCCTTGACTACTGCAATGCCCTTTACCTAGGGCTACTGGGGGTTGATATCCGCTGCTTGCAGCTAGTGCAGAATGCGGCAGCCAGGTTACTGACTGGTACTTCTAGGACCAGTTACATAACACATGTGCTCCGCAGACTGCACTGGCTGCCAGTACAGTGGCGGATCACCTTCAAAGTCGGGTTACTGACCTATAAAGCCCTACATGATCAGGGACCCCATTACTTGCAAGATCTCCTTCGCCCTTACTGCCCCCTCCATCCTCTCCGATCCTGCCGACAAGGGATTGCTAGAAATTCCCAGAGTTCATTTGAAATCATCGGGGGCCCAGTCTTTTGCTTTCGTGGCCCCAACCCTGTGGAATTCTCTACCTCATCATGTACGAGAGTGCCTGACCCTACAGAGTTTTAAGAGGGTGGTGTATGCAATGCCAGATCGATTAGAAACATGACGGCTATTATAGTTGATATTGTTGGAACATCCGATCTGGCATGCATCACCGAGACCTGGTTGGATGAGAATGCAGGCCTATTTTGGCATCTGCTGTTCCATCCAGGTCCTTGGTGATATACGGCCCGAGACTGGATCATAGGGCCGGGGGTGTAGCTAATGTGTTTAAAATGGAACTGGGCCTTGTGGATGTACCAGTGGGGTGCACTTAATCTTTTGAATGTATCTTGGGAGCAGGTGTAGGGTTCAGGATACTCCTCATCTACCATCCACCTGGTGATGGGGAAGAATTCCTGAAGGAATTTGCAGATTTCATTGTCGATGTGGCCTTGCAGTCACCCAGATGGTTAATTCTGGGTGACTTCAATGCCTGGGTCGACGATTAACTCTCACAATTTGGAAATAACCTCCTCCAGCTTATGACTATGCTGGGCCTTACACAGGTGGTTACCTCTGCTACCCATATTGGGGGTCACTCTCTGGATCTTGTGTTCCTCCTGGGGATGGAGATCACCGACTTGGGGGTGGAACCAGTCAGTTGGTCAGACCATCACACCATAAGGTTCAGTTTCGGCTCACCCCGAAGTAGGCCTGCCCTACGGAGATGGTCCAGTATCGCCCTTTAAGGGGAGTTACCCCAGAAGGCCTATCGGCGGTGCTGGACCTATCGGGTTTATTGAGTGAAAGCATGAGTCCAGATGGACTTGTACTGGCTTATAATAAGGTAGTGGGAGAC
Organism: Neoceratodus forsteri; assembly: GCA_016271365.2. Lineage (NCBI taxonomy): Eukaryota > Metazoa > Chordata > Ceratodontiformes > Ceratodontidae > Neoceratodus > Neoceratodus forsteri. The sequence continues at coordinate 292,683,090 of CM057455.1, forward strand.
GCTCTGGACTCATTAGCTCCTGTTTGTGTTCGCCCACTGACTTTGCGTCCAAGGACCCCTTGGTTTGATGGGTCCTTGAAGGAGCTGAGGAGAGTGGGTCGAAGGCTAGAGAGAGCTTGGTGGAAATCTAGCCTTGATGCTGACAGGCTTAGATTGTTGGAACATTATAAGGTCTATCAATCAGAAATCACCCGTAAGAAGGGAGATTTCTACTGCAGAGAATCGACCAGCTCAGCTCTTTCAGACTGTGAACAGACTGTGCAATCCAGTCTGTCTTCAGTCTGGAAAAGGTTTTTCACAAATAAAGTGTGATGAGCTTTCTCAATTTTTTGCAGATAAGGTTACCAGCATCAGGTCGGGGATCAGCCCAACTCCGTCTATGAGGGATTGCAGAGATCGGCGGGAGATTGCGTGTACCCGTTCTGTCTGGTCTGACTTCAGCCGGCCAGAATTCTTGGACATTGTAAGAATTGTCCAAACCTTGTGACCAACCAGCTGTAGTTTGGATCCGGGACCTATGCCACTATTGGTACGTTGCGTAGATGTCATCTGCCCAATCCTTGCTGAAATTGTCTGGTGTTCCTTGGAAAAGGGGGTCTTCCCTGATCCCCTTAAAGAGGCGGTCATTCGATCACTCCTTAAAAAACCTTCCTTGGATCCAGACTGTCTAGCAAACTACAGACCTTCTCTAATCTACCTTTTGTGAGTAAGGTTATTGAGAAGGTGGTTGCGTTACAGCTAGATGATCATCTTACAACCCACAATGTCTTTGATGCTCTCCAATCTGGGTTTAGGAAAAGACATGGCACCGAGACTGCCCTTGTTCAGGTGTTAAATGATCTCCTAATTGCGAGAGATTGAAAGGCTCATACTATCTTAGTTGTTCTTGATCTCTTGGCAGCATTTGACACTGTAGACCATGGTTTGCTTTTGGAGCGCCTGCGGCATTTCTGTGGACTATCTGCTACAGTCCTAAGTTGGTTTCGATCTTTCCTCATGGGCAGATCACAGATGGTTGTCACCAGAATTTATTCCTGATGCCCTTCCTCTGTCCTGTGGGGTGCTGCAGGGTTCCATATTGGCGCCCATGTTGTTTTCAGTGTACATGCTGCCATTAGGTGATATCATTAGGCAATACAGTTTGGGTTTTCACTGTTATGCAGATGATACCCAACTGTGTATGTCCTTTATGCCCGGACAGGATGATGCGGTCTCTGTGCTTAACAACTGTCTTGCCGAGATCAAGAATTGGATGAGCACTAGCTGGCTAAGGTTAAATCCAGACAAAACTGAGGTGTTGGTCGTGGACCCGGGTCATCAGAGGCGGGTCTTGGGGCTGGAGCATCTTTCGGGTCTATAAGCAGTGATGTCAGCTCATGACCTCAGACCAGGTGCGTAACCTGGGTGTTATTTTCAACAGCGGTTTGACCTTAAAATCTCAGGTATCCGCTGTCGTTAAGTCCTCCTTTTACCATCTAAGGAATATCACCCAGGTGAAACACCTGGTTCCCCCGGCTGACCTTCCTACACTGGTCCACGCCTTCATAACCACTCGCCTTAATTACTGCAATGCCCTCTACCTAGGGCTTCCGGGGGTTGATATCTGCCGCTTGCAGCTGGTGCAGAATGTGGTAGCCAGGCTTCTGACTGGTACATTTAGGACTAGTCATATTAAACCTGTGCTGCGTGAACTGCACTGGCTGCTAGTACAGTGGCGGATCACCTTTAAGGTTGGTTTGCTGACCTATAAAGCCCTACACGAGCAGGGACCCCGATATCTGCAAGAGCTCCTTATTCCCTACTGCCCCTGCCTCAGACTCCAATCCGCCGATGAGGGATTGCTAGAGACTCCCAGGGTTCACTTAAAAACATCTGTTGGATGCACTTTTTCTTACGCTGCACCCACCCTGTGGAATTCTCTACCTTGTTGGTTAAGAGAATGCCCGACCATCGCAAATTTTAAATGAGAATTTAAAACGTATCTGTTTTGTCAAACCTTTTCTGCACATTTTTAAATTTTATTATTATTAAATTTGTTTACTCTGTATTTTATTGTACAGCGCCTTGACAACCTGAAAGGCGTTTAACAAATACATTTTTACTTACTTTTTACTTACTTACTAAAAACACATCTGTTTAGCTTAGCTTATCCAGATTCTGGTGGAAACTGATACTTAGTCTATATTTAGACTTATTTTAATGTATTCTGATTTTCATTAATTCTCTATTTATTGTGTGAAGTTTTGTGGATTTAATATTTTGTCTTGCTATGATGGTTTTAAATTATTATGTTTGTTTATTCTATGTACAAGCGCCTTGGTTTTAGAAAGGCGCTTTTTATAAAAAAAGAAATCAATCAATCATGCCAATGCTCCTGGGCTCAGTGGCTGTGCTCTAGGTACAAGAGGAAGCCTAACACACATGCAGGTGCTCCCTGTATAGGAGAGAAACTGGGAGACACACAGCCAGAAGCCAAAAAAAAAAAAAAAAATGCTAATACACAGTGGAGATTTTTATGAAATGAAAGGATTCACTCAGTAAAGGCCCTCAGTGCTAAAATCATCTATGACTCTTTTCTGCTGAGTTACTCCACAGGAAGGCATTCCAGGAGCCTTGCGAATAAAAGAACATATACATTGTACACAAGAAACACCGGTATAGGTGTGCTATTATAGTTATGCTTAAAGTTGAACCAGCATAACATTTTGTGGTGATTTGCATATACAGCCCATGATGCTTTGCATTATTGAGGTATGTGTGATTTTGTATTTCTTTGAAACTTGGCTTCCCGGCCAATTCCCTTTGGGGTAACCCTTGCCTCAGTGCTTACGCACCAAGGTTCTTTGACTATTATATTTATGTTTACTTGGGGCTACACCAATTTTGTCATTGTTGTTATATGGGTGTCACAGATTGAGAGGCACATGTTTTCCTGGCAGACAGAGAGATCAGGTACTTTTAAACAGCAGGTATTTGTCACTTGGTGCAGTTCCGTTTTTTAATGGGCTTATAATTTTAATGAACTGTAACATTCGTACCATAAATACACAATTCTGAAAATGTTTCTAGATACACTGTTTCACCCCTCAAAAGGTGAATTATATATCCCTGCAACATCGGTGGTATAATACCGGTGATCTGTACTCTACATATAATAACTACAGTAAATGAATATTATTTATATTGGGGCGAGCGGCCCTCGTTTCCCCATGTCTGGTAGAATGCACTGTTTTTCTCCCCCATTTTCTCCACGGTTCCTCCTATTCACCTGGTGTGGGCCTAGCCTACTGGGTGGCCTCGGCTGCATGCAGCGTTGTCCTGCGGAGGAAGAATGCTCCTTTGGCCCAGAGCAGAGGTTGCTGTAGCACCGCAGCACAATGCTATCCCTTGCCAACTGCAGTGCACTGCCATGCAGCAGCTGATGCGATCCCGCCTGCCTCTCGTGCAGTATCCCAACCTCGGTCCCCTACTCGGGTTGTCAACATGGCAGCATGTCACGTTGGTACTGGGCCATCGGGGCGGTCTAAACATACAGCATTTCAACCTGTTTGAAACCTCTTTTAGGCTAACAGTGACAGCAATGCGTACGGTTTCTTCAGTGAAAGTTACACGAAGCACAAAGGCAGCATGCTCCCCACGACTGGTGCAGCAGGATACCGCAGGATGAACAGCAGCACAAAATGACGCACACCAGCTCTGCAGGGTTACTGCTGTCTATTTAACACATTGCTTTGCCAAAATAAAATGCACTATGTGCAAAACATGCAGACACTGAACAGGGCAGCATGTATTAAATGAACAGCAACCACTCTGAAGACCTGGGCCCAGACTCAGAAAGGCTGACACAGTGGAACCCACTCGGGAGGGAGCAATCTTAGACCTGGTACTCTCAAATGGGGACGGAGAAAGAATCTCAGATTTAGAAGTGGGTAGCCATCTCGGAACAAGTGACCACCAAACAGTGTGGTTCACGATAAACACAGCCATACAATCAAACCATACAAAAGCAAGAGTATTGGACTTTAGGAGGGTTGACTTTGGAAAAATGAAAGAGTGCCTCAGAAAAGCACTAGCAAACGGGCAAGAAAGAGGGGTGGAGGAACAATGGGGAGTAATCAAAACAGCCATCACAGAAGCAACAAACCTTTGTGTAAAGCAAATCAACAAAACACAATGAAGGAAAAAAACGCTATGGTTCTCAAAAGAGGTGGAAGGAAAGGTTAAGAAGAAAAGGATAGCATTCAGGAAATATAAGGCAACACAGAAGGAGCAGGACAGAGAACTTTATCAGTTAAAGCAGAAAGAGGCTGGGAAGGCAGCCAGAATAGCAAAGGCCCAAACTGAGGAAAGGATAGCCAACTCTGCTAAGAAGGGGGATAAGACCTTTTATAGGTACATTAGGGAGTGAAGAAAGACCAAAGGAGGGATACTGAGGCTTAATAAAGAGGAGGGAATGTGGGTAGAGGGTGACAGTGAAAAAGCAGGGATACTGAATGAATATTTCTGCTCAGTATTCACAAAGGAAGAGGAGGGGGAGGTACCTAAACCAAACAAGAGAAACACTCTGAAGACGGGGTTGATACCAGTCCATTTACAGAAAAAAGGGTTCTGAAAGAACTAATAAAATTGAAGGTGGACAAAGCAATGGGGCCTGATAGGATTCACCCAAGAATTCTAAAGGAACTAAGGTAGAACTAGTTGACACGCTGACTACTTTCTTTAACAAATCATGGGAGGATGGGGTGGTACCTAAGGACTGGAGGAGGGCGGATGTGATTCCTCTTCACAAAAGTGGGAGTAGGACAGAGGCAGGAAACTACAGACCAGTTAGATTGACCTCAGTGGTAGGAAAATGATGGAATCACTTCTGAAGGAAAGAATTGTTGAGTACCTAGAGGCCAGTGGGACACAGGACCCAAGGCAGCATGGATTCACGATGGAAGGTGCGTGAGCCAGATCTAATGATTTCTTTGACTGGGTGACCAAGTAGTAGACCAGGGAGGGCTGTGACATGGCCTACCTAGAGATTTTAGCAAGGCATTTGATACAGTCCCACAAAAAAGATTAATATTGTTAGCCAGCCTTGAGGGGTCCCAAGGTGGTAGCCTGGATAAAATATTGGCTAGACAACAGGATGCAAAGGGTAGTGGTAAATGGAGTCCACAGTGAAGAAAGGAGGGTTACTAGCAGGGTACCGCAGGGTTCAGTACTAGGACCGGTCCTTTTTAATGTCTTTATAAGTGACACTGCAGAGGAACTGGAAGGAAAAGTATGTCTCTTTGCAGACGACACAAAGATCTGCAACAGGGTTGATATACAAGATGGAGTGGAAAGGATGAGAAGAGACTTGGCAAGGTTGGAGGAATGGTCAGATGTATGGCAGCTCAGATTCAATGCAAAGAAGGGCAAAGTAATGCACCTGGGAAACAAAAACTCAGGGGAAGAGTACACAATGGGGGGTGAGATACTGACAACAGTAAAAATGGAAAGGGACCTGGGGTAATTATATCAGATGACCTAAAGGTGGGCAAGCAATGTGAGAAGGCAGTAAGGAAGGCTGGGGATACTAGGATGCACAGGAGAGGCATCAATAGCAGAAAACAGGAAGTTGTTATCCTCTGTACAGACAGTTGGTGAGACCCCATCCGGAGTACTGTCACGCAGTTCTGGAGACCATCTCCGCAAGACATAGACAGAGTGGAGACTGTCCAGAGGAAGAACTAAAATGGTGCAGGGTCTGCACCAGAAGACATACTAAAAAGACTAAAGGAGTTTAATATGTATACCCTTGAGGAAAGAAGGGAGAGAGAGGGGACATGATAGAAACTGTCAAGCACCTCAAGGGAATCAACAAAGTCCAAGAGGGTAGCATCTTTCAGAAAAAGAGATGTGCAAGAACAAGAGGGCAAAATTTGAAGATAGAGGGCGGCTCAGCGGTAATGTGAGTAAGTATTTTTTCACACAGAGGGTTGTGGATGCATGGAACAGCCTCCCTGAGGAGGTCGTGGAGTCAAGAACAGTGGGGGAATTCAAGAATGCATGGAACAGACATAAGGAAGTCCTAGTGGGGGGGGTAGGAGGAAGTAGGCTGTTGGTTAACTAGGATCTGCAGCTTATCTGTTAGGTAGGAAAATGGGCAGACTAGGTGGGCCAAGCGGTCCTTATCTGCCATCACATTCTATGTTTCTATGTGTCATCAAACCCAGCGGCTGACACACCTGTGCTGAAATGTTTGTCATAGAATACGTCCAATTCACAACAACTGGGCACATTTATAACACTTTACTGGATTTATGGCAGCTTGCACCAAACAGGCACAAGCCCTGTAAAACTGGTACCCAAGATTGCCACAAATTAGACCAGAAATGGCTGGTCTAACTAGCGGCAATCGATGCACGGGATTGAGAATCCCGATCACCGCCCAGGGATTGCCACATGCCCCGTGCGCCGTATGTTTAGAGCACCCAGGACCTGCGGCATTCTTGGCACATTGGAGAATCAGGCCCCTGGTGTGCGCTGTTTTTCTGTACTATTGTTTAGTACAACTTTAAAAAAAAAGAAAACATTAACCTTGCATGTCTAAGTGAAAGCAATCAGACACTCACCTTACTCAAACTATTAAAATTCTGTACCCCATTAGGGGGTGGTCCCATAGGGACTTTTGGACAGCGGATGTGGTCCCACTACACAGGAGTGGAAGAAAGGATAAGCCAGAGAATTGTAGAACATTTAGCTTGACAGCTTACGGAGTTTACACTAAGGCAGAAACTAGTGGACTTCCTGAAGGGAAATGGGCTACAGGACCCCAGATCGCATGGTTTTACAAGAGGAAGATCTTGCCAGACAAAGCAAGTCAAGTTCTTTGACTGGGTGACCAGTTCAGCTGATAAGGGATAGGCAGCCAATGTAGTGTACTTGGATTTCAGCAAGGCCTTTGACTTTGTCCACCACAGGAGGCTGGTCAAAAAGTTAAAGGACTTGGGGGAGGAGAAAAAAATGATGACTTGGGTAGAGAACTGGATGAGGGGAAAAACACAGAGTGTACTAGCAAATGGGGAATTTTCAGAGGCAAGGTGCATAACAACCCAAGTACCCCAGAGGTTGGTGCCGGGCTTGGTCTTTTTCAGTGTACATATTTGTGATGTGGGGAAGGCATCAAGGGTTACCATCTACCTCTCTGCAGACAACACAAAGATCTGTGCAAGGGTGAACACAGAGGAAGGGATAAGGGAGCTCAGGGAGGGTCTGGGCAGGTTGGAGAGCTGGTCAGAGATATGGCAGATGGGCTTCCATGCTACAAAACGCAAGGTGATGCATATTAGAAAAGGAACCCAAGAACACAATATGAAATGGAGGGGCTGGTACCGGACAGCACCACGAGAAGGGCTTGGGGGGTCATGTTATCGGAGAGCCTGAAAACGACAGCACACTGTAACAGAGCTATAGGTAAGGCAAACAGGATGCTGGGATGCATAGGAAGGGTGATAAACAGCATAAGTCGTGAAGTGATCCTCCCATTGTACAGGTGATTGGTGCGACTGCATCTGGAATACTGCGAAGGCACTGGAGACCACGCCTGAGGAAGGACTGCAACAAGAGGGAATCAGCACAGCCCAGAGCAACCAAGATGGTCCATGGACTAGGAAGCAAGACATGCGAGGAGAGGCTGCAGGACCTGAACTGTACACCCTTGTAAAAAGGAGGGAAAAGGGTGATGTAACAGAAACTGACCAGTAACTGCACAGGATAAATAGGGTGGATGCTAGGCTGCTTTTCTTCATCAGCTCAAATACAGGGACACAGGGGAACTCACTGAATCTTGCGGGGGGGGGGGGATTCAAAAGGGACATCTGCAAGCACTTTTTCAGTGAAAAAGTGGTGGACAAATGGAGCAAGCTGCCGGAGGAAGTGGTACAGTCTAAATCAGCGAGCAGCTTCAAACAGGAATGGGACAGGCACAGGGGAAGGACTGGCAGAAACTGGGTGGTGTGGGGGCACTAAGGCCACTGTAGAATAGTTAGGTAGGGTGGGAAGCTGGGATGTGCATTTTTCTTTTTTTCTATATAGCTTTTTTCTTCCCTGGCCAGAAGCATGTCTCAAGGATATATCTCTTCAAAGGGATATATACCATGATCAGGCCAAACCCGATCAACATTTAGACAACGACTGCATTTTTCTCCCTCACTTCCCCCCCCCCGACCCTTGCTGGAGGAGATGCCACTGTCAGTCTTGGACAACCCGCCCTTTGGCAGAAGCAAGTTCCCTAGCCCAGTCGCAAGGGTGGAGTACCTTGAATTCAGTGACTTACAGAATCTGAGGCAGCATGGATTCATGGGGAGAGGTCATGTCAGACAAATCTGATAGATTTCTTTGACTGGGTGACCAGAGAAATAGATCAGGGTGGGGCACTGAATGTGGCCTACTTACATTTTAGTAAGCCATTCAACACTATACCACACAGGAGACTCAAGGAAACTGGGCAGCTTAGGGGTGAGTCCTAAGGTAGTAAACTGAGTAAGAAATTGGTTCATGGATATGCATCAGAGAGTGGTGGTAAACAGAGTTCACTTCAGGGAAAGGAGGATAACCAGCGGGGTGCCGCAGGGTTCAGTACTGGGACCAGTCCTTTTTTTTTAACTTTCCTTTTTATCCCATCTATTCTGCCCTCTCAGCCCACTCCTTCGGACTTGGTCAATTCCCCTTAGTGGATCCCCACCCACGGTATCTTGCCCCTAGAGTGTCCGGTCAACTCCTACCTCAATCCTCTTCCTCTACTGGAGTGCCTGCACAGTGGAGTCTTGCCCATGGGTAGGAGATCCTGGGTGGGACCAGTCGTCATCCAGGGTTGGGAGGGTGTATTTTTCCGTTTTCTTCCTGTTAATCCTCTACCCCTGAGGACGTTGTGCAGGACTGAGTGTCAGACAGGCGACAAGCTTCATGCGCCACTGTCAAGTGCCCCAGACATCCTCCTCTGGCTCCATGGAGCGCCTATGCCCAGTGCCCGTGCTTCAACCGCACGGGAGTTGGGTGCATGAAGCACCCGTGGGTCCCACCCCTGAGGAAGAGAGCATCCATTGGGATGCTCAATCCTCCTCCTCTCCCCTGCAACCCAAGTTAGTTTCCGAACCCGGTCGCCGCGCAGGCGAGGTGTGACGTCCAGCGCCCAACCCTCAGCGCCACCAGGCCAGCCTGGACCAGTCCTCTTTAATGCCTTTATAAGTGACCTGCACCCCTGACAGCCCTATTCAACAAATCACTGGAAACAGCAGTGGTTCCAGAGGACTGGAGGAGGGCAGATGTAGTCCCACTTCATAAAAGCAGCAGCAGAAAGGAGAAGGCTGGCAACTATAGGCTGATCAGTCTAACACTGGTGGTGGGGAATTTAATGGCGGCTCTTTTAAAAGAACGGCCAGTGGCGTATCTAGAATCCAGTGGGTTACAAGACCCAAGGCACTATGGATTCATGGGGGAGGGGTAGAAGCCAGACTAACCTGATCAATTTCTTGATTGGGTGACCAGGAAAATAAATCAGGATGGGGCAGTGGACACGGCCAACTTAGACTTCACCAAGGCTTTCAACAATGTACCACGTAGGAAGCTTATAAGGAAAGTGGGCAGTTTGGGGTTGGGACCCAAGGCGGTAAACTGAGTACAGAAATGGTTGATGGATACACAACAGAGGGTGGTGGTAAATGGCACACACTCTAATGAGGGGAGAGTGACCAGTGGGGTACTCTGAAGCTCAGTACCAGGACACAACAGTTACGTAAGAACTTATTGTAACAATAGGTTTTGAGGGGATCTCAGTCATCAGGTCATACCATAGGAACTTTACCGCTGGTGAAGCAGGATCCACATGGAATACTTTCCAGCAGTACAACTGGGGCCACCTATGCCGACATCACCAGCGATGTCACCAACCCTATAAAGGTGTGAGTGGGTCTGCTCCCTCCTCAGTTCTTTCTCCTGGAGCAAATCCATGCCATAGGGGACTGAGGAGAGAGAGAGAGAGGTGCTCAGGCCTGAATAAAAGGCTGGATACAGCAGATAGCCAGTCTGAGACAGAAACCCCAAATGGGTATGGTGGGAGGGAAGGCTGACCTGATGACTGAGATCCTCTTGAAGATCTACTGTTAAGGTAAGTTCTTACGTAACTGTTCTATCTTCTTCAGGGGTAACTCAGTCATCGGATCACACCATATGAATGAGTCCCAAGCAGTGACAAGTTACAGCAGAACAGTCTGGTGGAAGGCAATCCAGGGCCTAAGACAAAAGGCCTTAAAGCAAAGCATGTCTGAAGCCTGCTCTGGCTCAAGAAGCAATGTCCAGACTGTAATGCTTGGCAAAAGCATGGATGGTACTTCAGGTGGCAGCAGCACAAATGCCAGCTGCTAAGACTCCTTTGAAGCAGGCCACAGAGGTAGCCATACCCATCGTGGAGTAAGCTTTGACTGCCCCTGGCAATTCTTTGCCATGCTTGATGTAGCAGAAAACAAGAACCGTCAGATGCCCTTCTGCTGCAGTGCCACAGGATCCATCACCTGGCCCTGACCAGTCTCAGGTCCCACCATACCCGTTAGGAGCACCTGCCCTCAGATGTTCTCCCTGATGCAGAGGGCTGAGGGAATTTGTTACTCTCAAGATAAGCCAGCCCCTTCCTTCACAGAGAAGGGAAGCTTGGTACTCTATCTCATAAGTGGGAATCAATGGTGAAGATTGATTTCTGGAAGATATGAAAATTGCGTATTTACCGTAATTGTTGATCTTCCAGAATATCTTCACCACTGATTACCACGTCCCGCCCACCATCCCCCACTCAGACAGAGTGAGGGTCTCTGGGCATGCTCACCCTGTGGGTGCTGCCAGCACCATAAGCACACAAACAGGGCATCTCCCCAGTCACACACACACTCCCAGGTGGTTTTTTTTGCTTGTTACAAAGAAACAGAAAGAGAGCTGGGCACTCTTTAGATGCCCACTTGCACAAAAAAAACCCTGGTGTGAGGATCCTTTGGGGCCCTCACCCCCCCCCCAATAAATAAATAATATATATAAAAAAGAGTTTAGTTGAAGGTAGCTCCTTCCTCCCTTTTTCCGTCTTGTCTCCCTTTTCCTGCCGGGTACACTGCAGAATTTGAAGGCCGATAATAAATGCAGCATGTGCCCCTGGGCATTACCCAATCTAACTCTGCTGGGCAGCTGCTGTGTGTGTGTGTGTGTGGTTGACATGCACTTTTTTAAATCAAATACACCACCTCTCACATAGGGTACATCTCTGTGGTTGCTGGAGAAGCAGGCCACTTTGATGTCATTCTTTTTTATGACTATGTCAGACTTTTTGGTTGGTATGCCCTTTTTCTTCCTTGTGTATCTGGGTCTTTGGCCCACTACCCTTGGTGTGCCTGAAGAGATGAACACGTCTGGACTCCACTGGACTGTCAAGTCCTGCAGCTCCTGATGCACCTAGCTTCTTCCGATTTTCTTCACTGATATAAGAAAGAAGGACATTGTTAACCCATGCGTTAAATCAATTTCCTATCTGGCAGCACTGAGTTGCCCCCTTTTTCCCAGGAGTCTGTGTGCCTTTTTCCTGTTTCTGGCATACTATACCATCTCATTTACAAGGGGGTCCCATTCATGGTCACCCCACTGTGGTTCTGCCAGAGCCCCATGCTCAGCGCTGCTGCCCTATTTTTCTGTACTACTATTCACCTTCTGTCTGGCTATTGGTATGAGACTCTGGCTCTACTGTCCCAACTACCCCTTGTACTACCTAGCGTGCTCTGTTCTTATTCTGAGTTGGTAGCTGGGTTCTATTTTGTTTCCAATATCCTTTCCTTATCCCTTGGGGCTAGAAATTCTCTTACCTGGGAAGGCCTGCTGGCATTGAGGGTTCAGGTACTAGATGCCACACGCCGCTCCACGCTGGCAATCCATGTTTCGGCATGAGCACAGGTTGCTGGGGATTGGTGGTGGTGCTGGGGGGACTGCATGCTCCGCTGAATAAGTGCTATCATGTGGAGGCCTGGTGGTAGTGTGGGACAGGAACAGCTGAAAAAGGGAGGTGCTGCAGAACTCTGCAGCGTGCATGTGCTTCAACAACTGTATGCTGTCAAGCATGCCGCTACATGTGGAAGGGAGAAAATGGAAGTAAATGGGTGGCAGGACAGGTTGCCGATCCCGATCCCTCACCCCCTTCACTGTCATGACCCAGAGCCTGGAAGACTGGATTTGTGCTTCGCGGGGGGGGGGACATCCCCCTGCTGACTCCGCCATGGGGAATCCATGGTGGTACTCCAGTCCTTAGGTAAGTCCTGGGGACATAGCCGGCCCGGTGGCGCTGAGGGCTGATGCACCTCACGCCATGCCAGCGACCCGCATTTGGGAACGAGCATGGATTGCCGGGGGTCAGCAGGGTAGGTGGTGAATCGAGCATCCGGGGGACTGCTCTCCTCTCTGGAGAGGGGGTGCACCAACAGTCGGCACCTGATTGCCTCCTGGCGGAGGCTGGGGATAAACATGCTCTGCTGTCTAAGAAGGGGTGGAGCTGGGAGCAGATATCTGGAGGGAGCATGTGTGGACGTGTGCGTGCTCCCCTCCATTGATGTCATTGCACGTCCTTGGCTCTGGGGGTAGTCCTAATTGAAAAAGGGATGGCGCCTGTATCGTATGGCTTGACAGCCATCCGTGTAGTTTCATCATGGAAGTGCGGCACCTATCTGGATCCGAGTTCCGTGGGGAGTTGGGGACTCCCTATGGCCCTGCTGCGGGGGGTAAGCCGCAGGAGTTTGGTGCCGGGCGGATACGGGAGAGGTGGACAGTGGCTGGAACTGCCCAGCAGAGGATGAGTCGACACAGGGAGCAGACCAAGTGGCCAAGGAGGTAAAAAAGAGATAACAAAAAAAAAAGTCCTAGGGACATGCAGGATGGTGTGGATCAGCGGGGCAGATCGTAAGGGAGCCCCACCTGTCTAGGCCACAAGGAGATAAACACCATTATTTAAAAAAGGAAAAAAAAAGTCTCTAGCCCTCTCTTTTATTTCTCTCCACTTCATTTCTCTCCTGGTGAACTGAACTGAGGTGCATGAAGGTGCTGGCAACGGTTACTGGCCGGTGTGCATGGCACCACATGAGGTGCGCAGGTGCCATCAGTACCTGATATCAGCTTCCTCCTGCAAAGAAATGTACTCCCACAGGGTCCTAGTGCCTCTGGCTCCCAGACCTATAAGTGGTAACCAATGGTGAAGACATTCTGGAAGATCAACAATTATGGTAAGTATGTAATTTAAATTTTTTTTTTCACTGCCGCTGCGCCTAGAAACATAGAATCTGACGGCAGATAAGAACAACTTGGTCTGCCCCGTCTGCCCATTTTTCCCTACCTATGTTATGTGTGTGTGCATTGATTATGATTACTCCGTTAAGTATGAGCACCTGTAATCAGCTTTCAACAGCGCTGGGATCCAGTGTTTTTCACTAAATTTTGAACCGTTAGGGCTTGAAACTTAATTTCATTTATCTAGTTATTTATTTATTCATTCAGGTTTTGTTAACCAGGTAGGTGCAATACACAAAAAAAATGCCTATTTTCAGGCATGAGCTGGGCTTCACAGATAAAGTTACACAGTGTGGAAGAAAGAATAAACAAAAATACAAATGTGACAAGCATAAATTCAAATTACGTACTTACCGTAATTATGATCTTTCTGTGTATCTTCACCATTCATCACAGATGGGTACTGGCTGGAGATCAGGACCCCGCGGGAGCCTTTTTTTTTTTTTAAAAGGATAAGTGGAGCCGACGCAGCATCAGTGCCGGGCCTCGAGGGCCGACGCCGTACCACGCGGGCGCCGAGGATTGGCCGTTAGGTTGGTCGACCGCCGCCTACCAGTTCTGAGTCGCCGGAGAGGTAAGAGGAAGGGATGGAGGGTGGGACAAGAGAGTCCAAGTGACAGAAAAAGGAAGAGAAAACTGAACTAAAAGGAGAAATAACGACTGAGAGGACAGCATAGAAGAAGTATGACTAAGGGGATTGGGTAGGGGCCCCAATCTCTGGAAACGGAAGAAGGGAGGGAAGGGAGGAGAGAGAATTTAGGAGAGAGTGAGAGGTAACAAGGATCCAGGACCCTTGTCCATCACCAGACTGTATAGGAACTGCAAGGAGTTAGCAAAGCTCTTTGCCAGAATTCAAGGCACAGAATAACTGGCAATACCCCAAAAGCAGAGACGGCTATTCTGGAGAAGGACAGGGTACAGGGACTGAGTACTCTCTTTAAGGAAATATTTGGTGAAAAAAGGGAATTTTTTTTTTTTTTAATAAGATGGATAACAGAAGGAGGGCAACTACTAGCTCCCACCCTGTAGGGGTGAAGATATGTAGAAGAGAAGGGTCCCACTGAACTGTACCCTTAGAAGACTTGTCCCCCGTGTGTCCCAACTAATCTCACTCAAGCAAGGGTGCCGGAAGATGGCAAAAGCTGAGGGGGCTGAGAATGAGAGGGCACTTTTCCCTATACTGGTTTTACCATACAGAAATAGAAAGTGGGGGGGCTACTGCCCCTTTCGCCCCAGTGTTTCCGGCACCTATGCAGTGAAGCGAGGGAAGGCACAGAGGGAGGAGGATTCCAGAGACTGGAGCCCCAAGGGGGATGGTGGGAGGGGTTGTGATGAATGGTGAAGATACACAGAAAGATCATAATTACGGTAAGTACGTAATTTGAATATCTTATCTGTGTCAATCTTCACCATTCATCACAGATGGGTGAGTACCAGCCCCGAAGGGGGTGACTGATTGCACCCTAAGGGACAGTGTCCCTTAGCCCTCAGTGGGTGACACACTAAGGGGGGGAACCTTCTGGGCCTGAGGAGGCCCTAGAGAGGGGAGAGCGAGACGGGTTCCCCGGAGGGGGAAGGAATTTGCCCCGACAAACGCCATCTCGCCCTACGGGAAAAGAGGTAGGTTCCCTGGTGAGCGGAGCAAATCACCCTACGCCGGGCCAAGGGTGACAACCGGGAAAGGTGAAGCCATGCCGATCTTCTGGTGCAGATCGCTGTCCCTACGACCCTGGTAGCTACCTCATTGGCATCGTAAGATGCCCTTGCTTGGTGCCTTGCTAGCTCCAGGCCACGTGCAGAGAGAGCAATGGCTTGCCTGGTTTGCTCCGAGTCAGGCAGAGTGGCTAGGAACTGACCTAGCGCTGACCACAAGTACTTGTTATAGGCAGCGTAGTGGGCCTGATGCGCAGAGATGGAGAAAAGCAGCCGTGCCGAGTAGAAAGTCCTCCTCCCCCAGAAATCAAAATCCGAGGAGTCCTGATCTGGGGGCCGGTCACGGTGGAGGGCGCGAAGCCCATCAGGAGTGTCCAGGTGCGTCAATCCGGACTGCGGATGAGGCAAGGAACCTGGAGACCCGGGGGGAGCGCAATACCTCTGGCAGAGGTCCCTAGGTGCAGGAACTCCGGAGAAGGGCCTCTGCCAGAAACGCATGGACGCTTCCCGAAAGGGAGTGGGCCAAGGCGGCACCACAAGGGTGGCTGTCCCAAAATTGCCTAGGAAGGCGTGCGAAGCATGCTCCGGATTGCTCACAGAAGAAGGAGAAAGGTGAAGGTCCTCCATCATTCTCACGAGGAAACGCTGATACTCAGAGAGATCAGCAGCAGGAGAGATGTGGACAGAAGGTTCCTCTCCCCCAGAAGAGGGGGATGAGGAGCTGGAGGTCACCATAGGCTCGGAGGGTGGCTGCTCGGGGAGGTTGAAAAACCTGGCTGTCCAAAGCCCTAACGTAAGCAGGGAAATGAGCAGCCACCGCTGTAAACTGTTCCCAGGTGAGAGGCCCGCTAGGACCAAAAATACCTGGGAATGCAGGAGAAGGCGGCAGAGGGGAGTGGACAGAGCCGAGAGAATAAGTCGGCTGACCTCTGCCAGGGCTAAGGAGTGGACCACGGACTCCCGCGGAGGGAGTCCTGGAAGACTCCGCAGCCGACAGCCGCACAACCGCCTGGTACTGCCTAGACTGCGCCCAAAAGAATCCCCTATGAGGTGACCGGGGCCATGAAGGTCCAGAAGGACGGTCCCCTGCTCGAAAGAATGGGACCCTCTCCATGGAACCCAAGGGGAGGGCGGAAGTCCGTCACGGCTCCGTCCAGGACCTGGGTAGGTCCCAGAGAAGGGCCGGCCCGAACCTATACCCTCGACCCTTGGTCCGAAGGTCCTAGCCCTCGAAATGGCCAGTCTAGGCAACTCTGTACCCAGGGCCGCCCCCGAAGGGGCAATCCTGGGAGGAGCACCTTCCTCTCCCGTGGCCCTCTCGATAGGCCCCAAAGTTGGGCGACCGAGAGATGCCACAGTAGGGGGTACCACCGCAGAGGGGTCAAGGAACCCCCCAAGGCTAGGCTGCAAGGCGATGGTGGCACACACCACAGCCCGCTGGTCAGCACCACTGACCCTAGCCCTAGAGGAAACCCGACTCACCTCGAAGGGGGACTGGCCGCGACCCGAAGAGGAAACCACCAGCTCGTCCTCCCTTGCAGACAACCCGGAAGGGTGTGACTGCCCATTCGACTCCGAGCTGGACTCCGACTCCGAAGAGGAAGAGTCCGAGGCCCTAAGCCAAACAGTAGGGGGTCGAGGAAGGGACACCTTCCCGAGGGGCCCAGGAGCCAAGGCAATCCCCGCCCGGTCCACAGCACCGCGAGCGGTGCCAGCAGAAGGTGGCAGGGCAGCTTGGGCCAGAAGTCCTAGGCCAGGGCCAGCTGTGGCACCATCAGGTCCACCGGTGCCAGGGGAGGCACCCGGGACGGAGACGGCGTGACAGCAAGCCCAGTCTCGGAGCCGACACCACCGCCAGGCCGCTCGACGCCGCGTGCGGCAGCGAGGACCAAGGCGGCGTCGACGACCCTGAAGGACTCGGCTCCAACCACGGTGCCGAAGATCGGCACCGCGAAAAGCGCCGGAGTCCTAACGGCGCGCTACGCCGGGCGCCGACGGACGACACCAAAGGCCCCATGGCGCCGTGCTCAACCTCGGCGCCGAGGTAAGACATGGCTAGGACGCACGCCGGTCGGTTTCATGGCGCCGCGAGCAGTGTCGGTACAGACGGCGCCGGCAAGCTCCTGACGACGCCGGCCCGACGCCAACACCGACAGGACCCGGCACCGCCGAACGGCAATGAAGGCCCTGACGGCACCGAACGATGGGCAGAGGACGGCGCCGACCGGCCTAGAGGACCACGGAGCGGCTACACCGAGAACCTTCAACCCCTGGCGAGTGATTGCCGAGCGAGCCCGCCTCGGCCCGAAGCGCCGGACGGGCCTCCTGCTCCGCTGGAAGGAGCCTCAGCCACGGCTAGGCTAGAAGAGGCCGAGGCTCAATCCTCCGCGGTCCGTGTAGAACCGGGAGGGGACCCGGAGGAGGGGTCGAGAGAATGTGGCTTGGCCCGACGAGTGCGCGGCCTATCCCCGAAAGTCAGCGGAGCTCGCCCGACCTTAAACGCGCTGTTCCAAAACCGGGCGGTCCATCGAGAAGCAGGCGTCGCATTTAATCCATGTCGTAGCGGGCCAAGGCACGAAAGGCACCAGTCATGTTGGTCGGTGGCCAGATGCCTAGCGGCCGTACGGGCACTGACGCATAGGGGGCGCCTGCCTTCGCGATTTTGCCCTCCAACCGCTGGCACATGACCTACGGAGAAAACACCAAAAACAGACTCGACGTCGCTTTAAATGTAATAAAAGGAAAGATCTTACCGGCGTCGAGTGGAGGCAAACACAGAACTAGTAGACGACGACTAAGACACACAGGCTTCAAGGCCTAAAATTTTGAATAAGGCTTCTTCAGGCTTCCCACGGGGCGACCTCGGCCGGCGGAGCAGCGAAGAACTGGTAAACAGGTGGAGTCGACCCAGCCTAATGGCTAATCCCCGGCGCCACGTAGTCACGTCGGCCCCGAGGCGCGATACAAGGCCGCCCGCCTATCCTTTTAAAAAAAAAAAAAAGGCTCTCACAAGTCCTGATCTCCGGCCAGTGCCCATCTGTGATGAATGGTGAAGATTGACACAGATAAGATCAATGTCTTATGAGAAGGCAAAGGCATAATAAATTAAAGCTTGGAGTCAAAGCGACGTGACTACATCATATTGAGACATTTTCAATGTATGATGTAATGGAAATTCACTTTAATTATATCAATATACTAAGAGGGACGGATATGCAGAGCAGTTGCACATGGCGCAAATCAGATGCGCTGGTGCAACTACGGACATGCGCCACCGAGCGATATTCAAAGACCATGGCTGTGCAACGCAAGTCACACTGCACCATGGCACAAATGTAATGTATGCAGTGCAAGTGCAGGAGGCGTTCCCATGAATAAGCGGCGCAATGGTATATTTAAGCACAAACCATGGTGGAAGTCTGGAGCAAAACCCAAGATGCGCCACCTGGACTTGAGCCTATAAAAACCTGTCTCAAACACACATAGACATAGACATAGAACATAGAAGTTGACGGCAGATAAGGACCGCAAGGCCCATCCAGTCTGCCCATTTCTTTTTCTACCTTATAAATGTGCCATCGGCCTTTGCTCTGTCAGTGACCTATCTATTCATAGTCATTTGTATTGCTCCCTTATGCCTATCCCATGCCTGTTTGAAGCCCTGCACTGTATTCATAGCCACCACTTCTTGTGGTAAGCCATTCCATGCATCTACCACCTTTCTGTGAAAAAGAATTTCTCACATTCCCCTTAATCGGCCTCCTCTAATCTCATGCTGTGTCCTCTTGTCCTGCTATTTTTCTTATATTTAAACATGTTAGACTCTTTCACCTTGTTTATGCCCTTAAGGTGTTTAAATGTCTCGACTATATCACCTCTCTCCTCCTTTGCTCAAGGGTATACATATTGAGCTCCGTTAATCTGTCCTCATATGTCTTCTGATGCAGTCCCTGCACCATTTTGGTTGCCCTTCTCTGGACTGCCTCAATTTGGTTAATGTCCTTGTGAAGGTGTGGCCTCCAATACTGCACACAGTACTCCAGATGGGGCCTAACCAATGTCTTGTACAGAGGGATTATTACCTCCCTCTTACGACTTGTGATACCCCTACTAATACACCCTAACACCCCCTAGCCTTACCTACTGCTTTAGGAGGTCTGCTTGATGATTTAGGTCATCAGTGATGATGATGCCCAAGTCTCTTTCTTCCTTTGTGACTGCTAGCAACTCCTCCCAGCCTATAAGTGGCTTCAGGGTTTTCTTCCCTATGTGCATGATTTTGCACTTCTTTGCATTAAATCCCAGTTGCCACTCTTCTGACCATTCTGCTAGTTTATCCAGATCTCTTCTCATTCTGCCCACCCCATCTGGATCATCTACTCTGTTGCAGATCTTGGTGTCATTTGCAAACAGACAAGCCTTACCCTGTAGTCCATCTGCGAGGTCACTAATGAAGATGTTGAATAGGACTGGCCCAGGACTGATCCCTGAGGTACCCTACTTGTGACTTGCATCTCTTCTGACTGTATACCATTTACCACCACCTCTGTTTTCTGCCAGTCAACCAGTTTGCCACCCAGTTGACCAACTTCTGACCCAACTCGAGTCTACTCAGCTTATTTATCAATCTTCTATGTGGAACAGTGTCAAAGCTTTGCTGAAGTCAAGGTAGGCGACATCAACTGCTCCCCTTGGTCCACCACTCTGGTTACCCAGTCAAAGAAATCTATGAGATTAGTTTGACAGGACCTTCCTTTGTAAACCCATGCTGTCTTGGATCCTTGCCCCTATGGATTCCAGGTGTTGCACTATCCTTTCCTTAAGGAGTGCCTCCATAATCTTGCCCACTACTGAGGTAAGACTGACCGGTCTGTAGTTCCCCTCCTCCCTGCTACCACTCTTGTGGAGTGGGATCACATGAGCCCTTCTCCAGTCTTCTGGGACCTCTCCTGTGCTCAGAGACTCACTAAACAATTCTGCTAATGGCTCTGCTAGTTCCTCCTTAGCTCCTTAAGTACCCTGGGATGTATGCCATCAGGTCCCATTGCCTTATCCACCCTGAGCTTAGCAAGCTCTTGTAGGACCCTTTCTTTTGTGAAGGGAGTAGTGCTCACCCTCTCCCCTGTGTCCATGATGCTGAGCTGTGGGCCCTGCCCTACCTTCTCTTCAGTAAATACTGAGCAAAAGTATCTATTTAGGATAGATGCCTTTACAGGGTCCTCCTCCTCACATGCTCCTTTTCTCCATTAAGCTTAGCAATACCCCCTCTGGACTTTCTCCTTTCACTAATGTATCTATAGAAAGTCTTGTCACCTTCTTTTACTGTTCGTGCTAGTGTTTCCTCAGTTTGGGACTTTGCCTGCCTTACTGCCTTACCTGCTTCCTTAGGGCAGTTTGTATGCCTCCTATCTTCATCCTGCTGTGTTCCCTTATATTTTCTGAAGGCCAGCCTTTGGCTCTGACCTTTTCTGCTACTGTATTTGAGAACCAAAGTGGTTTCCTTCTTCTTTGCACTTCCTTTTCTGTCTAACACAATGGGATGTTGCTTCAAGTATTGTATCCTTAATGCTAGCCCACTTTGCCTGTACCTCCTCACCTGTGTTTTTTTGCCAGGGCTAGCTTAACTCTATTGGCCATCTTATCAAAGTCAGCTCCTCTGAAGTCCCATATTTTTGCTTTGGAATGGGATGATTTAGATGTAGTAGCCAAATTGAACCATACCATGTGATGGTCACTGGCCCCAGGTGACCTTCTACCTGGAGATCTGTGATCCCTTCTTTGTTAGTCAGTACTAGATCTAGGATAGCCCTGTCTCTTGTGGGTTGCTGTACCAGTTGTTTGAGGCCCTCCTGCAGGGAATCCACTATGAGTCTAGTTCTGGCAGATGTTCCTGCTGGTACTGACCAATCTGTATCTGGCATGTTGAAGTCTCCCATTATCAGAACCTCCCTTTAGCTGTCATGTTTTGTATATCTTCTAACAGTAATGTGTCTATGTCCTCCCTCTGGTCTGGGGGCCTGTAGACAACCCCAGTTCTTATGGCTGTCCCATTTCCTGTTTCAGGGTGACCCACAGTTCTTCTGGCTCCTTATGTATTCTGAATTTCTGTAGCTTTGATATTTTCATTAACATACAGGGCCACCCTCCCCTTTTTGCACCTCGGTCTCTTCTGAACAATACATAGCCAGGTACTGAAGTCTCCCAAGTGTGGTTACTGGTAAACCACGCCTCACTAATTGCTACTATGTCCAGTTTAGCCTCTGACATTATTGCCTGCAGGTCTGGGATCTTATTTCCCAGGCTGTGAGCATTTGTGTACATGATTTTCCATTGGCCAGATTTTGGTGTGTTAGTTGTTGGGTGAAGTTTGGCATTACCCCTGTGCATCGTATGGGGAGACAAACCTTTTTTCTTACCTGGTGATGCAAATGAACGGCAAACACGCTGAACACATACAGAGATGCGCAACTCTGTGCCCAGAGAGAGTCAGGGAGCCAGTGTGACACACAGCCAGAGAGAGACAGAGATGGATAGTGCACCGTTCCTCATGGAGGCAGTAATGAGGGGTGTGAGGAGGCAGGAGGAACACCAACGTGGCTGACGAAGGGCCCCGCGGTGGTATGCCCGACACAGGTGGTACCATGCCTGTATCACATTTGAGAACTACAGTGATACGGAGATAGTGGGCCAGTACCACCTGAACCGGGCAATTCTGAGGCAGCTCTGCTGTCCAGTATCAGCATTATGTCATCATTGAAGCCGGACACGGCCCCTAGCTGGGTCTCCGCACACAGCACACTCAGGCTGTCATTGTGCAGGAACCCAGCCAGGGCGTCATCCGACCCCAGGCTAAGAAGATCCACCTGCTCCATGATGCTCACCCACAGCCTGTCCGGGCCACGCACGCTGGTAGAGGTGGATGGTCCATCCACTGTGGCTGTGGCTGCGGCTGCCCCTGCTCTGTCCTCCCCATGGAGGCGTGATGGTGCTGCAAGAGAGAAACAGTGGGTTAGTGATGCAGTACTGCCCACGGGGTGGTCCTCCCTCCACATTTTGCATGCAGCCAATGCCGCATGCCACCTTGTTGTCATGCACAGCAGCGGCGACACACGCAGGTGGCATGTAACACGGCAGCAGGCACTCCCGAATGTCCAATCCCGCCCCTGCTGGACATGTCACTCACGTGCATACTCACCATGCAGGGTGGGGCTACCACCTGTCTGGAATCCACCACCAGGCACACCCTGCACCGCCGTGCTTCTGATGGTGGCCACCACCAGCTCTTCAGTAGCCGACAGGGTGGGTGCGGTAGATGGGCCACCACCGGTCGCACTGTGGGAGGCCCGTATAGCTGCCACCTTCTCTTTGATCCTCTGCCTATCAGTGCCGACCTTTTTGCGACACTCCTGTGCACTGCGCTGGTGCCGTCTGTGCTGGTTCACTTATGCCACCACCTCATCCCACCCTGCAGACCTCTCCTGGGGTGTGCCAGTTGCACTGCTAAGCAGTGTCTCCCTGTCGAGGTACGCCTCGAACAGGGCATTCTTCTCTGCCTTGGTGAAGTTGGGCCTTCTCTTCGGGGCAGGCCCATGCCCCTCCTAATCTTCATGTCCCAACATGTTGCTACCTGTGGATAGTGACAGCATGGTGGGTCAGTGTCAGCATGGTCCGTGGCAGTCCCCCATGCAGTGTTGAAGCAGGCCTCTATTGCCATGCGGCAGCATCCACTTGCTTATTGGGGTTGCAATACCAGTCCGTGGCCTGTGCTGTCTGGTGGCGCTCATCAAGTGCATCACATGCAAATGAGCTTGTGCGCAATGGTAATGATATGCCAATGCACCCTACTGTACCGCGCATTGGCTGATGAGGTGATTTGCATATGGCAGCTGAATATCGCGAAAATGTGCCTTGTGCAATGGAGTTGCTCAGGAGCAACCCTGTGGTGCATGTCCGGGGCATGCATGTTCCCGCAGTGCACACAGCACAGCACATGTCTATTGTGCAACTGGCATCCCTTGCGCAGTGCTGTGCCACTGCACTGTGCGCGATGCGGCATGCAGTGCCTGTCGGGCACATGCAAGATTGTGTGCAGGGTCACAACCCTTGACCCCGTGCATCTGCCAGGCCAGGTCATTGTGCGCATGTCCAGGAATGTGCAATGCACCTGCTGCGCGACTGAATCATTCCGTTCTCAATCGCGCATCCTATACTGCTTCCCCCACGTGTGTGATCTTTCCGCCATTCACCCCAGCATAGCGAGCCATCAGCAACCATGGTGCAGGGGGGAGCGCGACGGTCACTCAACTGGACTGACGTCGAGTTAGTCAATTTGGTAGCATTGCTGCAGCCTTTTTTTTCTTTTTCTTTTTACAGTTACTTATTTTCTCCCCCTCGGAGTCCTCTGCTGCCCCTCTGACATCCCCCCCCCCGCATGGACACCGGGTATGAGGTCCCTTCCCCTGAACACCATGACTTACTCCGTGGCAGGGGAGCGACCTGACCCACAAGACCAGATAAGTATTCGGGGATGTGCCTTCCCGGGCTGTTGCGGTGGGCGACCATCGTCATCCTGCAGAGGACTCCCATTTTCACTTTTTCCTGGCCCCCCCCGAGGACTGCAGTCTGCAATGGAGCCAGCAGTGGCAGCGTGTATGCACCCATGTACACCCTTGTCAAGCGCCTGCTGCAGTCGCTCGACCTCAGTCTCTAGCGCTGATGTGCCACCTCCCAGCCTCCGCTGGGGGCAGGCACTAGCCGAGTGCTGCTAAGCCCCCCTCCCCGGAGAAGGAGAGCAGTACTGGGGATGCTCAATCCTTCTCCCCCCCCGCCAACCCCTGGCGGCCCATGCTCATTCCCGAACATGGGTCACCAGCGTGATGCAAGGTAAGATGCCCAGCGCCTCAGCCCTCAGCACCACCGGGCCAGTGGTGCAGCCTTTTAAGGGGCAACTGTTTGGTCTGGTGTCACTACAACAGGCCAGGGGTGATGTATGGGAGCAGATCTCCTGTGACCTGGAGAGGCGCACGGGAGTGGTCAAGACCATAGAACAATGTCGCCACTATTACGGGTATCTGCGGTGCAGGGAGCCTGAGAGGCTGCAAAGGATGCAGGCCCGTGTGCAGCGCGGGGTGGTGCCAAAGCCAGGTAGGTGTGTGCAGGTGGCATGCATACCCGGATGCTCATCAGTGGTGGGTAGGGCTGCGTGGTATGGTCCACATCTGGGGTTCAACATAGTTCTGTCGGCAGCTGCGCTTCATGCATGGCTGCTACACGTGTTGCAGTCATGCAGGCATGGGGGCCACAGGACGGTCCCGGACACGCCAGGCGACATGTGGGCTGTGCGGTAGCGGGGGGGCTCTTCATGCATACTTATGTACTGATGTCCTCCTCTGTCTACATTCCTTCCACAGGGCCAGAGGACTGCAGGTGGGCCAGGGAGGCTGCATCAGGGGTGAGGGGCCATGGTAGGCTACTGAAAGCAGCACCGGATGGATGCCGCATGGCAGGTAAGTGTGGCCACATTGCCATTTTGTGTCCTCGTGGTATTGCAGTGGGGACTTGGTCCGGGCATGGTAGCCATGGCCATGTGTCTGCACGGCCGTGGTCGGTGCACCACCTGTTGTACGTGCAACTGTTGCACGTACCTTGGCGGCATTGTGCCAGCCAGTGGTTGGGACGTGCACACAGCCTCCACCATGTGTGCTACGAGAGTGCCGTTGCTCTGTGCCATGTGCCCATGGGCACACTGTGCTACACCGTCTACCTGGCTGCTGCATTGTGGTGTGCTGTGTGGATGACTGGTGTGGCCCCCCCCCAGGCACGGGTCCATTGCAGTCACTGCAGTCCGATGCATGCTGTGGGTGGGCCGAGGTTTTTGGTGCATTGTACTGATTGGCTGTCCTGTCCCTTCCCCTAGATGGCTGCAGGATGGCAGCCAGGAGGGCTGCATGCCCCTGGTTCCAGGCACATGGGTGAATCCTGGCACCACAACGGAGGCTCCTGGTGCTGCAGCAAAAGCACATGCAAGAGACGGTGGCTTTGAGGTGAGCCATTCAGCGTCTGCAGCGGTCTGTCAGGGGACGGTGATAGACTACATGTACAGTGCCCCCGTTGTATAAAGCCCCCATTCCTTAGCCACACCTGTTTCCCTGCTGTCCCACATCTTGCTGTATAGCCCCTACACCCTGTCCCCTTCCTCCTCTCCTCATCCCTGCCCCTTGTTTTATGACTGTCTTGTAGACATCTTTTTGATACATTGATTCATTTTGTTACAGCCCTGTGCCCATGTCTGCTTTGCAGGTGGCATGGGGAGCTATGCTGCAGATGTGTGGTCATGGTGTCCCTGCAGGGGCGAGTCAGAGCACGGGCTGTGTCCCCATGGTCCGTGTTGTGTCCAGCACCGTTTCACTTGTCCATGGCATGTATGACTGGGGGCCTGATATGTCTGGTGTGTCACTGTTGGTCAGTGTGGGGCTCCGTACTGGGGTGGGTGACCAGGAGGGGGTGGGCGTCTCTGCACGGGGACCCTGTCTTCTTAGGGCCTGGTCCAACTGGTGGCACATGGACCTCAACGTGTACGGGTGCACTACCATGCACATGGGGAGGGGTTGCCTGCCTGTGCCTTACGACCTGGGAAGTCTTGCACTGGTGGTGACAGGGGTGATGGGGACCTGGGTAGTATGGTTTCCAGGGACATACAGGTTGCTGGACACTGCGGGTAGGCAGTGGCCATGGCTGGCATGTTGTTGGGCTGCATTTGGTGGGTGTTCACTTGGAGTATGGGACGGTCATTCTCCCCATATCCCCATGGCTGGTCAGGCTGACTTTGGACTGTGGGCTGCGGTTCTGGGGATCATTCCTGATGACACGCCGTGGACCGGCTGGTGGTGTGCTGACCAGTGGAACTCTGCCTTTGGCTGGGCCCTGTTCCCTCCAGTGCAGGGCTAGCATGTGCAGACTGTGCTTGTACTCACTGGACCACGGACGGGGTAGGGGGGATGTGCCAGGGACTATTCATTGTCTGGAGTGGTTGGACAGAGGGACAGGGGTGGCCATCCTGGGCCACGGGGGCACTGTTGGCCGGGGGGCGTGTGCAACTGGTGGTGGATGGCTGGTGTCAGGGACACATCTGGTGGCTCCTGTCGCTGACAGGGTGGTGGACGGCTGGTATGTGCTCCTGGAGGTGGTGCTGGGGACGGGCACCATACAGGGTGTTGTGTGTACATGGGTGGGACTCATGGGACTGGTATCGGGTGGGTGTAGGAGGAGGGGTGCCACAGGGTTCCATGGGTTGATACGTCTGTCCTACCATTCTGCTGGCCAACTTGGGTGGTCCTGCTGTGCCTGGCAGTCATTTTCTGCCTTCCTGTTTCTGTGGTTCTGTATGTCTGTGTTCCTACCCCTGTTCTGCTGTGCACTGCTGGGGCTCTGGTTGTCCCTCGCCATCCCCCTGTGACATTGCTCCAGGGGTCACTGGGCATGTGGGCCTTTTCCCTGTCCTGTGCGTGGCTCTGTGTGGCATTGTGGCCGGTGTCTGCCCATGTGCCTTGTGCATCTGTCTGCCTGGACTGCCGTCTGCTCATGGGGGCGCACATATCCACTGTGGGCAGGGCTGTGGTGCCTCTCCCCACTTCGGCGGGTGCCCTGTGTGGCACTGGGTGGCCTGTGCCTCACTGGTCCCTGGTTGTCTGCCCTATGTATTTGCCTCATCCCTGGCACCATGCAATTTGCACCCTGTGGGCCTGCCTGGTGGTTGTCTGTTGCATGTCCCTGCCATTGGCATGGCTGGGGTGGCAGGCCTTTGAATGGGGGCATGTTCCATGGTTGGTGGGCTAGGGCTATCTGTGCACCTTCCCCTATGTGCCCTCCAGGTCCGTGCATCTGTGTACATGGGTGTGCCCTGCTGGGCCAGACTTGCCTTTGGTGCATTTCTGAATATCTGGAGCACAGTGTTTTTATATTGACAGGGAATATACTGTAGTAATTATACATTTACAGATATAGACAAAGATCTTTTTA
This sequence comes from Neoceratodus forsteri, assembly GCA_016271365.2. Lineage (NCBI taxonomy): Eukaryota > Metazoa > Chordata > Ceratodontiformes > Ceratodontidae > Neoceratodus > Neoceratodus forsteri. The sequence goes on from CM057455.1 coordinate 292,710,096, forward strand.
CAAAAATTAAGACAATAGTTAAACATTTTCAGATTTTGTTATGCTAGTTACAGATATCAAATAATACTTTTTTCATATTACAAATATTGACATATAAACTGTGGGAACTGAAATACAAAGAGAGTGTGTTTATATATTACACATTGGAAGATGTACAGTAAATAGTATTCTCCCAAGAATAACCACATTTTATTTTCTAGTTGTATTTAAGTTTAACTCGTCATGCTGGTCTGGTGGTGCTGAGGGTTGAAGTGCTGGACACCACACCTCATGCCATGCTGGCGACCTGGGTTCAGGAACAAGCCCGGGCCGCTGGGGGTCGGCAGGGGAAAGAGAGGATTGAACGTCTGAAGGACTGCTCTCCTCTCTCGGGGAGGGAAGGATTGCTGTCCCGCTTGTTGATCTCCCTCTAGTGGTGGCCAGAGGAGATGCGAGTCAGGAGGCACGTTGTCAATGTACACCGTCAAGGGGGGAGGGGGAGAAAGAGTGGTGGAAAATGGAGCTGGCAGGCTCTGTGATGGCTCTCCTGCATCTGTCCCTGCTCCCTGAGCATCTGGATTTTGCTTCGGGGTTGGGGGAAAGCTGGCACCCCTTCACCTCTGAGTACTGATCATCCATTGAGAGGTTCTCATGTGGAGACGAGCTAGGGGTACAGTCAACACCGAGGACGCCATGAGACCCAGCATCCGTTGCATCGAGATAGCTCGAACCGAGCTGTTCTCCCTGATGTATCAGGCCATCTGTAGGATATCGCTCCTTCTGTCTTCTGGAAGAAAGGCTTTCACACAAGAGGTGTCCAGAAGAGTTCCTATAAAAAGGAGCTTCTGGGAGGGCTGCAACTGCGATTTCTTGAGATTTAGCAGAACCCCCATGGACGTGAAAATGTCTGAGGCCATGGATACGGCGTTGAGAGTTCCTTGCCTGGAAGGACTTGCTAGAAGCCAGTCGTCCAGATACAGGAACACTTGTATTCTGATCTTTCTGAGGTGCGCTGCGAGAATTGCACAACACTTTGTAAAAAGTGGCGGCGCTGAGGATAGCCCAAAGGGCAGGACTCTGAACTGATAGTGCTGGTCCAAAGCCATGAACCTTAGGTATTTGTGATGCCTTGGGTGAATAGGAATACGTTGGCAAGCATCCTGAATGTCCAGGGAGGCTAACCAGTCCTGCTGATGAAGCAAAGGTAACAGGGTTCCTAGCAATATCATTTTGAATTTCTCCTTGGGGAGAAATTTGTTCAATTTTCTGAGGTCCAAAATGGGGCGCATGCCCCGGTTTTCTTTGGAACTAGAAAGTAATGGGAGTAAAACCCTGTGTTCCGTTGATCCAGCAGAACTATTTCTACTGCCCTGTTGTTCAGAAGGCCTTGTATCTTGGAAGTGAGAAGTTCTGACTGAAGTATTGACAGTTTGGGCTGCCGTTTGGGGGGACAATCTGGAGGGTTCTCTTAAAGATTGAGGGAATACCCTTCGCAGATTATCCGGAGGACCCATTTGTCCGGAGTTATGGACTTCCACTGGTTGTAGAATTGAGTCAGATGACCTCCCACCGCTAAGAAGGAGCTCCCCTCGGGCAGCTGAGGTGGGACTTGGGCCAGAAACTCAGAAGGCGGCACTGGGCGCTTTGGGCCCCTTGTGCTTTCTGTTGCATTTTCTTTTGAGGCCGAGGCTGAGGTGCTTGGTTTTTATTAAAACCTCTTCTGCCTTTGCCTTGAAAGGAATGACGGTTGTGAAACTGGCGTTTGTTAACACCCCGAGAAGGGCCGGGAGCAGGTCAATACAATTTAATGACTGACCTAGTCTTTTGTGTGGCCTCTAGAGCCTGTTCTACTTGAGGACCGAAGAGATACACACCATCGAAGGGCAATGCCATGACCTGTTGCTGGGCATCATTTGTGAAGCCCGAAGTGCACAGCCAGGAGTGACAGCGGGTACAAATGCCCGCTGCCGCTGCTTGGGAGGCAGTATCGAAGGCGTCCATAGCTGCTTTAACCTGTTGGTTGTTGAACTCGATACCCCTGGTTATGGTTTGAAGAAGCTCTGAATTAGTGTCCGACCCCGGTACAGCTTCAACCATTTGTTTGAGTGAATGCCAAAGAATATACTCATATTGAGAGAAATAGCCCTGATAGCTGGCGATACGTATACCTAGGGTGGATGCAGCAAAGTCTCTCTTACCTAAAGTATCTATCTTATGAGATTCTTTGTTTATAGGTCGAGCTGTAGTCGTCCGAGGAAGGACGACCTTATCATTCTCTGCCAAGACTACAGTAGGGTCCGCAAAGGCTTGAGAGGCCAAAATAGGTTAATCCTTGGGAGCAGCATACTTCCTATCTATGGAATTAGCCACAGAAGGAATGAGAGCAGGATTGTTCCATACCATTTGAGAAAGCGTCTCAAAGGAGGGTGTACTGGGGGAGTTAAATCCATAGGGATGTCCGGAACATGAAGGTATTGGAGTCTTAAAAGCTTCCCAGGATTGATATCCATAGTCTGGAGAGAAAGAGTAGAATTCAAATTTTTCAGCAGAGACTTAAATGACAGGTCCTCAACCACAGGCTCTGTAGCAGGATTAGATCCTGTTCCTTCCACATCATTACCCAGCCTAAGGTCTGGATCAGGCTCAATATCATCTCCTGACAGTCCAGGAGGGACTGTATGGACAGGAAAGGAGTGAAAATCAGAAGGAAAATAGGAGGGAAAAGGGTTCGGGGTCGAGTAGCCCTGAAAGACGGCCCACCAAGTCTCGGCGCCGAAGAAGAGCATGGCACCACCTGGCTCAGCACAGCACATGGTGCTGACACAGCCCTCGGCGCCAAGAATGGCACCAAAAAGCCACACGGCACCAAGGGCGGTGCCGACAATCCCAACGGCGCCGAAAGGCCGCAAGGTGCTGAGTGCAGCACCGACAATCCAAACGGCACCAAGGACAGTGCCACAGATGCATCGATGCTGAGGACGGCGCCGAGTGACCCATCAACACTGATGGCGCCGAAACCAACGCAGGGCCCCAAAAACTAAGATTTGAGGAAAAAGAAGGAAAAATACCAGAAGATAGAGGCATCAGTGTGGCCCCTGTGCCGCAGCCATGTTAGGGGGGAGAACACCTGAGTGCGGAGTTGACGGCACCGAAGAAGTCGGCGTGCGACTAGGGAGGCCCAACTGCCCTACCCGATCTCCCTAAGGGTCCGAGGGCCCCTGAGTGACCGGGCCAGGCAGCTGGACCAACCTTCGAGCCCATTGCTCCATCAGAGTGGCCCACTGATGAAATTGCTAATCTGAAGCCCTACCAGAAGGCGGGGAAGGGCTCCGATGTCGAAGAGGTCGGAGACTGGAGACAGAAACCGGCGACTCCGGAGGAGGCTGGCAACTGACCCCAATGACCAACCATCGATGCGCAGACATACCAGAAGGCGACCTCGAGTGATGCCTCCTCTTTCTGGACCTACGGGTCGAAGAAGAGCTCGAGGCCGAATGGTGCAGAGAGTGTAACCGTTTTCATTTATGCTTCTGGGGGGACTGCACCTTCCCCCGGGCACTGGACTGTCCGTTGTCAGACCAGACCCAGCCCAGCTGACTGAACAACTTTCATACGAAGTCTCCCTGCCATCACCTGATCCGCTCATGGTTGACTCCGTCAATGTAGACTGAGACTTCTTTCTTGTAATAATTTATAGTAAGTGGAAATTTTATTCAAGAAATACTACAAAATAAAAAACTGAAAACTATGCTGCTAGTTTGAAGTTTAACTCCAGGCAGGTGATCGAAGTCGTCACTGTAGCGCACTCGACGGTGGGAAAAAAGGAACTGAGGCGGTTGGAGGGTCGGCGCGGGGTGGTCATTGCCGCGCATTTGGGGCTTGGGCGCTCATGGCTCCATCTTTGGCAGCCACCTCATGCAAAAAGTTTGCTCCCGCTGGGTCCTAGTGCCTCCAGCGTAGATCCTATCAGTGTGAATGAGTGGTGGAGACTTTATGTCCAGGAAGATCTAAATTAACAGAATACTAGCATATTCAGCTCACTAAACTTGTACAACATTGTAGGAAGGTGGGGGTAGGGGTAAGCTGTTTCAATGTTTCATTCTCCCCTTTTAAACTGGCATGACCGTATCCTGATTAAAATGCACCAAGTCTCAGAGTTATTAAATCCAGCGTAGTTACAGGATCATTTAGACTTCGAGGATGTAGAATTCAGAAGTTCGGTTCTTGATGAGCCATGGGGGGGACAGCATTTCTAATTGGAGAGGAAGGGTAGACTGAATATTGTCGCAGAGTTAAAGTGCTCCTGTCTGGTGAGATTTATGAGAGTGCTTCTTCCACATAGCCCCCCTCTCCCTGTTGCCCCTGCATCTGTGTGTGGTACAGATCACTTAAAGTTATTAATCAGCGTGTGCACACAGGGGCCATCTCAGCGCAGGGAGAGGTCATCACTGTCCACAAGGGAAAATGCAGCACAAGTCTTTAAACATACCTTCCGGTAGGCTTCGGTTCGGCTGCAGCAAGGTTTCAAATCGGCTGCAGGAAAGTTGTTTGGATTCTCCATCTGTGTCATACTCGGCCATGCAGGAGCTGGCTGGGGAGGGCGATCTGCTCACAGATTCTTCCGTGAATCCAGAGTCATCTGCTGCCTGGGAGCATCCTCTGGACGCTGCCTGCTTTTAATCTTCTCCTGGTGCACTCCTCTTAATGTTCTATGCATTTTTGTTTGAATTTGATTATATTGTAAAGGAGGTTGCACTTGCACGACTCCCATGGCTTCATAGGAGGCCTCTGACTCCTCCTCCTACTCTGTTTGCCAGGCATTCCTCCAGGCAGCCCCCTGCCCCGGCTTCTTCTTGCTTGGGGGCCGGGGGGTGTATGGATTTTTCCCCTTTTTCTCCCTCGCCCCTGAGGATGCTGGTGCAGAGGACGTACGTCCAGGCAGACAACGTGCAGATGTATGCTGTTGCCAAGTGCCCACAGTGTCTTCCCCTCTCTGGCTCCAAAGAGCCACCATTGCCCCCAAAAGCCCGTGCTTCCACCGGCCCTGGGAGCGTCGGGTGCTCAGGGCACCCCTGGTAACCCACCGGAGGAGAGCATCCGTTGGGAAACTCAATCCTCCACCCCCCCGACCCCTGGGAACCTGAGTCCATTCCCGAACCCGGGTCGCCAGCGTAGCGCAAGGTGTGGCATCCAGCGCATCAACCCTCAGCACCACCAGGCCGTCTGGGGGGTTGTTTACAAATTAAAAACAGGCTTTCCCCCCTCCTGGCCAACATTAAAACAAATCTCTTGATCCCTGGTGTCTGGTGGTCCTACCCCCACCCCCATGATCGCATGGCCCAATGTAATCCCCCACTGAGATTCACAGCCGTCAGTCCCCTGTCCACAGATTTACAAAAATAAAAATGTCCCTGGTGTCTAGTGGACCACCACCCCACAATCAGGTAGTGCCCCACCTCCTCCTCCTCCATCCACAACCCTGAGCAGGCCATCAGTATAGCCCTCCATGGCCGGCAGCCCGACTGAGCTTTCAATGAATGAGCATGTCCTTATAAGCATGCGCTCATTCACTGAAAGTTCAGTCGGGCTGCCATCCGTGGAGGTGAATGGAGGGCTGTGGCGATGGCCCGCTCGGGGTCGTGGGTAGGGGGTGGAGTGGGGCGGCACTACCTGACAGGGTGAGAGGTTCCACTAGACACCAGGGAAATTTTTATTTTTGTAAATTTGTGGACGGGTGTGAATCTTGGTGGTGGTGGTGGGGGTTCTTCTATATTGGGCCAGCTGTATCAGCTGGGGTAGGACCACTAGACACCAAGAATCGAGAGATTTGTTAATGTTGGTCAGGAAGGGGGAGGCGGAAGGCTTTTTTATTTTTAAACAACCCCCCCCCCAAGCAGGACGAATAACGAATATTTCGGCACCAGATATTGAATATTCAGAAAAATATATTTACACAGCCCTACAAACTGCATCAACAGTCTCTATAGAATGTGAACAATCGTAAAATGTGTTTTTTAAACCAGGGACACTTTGAGGCCTAAGGGGGTTGACAGTATCCCTTTAATGAGTACCTGATGAGCAGCATGTGTGGCTAATTCCTAGGTAGTGAGAGAGCTACTTAAGCCACAGGTTTGTTTGTGTTTCTGTGACTGCAGCACTGTGGGTGGGGAGACTTCTGGAGAGAACAACTGCTGTACTATTTATTCAGTGTTGCCAACTGAACTTGGTTCAGATTAAGTTTTAACTCTATGTACAGTACTGTATTTTTTGGATCAATAAAATTGATCTTATGCCCTAAATGCACTACCATATTACCGCATGGTGCACTCTTCAGCCAGTATTCCTAAATTAACAACTTGTAAATAAATGCACAGCCTGCTTATATGCACAAAAATGTGCTGCAAACAGGGTGTGCGTATCAGAGGGCTTCACTGTATTTGTAATGTATTTGTAACAGTTATAAAGCGGACTGTATCTGGATTTTTAATGCTTTATTATCGGTCTTTAAATTCTACAATATCTGCTGTGTGGAGACATCCTATTCTGCAGGGTGTTCAGTGGTCTGTTGCTCTCCACCGAAGTTTCTCAACTGGTGAATTATTTCAGTCCTAAGTGGAGCTGCAGTATAGCAGTTAAGAGACAGCGACGCTGAGTCTGCGACAGTAAAGGTAAACGAAAGACTGCCTACTGTGAAAGAAGTTGCCCACATGAAAATGCAGTAAGTGTAATCTGTTTATCTGAAATTACTTCAGCCAGGATACCCCCATGAGATACAGCACCTCATTCTCATGGGGATCCCATGGAGGACAGCAGTAGTCAGCAGGAATAGTAACATACAGGCTAAAGTAGACACAGGAAAAACAAACAAGTTCTAAAGGTAAAACAGTAATCAATACACGCTAACAACGTAGGTTTGCTGCAAACAAAGAGCATGAACATTGTTATGCAACATGATCGTGGTCAGATAGATGGGGATTCTGGACCAAAACAAATACATGTTTCAGCCTTTAGCCAATTTAAAATGATAACTGCCATTCTGGATTACTGGGTGGCGATGGTACTGACGGGAGCTGTTTTTTATGGCAGATAGAGATCCACCCTGGAATTCTGTGAAAAGAAAAGGTTTCTAGTCTCAGATAACCAGGGGGCATGACAATAAATGTAGTGGGCTGAGACAAAGCCTACTGCATCCTGGGAGTTTGGGGCATGTGCATTTTAACCAGTGAGCAAAGGGACTTCCACCCTCTTTCCTCTTCCCAACACTGAGGGACAACAGCAGAGCCAGCTACCAACTGTGTGCCGTAGAAGTGAATAAAATGACCAGTTCTGATGAGACTTTTTTGCCATGTGTAGAGACTTCTAAAATCTTAGGGTAAGTCTTAAAATTTAAGTCAGTTCGGGCAGGCCCAGTGGCGTGGAGGGTTGAGGCATCCGTGCCTTACCTCCTGCCATGCCGGCAACCCGTGTTCGTGGTGTGAGCAGGCCACCGGGGTTGGCGGGAAGGGAGAGGATCGAACATCCAGAGGACAGCTCTCCTCTCCTAGGAAGGGGTGAGGCTGGAGTCTGCTACTTGCCTGTCCCCTAGCGGTGGCTGGGGGATGGCGCAACGGACCCACAGACGAAGAAGGCGGGTGCGGGGCAGACGCCCAATATGCCATGTGCAGAAGTGTGCACGGCTCGGCCACTGGCGTCACTGCATGCCTCCACACCGCACTTGGGGGATGGGAAGAAAAGCAAGAAAATATCCCAACCGGCGAGATGATGCTGGCCCCTCGTAGGTGCAGCACCCAGCTAGCTGGCACCTTGTAAGAGCCAGAAGGAGAGTCCAGTGTACGCCAGGGTGATGGGGCTGGGGGTGGGGCGGTCGGGAGGGGGGGAGAAATACAAGATAAAAAAAAATGTAAGTCAGTTTAGCTAGCATTTCCTGTTCTGTGCTTTTGTGTTTAAAACTGTTCACTTTATACGTCCTAGTGTGTGTGTATTCACCTTTAGTTTACTGTATATTTGAAAATCTTGTGTAAATATTAAGTATTTTACATTTACGACACCTGTGACAGCAGTGTGTTAGTCAAGTACCAGTAGTCTATTTTCTGGACAATTCCGTGATCCCCCTTTGACACAGCACCATCAAATTAAAAGAAACCTGAATCTGATACAGAGTAGGAGAAAACTGTACCTGGAGGAAGTGGGGGATTCCTATATCCAAGATACCTTGTACTGCGTGCACAAGAGCACAGTCTTGTTCTGTGCGAGAAGGGACCTGCAATGGGTCTTGAAGGAAGCAGCCCCGAGTGAGTCATGACCAGGTGGGTGGCAGCATGACTGAATGAGCGAGCCAGCTCACAATGACCATCTAGAGTATCCTGGGCGGTGGTGTTACAGTATTGTACTGTTCTACTTTCTGCTTTCTACTTTTATTTTCCCAATGTCTGTATTCCGCTTCCCCCCCAGGTTGCTCCGTGTGCACTCCAGGACAGAACTTCAAATAAGAAAACATAACTGTTGTCTAAATCTGTGGCTTCAACTCTTCATATACAATTTCAAGAAAGGAAAAACTACAATTGGTGCATAAGGTTTTTTTTACTCTCACCAGCACAGTGGGAAAACCCTGTCACCCCTTTATCTTCAAAGTAAGCAGCTAATGTTGGGATGCATGGGCGTGGGGTGTAAGGTGCAGTTCAATGATCCTCCCCCTGTACAAGGCCTTGGTTAGACCACCCCCAGAGTAGTGTGTCCAGTTCTAACCACTGCAGTACAGAAAAGTCACTGAAGAGATAGAGAGGCCAGCCTAGTGGTGTCGAGGGTTGAGGCACTGTGCGCCTTACCTCCTACCATGCTGGGAATGTTTGGGAACTAGTTTGGGTTGCCAGGGGTTGGCCTGGTGAGGGGAGAGGATTGAGCGTCTGCTGAACAGCTCTCCTCTCCTGGGGTGGGGAGGCACGTTGTGTCAGTCCTTGGCTGCCACCTGGTGGTGGCCAGGTGATAGCACTAGAATAAGAACAGTGTTGAAGGGACAGGCTGTAGTTCACTAGCATGTTTGCGCCCCAGCATGCTTATTTGCCACCACATCTGGGGAACATGGAAGAAAATGGAAAAGGATTGGAACCAGCTTAATGAAGCCCTGCCTGCCAACCCCTGTCCCAGCACTGCCACCACTACCATTGACCTCGGTTCTGGATGAGAGACACCGGATGTGGGGAGGCTCCAGCAGAGGGCATCGAGTAGATTAGTGCCAAGCGGAGTGGGAGAAGCATTAGGAGGAGACAAGGTGCATACTCATATTATTCAGCCTGGAAAAGGCTGAGAAGGGGCATGATCATGGGTTCCGAATACCAAAGGGGATACACAGGGTGGAGCATAAACAGGTATTTGAGCTGTTGAGTGCAAGCAGAATTAAAGAAAATGTGCTCAAATGGAGGGGGGAGGGACAGGAAATGGGTAACCATTAGAAAGCACAAAGTTCACACAGAGGATGGCCAACATGTGGAAATGTCCTACCCAGTGAGGTTGTGGAAGCTAATGTGATGCTCTGCCACCTGCTTATTATTATATGTACAATATTTGTATTATAGATAAATGTGTATGTGATGGTCTGCCTGGGGCACACCAGTCAGCCAGTGTAAAAAGGCTTTACCTTTGACCTCAAATGTGTCACTGTGACTGAAGCAGCAGGCTGTCATAAAACTGGCCAGTTGAAACACTAATTAAAGGTTTCCTGTTCTGTCTTAACACATGGGGCTTCTTACCAAATGACAGGTGATAAGACGCTGTAAAATATCCCTTTTGAAGCTAAAACGAAATAGGAATTTTATGATCCTGAGGGAAGAGACAACTTTTTAGCAGACTCTTGTGAAAATGATAACTTAAATCATTCTTGCAAAACAGGAAACCAGCAGAGAGATCAAAGGAAAGGCTGTGATGAAACAGACTGTCATATTTAAAAAATTGCTAACCGCTGATTTCCACATCCTTTTGGATGTTTGTACTGGGAATTTGGGTTTACGGCAGGATCTAACAGTGACATGTATGCTGTGACATCACCAGGAGGTGGAGAAAACTGATTTTTGAATATAGCCTGCATCTGAGAAGTCAGTGCAGAAGTCCTCTCTGAAAATCAAAGACACAGTCTCTGAACTGAAAACAAGGCACTTTAGAAAGATATAATTCAGCTGGAACTTTTAAGTATTTTATAGTCGTTTTGTTTGTTCTGTAATTTCCCAATTATTTTGTTGACTGTAAGTATTGATGTATATGTTCTACATTTGGTATTTTATCTATTTACATTTTTAGTAAACACTATTTTTCTTGAAAATCTGCCTGAAGCCTTCTCAGTTTCTTTTGCATATGAATGCTGGAAAAGTGTTAATATTTCTGACAACTGTTAAGAGCTCAAAAAGGGTATGTTACTATCTGCTAAAGGTAAGAATATACCTAGGTCTCATATTGAGTCGTAAGGGTACATTTGGGGAACCTGGCTGGGTGCCACTGGGCGAAGGATTGTATTGCATTTCCTTGAAGAGAATATATATCTGAGCCTGTTAACTGGGTGCGCTAACAAAAGGTTCACATTAGACCCCCAGGACTCAAGGCTAGTAGATGATTCGGACCCAAAACAACCCTGTTTGTTTCCTGTTCACGTGATTGCACTTCGAGGTTGGCACTGTGGGAGCAGAGGGCCTGACCTGCAGAACGCGGTTGTGACATCTAGCACTGTTCAAACTTTCAAAGCAGGACTAGACACATTCCTGAGAGAGAGAATGGCACTGGGAGCTATGCAGCATGAGCAATGGAAGCATTCTGGCTGATGAGACTGAAGGTGTATCCACACGCAAATTGGGTACAGTCACTGCCATGTCACAGGAGAGATGACAAGCTGGGTGCTTCCATCGTCCATTCATTTCTGTCAAGTCTGAGTTTAACGGTAGTTATAGTATCAGCTGATCCTGCTATAGGGGGGGCTATTCCAAATATCAACTGCTCGTTTTGTTAAGCAGCTCTTCCTGGTAACATCTTGGAGAAGGTCGGTATTGATCCAGTGCCTCTCACATGCTAAGTAAGCGCTGTACAGTTTGAGCTAATTCCCCACATACATTTTTTCTGTATTTTTATTTTGTTTATTGCTTCTCCATGGCCACGCTCTGCCAGGTATATACCCAGTTTGTAGTCTCAATCTCAAAATTGGTCCTGAACTCTGGTCACCAGCATGGTAGTGCAAACAGGCAGCATTTTTTCCGTATTCCAAGGTACACTATTTACATACCGTACATACAGTACATATATTCTTCTTTTGGAAGGAAAGAAAATGATTGGTCCACTGAATTCTTCGCAATTAATTACCACTGGAAAGGTAAATGGCACCCAGAATATTCATTTATATGTTAATACTGCTGGGGAGACCACTCTTACAGTTGTAAGAGTGATCTCACGTGCATTCCTAGGGTATGAAAATGAAAAGGTTTTGATACCCTATGAATAAGTGAGACCACTCTTTCAACTGTCAGAGTGGTATTTTAACAGTATTAGCATAGATAAGAATATTTTGGGTGCCATTTACCTTCCCAGTGCTAATTAACAGAAAAGAACTTGATAAATAAGTTACTGCTCAGAACTGATCTGTGAATGCAGTATTAGTACACTTGGAGTGATCGAATGCCCTCCCTGAATGAAGAACAGGTGTGTTATCATCTGATATCAGCAAACCTGAAGTGACTCAAGGTCCTCTGCGAGTCAGCACAGGTGTGCCATCATTCAGTATCAGTACACTTGCAGTGTTATTAAATGCCCTCTGTGAATGATGTACAGGTGTGCTATCATCAATATTAGCAAACCTGAAATGACTGAAGCCCTTCTGTGAATCATCGGGTAACAGCCCACCTGTAGTGCATGAAGGGCTCCGCAGTGCATATGTGCTGATATCCCACAAGAACAGCATATTAAATATCTTATTAAATAACGTACTCAGAAAATAACATATTCAGAAGATCATTTGGCTGAAGGATCTTCCAAATATGCTATTTAATATGACAAACTTTAACCAATTCAAAAGCTCCCAACATGTACTACTCTCGAATATGCTTGCTATACTTGTACACAAGTTAATCCATACTCTACGTTCTTGCATCATGTTTCTCTGTATGGTCTCATATTATCTGCTTTGTACTGACGTTGTAATTCAGTCATGATGTGGAACCTTTGAGAAACACTACCAGTGCTCAAAGGTATTTTTCAGAGTAACAATGAGCAAATAAACAGTGCACCCCGTCATGGGTTATTATCATTCAGAAAATGCTTTGTTAAACAGGGTCTAAAAAAATTGAAGCCTTTTTTTTGTTTTCAGTGGATATACAATCTCTTGAAAGATTCCAGGCTCTGTGTAGCTCTGGCACACATGCAGTCAGCTGTAGCAAGTTGGTGACTTACTTACCCACAACTTCTGTCTTGTTCTTGCTGTTGTCATACTCTGCTCCACACACCTCCACCTCCACGAAGGGACACACGATACTCCTGCCGTTCTTGGGCAAGTGACGGGCTCCCAGGATCTGCCGGAAAAAAGTGACAGGGTCAGTATAAGTAAGCAATGAGACAGGACAAGGTATGCGGTTATACTGTCATAACCACACCCCCTGGGTGGGGGTGTGAGGCACAAAGCACAGCTCAGTGCCTTCAACAACCTGGGAAGTGCAATCAGTATAGCACTAATGGGATAGTAGTTGGGGTTTACGAGGTAATATCCTGATCAAGGTAAGCAAACTGTACAGAATGCAATTTCCATGGAAGATGCTACACAGAAATAATTCATATTAGAAAATGGGTTGGAGAAAGTCATCTTCCTGACTGGCTGTCAGCACCCTGGACCCGACCGCTATAAGGTAACAAAGGCCAGTAAATAACTAGTCTCTTTGCCTGCCTGCCTTTTACTCAAAAGAATCACTAAGCTCAAACTGAATGTTGAGCTCCAAGATGATAACCACTTTCTTATTGCTCAGCGAGCTGGACTGACACTGACTGCTGGAGACCGAGATGAAGGTATGCTGTGCTGACAGCTATCCAGCAGCAGTGTTTGATTTATTGAGTCTCTTTGCTAGTCAACACCATATTGCCTGAAATGGCATCCAAATAAACTTCACTTCTTTACTGAAAGCCCAAATCATTGCAATCCTGTTGCAAGTGGGGGGGGGGGGTGTCGGTGCATTTTCTTGAGTCTCTAAAATGACTTCATTAAAGGACACATAGCCGTAAACAATGAAAAAAATGTAAACTTCATATTTGTGCCTCTTTACAATGCGACAGCTGAGTCCAGTCTCATTCCTGGTCACATGATGAGACAGCCACTGCAACAGACTGCGCTCATACACAGTGGTCATGCTGCAAGTGTGTCCCGAATGCAGTCTGTCCAGAGTGCACTATAACCAAGATAGCATTCAAACAGCTATCACTTTGAAAAAAATAAAACAGACCTTCTCTCCAAACAGCACTGCTATGCAGGACTCAGGGTAGGGGATTGACCAAAATAGGCTGCAACAGGTGGGGAAGGGGGATCAAACTGAAAGTAATCGCATGCAAACAGTAAAACGCAACAGCGTCTTCTACTGGCAATTCTAGCTGGGGAGGGACTACTTTACAACTATTTTTTTTTTTATTGTTAACTATTTACTGTCCACTTTTTCAAATTTTTTAAAAAACATTTTATTTAAAATGTAACAAATAACCCATTTTCTAAGTGCAATAATACCCTCAAGGGTGGGCGGTGTGGGCTATTTCCACTTTTCCAGGGACTTTAAGGCCCTCTGTCTGTGGCGTCTGGCCACATTATCACCCTGGCCAGGAACGTATAGCCCAATACTGGCCACCCTGTCAGGTATTACTGCTTACTAGTAAACAGACTCACTGCTCAGCCTGCTGCTGAGCAGTGAGACAGCACTACTACATCAGGATACACTCAGCAGCTGTCTCGGCTGGCGTTTGTTGTGCTAAACATACCGTAAAACATTTTTAAAAAGTGGGCCAACTGTTTCACGCACTGCCTGGCCTGCACCCACACACTGTGCCATGACGTGACAATTTGATGTCAGTCTTCTTTCAGTGGCACAATAAATACCACCTGAAACAAGTATTGAGTGTATCCTGCTGTTGCTGTCTCACTGCTAAGCTGCAGCCTGAATGGTGAGTCTCTGTTTACAAATGAACATTAGGAAGTGCATGTGAGTGTAGACATCTGGAGCACATGGTTGCTTGTTGTTTGGTGAATGTTACTGTATTTTATAAAATGGCAAAAAAAAATCTAGAAATTTCATTGGCTGAGAGATGCCACCTGACTGTGCAGTAAATTTCTATAAATGCATGGTCAGGTGCTGAATCTCATTTTCCTCCCCCAAATACTCTTGAGCCATTTTATAAGTGTAATAAGCCTCTCCGAGGTGTGCATCATAGGATTTTGATGCACTTCACAGGGGTAAAAACACTCAGCCTTTGGCCTCGTGCCTTACCAATACAGAATAACGGCTAGGTGGTCACTGAGAATTTTACACACACACACACACACACACACACACACACACACACACGTGTGAAATACTGCATAAACCATGAGAACGAAGCTTGAGGGGTTTGTAAAGGCATCCCACACCAAGGGTGTGTGTAAAATTTTAGTTTTAAATACCTACCCAGCCTTTATTTTATGCAATTGCTTTGGATCGTATTTTTGCCACAGCAATTATATAAAATACAGAGCTGCAAACTGGTCAGGTTTCAGCACGGTCCGTACTGGCTCGAGAAACAAACTTACGTTTACTTTTTTTTGACAGCTAGTATAAGTTTTTTTTAGCCTGGTTAATATTTTTTCTCTTTAAAAAAAAAAAAAAGAATTTACCACTAACTCCAAGTGGCGGCGAACTGTGCAGTGCTGAGAAGTGGGGCTAGCACAGAGAAAGTGAAGCTCGCAGCTGGCTCATGCCCAGAGTGAGGGAAACCCAGCACATATTTGTCGTTATAAGCCGCAGAACTATAGTAGCAGAAGAGCAAGGAGGAACAAGTTAGGGGGACAGCAAGATAGGCTGAATTATAACTCGGCAGGGTGTGAATTGTGAGCTAAGTACAACATCTAAAGGAGTTATCAAGGGGACAGAGACCCCACAGGGCAGGAAAGAGAGCAAAAAGATAGAAAAGTGGTGAGATATTCAGCTGCGGCGGTAATGACTGCCTACAATGCATAACTATATTACTAACAAATTCTTCACAAAAGTGGCTAGTACGAAGTGGTAAGAGCCTATGCTGCACTGTAATCAGTAGGAAAGTACCAACATAACACTACAAAATGAGAATGCCCTGGGTTACAAACAGGCTTGTGTTTTCGGCGGGCGATCCCCGAGCAGCTCCTGGGCAGAATGCCCTGGGTTACAAACAGGCTTGTGTTTTCGGCAGGTGGTCCCCGAGCAGCTCCTGGGCTTCTTTTTCGGTAGGGGAAGGGCACAGCCACCCACCCTCATCCCCAACCACCCCATGCTACACTCCTTTTATAGGGCAGCACAGTCGTGATATTTTCTGTAGTAAAACAGGAAGGGGAGGATCAGAGGAGTATCCACACAGTGACCTCACTTACAGGGGCACGAGTAATTTAACTTGTTATAGCAAGTTATATAAAAAAAAAAACAAAAAAAAAACTTGCTTTCATTTTTCTCCTTCTAATTACTCTGACCGGGTTATAAACCCAGCAACTCATCTGCAATGGATTTTATTAACTGCAGGAACTGCGGGACACTTTTCAAAAGGACAGTTATACAGGATTTAGGATGCTGTCCTACATGCTGGACCATTGCAGATCTAAGGGCTCAGCTCCAGGCAGCATGGGCAGAGATTGTGCACCTCAAATTGCATATTCAGCAGGAAATATTTTATAAGAACCGCCAGCCATTTCCCCAACATCCAACTGAAGCACCTCGACTGCAGAGGGTAGTTGGTCCGTCAGGTTGGCAGGTGGTTAGAAGGGGCAAATTGGGTGCCCCATCACTCAGTGCTCTCCAACGTATCACCTCCACAAACCATATAAAAACTACAAACAGGTATCTGCCTCTACCTTTGAAATCAAACAAAGGGACAGAGGACACTGCAGCACAGGAGCTAGCACAACAAAACTCGCCCAAAATAGGGACCAAAACAAAAGAAGCAAAAGGGAAATCCAAAACACTTCTGATCATAGGAGACTCCATGATTCGGGAAGTTGATACCTACCTCCAGCCAGGGGTAATGGTCAGATGTCTCCCAGGTACATCAGCATGGAGAGACACTGACCGCATTGCTAAAATCGTGCAGGAAGCAGGAGAACACATCAATGTCCTGGTACACATAGGGACTAATGATCTCACCAGCTGGTCAGTTGTGGAGACCAAGGAACACCTGACCAGGCTGAGAGGCAAACTGTCATCCATTTTGTCTGGAATCTCTTTCTCTGAGATCCTGCCAGTCTGGGAGAGGGGGGCAGATGGACGGAAGGTCAGAGAAAGGGAGACAGGGGAGCTAAACATGTGGCTCAAGGGCTGGTGCCAGGAAAAAGGACACAAATTTGTAGGTTACTGGCAACAGTTTTGGGGCCGAAAGTTCTTTAAATTCAATGGACTGCATCTGACTAAGGAGGGAGTTAGTGCATTAGGGTAGAAGTTTGACGTCTTTGCAGAATATTTAAACTAGCAAATCGGGAGTGGGGTGCAGCACCCAATACACTGAACAGGAAGAACACCCTTCCCCCCTCAGCTAGTGATCAAACAGGAGTTCAGCAGGTAAGGAAAAAGGTCCGAATCCCCATACGATGTGCAGGGGAAACACTGGACTTCACCCAACAACTAACACACTGAAATCTGGCCAATGGAAAATCATGTACACAAATGCCCGCAGTCTGGGAAACAAGATCCCAGACCTGCAGGCAACAATGACAGAGGCTAAACTGGATATAGTAGCCATTAGCGAGACATGGTTCACCAGTAACCACACTTGGGAGACTTCCGTACCCGGCTATGTACTGTTCAGAAGAGACCAAGGTGCAAAAATGGGGGGGGGGCCCTTTACATCAATGAAAATATCAAAGCTACAGAAATTCAGAATACACATAAGAAGCCAGAAAAACTGTGGGTCACTCTGGAAACAGGAAATGGGACAGCCATATGAACTGGGGTTGCCTACAGGCCGCCAGACCAGGGGGAGGACACAGATGCATTACTGTGAGAAGATACAGAAACATGACAGCTAAAGGGGAGGTTCTGATAATGGGAGACTTCAACATGCCAGATTCAGATTAGTCAATACCAGCAGGAACGTCCACCAGAACTAGACACACAGTGGATTCCCTGCAGAGGGAGGGCCTCAAACAACTGGTAGAACAACCCACTAGAGACAGGGCTATCCTAGATCTAGTACTGACTAACGGGGAGAGGATCACAGGTCTCCAGGTAGAAGGTCACCTGGGAGCCAGTGACCATCACATGGTATGGTTTAATTTGGCCGCTAGAACTAAATCATCCCAATTCCAAGGCAAAGATATGGGACTTCAGAGGAGCTTACTTTGATAAGATGGCCAACAGAGTTAAGCTAGCCCTGGCAAGAGTAAATACAGGTGAGGGAGTACAGGCAAAATGGGTAAGCATTAAGGATGCAAAACTTGAAGCAACATCCCATTGTGTTAGAGAGAAAAGCAAGAGCAAAAGAAGGAGGGAACCACTTTGGTTCTCAAAAACAGTAGCAGAAAAGGTCAGAGCCAAAAGACTGGCCTTCAAGAAATATAAGGAAATGCAACGGGATGAAAATAGGGAGGCGTACCAAACTTCCCTAAGGGAAACAGGGAAGGCAGTAAGGCAGGCAAAGGCCCAAACCGAGGAAACACTAGCATGAACAGTAAAAAAAGGGGACAAGACTTTCTATAGATACATTAGTGAAAGGAGAAAGTCCAGAGGGGGTACTGCTAAGATCAAAGGGGATAAGGGGGAGTGTGTGGAGGAGGACCAAGGAAAAGCATCTATCCTAAATAGATACTTCTGCTCAGTATTTACTGAAGAGAAGGAAGGGCAGGGCCCACAGCTCAGCACCATGGACACAGGGGGGAGGGAGGTGTGCACTAGTCCCTTCACAAAAGAAAGGGTCCTACAAGAGCTCGCAAAGCTCAGGGTGGACAAGACAATGGGACCTGATGGCATACATCCCAGGGTACTAAAGGAGCTAAGGGTGGAACTAGCAGAGCCATTACCGGAACTGTTTAGTGAGTCTCTGAGCACAGGAGAGGTCCTACAAGACTGGAGAAGGGCTCGTGTGATCCCACTCCACTAGAGTGGTAGCAGGGAGGAAGCAGGGAACTACAGACCAGTCAGTCTTACATCAGTAGTTAGCAAGATTATGGAGGCACTCCTTAAGGAAAGGATAGTGCAACACCTGGACTCCACAGGAGCACAGGATCCAAGACAGCATGGGTTTACAACAGGAAGGTCCTGTCAAACTAATCCCATAGATTTCTTTGACTGGGTAACCAGAGTGGTGGACTAAGGGGGAGCAGTTGATGTCACCTACCTTGACTTCAGCAAAGCTTTCAATACTGTTCCACACAGAAGATTGATTAATAAGCTGGGTAGGCTCGGGTGGGTCAAAAGTTGGCCAACTGGGTGGCAAACTGGTTGGTGGGCAGAAAACAGAGTGTGGTGGTAAACGGTATACAGTAAGAAGAGATGAAAGTCACAAGTGGGGTACCTCAGGGATCAGTCCTGGGGCCAGTCCTCTTCAATATTTTCATCAGTGACATTGCAAATGTACTGGAGGGTAAGGTTTGTCTGTTTGCAGATGACAACAAGATCTGCAACACAGTAGATGATCCAGATGGGGTGGGCAGAATGAGAAGGGATCTGGATAAACTGGCAAAATGGCTGGAAGAGTGGCAAATGTGGTTTAACACAAAGAAGGGCAAGATCATGCACATAGGGAAAAGAAACCCTGAAGCCACCTATAGGTTGTGAGGGGAGTTGCTGGCAATCACAAGGAAAGAAAGAGACTTGGGCATCATCATCACAGGTGACCTGAAATCATCCAAGCAGACCACTAAAGCAGTAGGTAAGGCTAGAGGGATGTTGGGCTGTATTAGCAGGGGTATCGCAAGTCGTAAGAGGGAGGTGATAATCCCTCTTTACAAGACACTGGTTAGGCCCCATCTGGAGTATTGCATGCAGTACTGGAGGCTGCACCTGCAGAAGGACATTAGCAAAATGGAGGCAGTGCAGAGAAGGGCAACCAAAATGGTGCAGGGACTGCATCAGAAAACATATGAGGACAGATTAATGGAGCTCAGTATGTATACCCTAGAGCAAAGGAGGGAGAGAGGTGATAAGCTTGAAACATTCAAACACCTTAAGGACATTAACAAGGTGAAAGAGTCTAACATGTTTCAATATAAGAACAACAGTAGGACAAGAGGACACAGCATGAGATTAGAGGGAGGCTGATTAAGGGGTAATGTGAGGATGTTTTTTTTTCATAGAAAGGGTAGTGGATGCATGGAACGGCCTACCTCAGGAAGTTGTGGATATGAATACAGTGCAGGGCTTCAAACAGGCATGGGAGGCATAAGGAAGCAATACAGGTAAGTATGAATAGATAGGCTATTGACAGTGCAAAAGCCGATGGCACATTCATAAGGTAGAAAAAAAAAAAATGGGCAGACTGGATGGGCCTTGCAGTCCTTATCCACCGTCAACTTCTATGTTTCTATGTGGTGGATATGAATACAGTGCAGGGATTCAAACAGACATGGGACAGACATAAGGGCGCAATACAGATGAGTATGAATAGATAGGCCATCGACAGAGTACAGGCCTGTGGCACATTCTTAAGGTAGAAAAAACTGGCAGACTGGATGGGCCTAGCGATCCTTATCTCCTGTCAGCTTCTATGTTTCTATATTTCTGTAACACAAATAAGACACCCTCTGCAGCTGTCGGTGTAGATGCTGAAAAGGCATTTGACAGGGTATACTGGCCTTCCCTACACTCGGTCATGGCCAAGATGGGATTGCCACGCGCCTTTGTCCAGGTCATTAGAAACATCAACAGCTCCCCTAAAGCATGCGTTAACAATAATGGGCACCATTCTGAATACTTTCCTCTATCGAGAGGTACCAGACAAGGCTGCCCCCTCTCCCCAATCCTCTTTGCCATGTATATGGAACCACTGATGCAAAAAATAAGAGCGGCAGGAGATATACAGGGCATCACAGTGGAAGACTCGGAGCACAGGATTGCACTGTATGTGGATGATGTTCTCCTGTTCCTAAGTAACCCAGAGAACACCCTCCCAGACGTAAAACAAATTTAGGAGGAGTTTAGGGAGGTATCGGAGTATGCCCTTGAAACAAACAAGACAGAAGCACTCACCTTTCACTACACACCCTCCCAGCGGATACGGTGACTGCTTCCCTTCCACTGGGACCTGCAAAAACTTAAATACCTGGGAATACACCTTGTGCAAAACACCTCCCTGGCATACAAGAATAATTACACCCCTTTGCTGCTCCGCCACTATCATACCGCCCTTCCTAGAGGGGTATGACTGTTCCAGTTACCTCCCCCCTAATCAGTACACTCAGTAACTTAGTAATCCACCCGGGGGGGCATGTGGTTTCACTGGTATACCAGCCAATGTTAACTACCCTGGAGAATAATACCACAACAATTATTTTGTCCAGGCAGGAAGAACTGGAGACCTAGGTTGACAGGGATTGCTGGAACAGGGCATGCTGTAACGCATCTAAGGTCACCAGCTCCCATCAATGGAGGGAATATGCCTGGAAACACTTCCTGCAATATTTCCATACCCTTGTCATCACTGGGCACTATGATCCAGGGAGAGGCTGGCCCAAATGCAGGGAAAATTGTGCACACCACACACGTGATATGATCTTGTTCTAACAAACAGCCTTCCTTCAACAGCTCCATAGAGAAATACAGGAGATCCTGGAAGAGGGACTACAGCTCACAGTGGACCTGTCTGTGCTGTTACAATACCTGAGGAGATATAGGGACCCAAGCACCAGGTACCTTTTGGGTTTACTTATAACAGCAGCCAAAAAGGTCATCACTAAGGCTTGGCTAACCCCTAGAATTCCAGGAGTACAGGAGTGCAGGACAATAGTAAACCAAATATATCATATGGAAGTGCTCACCTGTAGCCTCAATGATCAAAGAGAAAAGTGCACATCAAGATGGACTAGATGGGTTATATATATATATCATGTTAAGAGATGCTAATTTTGTCCCCTGAGGAAACAGGTAAGCATAATCTTATGGAGCAGGCAGGGTTCTCTCCGAATGCTGACAGGGAGCTAGGGACAATATGGAGACGAGCCCAGAGGAGCCATATAGACAGTGGATGGGTCAGACCAAGGAGTAGGCCCATCTTGGTGGTTGAACCCCCCCAGCCATTCAGGGATCCATGCTTCTTCCTTCCTGCACCTCACATGGAGGGCGCATTCATTGCAAAGTAACAGCTTTATGTAACTACCAGATGCAATACTGTTTATCTATTAATATGTATTAACCTACCTCTCCCCCACTCTGGCTCAAGAAGGAGGAAATACTGAAAACCAGTAATGTGTCTTTGTCTGTGGGGATGGGTTGTGGGAGCAGGGGGCTGGGCCCAGTGTGGCATTTCCACCCCTATGTTTGTAACTGACCTATGTTAAAACTTTGTATTGATAGTATGGTTCGCTTGACTTTATGGTTAAAATCTCTGCAATAAAAATTATATTTACAAAAAAAAAAAAATAAACATTCCTTTATTTATTTATTTATATTTTTTCCCTTTTATTATTTCTCCACTGTGGAGCTAGTGGTCAGCTCAGCCCCTCTCTCAGTGGGCTTCTTCATTCCTGACTTGCCCACTGACTCTGCTTCCGCCCGTGTTGATTCCCTGCCCTGTGGCAGGGCCAAGGGAGGGAGGGAAGGCTCCCCCCCCAGCACAATCCAGAGTCACCCGGGATCGCCGAGTTGGGGCCTCACAGCAGGGCTTTCATGGAGCCCACTAGCTCTATTTTCCTCTTTGCTCCCTCGCCCCTTGCTGACATGCATGCCAGCATGCGCCCATGGAGGTGCGCGCATGCTGCACCTCTGCAGCACCCTCCCTTCCTGGTCGCTCCCTGACCAACACTGCCACCAGGCCTCCAGCTGGTGGTAGTACTTCGGTGGTAGCAATGCACCACCTTCCCCGGGAGAGGAGAGCAGCCCTTCAGATGCTTGATTCTCTCCCTCCCTGGCTATCCTCTGTGACCCGCCTGCACCGGGAACACGGATTGCCGGTGTGACAGGAGGTAAGGCATGGATGCCTCAACCCTTCACGCCACTGGGTTGGCCCATCAACACTCCTTTATAACAGCAAATTATGCCATGGGTTTCTGTTAGATAAAAAAACGAGACAGTTATTATTTTTTTTTTATTATTTTGGTCTTTGGTAACCAGGTAAGGCTCACTAGGCACAAGTGCCTGTTTTCAGGGTGACCTGGGAGCACTGGGCGGTTAAGTGACTTGCTCAGAGTCACACAGTATGCAAGTGGAGGTTGTGAGAATCAACTCAGGTCTAGTCTGCTGGATGTACCAAGCTCGTTCACACCTCATTCCTCTAACCTCTTGGCTATACTGCCAGCCCAATTATAATCTTATAATGCACACCCTGTTGTAGCTTATTACTTATGTATTCCTGTGCAGGTAGTAACTTGTGTTTGTGTGTCTTTTTGTAACTGGCACTTATGTATCCTATTGTACTGCACTGCAACAAAGCCCTTTTCATATCCTGCAGTACCAAAGACCCCCCGTGACAACAAGACACTGTATCTCACAGGGCCATCCAGCCGTCTGCTAGGTGCCAATAAATAAACCAATCCAACAGTGTGCACTAGCGCAACAGTACATAGTTACTCACTGCCCTCCGTCTTGACTCTTCCTTTACTCCCTTCCCCCACTGTGATCTTTCCAAAGCTCACACCATCCCCCACAACCTCCCCCACCCCATTTGCCAAACGTGCCCAGAAAGACCAAGAAACCCACAGCTCCAGTACTGTGATACTTTCAACTTGATAGCACTAGCTAGCCAGTAGAAAGCCTTATTAGCAGAACATATAAGCTCCAGCACCAGTGTTTTCTCTTTTACTGTTACACGTGACCACCACGTAAAATCGTGCTCTGTTTTGTTGGCAGTCAAAAGGCTGAAATGAATTCAGAGAAAGCACAAGATGGTACGACTACATGTAACTGGCAGGGGAATTTGTATAAAGGAGGTCCAAGAACATAAAGGTGAATTAAGATGCATACTGGGGGAAAGGCACAATTTGAGAAACTCTGGCAAACACAATCGAGTGGCTCAATGCCAAAGTGCAATGTGGAAAACCTGGGTTTGGAACTGCCCATGGGTCTCACATTCACTGTGCTACTGGATGGCAGGTAAGTCACTGAATGGAAGTTTTGACACTCTGCAGCACCCTTCTATGGCTGAACAAGGAGCAGAACTCTTAGGCTCTTTGGGGAGGCCTACACATGCACTCCTCAACACCAGTGTTGAGGGTTGTGACATGCTCTGTAAGGGGTGGGATGGGGGCCAAGGAGAATCTGTTTCATACCTCAGTACTGGTCCCTCATCCCTCAGGCCTAGTCCCACAAACCTCCGGTTTGGTCTTTCATACCTCAAGCCTGGCCTGGAAGCCCTCTTCCCTTGGGTCTGGTCCTTAATTCCTCAGGCCCGGCCCTTCATAGCTTAAGCCTAATCCCTCATAACTCAGCCCTCGTCCTCAATCCTTTAAGCCTGGTCCCTAGTACCACAGGCCTGGTTCCTTATACCTCAGGCCTAGTCCCTCAGACCTGGTCTCTTGTACTTCTGGCTTGGTCCCTTTTACCTCAGACCTGGTCCTTCATACCTTAGTCCTGGTCCCTCATGCCTCGGGCCTGATTCCTGGTACCTCAGACCTGGTCTCTGATACCTTGAGCCCCATCCTTTGTACCTCAGAGATGGTCCCTTGTACTTCAGGCCTGGTCCCTTGTACCTCAGACCTAGTCCCTCATACCTCTGGCCTGGTCCCTCATACCTCAGGCCTGGTTCTACGTAACTCAGAAGTGGTCCCTCATACCTCTGGCCTAGTCCTTCATACCTCAGGCCTGGTCTCTCATAACTCAAGCCTGTCCCCTCATACCTATGGCCTGTTCCCTCATACCACAGACCTGGTCTCTAATACCTCAGGCCTGGACCCGCATACCTCTGGCTACTTCCTTGTACCCAAGACCTGGTCCCTCATACCTCAGGCCTGGTCCCTCATACCACAAGCCTGGTCCCTCACACCTCAGGCCTGATCCCTCACACCTCAGGTCTGGTCCCTCATACCACAGGCCTGGTCCCTCATACCTTTGGCCTGGTCCTTCACACCACAAGCCTGGTCCCTCACATCTCCAGTCTCATCCTTCATACCACAGATGTGGTCCTTCACACCTCAGGCCCAGTTCCTCACACCTCAGGTCTGGTCCCTCATACCACGAGGCTGTCCTCTCATACCTCAGGCCTGGTCCGTCATACCTCTGGCCCACTTCCTTATCCTCAAGACATGGTCCCTCATACCTCAGTTCTGGTCTATGTGGAAGGGGGATGCTGGCTGGTGTCGTGTTACTCACTCTTGTGTACATGCACACCCTCTCTGCCACCATCCTGAGGGCCTGGACTGAAAGCAAGAAGTTGACAATAGTCTTTTGATCAGATCTTCCCTGCTCACCCTTTCCTTTCCTCTTTTTCTTTTTTTTTTTTTTTTTTATCGGGAGAGACACACTAAGCTGAAAGCTTGTTTACAGGTGTGACCTGGGAGCACAAGGAAGTTAAGTGACTTGCTCAGGGTTACACAGTATGCAAGTGGGGGCTGTGGGATTCAAACCCAGGTCTCCAAGTTTGCAGCACAGAGCCTTAAACCACTGCACTCTACTGCCTTCCTCTTGCCTGTCAGTTGCTCATATTTAGAAAAGTACAGTTACGTAAGAACTTACCATAACAGTAGATCGAGAGAGAGGCTCTTGCAGTAGGTAATAACCATTAGGACTAAGCCGCCAGGCACTTGGACCACATGGAAAACTTTAGCTAGCGGTGTCTGGTGAGGGACCACCCACCCGACATCACGTGACCGATATCAGCGTGACACTATATAGTGAGTGGTCCCAACGCCTGCCCTCCAGTTCTCCCGCTGGAGATCTAGGAAGGTGCAACAGGAGAGAGGAGTGGGCTCCTGGAGCTATGGGAAAGCTATATAAGAAGGTGTAGCAAAAAAAAACACAAAGGAAGAAGGGAAGGAAAGCAGTACCTACTGCAAGAGCCTCTCTCGAAGATCTACTGTTACGGTAAGTTCTTACGTAACTGTACTATCTTACTTTGAGAGGGCTCTTGCAGTAGGTAATAACCATTAAGACTGAATGCCAAGCAGTCAAAGTCAGACAAGTCTGAAACATGGGAGGCAGGAAGCATCTGCCGTAGGTAGGGGCCTAAGATAACAGCACTTGAAGGATGGCTAGGCCAAAAAGCCAGTCCTGCGCCTAGAAGCAATGTCCAGACTGTAATGCTTAGTGAACGTGTGGACCAAACTCCAAGTGGCTGCTGCACAGTTATCGGTGGTGGAGCCGTTCCTGAAGCAAGCGGTAGAGGCAGCCATGCCTCTGGTAGAGTGCCCTTTAACTTCCCCTAGAAGTGACTTGTTATACTTCTGATAACAGAAAAGAATGCAGTTTGCCAACCATATGAACAAACACTGTCTAGAAACCGCCGTGCCCTCTTTTTCGGGCATGAAGGAAATAAACAACTGGTCCGTTCTGCGGACAGATTTCATCCGGTTAGGATAGTAATGCAAAATTCTGTGTACATGTAAGGTACGTAGGATTGCTTCCCCCTGATTAGAATGCTCAGGGTAATAAACCGGCAGGTGTATGGTCTGATTCAAAGTAAACTCAGAAACCACCTTTGGTAAAAACTTAGGATTTGTACGCAGAGCCATCTTGTCTCTGTGAAAAATCAAATAAGGAACCTTACATATCAGGGCCTGAAGCTCAGAAATCCTTCCAGCAGAAGTAACAGCAACCAAAAAGAGCACTTTCTAAGAAAGGTAACACATGTCACAACTAGCTGCAGGTTCGATGGGAGGCAGTATGAGCTTCCTGAGAATAAAGTTCAGGTCCCAGGGAGGAGTGGGGCTCCTGACTAGAGGTTCCAGATGGAGGATCCCTTTCAGAAAGATTTTGGATACCTACAACTGAGCTACAGTTTTGCTGTCCACTGGAATGTGGTAGGCAGAAATGGCAGACAAGTGGATCTTTAGAGTAGAGTAAGTTAGGCCTAGGGTGGATAGGTGCAGCATGTAGTCCAGGACCTGTGGTATTGGCCATTAAAAAGGGTCCCAACCCTTAGAAGTGGCCCATATAGGCCGCTTGGCGCGGTGGTGGATTTCCGCTATGCCGGGCGGCCCGGTTTGGAACGGACCCGGATCGCCGGAGGGTCGGGTTGGTGAGAAGGATTGAGTGTCCGATGGGCAGCTCTCCTTCTCCTCGGGGAGGGTGTGGTAACATCTCGAGCGCTGGGGACTCCTGGCGGAGGCCGGAGAACTCACACCGCCGACGCTCAAACGGGGAGGAGGCGGGCGGACGCTGGCGCCATTGCATCGCCCCTGCTCCTCGGGGGAGGAAAATGGGAGGGAACAAAATCCCACGCCTTGTGTCTCGGTGACGCTCTGCCCCAGGAAAGCCCTGATTGGCCACCGGAGCCCTTCCCCCAACCAGTCACAGTTCCACGGTCCGATATAGGGGGTCGGTACCGCGGCCCCACTCTCTGGGGGGTAAGCCAGGGATGACCGGGGGAGACGGCAATATCCGGTGGCCGGGGCTCCAGGGGTCCGTGACCAGAGTGGATGGTCGACGAGAGGCGTGGGGAAAAATTAGGAAAATATAAAAAAAAAAAAAGAAGTGGCCCATATGGAGAATCTCTTCCATTTCATGACATAAGTAGATATCGAGGATGGCTTTCTAGCCTCCATGAGTACCTGAGTCACTCTGGAAGAGACTCCGAACCGTGAAGCAGCTATGTCAGTAGGTGCTGCATGTGTAGGTGAAGGGACTTGAGGCCCACATGAACCAGAGTGCCCCGTTCCTGGGTCAGAAGGTCCTGACAGATGGGAAGGGGAACTGGAGGTTCCACCATCAGCTGCTGAAGCAGAGGACCAGATTTGTCGAAACCAATAAGGGGCGATCAGGATCATGTGTGCTCCTTCCACCTGCAGCTTCAGTAGCACTCTCTGCAACAGTGGGAAGGGAAGGAACTCGTATAGGAACCTCCCTGTCCAGCAAAGAGACAGCTTGTCAAACCAGAAAACACCACGCCTTGGAACAAGCGAGCAGAAACTGGGTAGTTTTGCACTGGATGGGGTAGCGAACAGGTCAATGTCTGGCATGCCCCAAAGGTCAAAAATGTCTTCTACTGTTGACTGTCTCAGTTCCCACTCATGGGCTCTGGTTTGGGTGTGGCTGAAATGGTCTGTTAAGACATTTTGGACACCCAGGACATGCACTGCCATGAGGTGACGGTTGTGCCGGACTGCCCAGAACCATACACGCATCACTTCCCAACAAAGGGAGTATGAGCATGTGCCACCCTGTTTGTTCAGGTACTAGACAACACACATTGTCTGTCTGGATCAGGAGAGAGCCTGGTCTGAGGAGGGGCTGAAAAGCTTGCAAAGCATACATTACTGCTCTCATCTCGAGCACACTGATGTGTAGAGAAAGCTCTTTCTCTGAGACCAGGATCCCTGAGTCCCGTGATCCCCTAAATGAGCTCCCCAACCCAGACCCGAAGTATCCATCATAACAGTCTGAGTGGGGAGTGGCTGATAAGGAACACCTCTGGTGAGGTTGTCCAGGTTTTGCCACCATAGAAGTTCTCGAGCCATCGGACTGATGACTAAGACCATATGATCTAAGATATTCAACCTTTGATCCTACTGAACTTGAAGTGTCCATTGGGTGATCTGCATGTGGAGCCTGGCCAGGTAAACCATCGGGATGGGAGCAGCCGTAAGAACCAGATGACACAATATCAATCTCGCTGGCATCCTGTGTTGGGAGGCCACCAGGTTGGCCTGCCTCTGCAGAGTCTCTGCTCTGTTGGGAGGAAGAAAGGCTCAACCCTGGACTGTATCCAGCACCACCCCAATGAACTGCAGTCGCTGTGATGAGGACAGGTGGAATCTGGGGTAGTTCACTATGATGCCCACTTGGTCGAATAGGTCCAGGGCAGCAGACAGGGAAGAAACTAGACTGTCCCTGGATAGGGCTGACAGAAGCCAGTCATCGAGGTATGGGAACACATGGATGCCCTGATGGCGTAAAGCCACTGCCACCACCGCTAGGCACTTCGTGAACACCCTGGGTGCTGACGAAAGGCCAAAAGGGAGCGCTTTGAACTGGAAATGCTCCACTTGGAACATGAATCATAGGAATTGGCGGTGGGATGGGAAAAATGAAAATTACATACGTACCATAATTCTTGATCTTCTTGGACGAGTCTCCACCACTCATTCACACTACTGGGATCTGCGCCGGAGGCACTAGGACCTATCGGGAGCAAACTTTTTGCTGGAGGGTCGGCGCCAGAGATGGAGCCGCGAGGAAAGGCACCGCGAGCCTCAGCTCGCACGGTAATGACTATCTCGGCGTCGACCCTTCAACCGCCTCAGTACCTTTTTTACCAAGGAGGTGCAGCATAACTAACCTAGAAGGGTAGCCTAACCTAAAAACCGGACATAAGAATACTCCGGTGATCCGTATAAGAAGGAATCCTAAAGAAGTCTTCACAGCCTAAAGATTTGAGGGAGTGAAGACCAACAGACAGGAGGTGAGCTCGGGGACGGAGGGTGCGTCTGAATGAGTGGTGGAGACTCGCCTAAGAAGATCAAGAATTACGGTAGGTAACGTAATTTTCATATATCTTCCTCGGACATAAGTCTCCACCACTCATTCACACTATTGGGAGAGTACCGAGCTAATAATCCCCGAGAGGGCGGCAGGAGGAGACCAAGAGCTCACGCTTTAGGACAGAAGTCCATTATGATGGCTCTGCCAAAGGAAGAATGTCATCTGGCATGGACATCCAGTGCATAATGTTTAACAAAAATATGTACTGAGCTCCAGGTGGCCGTTGCAAATATCTGCAATGGGCATGTTGCAATTCAGCTGGGATGCGCGACCGCTCTAGCAGAGTGAGCGTAAACTCTACCTCCAACCTAACCTCGCGCCATGGAATAGCAGTGGCGGCGCGCCACTCAGCCATGCTGAGATACATCTGATAGCGACAGGTTGACCCAGCCGGGTCTCGCTGAAGGAAACGAACAGTTGCTAGGTTTTAGAAAACCTTGGTTCTATCTAGATAGAAACGCAAGGCCCTCTTAACATCCAAAGAATGAAGAGAACGTTCTCCTTCATTTCAAGTCCCATAAAGTAGAGGAAGGACCAAAGGTTGGTTTAGATGAAATTCTGACACAACCTTAGGAAGAAATTTAGGATGAGTACGAAGAACTACTTTGTCCTTATGGAACACAGTATACGGAGGGTCTGTGTCCAGGCATGTATCTCAGAGACCCTGTGGGCTGAGGTAATGGCCACTAGGAAGGCAGTCTTCCAGGTGAGAAATTGCTCACAGGTAGCCAGAGGTTCAAAAGGTTTCAGTGAAAGTATAGTCTAGCACAAGATTAATGTCCCAGGCTGCAACTGGACGTCTTGTAGGAGATCTGTATGCAAATTCCTTTAAGAAATCTCTAACTACAGGTAACTGAGCCAGTGTTAAGGAAAAAATGGCTCATGATATGCTGAAATGGCACTAAGGTGAACTTTGACTGTAGAGTACTGCAGACCTGAATTTGAGAGGTCCAAGTGGTACTCCAAACCTTATCTGGTGGGCAGGAAAGGGATTCAAGAGGACTTTGCACACCAGAGCTAAAACGCCCACTTGGCTGTGTAAGTTTTCCGGGTGGCTGGCTTCCGCAGCAGAAGAATATCTGAAACCCTTCGAGACATTGAACCTGTTTACTTCTACCCTTCAGGAGCCAAGCGTGAAGGTGAGCGATCTCAGGTTGGGATGGACCACCGGTCCCTGAGTCAAAAGGTTCATCTGCAGGAAGTGGTCTCGAGGGACTGCCAACATATTGTTGAGTAGTGGAAACCACAGCTGCCGAGGCCAAAAGGAAGCAATGAGAATCATCTTGTCCCCCTGGGATTCGAACTAGAGGAGTACCCTCTGAATTAGAGGAAGAGGCGGAAAGGCGGAAAGAAAGCGTTTTGTCCACCGCAGCCTGAACACATCCTGACAGAAAATGCCAGGCCCTGGATTTCTGGAGCAGAAGAGAGGCAGTTTTGCGTTGAGTGGGGATGCAAAAAGGTCCAGGTCTGGAGTTCCCCACTCTTCGAATAGTGACTGAACTATGGTTAAGTCGAGAGACCACTCGTGAGAATCTGTCTCTGTTCTGCTGAGACGGTCTGCCAAGTCGTTCTGTACACCTGGCAGATAGACCGCTTGAATTAGAGCCTTGTGCTCCAAGCACCATTCCCATACCCTCATTGCTTCCCTGCATAAGGGGTAAGAATGAGCACCACCCTGCTTGTTGATGTAATACATCACTGCTTTGTTGTCCGTTTGAAGGAGAATGTTCTTGTGACAGAGAATGTCCTTCAACGCTTGGACCGCATAAAGGACGGCTCTCATTTCCAGGATGTTTATGTGAAGCTGGGACTTGAGCTGAGTCCACACACCTTGAGTGTGGAGAGCCTGACAGTGAGCACCCCACCTCATTAGGGATGCGTCCGTGGTAATGGAGATTTGATGGTCCAGAGGAGCAAAGGGATATCCTTCCAGGAGATTGCTCTCTTGAGACCACCAGGTGAGTGACCTCTTTAAAGGTTCTGTCACCTTGATGAGATAGGACTGCGGGTGAGTGGTTGGGGACCACTGAGTACTGAGCATCCACTGAGTGGTTCTCATGTGCAGACGTGCTAGGGGTACAGTGAACACTGAGGATGCCATGAGGCCTAGTATCCGTTGCATCGAGACAGCTGTAACTGAGCTGTTCTCCCCGATGTGACGGGCCATTTGAAGGATATCGTTCCTTCTGTCTTCTGGAAGAAAAGCCTTCACACAGGAGGTGTCCAGAAGAGACCCTATAAAAAGGAGCCTCTGGGAGGGCTGCAGTTGTGATTTCTTGAGGTTCAGCAGAACTCCCATGGATGTAAGGAGGCGAGAGGCTGTCTCTACGGAGTCCAGAGTCCCTTGCCTGGAAGGGCTTGCTAGAAGCCAATCGTCCAGATAAGGGAACACCTGTATTCCGACCTTTCTGAGGTGCGCTTCGAGAACTGCACAACACTTTGTAAAAACTTGCGGCGCCGAGGATAGCCCAAAGGGCAGGACTCTGAACTGATAATGTTGTCCAAGAGCTACAAACCTCAGGAATTTGTGATGCCTCGGGTGAATAGGAATGTGCTGGTAAGCATCCTGCATGTCCAGGGAGGCTAGCCAGTCGTGTTGATGAAGCAAAGGTAACAGGGTTCCCAGAGAAACCATTTTGAATTTCTCCTTGGGGAGAAATTTGTTTAGCTTTCTGAGATCTAGAATGGGGCGCATTCCCCTGACTTCTTTGGAACCAGAAAGTAATGGGAGTAGAACCCCGTGTTTCATTGATGCAGCGGCACCACTTCTACTGCCCTGTTGTTCAGAAGGCCCTGAATCTCGGCGGCGAGAAGGTCTGACTGAAGGGTTGACAGCCTGGGCTGCCGTTTGGGAGGACGATCCGGAGGGGTCTCCACAAGATTGAGTGAATACCCCTCGCGAATTATCCGAAGGACCCATTTGTCTGAGGTTATGGACTTCCACTGGTTATAGAAGTGCATCAGATGACCTCCCACCGGAGAGGAAAAGTCCACCTCGGGCAGCTGAGATGGGACTAGAGCCAGCAATTCATACGGTAGCGCTGGGCATTTTGGGCCCTTGCGCTTTCTGCTGCGTCTTCTTTTGAGGTTGGGCAGGTTGGTTTTTATGGAAACCTCCTCTGCCTCTGCAGGATTGACGATTATGAAACTGACGTTTATTGACATTCCCACGAGAGGGGGCAGGAGGGGGTCAAGCCAACTTAATGGCTGACCTAGTCTTTTGTGTAGCTTCTAGAGCTTTCTCTACCTGAGGACCAAAAAGATATGCACCATCAAAGGGCAACACCATTACCTGCTACTGCGCGTCATTCGTGAAGCCCAAAGTGCGCAGCCAGGAATGACGGCGGGTGCAAATACCAGGAGCCGCTGAACGGGAAGCAGTGTCGAGAGCATCCATGGCTGCTTTAACCTGCTGGTTGTTAGATTCGATACCTCTGGTAATGGTTTGAAGAAGCTCTGGCTTTGTATCCGATTCCAGCAGAGCTCCAACCATTTGCTTAATAGAATGCCACAGGATATATTCATACTGGGAGAAACAGCCCTGGTAACTGGCAATACGCATACTTAGGGTAGAAGCAGCAAAGACTCTCTTACCTAAGGTGTCTATCTTATGAGATTCTTTGTTAATAGGTCGAGCTGTAGTAGTTTGAGGAAGAACGACCTTATCATTTTCTACCAGGACTACAATAGGATCCGCAAAGGCTTGAGATGCCAAAATGGGACGATCCTTGGGGGCTGAATATTTCCTATCTATGGATTTAGCCACTGAAGGGGTGAGAGCAGGATTATTCCATACCATTTGAGACAGCGTCTCCAAGGAAGGCTGAACCGGAGGAGTCAAATCCGTAGGGATCTCCAGGGCAAGAAGGTATTGGAGTCTTAACAATTTCCCAGGATTGATGTCTGTAGTTTGGAGAGAAAGAGTGGAACTCAGATTTTTTAGCAGAGACTTAAAGGACAGGTCCTCGACCACAGGCTCTGTAGCAGTAATAGATCCTGCTTCGTCCACTTCATCACCCAACTGAAGGTCTGGGTCAGGCTCAATGTCATCTCCTGACAGTCCAGGAGGGACTGTATGGACAGGAAAGGAATGAAAATCAGAAGAGAGGGAAGAAGGAAAAGAGTGAAAGGAGGAGTCCTGAAAGGCAGAGGAACCCCCGAGAGCCCCCGGCGCCGAGGAGACGCACGGCACCGAGAACGACGCCGAGGGACCACGCAGCACCAAAAACGACGCCGAGGGACCACGCAGTGCTGAAAACGGTGCCGAGGATGGCACCGCGAAGCCGCACGGCACCGAGGATGGCACTGAGAAGCCGCACGGCACCGAGGACGGCGCCGAGCGCACCATCGACGCCGAGGGTGCCGAAAACACCACCAGACTCCGAAAAACAGGTTTTGAAGGAAGAAGAGCAGGAGATAAGGGCATTGGTGTGGCCCCCTGCGCCGTAGCCATGTGAGGGGGGGAAACACCTACGCGCGGAGTCGACAGCACCGAAGAAGGTGCCGCGTGACCAGGAAAGTCCAACTGCCCTACCTGGTCTCCCAATAAGCCCGAAGGCCCACGAGTGATGAGTCAGGTAGCTGAACCAACCTCCGAGCCCATTGCTCCATAAGAGCGGCCCACTGATGAAACTGCTCATCTGAAGACCTACCTGCAGGCGGGGTAGGGCTCCTATGTCAAGCCGTTGGCTACCAGAAGCAGAGGTTGGCGACTCTGAAGGAGGAGACCGCAACTAGCCCGATAACCGAACGCTCTACGCGCAGACATATCAGAGGCTACCTCGAGTGATGGCTTCTCTTTAGACCTGTGGGTCAAGAAGAGCCTGAGGCCGAACGGTGCCGAATGCACCATTTATTTTATGCTTCTGGGCGGGGATCGCACATCCCCCCGGGCATTGGACTGACCGTTGTCAGACCCCCCTTCTGGAGAAGGCGGCGGACCGGACCCAGCCCGACTGACTGAACAGCTTTCGTACGAAGTCTCCCTACTGTCACCTGACCTGCTCATTGTCGATTCAGTCAAAGTAGGCTTAGACTTCTTTATTGTTAAAATAAGAATAAACTAAGCGATACTTTATCAAGATAATACTACAAAATAACAAAAACTGACAACTATGCTGCTAGTTTGAAGTTTGACTCCTGGCGGTCGAGCGACGTCATCACTGAAGCGCACTCGACGGTGGGAAAAAAGGAACTGAGGCGGTTGAGGTCGACGCCAAGATAGTCATTATCAAGGCGAGCTGAGGCTCACAGCTGCCTCGTGGCTCCATCTCTGGCGCCGACCCTCCAGCACAAAGTTTGCTCCCGATGGGTCCTAGTGCCTCCGGCGCAGATCCCAATAGTGTGAATGAGTGGTGGAGACTTATGTCCAGGAAGATTTGGGATGTGCAGATAGGCATCCTGCATATCCAGGGCACAGAGCCAGTGTCCCTGTTGCAGTAATGGAAGGAGTCCTGGGAGAGTCAGCATACAGAACCTCTTGTATTCGACACAGAGGTTCAGACTGCTCAAGCACAAGATTGGGCGAAGGTCTCCCATCTTTTTGGGCATGAGGAAGAAGAGGAAGTAGTATCCTCTACTTGTCTGGGCCTGAGGAACAGGTTCTATGGCAGCTTTTCTTAGCAGAGATTCGATCTTCTCCCGTACGAGAGGAAGATGTCCCTGAGGATAGTGAGAGAGACCTGGAGGGTTTTCTAGAGGTCTCTCTAGAAACTCTATTGTGTGACCTTGAGCTATGAGCTGAAGTACCCATGCATCCAAAGTGACGGCCTCCCAGCCTGGTAGGTGGGTTGCAAACCTACCCCCTCTGGTTCCCCCTGCAATGTGGGAGGAGGCGGGAGGGCCTGATGTGAGTCAGAAAGTGGAAGGAAGGGTAGTTGGAGCTGCACCAGTGGCTCTCTGTAACTTGGCCGGAGAGGCTGAACCTGCCGAGGGAGCCAGACGTTTGCCCTGACATTGGCTGGATTGTTGTTTTATGTGTGGCGCCTGTGCTGCCGACGAAATGGCTGCTTAGGTTTCCCAGGAGGCTTGTACATAAACTGAACTGAGTGAAGGGATTTCTGACAGTTTGGGCAATGTCCGATTTCAATTCTGAGTTTGGCAGAACCTCAGTTTTTGACTTCAACTGGCCCAAGATAGATTTCTGATATAAACAACCATTTCAGCCAGACAGTTAAGGGCTCTAATGGCTAGGGTAGAGGACAAACAGAACTTTCATCTGAATTGGTCCAGGGCCCTTGGCTCCTTATCTGGAGGAGAGGAGCTCAAGTGTCTAAGTTTGGCTGAGTGGTCGTGGTCCACACTGATGACCACCAAGTCTGCCTTAGGGTAGATGCAAAGGTGGTCTTTTCCCTCAGGACAATGATAAAGATGGTCAGCCTTCCTGGACACGGCGGCCAGAGAAGAAGGCTGTTTCCAAATAGTGGAAGCCAGGTCTTCATGAGGGTGGGATGAGAGTAGGCGACTGATCCATTAAATCAAGGTGCTCAGCGAGCCATGACGTTGGGGGCCTAGATCCTCTAATTTTCAGTCATATACCTCCTGAATCTCTTGAGGAGCCCCATAAGTGAGGGGTCCTCTGAAGGAGAACTGGGAGATTCCCTTGGTTTAGGGTCCTCTGGGGTGGGGGACTCATAATCTGAGCCCAAAGGAGAAGAATCTGTCTCTGACTCTGACATCGGATTTCTGTCGGACATCCTACCCCTAGGAAAAGGAATTTTGACAGCACTAGAGGGCCCCCTGGAGTGACCTAGTAGAGTGAAAAGTCTTGTGAGACCTACCAAGGGTCAAATGACAAGACTCAACCGACAAGATGGATCACCCTGTAGGTTCTGAGGGGACCGTTGAAGGAGTAACTACCTGCTGATGTCTGTCAAGTTCTGAGGTTAACTGAGTCTTGGTTTCATCCCTCCAAGAGCTCAGCATCAAGTGCAAGTCCACCTGAGGCTGGGGTGGCACAGGTGGAGGAGGAGGTGGCTGAAACCACGTGGTATACCCTAGTGGTGGGAAAACTGGCATACAGTACTGAGGCATCGGGTACCCTGGCAAAGGGGACCCCGGCATTGGGTAGACAGGAAAATAGCCTGACGTCTGGTACCCAGGCGTCAGGTAACCTTGTGTCGGAAACCTGGGCGATGGATACTCCGGAGTGGTATAATGCGGTGCCAGGTAGCCTAGCGTCAGCTAGCCTGGCAAAGGGCCCAACAGGGGATCCGTGGGGCCTGGCTGAGGGGCCGATGGAGGAGCTGAAGGTCCTGGCAGAGGGCCTGATGGTGGTGCTGAGGGACCAAGTAGGGGGCCCAATGGATCACTGACAGGACCAAGCGTCAGACCTCCAGGAGGAGGATCCGGCACTAGCCCCAAAGGGTCGGCCGGAAGGTCCCACCGGAGTCTGGGGGGGGCAGGAGGCTGAGATGGGGGAACGTCAAGTATCGGCATCAGTCCCAAAGGAAGCTCTGGTGTCAGGTGATTCAGCGTCTGCAGCGGAATGGTGCCGATGTACAGTCGCTCTCTCTCCTCCGGTTCCGGATGTGCAGGGAAAACCAGAGAAATCACCTCGAGGGGTGGAGAGGGAGTGTCCCTGGGAGCAAACCCTCCCAGGGGGGCTGCAACGCATGCAGTAGCCTATCCAGAGACTCGACGCCAGACCTGTTATTGGGGCCTGATGGAGCCAACAGAGCTGGGCATTCATCTGTAGTACCAGCATCTGACTTATCAGCCAAGGCTGGGTGGTTGTCAGAGGAGCCAACGACTGACGTAACGGCCTTGCCACTCACTTTAGACCCAGTGGTTGTAACAGGCCTAAAGGTAGGTGGTGTCTCTGGGTCCCTGGAGACTCCTGCTGGAACCGAAACTAACTCCGGCAGGGGCACCAACGGCTGTTCCATGGCTGGAGGGGTGCTTCCACAGGGGGAAGGCTGCTCGGTGTTCGTGGTCCCTGGCGGAAGTTCCGGGTGTAATGGCAATTGATCCCGGTCCCGTCTGTCCTTGTCCTTCTTTTTGCGATGCCCCTCCAGAGAACATGAGGAACTCCTGAGTTTCTGCAGCTCCTTCTCCATGGATGCCATTTTTTTAGAATATGGGCTTCAAGGGCTTGTTGATGGGGTTTTTGTGTGGCCTGATTGAAGCTCTGGCAGGCCTCACAGTCCTCAGTTTTGTGCTCTGGTACCAGGCAGAAGAGGCAGAGGGAATGGCTGTCTTTATGAGGGAGCTGTGATCTGCAGGAGTCACACTTGTTTTTATGCGATTCGGAAGGCGCCGGAGACTACGTAATCGAATCTTAGGATAAATACTAATCAATTTTTATTTTTTAAAGGAACAAGAATGCTGGCCTGGTGGCACTGAGGGCTGAGGCACTGAATGCCACACCTCTTGCCACGCCAGTGACCCACGTTCAGGAATGAGCGAAGGCTGCCAGAGGTCAGCAGGGAGGAGATATTTTGAGCGTCTGATGGACTGCTCTCCATCTCCGGGGAGGGGGGTTATCTGCAGCTGGCGCATGCCTGACCCCCAGCGGGGGCTGGAGCTCAGTGGCACGCTGCCATAAGAAGGTGGGGCGGAAGCACGGCAGATTCTTGGCGGGGCCACACGTGGGTGCATGTACGAGTTGGCCGCAGGCGCCATTGCACACCGAGCTCCCATAAGGGGAGTAAACAAGGAAAAAAGACCTTGATGGCTAGTTGTTGCGGATTGATGGCTGTTGCCGGTGCTCCATCTCCAGAGGTAACACCCCCGAACTGGACCCAAATCAGCGGCAGAGTAGGGGGCTCCCCACTGTCCCGCCATGGTGGGGGGGGTAAGCTGTGGGAGTTAAGTGGAAGCGATGGGATGACAGTCGGATGAGGGGCCAACCAGGGCCATGGGGGGGCGTAGAAAGAAATAGCCCCTCCCCCCAAAAAAAGGAACAAGAAAAACACTCAGCCAAAATGGTGTCAACAGTAGCAGCATTCTTCGCGAGGTCAGATATGCGTAGATCGACGGTGGGAAATAATTGGAGGGCAGGCATAGGGACCGCTCACTATATAGTGTCATGCTGATGTCAATCACGTAACACTGGGTGGGCAGTCCCCCGCCAGACACTGCTGTGGTCCTAGCGCCTGCTGGCTTAGTCCTAATGGTTATACTTATTACTTATTGCAAGAGTCCTCTCGAAGTAAGATTTTTTTTTAATACTGCATTAGTACTATTTACTATAGGAACACTGTACTGAAGAACCATGTTTAGCAGGCATTTATTTGCTTGCATCTGCACTTTCCATATTTATACCAAGGTGTCACTGAGGGACATATTTAAAATGTGTATGTGGGCCTGTGACATTAACCTTGCGATAGCGCACGTGTCTATTGCGCAAAACCTTGATGACCAGTGAGTGGGGTGTCCTTGACTGCTTATCTGGGAGTAAATGAAATCTTTTTGTATTCATTCTGCGACCAAGCTCTGGTCTACGAGGAGAGACTCAGGGATCTCAACATGTACACCCAGGAAGAGAGGAGAGTGAGAGGGGACATAATAGAGACCTACAAATACCTCACAGAGGCAAACAGTGTGCAGGAGGAGTGTCTCTTTCAAAGGATAAAGAGCACCAGCAACAAAGGGCATGTGAGGAAGTTGGGCGGGGGAGTTTAAGTGGTATGTGAAGAAGTACTGCCACTGAAAGAGTGGTGGACACTTAGAACAGACTGCCAGCAGAAGTGGTGGAGGAGAAAACAGTAGGAGGCTTTAAACATGCACAGGATAGACATGGGGAATATTAGTAAATAGGCAGGGAGGAGGGAGGGTTGCCAGAGGCCAGTTACGGTCAACAGAAACAGACTAGGCAAGGACCACCTGGACAGACTGGGTGGGCCAAGGGGTCCTTTTCAAATATGTGCAGTCCAGCTTCTGGACTCTACTGCTTCTGTAAACATACTGGGGCTCCAAATATTTCTCCAGAGCAGCCTTCTGTACTCATACTGGTCACAATTTCCACTGCCATTCTGCCACGTGGGTGACCACAGATTGCAGTGAGGTCAAGAGCAGCTATGTGGGAGGTGGATGCCATCTGGTGCAGCACTACACACACCTGCATGCATGCACACACACTCTCTTCGCCACCAGTGTACTGAGCACCTGGGACTGAAAGCAGGAAAACACCTCAATCAGGTAGGATGATTTCCAGCCTTTCAAAAACTGCACTGGCAACCTTGTTGGCACCTCCTCTAACTTAACCCAGTCCATGGCAGGAGCTGGGAAACCCCACTGCCTCCACCATGGTGGAGAATCTATGTGAGACTAAAGCTGAAGGGTAACTTTGGGAGAAGCCAGGTGAGGGACTAGGGAGGCTGGCACGAAGTTGGCACTGTAAGTTTGTCTTTTGACTGGGTCGTCCATGCAAAAGAATTACATTTTTTAATGGGATCCTTACTACCATTTTTATGATTATCTGCAAACAAAACAGGGAACACAATGGGACATCAGACCCCAGAAAAACATATATTTTGCTCATGAATGTAGTGTAGTGCTGGCAACTTCTGAATGATCTCAAAACTCTTGCACCCTGAATATTTGACCCCACTACTGTCAGCCCCACTGCTGCTGTTCAGGT
Organism: Neoceratodus forsteri; assembly: GCA_016271365.2. NCBI lineage: Eukaryota > Metazoa > Chordata > Ceratodontiformes > Ceratodontidae > Neoceratodus > Neoceratodus forsteri. The sequence continues at coordinate 292,749,651 of CM057455.1, forward strand.
CTGATGCTCACTTTCACTAACAATATGAGCACACACCATAAGAGAGGACTGGTTCCTGGTAGGGGAAGATACTTGCCTGCAGCTGAACTGTGATGGGCTCCACTCCCTTCAAACTGTTCTTGTCAAAGGGGTCAAAGTTGTCGTCTCTCATGATGTCTGGCTGCAGGACATAGCCACTCCTCCCTCCAAGCATAAACAGAGCCTGATTCAGCTGCATTGGCTTGTCTTTAGTGAAACAAATGGAAACAGAAAATGATACAGTCACAACATCATCAAATACACTGTCCGATCCATCATCTTCCCCTGCCCCAGAAGCTGTGAAACATGGCACCGAAGGGGTACTGCCTTCATGAAAAACACCTCCCTTACATTCATACTCCTTACCACTGCCCACTGACCTGCTGCAGGCTCCTCTCTCCCCATCATGGGACATGGCAGCACCGTTTAGCAAACTGCAGGGAAGACACCTTGCCAAACTGGACACTGTGTATAACAGTTTGTCCAGATTTGTATTAAGATGCCCCATTCGATCATCACCATTGTAATATGTGTAAAGATTTAAACTGGGATTCTCCCCCCCCCCCCAACACAGTGCCCTCTCCCCATCCTCAAGGTGGGTGACATTCCTACTTCTGATCCCTCTTCTGTCGCCTAAGCTTTCAACTCTTTCTTCACCTCTTGTGCCCATTCCCTCTGCTCCTCCTCCTTCCCACCCCTTTCACTATCTCCCTTAGTTTTCCTTTTCCCCCAATGTACCTTAAAAACAATGTTCTCTTCCCAGCGCTAACCTCCACTATTCTCAGCTTTGTCTCTGCTTTTTCTTACTGTTATGTCCTCAAAAAGATTTTTCCGATATTCCTCCCAGCTGGCCTTGCTGTGGTTGCGCCCCCCCCCCCGCATTTTCAGATAACATTGTTACCCTTACTGCCTCCCCCAACCCTCTGGAGAATCAAATCAGCTTTTTGTTCTTCCAGATCAAGCCTCATGCATGAGATGCCATCACCTGCATTATGCCATTCTTTATGATATCCCATTTGGCTTCTGCCTCTTCTGTGCCTTCTACCCCCACACCCAACAGCTTATCACTCAGAATTTTCCTCATCTTGCAGAAGTCCACCCTTCCAAAGTCCAGGACCACCATTTCTGAACTGGACTGATGTGTTCCTGTAGTCATAATGACCCACACTATACTGTGGTCACCGGACCCCAGTGATTCCTTAATCGTTACTTGTCTGTCTCCACATCTGACAGAACCAGATCAAGGGTGGACCCCTCTCTAGCTGGTTCCCTGTAGACCAGTTTTCCTCCCCTCCTTTCTCAGTCAGCCCCCATCTGCCTTATTAGTCCCCCCAGCCCTGTCACTCCCATTCACGGCCGAATGAACCCAGGTCCTCCACAGACCTTGCACCACTGACTACACACCTCCCAAGATCTGAACTGGGCTCTGGGGGTGTTATGGAGCCCCAAAGACCCTATCATGGGGGGGGGTCCATGGGAGATTCCCAGGGAGATGTAAGCCCTACAGAAGCTGGGTGACAGGACTGGGAATACCAGGCTGGAGGGGGGCCAGTTAGGTAGAAAAAAAAGAGAAATAAATGATGAAAAAACTGGACAGAAGCAGAACTCCACTACACTTATTTCTTTGTTTTTGTTCACCAGGTAAGTGCACTAGGCAAACGAGATGTTACACCTCAGCTGAGGTAGTCTGGGTGTTAATAAACCGCAAATTAATAAAAGAAAAACTTGCCCTGCATTCCCGCTCCCCAATCACGTTCCAAGAACAGACCCATACCCACAACCAGGAAGAGGGAATCGACCCCACAATTGTCCACCTTGAGGAGATCCTGCGGTAAACACTATCCTACCATTCCTTAACCTCCACAAGACATTTGTACCTGGTGTCTGGAAATTGAGTGCAGCCAGCTGACAGCCACAGATCCACATGGGCAAGGGGTCATAGTTGGAAGAGTCCAGCCGCTGGCCCTTGGGGTAGATTCGGCTGAGCTGCCGTCGATTGTACTGTAGGAACTTCTTGCCTTTGCTCCGGTTAGCATACTTCTCCGCCTTTGTTTCTGGGAAGGAGGACATGTCCCGGTAATAGGCTTTGTCAGTGCCAATCTCTGTGGAACAGAAAGAGAGAGGGAGAGAGATCTCAGACAGTAACTAACATGCTTCTTTTTGTGACCTAGGCTACCAAACTTATTTACTGAGTGGCTTAATGGATAAAGCACTGGGGGGACCTAGGTTTGAAATGTGTAAACTCACAAGTCATATGAGTTTGGTGACCCAAGTTCTGTTCATAGACAGCAGCAGCTTACTGAAATTTAAAGTTTTTTATTGTTTTATAGTAAACCACATTACAAAGGACATGCACTGGAGAAATAGCATTCAGACTTGACACACTAACTAATCCACCCTACCCCTCCCCACCCAATCCACCCTTGCAGTGTGACCCCAATGCATGTCCAGATACAGCGTATGCTAGAGTTAGACATATGGAGAGTCAGTACAGGTTACAGCAGTTAATGTAAATATAGAGCATATAGTTTGCCCCACTTTGTATCGAATAGTTTAATTCTGTTATGGGAGCTGGCAATTAGACGTTCAGTCTTGAAACATGATGAAAGTTTGTTCACCCATTCATTGTAAGTAATAGTGAGTTGACCATAGGGAGGAAACTTTACAACAGTGCCAGAATATATGCAGGAGATTGCCTTCAAAGAGTTCACACCTTGAGCAGATGAAGGAAGGGAGACAGCCCATTCTGGCCAGTTTGACTGGGGTATAACACATGTCATTAATTATATGGTACTGAGTAAGTCTAAACCTGTCCTGGGAATTGTATAAATATAGGTCCTTCCAAATTCTTGGCCAGTCAAAATTTACCTCAGGTAGGAGAGATTCCCAGACCCTGGAGCCTGGAAGAGGTTCGGTGTGATTAATAGTTAGGAGACAGGAGTATAAAAGGGAAATAGCATGTGGTTTGGGGGCTAATGTCTTAAATTGGTCCAGAATGGGGCCTAGAATGGAGGGCTTATGTGAAGTACCAAATAACTGACCAACCAGATGTCTAAGCTGGAAAATTTTAAAGATATGTACTCAATTTATACCAAATATTTGAAGGATATCTGGAGAGGAGAGGAGAGGAGAGGAGAAGAGAGAGTCTTGACAGTATAATTGAGCTATTATAACATCTTTTAGCTGTGGTAGCCAGCCAGGAGTTAAACACATACCCCCATCCTGATATTAGGATTTAATGTAATGGATTGAGCAAAGTCTGTTTGAGGTAGGAATTTAGGGAAGGTGCAAAACTGGTAAAAAAAACTTTTAAGGAGGTGGCAATACTGAGTGACAGATCGAGAGAGACAGGGATTTGAAAGGAAGACAGAAGACCGTTGGAGTGGTTAAATTGAGGGACCTGAGAGTCAGGTTCTCGGTATGCAGCCAAGTAGGAGTGTGCTCCTCCTCGGAGTCCAAAAGCCATCTTCCGCATTTGGAGAGGTGGCTGGCCCAGTAGTAGAGGAGGAGGTTAGGAAGGCGAAGCCCACCCATTCTTTGGGGAGACTTAGCTTGAGGAAAGAACATCTAGGTTGTTTATTTAACCAGATAAAATTGGAGATAAGGGAGTGAATATGTTGAAAAAAGGAAAGAGGAAGCCAGAGATTGAGCATATTGAGGGGATAGAAAAGCCTAGGAAGAATATTCATCTTAATAATGTTTATACACCCCCATAAAGAAAGCGGGAGAAATTTCCATCTCTGAAGATCCTGTTGAATGTGCACCACCAGGTCATCTACGTTTAGTTTCCTAATGAGGGCAGAATCCGTAGTCAAACTTATAACCAGATATTTAAAAGATTTTGGGGCCCATTTCATACCGAATTGGGAAAAGTCAGCTTTGTGAGTGTAGTGATTAAGAGGAAAAATCTCAGTTTTATTAAGATTCAATTTATAGTTTGAGAGATAACTAAATTGTGAAATCACATTAAGTGTGTGCTCAAGGGAAGTAACAGGTTGCTCTAGATGAAGGAGAATGTCATCTACATAAACTGAGAGTGATGAGGTACAGTCTTGTATAAGGATACCATGTATCTGGGGGGCCAGTTTGATATATCTCAATAGGGGCTCCAAGTATAAATTAAAGAGGAAGGGCGATAAGGGGCAGCCTTGTCTGGTGCCAGTAAAAAGAGAGAAACAAGTAGAGAAAACCCCATTACAATATATCTTGGCCGAGGGAGATGAGTATATGGCCTGAATCCATCAGATGAAAGTGTGCGGAAAGCCCATTTTCTGTAGAGTTGACCAGAGAAATGTTCAGTCAACTCTATCGAAGGCTTTCTCCACATCTAAGGAAATCAGTGCCATGGAGGAGGAAGAGGACCAAGTGGCCCTGAATATATGTGTTAACTTCCTTAGGTGATCAGTAGGGGATCTGCCAGGAACAAAGCCTACTTGTTCTGGACTCAGAAGGTACAACCAGACCTTCCTGATCCATAAGGAAAGTATTTTAGTAATAATTTTGAATCATAATTTAGAAAGGAAATGGGGCGGTAGCTTGCGGGGTCTGTGTGGGGTTTATCAGGCTTGAGAAGAAGGACAATGGTGGCTTCTAATAGAAAGGGATCAAGGGTGTCAGCAGTGAGCATGTATCGGTATGGCCTGAGTGGTAAAGGAGACGGTTCCTTAGAGAAGGTTCTATAAAAATTAGAAGGGAAGCCGTCCAGCCCTGGAGCTTTGTCCAACAATAGACTGGAAATAGCCTCCTCCACTTCTGACAGGGAGATGGTAGAAGATAGAACCTCTTAGTGGTGGGCAAGGAGACACGGGAGATCAGCCAAGTCTAAATAGGCTTCTGTTTCCTGAGAAGATGGAGGGGAAGAGGGCTTACTATAGAGGGAACTGTAGAACTCTTTAAACACTAGGGCTATTCCTTGGGGGGAGGTCCTAGTGGAACCGTCCGGGGCCTGGATGAAGGGGATTAACCTGGAGCCTTCTAATTTGCACAGACGAAGAGTCAGGAGCCTACCAGCTTTCTTACCCTGTTCTACATACTTAGCTCGAGTTTTTAAGATGGTGTATTCGGCTTTATCCCTTAATAAACTGGCGTATGAGTTTTTTAAAGAGAGAAGAGTTTCCAGAGTTTGGGGCAAGGTATCTGAAGAAAAAGAGAGCTCAGCTGCCCTGATTTGTGTTAGGAGAGATAGGGCTTCAGTTTCCCTTCGCCTCTTCCTTCTGGAGGCAAACTTAATAAATTCCCCTCGGAGGTAACACTTGAGTGCACACCATTCACACCAGTTATTATCCCTCTGTACAGACAGTTGGTGAGACCCCATCTGGAGTACTGCGTGCAGTTCTGGAGACCCAATCTCCGCAAAGACATAGACAGGATGGAGGCTGTCCAGAGGAGGGCAACTAAAATGGTACAAGGTCTGCACCGGAAGACATATGAAGAGAGACTTAAGGAGCTGAATATGTATAGCCTCGAGGAAAGAAGGGAGAGGGGGGACATGATAGAAACTTTCAAGTACCTCAAGGGAATCAACAAAGTCCAAGAGGGTAGCATCTTTCAAAAAAAGAGGTGTGCAAGAACAAGGGGCACAATTTGAAGATAGAAGGAGGGCGGCTAGAGGTAATTTAAGGAAATATTTTTCACAGAGAGGGTTGTGGATGCATGGAACGGCCTTCCGAGGAGGTTGTGGAGTCAAAAAACAGTGGTGGAATTCAAGCATGCATGGGACAGTCATAAGGCAATTCGGGGGGGGGGGTAGGAAGAAGTAGGCTGCTGGTTAACTAGGATCTGCAGCTTATCTATTAGGTAGGGAAATGGGCAGACTGGGTGGGCCAAGCGGTCCTTATCTGCCGTCAAAATCTATGTTTCTATGTTTCATTCCAGGTCTTCTCTTTGAACAGACCCTTTGTTTGTGTCATTGAAAGTTTGTATTATGGATTGGACATTGGTGATAACAGAATTGTCTTTTAACAGTTGAGTGTTTAGCTTCCAAACTGTATCTTTTTGAATGTCAGGATCAGGGAAGAGGATTAACCAAGCTACTGAATGGTCCAATAGAACGACTGGTTCCATCCCAGCATGGGAAAGACTAGTCAGAAGAGGAAGACTGATTAATACGTAATCAAGCCTAGACCAGGACTGATGGATACTAGAGTAACAGGAGTAGAGGCGGTGAGTGGGGTAAAGAATACGCCAAGGATCGCAGAGACCTAGGAGGTCTGTGAAATCTCTCAAAGGAGGTTTTAGGGGTGTGTAGGACCTATCCAAGTCCTGTGTAGGAGGAATATTCTAATCCACTCCTAAAATAAGAGGGGTAGGTAGAAAAGATGAAAGTCTGTTAGCTAAGTCCATAAGAAACGAAGGATCACCCCCTACTGGGCCATATATACAGCCTAAAACAACTTTGGTATGGGAAAGGGAACCCTAAACCAGGATAAATCTGCCCCCTGGATCCACCGTGATAGAGCTGGTTTGGAAGGGAGTGTTACCCATTACCAGTATGGGCACACCTCTGCTCGAGGAAGAGCCTCCAGAGGCAAAAACCTGAGCGACCCCTTGCCGGGGCAGCCAGAAAGCCTCTTTTGCCAACAAGTGGGTTTCCTGTAGAAAGATAATATTGGGGTGAAGTAGGGCACAGTGTAGCAGCAGCTTACATCACAAAATGTTCTCCCCACAGTTTGGCATAATTGATCCGTTCATCACCAGAGAGGCCCCATACCTCCTATACTCATTAGTAATAATAACCAATCTTAAAGGTGACCTGTAAAGTAGCTATGCAGCCCACTCCCGTCCCCACATACCTTATAATACTGCTTCAGGAGTCGGGGTTGCATAAATCATTATTTTTAATCCATAGGTGAAATTTTAATAAACTGCTGAAACTTTCAGCCAAATGTGGAAGCGTTGCGCAAGTCCCGACTGAGCGCATGCAATTGCTCATGGGTATTCCACCCATTTAGGGACGTCGCTCCCACCACTGCTCTTATTACAGTAGCAGTGGAGGTAATTTATTATACTTATTTTATGGCTTCCATGGAGGTATTGATACTTGTAATGTTACCTACAGCAGCACCTGAATAGGCTGTTTTTACTATATTGATTGCTTTTTACCCAACTGTTCACTTAGCCTAACCTTTCTTTCCTGGAAAAACAAATACAATAAAATGTGCCAAATAATTCAGAAATAATATTTTACATTTGTTTTGTAACCTTTTTCTAATACTTCCCTGCATGAACATTCCTTCACTCACCCCAAATGCCCATGGGCTAACTGCACCTCTGCAGTGGTCACCACTGAACCATTAACCGTAAGTCACCACTTAAACCCCGCCTCTTTTTTCCCCCATGAACCCCCAGTACGGGGCCACCTCCAGGTGGGGCCCCCTTCATGGTCAGCTTTCAGTAACTTGCTACTTCCCTAAGAGGAGACATGATCAGGAGGGAAGTAGTAGGGGCACACGTTCTGGGTACCCACACTGGGTGGCTGAAGGGTTGGGCTTCAACTGTTGAAGGGTCAAAGTTTTTACACTTTTTCTTCCTGTTCTCACCCCTTGAGGATGCTGGGGTACCTGCATGGCCCAGTAGCGGTACACTCTTCGTTACTCCTCATATCAACCCCTGGTAAAAAGGAGGGGTATCTCATCTAATGAAGGTAAACGGCAATGTAAAATCTCACATAGAAACACAGAGACATTGAATTTGATGGCAGATGAGGACTGCTTGGCCCACCTAGTATGCCCATTTCCCCCTACCTGTTTCATATACCGCAGATCCTAAATAATCTGCAGCTAACCCTCTCTCTTCTATCGCTAGAGTTCCTTTATGTCTGTCCCATGAGTTTTTGAATTCCCTTACTGTTTTTGGCCCTACAACCTCTGCTGGGAGGCTATTCCATGGATCCACCACCCTTTCAGGGAAAAAATACTTTCTCACATTACCCTAAGTCTACCCCCCCCCCTCCCATTTTGATATCATGGCCCCCTGTTCTGGAACATCTATTTTTTTCCATATATATTTTATGATTTTTCTCCCTGTTTTCCTTATTCACATTCTCGGTTGTGCATGTGCATATGAAGGCATGTGCCGCATACAGTTGAACATCCTCTCATAACTTGCTGCCTCCCACTTATACTTAGCCACCGGACCTCCACCCGGTGGCAGCAGAACTATGGGAAAGGGGTGGCGACGACCACTCTGAGAAAGGAGAGCTGCCCAACGGCTGCTCAATCCTGCTCTCCCCTTCCCCCCCATGCCGACTCCCCGATGACCCAAGTCTGTTTGCAAATGCAGGTCGCCGGTATGACGAGAGGTAAGGCGTCCAGCACATCAGCCCTCTACAGCACCAAGCCGGTCTTTTTTTTTTAAAGATGCTACTCTCTTTTACCTTATTTACATCTTTGAGGTATTTGAAAGTCTCCATCATACCCTCCCCGTGCTCTCCTCAGGAATACATACCAAGATCCTCCAGTCTCCCCGCATATGTCTTTTGGTTCAGACCCTGTACTACATTTGTCACCCTTCCCTGAACTGCTTCTGCTCTGTCTCTGTCCTTCCAAAGATGCGGCCTCCAGAACTGGACACAGTACTCTAGATGAGGTCTCACCTATGTTCTATACAGTAGCATCACTACCTCCTTCCTTCTGCTGGAGATACTTCTCCCTATGCACCCCAGCATTCCACTGGCTCTCCTTATAGCCTTCTCACATTGCTTGGTAACCTTTAGATCATCAGACATGATTACTCCCAGGTCCCTTTCCTGTTTGGTGGCTGTCAGTACCTCTCCGCCCCCCCCACCCCCATCATGTACTTCTCAGCTGCATTTCTGTGCCCCAAGTGCATAGTCTTGTACTTGTTTAATATGGGACAGCATCTCCACTGTGTGGGACAGAGGGGAAACCTGGGTAGTAAAAGAGAGATGTCCCATCATATGATAGACAACATACAGGTATAAATATATCTGTGCAATGTGGGACAGCACCTGTTCTGTGTAGAACTGAGGGAAACCTGGGTGGTGAAAAAAATTAAAAAAAGAATCCCATCTTATGATGCACAGTAGAGCGGTATAAATCTAACAGTGCAATGTGGAACACCCCCTTTCTGCAGGGGACAGAGGAGTACCCTGGATAGTATAAAACAGGGATGTCCCGCCTAATAAGGGAAAATAGAGGTATGAATCCCACTGCGACTGTGGACAGCACTTCCCTTGGGTGGAGCCAATGGGAACCCTGGGTGGTAAAACTGCTGTCTAATTAAGTGATTCCACTGTGAAATGTGTGGCATCACCCCCCTCCACCTTGTGTGGGACAGAGGGGAACATGAACTTGATTAAAAGAAATGTCTAACCAGAAAGCTGTGAGCTGCAGATGACTTTCACTTACTTTCTTCATCAAAGGGAACCGGTCGGCAATAAACCACCAACTCAGACAACTCCAGTGCAATCTTCTTCCGCCGCTCCATGTTCTTTCCTTCCTGCATCTGTTTAAAAGAACAAAGAAGCAGAGACTCCTGAAACCCACTGGCAGCTCTTGAAGTATCTGACTAATGCAGAGAAAGGAACAGTTGAAGGGAGTTACCATACATCTGAAGAGAAACACCGAATCTGACGGCAGATAAGTACTGCTTGGCCCACCTAGCCTGCCTGTTTTCCCTACCTACTGTATCACCGCAGACCCTACTTGATCACCAGCTTATCCTCCCCTCCCCACTGTCTTACCATTAAGGTTCCCTTATGCCTATCCCATGCTTTCTTGAACCCTGTTACAGTTTTTGCCTCCACCACCTCTGCTGGAGACTGTTCCAGGCATTCACCACCCTCTCTGTGAAGAAGTACTTCCTCACATCTCCCCTGAGTCTGTCCCCCTCCAGCTTTATAGCAGGACCCCATGTCCTTGAGCATCTTTCTTCTGAAAGATGTTTCCCTCTTGAACCTTGTTTGTTCCTGTGAGGTATCTGAAAGTTTTATCATATCCCCTCTCTCCCTCAGTTCCTCCAGTGTATACATATTAAGGTCCTTCAGTCTTTCCTCACAGGGCTTTTGATGCGGACCCTGCACCATTTTGGTTGCCCTCCTCTGGACCATCTCTACTCTTTCAATGTCCTTCTGGAAATAAGGTCTTCAAAACTGGACACAGTACTCCAGGTGAGGTCTCACTAGTGATCTATACAGGGGCAGCACCACCTCCTTCTTTCTGCTGGTGATCCCCCTCCCTATGCACCCCAGCATCCCGCTAGCTCTCCTGACTGCCTTATCACACTACCTAGCCACCTTCTTTTACAATCGTATTTTTTATTGAGCTTTTTTTCCATTCAGGACAGGTAATACAACAATAGGCTTCATCTTTTTGTTACTTTCATTTGTTATCAGCAGTTTGAGGTTTACTTATACTGTACATATATCACAAAGTTCAGGTAATAGATTAATGTTAGGCAGATTCACAAAGATTTGTGCAGAGTAAAACAAAATTGCCAGAATAATATACATTTTTTGTACATCTAGTTGTTTTCTGAGGTCAAGGTTAATAGTACTAGGGTATGGGGTGGAGGGTGGGGGCACCATTTCAGATCCTGCATCTCATTAGTATTGGGTTGTGTTTCTCCCTTTGTGTTCTGCTTTAGGGCACAAAGTCGGGATAATGGTCCACTTGATAGTTTATCCATGGTCTCCATTTAATATCAAAGCTTTTAAGACGGGAGGTCATTCTAGCTGATAAACGCTCCAGGTTGTACATCTCATAGGATGTTTTCTGACAACCTTCTTCTGAAGGGATGGTGGTTGTGCACCACAATTTGGTAATTGTTTTTTTGCAGCCATTATAAAGATGACAGCCTGCTTAAAAAGATTCTTGGGGGTCTTAACTCCTCGTGGGGGTGTCGCTGTAAGGACATAGGCTGGGGTATAAAGCTCGGGGGAGCTGGAAATCTCTTTAATTTTATCTAATACTTCTTCTCAGAAGCGTTTTAATTGCAGACATGTCCACATTATGTGTATTATATTTGCCTGTTTATGGCCACAGCCTCTCCAGCATACACCCCGTTCAGGTCTCATGAATTCTGCCGTGATATCAGGGGTGCGAAAAAATCTGACCCTTGTCTTCCAGGCAAATTCCTTCTCAATCAGTGGAAGTAGAGACTTTCTACGAGGGTAGGGCAGTAGCTTCCCACATTTCCTTATCTAACTCCTCCCCAAGTTCCCTAGACCACTTTTGCCTAATATAGTCGAGGTTATCTGTAGGGTATTGTTGGAAGATTTTATATAATATGCTTATAACATGTCCAGTTTCTATGCCTTTAAGACAGGATATCACCAGAAATATCATACCACATGAGGAATCTATTATTTCTATTAAATTCTGTTCATAAGCCTGTAGAAGACTTTTAAGGTGAAGGTAGTGAGGCTGTGCCCCATTTGGTAGTTTATAAATTGTTTGTGTAGTCATAAAGGATGATATGCCAGTGGGCGTGACAAGCTGCCAAACATAGCGGAGTTCATGCCCGGATCAACTCCTAACCACTTCCAGAAGTTGCTTAGGGAGGTGGAGGGTATCCTGTGTAAGGTCCCTCAGGTATAATTGTTCACTGGTCTTGAGGTGTTTATACCGGAATTGTACCCAGTGTTGAAGTGGCTCTGCTGAGACAGTGGCGTATTGATTTAAGGGTACACAACTCGGTGGATTTCCCAGTAGGCAGGGGGCTAGGTCAGTTGTTCCCATTAGCATTCTCTCTAATATTTTCCAGTGGGCGTGGTAGCCACTGGTTAAGAGATTTCAGAGGGTTCGAATGTGCGCTACTTTAGCGTAGAGTAGCATATCAGGAAGGCTGAGGCCTCCCCTGTCCCTGGGTAGTTGTAGTAAAGTAAATCTTACTCTTGACGGCTTACCTCTCCAGAGAAATTGGGATATTAGTTTATTCCAAGATTGAAAATATACTTTTGTGGGGGTTATAGGGAGCATATGTAAGAAGAAGAGGAAGAGAAGTCTGGGGAGAATATTCTGTTGGGCTGTTTTGACACGGCTGAAAAAACTCAGAGATTGTTGTGTCCATTTTGCAAGGCCCGCAGCTATCTGCTGAGTGACTGGCTCATAGTTGACTAGATCTAGTTGGTGAAGGTTGTATAGTATTTTAATTCAGAGATATCTCCTCGCTACCCTATTCTACCTGAAAGGATAGCGTGTCTTTAAAGTTAGGGAAGGCCTGTAAAAAAAACTTAAGGACTTCAATTTTTGATTCATTTAACCTGTAGCCTGTTATTTGCCCAAATGTGGTTAATTGGAACCACACCGCTGGTATGGATGTTTCATGGGATGTCAGGGTTAACAGGATATCATCTGCAAATAGAGTTATCTTGTGTGTTTGTTCTTTGATTAGTATCTCCTTTATATCTGGGGAGTGCCAAATTGCGATTGCTAGTGGTTCAAGGTAAAGGGCAAATAGTAGAAGGGATGGCAAACATCCCTGATGAGTTCCTCAGGAAAGGGGGGAATGGTTCAGAAAGTGAGCCATCAAGTTTTAAATAGGCTTGGGGGTTCTCATACATACTTGTGATCTAGCTTATAAATTTATCAGGAAAGCCAAAGTGTTTCGTCGTCTCCCAGAGAAACAGCCATGAGACTCTATCAAATGCCTTCTTGGCATCAGGTCCGAGAAGGACAGTCAGGGTCCCATGCTGTGCCATATGCTCAAAGAGTAGCAGGACCCAGCGTACTGCATCATGTGCCTGGTGCTTTTTTATGAAACGCACTTGGTCTGCATTGATAAGATGTGGTGGCTAGTCCTCAACTCTGTGGGCCACGACAGACATGAAAAGTTTGTAGTCACAATTTAACTTAGAGATGGGATGATATGAGGCTGGGCGTCAGGAGTCTTTCTGAGGTTTAGGGATGGCCACTATCTCAGCGTACCTCCAGGAGGGAGGAGGGTGATGCCCTTGTTGTATGTCTAATAAGGCCAGGAGTAGGAAGGGGATCAATAATTGTTTTAATTTTTTGTAGAATTCAGCTGGATAGCCATCTGGGCTTAGTGCCTTCAAGAGTTTAAATTGGCCCATTGCTAAATAGAGTTCCTCCACTGTGATTGGGGCTAAAAGGGTTTGAGCTTGTTGATCCAATAGCTTTGGTATGGAGAGGCTTGTTAAGTAGGTATCTGTTTGTTGGAGGGAGAGGTGAGCATCTTCTGCATAAAGGTCTTTATAATATTGTGCCATTGCTTTTCTAATCGCTAAGAGGTGATGTAGGAGGCAGCCCGAGGTGGGGTCAATTATATATGTAACCAGGGTTTGGGTTCATGCTCCCCGTAATTGTTTAGGCAGGGTCCTCACCCCCGTGCTCCCACCTCCTAATATTTCAGTTTTGGGTAAAGTAATTGTTGCTCAATTTTCTGGTCTAATATTTTCTTTATTTTTTGTTTGGTTATATGTAACTGCATCTGTATGGACGTGTCTCCCTGTCTCTTTCCTGTTTAGTAGACATTGTTGTAAATCTGTCAGCTGACTTAGTAGCTCAGTCATCAGCTTGTTTCTTTTGCCTCTTCTTATGTGTTGAATATTTAATAATTTCCCCTCTTAACACTGTCTTTAGTATGTCCCATTTTATTCTGTTAGTTACCTCAATTCCGTTGTTATCTGATATTATTTTGGGGATAGAGTTTTTAATCAAATCCAGAAATTCTGGGTCATGTAAGTGTGCCAAATTGAGATGCCAGAAAGCATTCTTTAGTGTTTTACCGAGGGTAAGTTTGGCATAGACTGGCGAATGGTCAGAAAGGATAGTGGCACCATGATAGATATCCTGGACTGAGTCCAGGTGTTCCATCATGGAAAAGATGTAGTCGAGTCTGGACCAACTATGGGTTTTCGGTGAGTGATAAGTGAAGGCCTTTGCTGTTGGGAAAAAATGTCTCCACAAGTCACAGAGGCCCATTTCTGGTAACTGTTTCCATAAGAATTTTTGGAGAGGGGTAATTCTGTGTATAGCGAGGGGATTAGCATCTAGGATGGGGTCTAAGGTTGTATTGAGATCTCCTCCGACAATCAGCTGTCCCTGGTGTGGGGAAAGAAGGTTGTCAAAGAATTTCCTGGCCACCTTCGGGGGTGTGGCTGGGGGCAGATATACTGAGATCAGGGTTACCCGAGTCAAGAAGAGCTTCCCTGTGGCTATTATATATATCTCCCTTCCTTATCAGCTATCTGATTTTGGAGAGTAAAAGGGACCCCCCCTTAGGATTAGTATTGCTGTCCCTCTACACCTGCCTGAACTGTGGGAGGAGCACAGTACTGAGGGGAATCCCAATGACTCATATTTTGCATGCTCAGGCTGCAAGAGATGTGTTTCCTGGAGAAAGATTAGGTCAGGTTTTTCTGTTCTTTGAAATTTCTTTAGTCTAGAGCATTTTATGGGATTATGTATCCCGTTGATGCTCATAGAAAGGATAAGAGATGCATTATCCATTATATAGGAACATATAATGAGGGTCAAGTGTGAGTAGTGTCCCTCCCTCTGAACCCAAAGGTTATGTATACCATGAGTCTGCAGCATATATTTCTAAACTAGAGTATGCAGCTCTGAAAGCATAAACCTAAACATGATAACCAGTTCGGGCCTGTTGCTAAGGTTAGAGACTGAAGCAAGTGTTAGAGATGGAGTTAATCCGTGGCCCATTTCTTCACAGTATAGTATACAAAAATAGTACTTCTGTAAAAGAGAATTTTGCTGGCAAGTCCTACTTATTCCTATAGAAGTCATATATCGAACAGTTTCTACCAACAAACTTTTGTCAGCCAATGTAGCATTATAACAGTAAATAACATTTGACAAAGAACCAGTAAGTAAAAGCAAACATGTGGATGGGTCTTGTCCAACATGCCCAGCAATTATTATAGCTGGGTGCTTCATAGAGGTGAACAAAATGGTGACTTCAAAGGTAGGGGAAGGCCTATTTGCCTTCCCTATGGTACCCTTAGTAGTGTGTTGTATAGTATACCTTCACTTGGGTAAGGGGGTATGTCCAGTTAGATAAAATCCCCAAGCCCCCTGAGGGCAATAGCTGCCCCAAATAAAGTAGGTAAATACAAATAGGAACCAAATTAGGGAAATTGAGTTGTTTATGCCCAGTAATAGTGCTCTCACGCTGGAGACCAGTGTTAAGATTGGAGTCTCCTTATTCTACCCTCTGGAGAAAATTAACACCTGGGTTCTTAGGGTGTGTTACTGTGCTGCCAGGTCTGACTCCAATAGGAGCTCAGTTATAATCTGCCTGGTGAGATGGGTAGTAGTGAGGCATCTGAATAGTGAGGGAAAGTATCTGGTTGTAGAAATAAAGCGTATACATTAGTTCAAGTTCCTATGCACCCCCCCAACCATCATGCTCTACTTTACAATGTGGGTGTCATATCCCTGCCTAATATGTGGTATACATCCCATTTTCTTGATTTTTTAAGTTTCAATGTTTTGTAGGTAGTCCTTTATAGTCTACAGCTTAGCTAGTAAGCGTTTGTCTTAGAAGTAGGTCTGAGTCAGTAACCAGCAAACAAGTGGAGGGCAGCAAAGTTGCGGTTATTTTAAAAAACATTGATGCAATTCTGAAAACCTTAGTTGGATCTGCTAGCTATTGACGGTTCCATAGTCCCTGCCACAGATCGGTAAATGATGCAAGTGATGTTAGCTTGAAGGGGTGTAATATTGGGGGGCAATGACAAACGTGCACTCCGCTCCGACAAGTGACCTGCTCTATCCAGTTATAGAGGGCATACAGAGTGTATAGTCATGCGGCCAGCGTCTATCTAGGAAGCTAAATTCTTCCTACCCCCAGGTGCTAGACAACTTTCCTACCTGCAGGTAGTTGAGAGTTTGAGACAGAGGAATGTTTAAAGGTAGTTCATGTCTGATGCACAGCAGATGGTCTGTGATATGCCAATGGGTGTTGCTTTAGGTCTTGAGGAGTATTTTGAGTATCAGATTGTGCCTGCGAGGACTTCCCAGGGGTCTGCCAGCGTGATGGATGTAAGTCAGTGGAAGTGGATCTCATATTATGCTCTGGAAATACTATTCCTTGTCTGAGTAAGTCCTCTTTAGCCTCCTGTACAGATGTGTACTCTTTCTTCCTTCCTTCCTGCCAGGAGGATGACAACCAATTTCACATGGCAGGAGTTTGTGAATTTGATTTCTGTAGCTTTAAGAGTGGGAAGCAGAGGGACATATGCTCGGCGTTGTCTCATCATTTTAGAAGCATAATCATAGTCCATGTAGAAGTGTTGTTGTCTGTAGTAGATGTTTTGTTTTTGCCATGCCTTAGTGAGTAGCAGTTCCTTAAGAGCGTAACTCTGAAAGTGCACTATATTCGATCTGGGGGAAGCCTTTGGAGATGTGGGCTTAGGCGCCAATGCGCGATGGACTCGCTCCAAATCCAACACCACGTCCTGAGGGAGTTCTAAGGCTGTGTGCAGTAATGCAGAAACAAAATCTTTAATGTCTGTACCTTCAGAGCCTTCTGGAATACAATAGAGCTGTATGTTCTCTCTACGAGCTCTTTTTTCTGCATCTTCTTGTCTAGATTCAATCAGATCTTGGTGGGCCTGTAACTGTTAGACTACGGATTCCAGGTTGTCCACTTGGTTCTCTGTGGCCGTTACCTGGCATTCCATATCGTCTGCCCTTTGTTCAAGTTGGATTACATCCTTCCTTAACTCGCCATATAGTTGTTTAACTTCAGCCCTGAATGAACAAAGTTCTGTGTAGATCATGTCAAGCCTCACTTTATTATTTTAATTTTTAGGAGTGTGGCCTGTTGATATGGAGCCTTTGCCAAGAAATGTTGCGGCTTGCGACTTTCTGGTTTCAGCGTCGGAGGTCTCCGACAGCGTTCCTTCTACAGCTTCAGCCACCTCCGATTTTTCTTGAGTAAGTACCTGCTGATTATTTTTGGTACCCCTCAGCATTACCAGATATCGTTTTTTTTATAGTTGTGTCTTGTTGTGCGGGGTGTTCATCCAGAGAGTTTTGTGGAGCTCTATGAGTAAGCGACCATTACCTCCAAGGTGGAACTGGAAGTCCTCCAATAGATCACTACTTGTCTACTTTAAGGTCATTAGATATGATAACTCCCAGGTCTCTTTCCTGTTTAGTGGTTGTAAATACCTCTCCTCCCATTTTTACTCCTCCCCTGGGCCTCTGTGCCCCAGGTGCATGATTTTGCACTTTTTTGCATTGATGTCCAATTGCCATACCCTTGATCACTCCTCTAACCTTTTTAGACCCCCCTCAATTTTTCCACCCCCTTATGGAGTGTCTACCCTGTTGCAGATTTTAGTGTCATCTGCAAACAGGCAAACCTTTTCCTCCATCCCCTCTACAATGTCACTAATAAAGACACTGAAGAGCACCAATCCCAGCACAGATCCCTGAGGTACCCCACTGGTCAACTTCCCTTCCTCGGAGTGAACACCGTTTACCACCACCCTCCGTCTCCTGACCCTTAGCCAATTTCTTACCCTGTTTACCACCTTTGGTCCCACACCTAGGCTACCCAGCTTGCTTACTGATCTCCTATGTGAGATGGTGTCAAAGACCTTGCTGAAATCCAAGTAGGCCACATCCACCGCTCCAACCTGATCCAATTCCCCTGGTCACCCAGTCAAAGAAATCTAATAGATTTGTTTGACAAGACACCCCCCCAATGAATCCATGCTGTCTCGTGTCCAGTAAGTCACCGGATTCAAGATATTCCACTATCCTTTCCTTCAGCAGAGATTCCAATAATTTCCTCACCACCGAAGTAAGGCTGACTGGCCTGTAGTTGCCGGTCTCCTCCCTACTACCACTTTTGTGAAGTGGGACTACATCTGCCCTCCTCCATTCCCCAGGAACCTCTCCCATTTCCAGTGAGTGGTTGAACAGGACTGTCAGAGGTGCAGCCAGCACCTCCCTGAGTTATCTCAGTATCCTTGGATGTACCCCATCTGGCCCCATTGCCTTATTTACTTTCAGAATTACGAGTTCCTTCAGGACTTTCTCCTTGATAAATGGACTAGTGTCCACTTCCCTTCCTTCGAGGCTCCTGTCACCTTTCTGTGGCTTCTCTATGTTTCTCCTTCCCCTTCTTTTCTGAACACTGAACAAAAGTATTTGTTCAAGAAGTCTGCTTTTTTCCTGGTCCCCCTCCTTTTCTTCTTAGTCTTACAATCCCTCCCCTCGTCTTTCTCTTTTTGCTTACATACCTAAAAAAATGTCTTGTCCCCTTTGTTTACTTCCTGGGCTGTTTTCCCCATAAAAGCCATAAATTAATCAAGGAGGCCGAGTTAAGTAGAAAGCCATGATGGGGGATAGGCTACCGTCAAGTCATCCCAACACCGTGCACCTAACAACATGAGTCAAATGACAGTACTATTTACCTTGGTGGGGATTATCGAGTAGTATTCCACCCCCATGGTTACCTTGCTGCTGATATTTATTTTTTGTTAATCTGGTAGGTACACTAGACAAATTAATGCCTATTTTCAGGCACGACCAGGGAGAATTATAAAATGTTATATTAAGTGTTATGCATGCAACAATACTAAAAAGTAATCAAATATGGACATATTTATACATTAATGTGACTCACACAAAAAGGACATGGAATACAAGTACAAAAAAAAAAAACAAGGAGAGGAGGAGGCAAAACGAAAAGATGAACACAAGATAGTGAAGTGTGATTCAAATTTAAAAAGTTACAGGAAATATGCACACATAGGCAACCCTAAGAAACCAAAATCTAGGAGAGAAAGGCAAAACAAAATGGAAGAGGGGACACAAAAGGGGAAAGGGGATGGACAGGTTGGGGAAGGGGCAGTAAGAGGGGTACATCCTACACATAATGGGCGCTATGCATGAATGGTGTGGAGCTATGCAAGCGTAACTTGGGTGCAGAGCCACTCTGAACCCATTGTGCCCCCCACGCAGGATGCACAAACGGGGGGCATGCGGACCCACCACACATGATCCCACACAACACTGGGACATTCCAGGGGACTTCCAGCACTACGCGGTATTCACAAACCCGCATAGTGCTGGCCGCATGGGTGCAAAGTGGGGTGCAGGGTACGCCAGGGTAGACCCTGCCGTAACCCCTCTGTGTGCCACCATGGATGCCTCCCACCAGTTGTGAGAGGAATGGGAAACATCCTGCAGTGCCGCCCCAGCCCACGAGGCAGGCCAGGAGGGCTGAGGCAGCTATGCTGCGGCACCGGCAACATGTCTTGTGTCCTGGGGTGTTGGTGCCATGGCAGTGGGGGGGTCCACCGATGGCCTCCAGGGCAACAGCTGCTCCGTGCCGGGGTTGTGGGGGTTCGGTCTCCCAGGCCAGTCTCTCCCTGGTGTGTGGTTGTGTGGGTCCAAGCACCCATAGGGGCTATTCACGACCCAGACCCGTGCCTACCGGTGCAAGGGATCCACACCAGGTTCTGAAACTCCACCTCTGGCCGCCCTGAAGAGTCCTGCACGTCGGGGGGGGGGAGCTGCGGACAGGTGGCCAGTGCTGGTGAATGCCGGCATGGGCGCACCTGTCCACAGGGCACAGGGTTGCGGGCAGGGTACGTGACTTTTCCGCGTACCCTGCCTGCTTCATGCATAGTGCCCATCATATACTTGAGAAATTCACTGGTATTGTCCAACAAATTAGTCCAAAGAAGTCAAGGAGCAGTGGTCCATACCTAGAGGAATCATAGAAGGGAAGAAAAAAAAAAGTAAGAGAATATAAACTTCACTTTCTTGTGTTCATCTTTTCTTTCTGCTTCCTCCTTGTAGTAGTGGTATAGGTCAGGAAGCATAGGCAGACCAGGGAGAAATCGTAACATTTGCAAGTGGCGTTTTATTAAAATAGAAAATAAAATTGCACAGGATAGCTCTTCATACAGGCAGTACAAATAAAAAAGTCCTCAAACTTACTCTCACTCTGGAAAAAACATTGTTCTGCTTTGGACAGGAGCAGTATTCATTGACTTAATGAAAGCTTTTGATCTTGTCGATCACACTCAACTCAAGGCTAAAATGCCCTTCCTTGGCTTCTCCCCCAAAGTAGTAGCCTGGCATGATAGTTACCTTTCTGACAGAAAGCATTTCGGCAAATTCTGCTCTGCTACAGTACCTCTGAACTTTCTATTATCAACATTTGGGTATCTCGGAGCTCTATCCTTGCCCCCCTTCTTTTCTCCATTTTTATTAATGACATATCCCTTCATGCTCCTAACTGCTCTTCCTTACTCTATGCTGACAACTTAGTGCTCTACTATAGTGCTAAGGACATCTCCTACCTTAATACCACTCTCTCTTCAGATTTCCACCATATCCTTGTCTACCTTTTCATGAATAAACTCATACACAGCTCTAGTAAAACTCAATCTATGCTGTTTGGATCTGCTCCAAGACTAAGGAAATGCTCAGGGAAGCTATCTGTCTCAGCCCTTGATGGCATCACCCCTTACCTGTGTAGACTCCTTCAAATATCTGGGCTTTACCCTTGATCCCACTCTTGACTTCGACCTCCACATCACTAGTACCTGCACAGCCATACTTGGTATGGTCTACAGAACTGGCCCTAGCTCCCACCGCCTGGGTTGCTATTGCCCAGGGCATACGTCTCCCTGCTCGCACCTATGGTTCAGTCTCTTATGCAGGGGCTACAAAAGCTAGTCTGCACAAATGGGACACAACATATAATATCATATGCTGCTTTGCCCTGGCCTCCCACTGCCTGCCTCATAACTGCCACCCTTCTGAGAACCTTTACTAGCTCTCCCCCCACAGCAAACCGTTTTTATTCAGTTGGCACCATTATCTACATCTCACACACAGGTACGCCACCTACTCTAGCTCAGATGCTGGTAACACCCTGTGCCCATTATACCCTCTGCTCTGGTGATCAACTCGTTTTCCAAATTCCTAAATGTAAAACAGCAATGGGAGCTCACGCCTTCTCTTACCTTGCCCCCCCCAATACTGGAACTCATTACCAGTTCCCATCCACCTCTCCCCTTTACACTCTAGCTTTAAGCACCAGCTAAGGAGGCACCTCCAAACAACTTACACCTGTACCTGTTTTCATCTCCCCTGAACTCTCCAGTGGAACCCCTCTCACCTTGCTGATCCTACTCTCAGCCTTCAGCTTGTCCCCCTTTGCACTTACTGCTGTCAGACTTAAAACTACTTCTCCTTAATTTGTCCCTCATCCTATCTCCCTTCGTAAATGCTTCTAGCTTCACCTTCCATACTACAGCTAATAGTATGTTTTATCAAATCCTGTCATGCTGTTTGCCACTGTATTGCACTTGGTGATTTGGGTTGTTTTCTTGTGTCTAGCTGATTTGGTTTCTCTTGAGAGACAGAATGTACTGATTGCTAATCTGTATATCTCAAACCACTGAACATTTGTTTAATTGTACAATTACTGTTGTATCATGACACTGATTTGCTTCAGTGTCTCTACCTATTATTAATGGTCACTAATTCTTGTTCTTTGTTGCAAATCATGTTCCTTGTCAATTGTTCTCTCATTATTGATTGTAGTATGCCCTGTACTCTCCCAGGTTATGCCTGACAATAGGCATTTCCTATGTCTAATGCACTTACTCGGTTACCAAAAACAAATAAATAAATTATATCAGATGTCTTTGCCTGGAAGTTCAAACGCTGCATCCTACTGTTTATGTTACATCTCCTGTTTGTTTCACAAAATGTATCAAAACTTAGACACTTTCCTTTCTGAAGCCAGCCTAAAGAGCATATCTATTCTTAAAAGGTTCAACTAAAATAATACATTTTGTCCCAGAGCTGGTTTCCTGTTCATAATTCTATAAACAAGCTCGTGGAAGTCAAAATGCATCTCAAGGTCAACCCCTGTGTTCCAGGTTATCTTTTCTAATAAACCCAATTCTACAATCTTTTTAACAATATAATGATATCCATTTTCAAACCAAGGTATCCCAGTTTCACATAAAGATTCACTTATATTTTTACCACAGAGAAGCAGGGGGAAAATAAAATAAAAACCAGTGAAAGAAGGGAGACAACGGGGAAATTGTGGGACCATCGGAGTGGCCAATTCCTGACTGCCACAAGTAAAATGTGATTGGGCAATCAGACAGGCAAGAGACAGACAAGTGGCAAAATAGGAGAGAACTAAAAAGACCCTTGCTTTTAACTCTCTACATAACAAATGGGACAGGGTCTCCCCCCTCAAGAAGGAACCTTCCCCCCTCAACAGGTTTTCCAAAAAAACAGGTTACTCACTGAAACCCCTTTCCCAAGTAGTTTATGTTTTGTATAATGTCCAACATGCTGGTTGGCTGGTTATACATGAAGTGCTTATAAAGCTTTATGTGCATATTAACCTAAAACAAAGAGTACAGTTACAAAATGAGAGGGCAGTTTTAATATAAGGATAACAAAAGTTTGTGTCGGGGGCGTGGCTAGCAGCCGACAGGATCAGACGCCTTCCTCGCGGTTCCAGACCTATACTACAGTAAAAGTTTTAAACTCAGAATTTATCACTTTGGACTCTGAACTAAATCAATCATCAGTAAACAGCAGTGCTACAGCCTCTCTCGGGACAAACTTAAGTTGACTAGACAATGGGAAGAACCAAAAATGAGTCATACAAAGATCCAGGCCGAGGGAAAGGCCCCACGCCACCTGCTAGTGGTGTCCTGAATGCCACACAGCCTAACGAGAAGTCCGGGGACTTGGAGGTCAAGATAAATGCCATTCTCCAAGCAGTCCAGCAATTAGATCAAAAACTGGATGCTTACAACACCAGACTGACGACTGTAGAAACAAAAGTTATGGCTCTTGAAAAAAATCATTCTGCTCTTAGTTCTACTGTCACAAAAGCAGCTACGGTGACCGATGGAGTATTGAGGGAAAATAAGCTTTTACACACCAGGCTAGAATATCTAGAGAACGGAGCTCGTTCCTGTAACCTCCGTTTTTTGGGCATACCCGAAGGAGTTGAGGGAACTAATTTGGTGAACTACATGCATCAGTTCCTGCAAGACGTTCTAAAATTGGGTATGGAATGTCAGATCATTCGGGCCTACCAAATTACCCCACGTAAGAAGCCTAACAACCCCGAGCTTCCAAGGACTGTTTTGGCGGTAACCACAGGAGTCCATATGCGGGACATTATTCTTCAAAAAGCTAAATCGACAGGGGCTCTTACCCTTCCAGACGGAACAGTAGTGCACTGTTTTCCTGATCTCAGCTACTCAACAAGAATGAGGCGTCGAGGATTTGACTCAGTTCGTGCAGGCCTTAGGGAATTAGGGATTAATCACGCACTACAAATGCCAGCGAGACTGAAAATCACATATGCTGGGAAGACCTATGTGTACAACAATCCAGCAGACGCAGGTCAGAGGTTGGAGATGATCCAGGAGGATTTTGCCAAATCTGGTCATTCGGATCTAGAAGAGGACATTGATGAACCCTGATAGCTGGGACTTAAGTTTAATTTATGGGTTGGTTGCTTAACACTGAGCTGCTCCTAATAATAATTATAGCACTGGAGACTCTTGATCACAGATGAGAGGTTTTATTACAGTTTAAAGGCGTTAACATTAGTTATAAAAGTGTATCAGAGCCACCTATGGTTATCTTAAGTAAGTTTGTTATTACAAACAATATATTAATGGAATTAGCAGGTATATTAGGAGCAAAACTGCCACCCTGTGGTAGATTTGGAGAAGGAATGTCTTTTTTTTTTTGATTTTTCTAAAAGATTTTTGAAGCTTTTATTGTTATTTACCTAGAATATTTTTAGTATACTGAAGGGGAATGTCTGTGAGCATACCTGAGGGGCATCTTTATTAATTGTATAAAGGATTTATTCTCAACTTTTGCTATACTTCATGGACCCCTGGGCCAAGTCTGTAGACAAAGGCCTTTCTGAAAAGATGGAACTCTCTAGACTTATTTATTAAAATATCTTTGGATGGGTAGTCCATGGTCTTGCTGCATAAAGCCAATTTTGGTTAACTTTGTATTTTCTATGGATGTAGCATATCCCCCCCCCCAATGTTGTAACTACAAGAGATGGGCTCTGTATTACCTAACATAATATTTCCTGTAACTATTCTTATACCTGGAATCAATGGATATTTTCTTTTGTAAGAATCATTACAAAATGGAAAAATAAAGTTTTAAAAAAAAGTTTGTGTCTGTTCTTTCTAAATGTTAGCAGCCCTCTTCTAAGATATATTTTACAGCAGACAGCATGAAGTAATATGACCCTACAAGAGAGTTTAAGGGGGTACAGAATGTTCTGACCTCGGCTCTAATCTTTACCAATATTGTAAACAAGTTAGGTAATGTACTCCAGGTGCGAAATAACTGCTCTCTGTGGTGCAACAGAGGCCCCTAGTGGCTAGTTTTACGTTATGTCTGCTGTTAATCAAAAGGGCAGTGGAACATTTCTCCAACTTCTAGTGAGCTTATAAAAAGCCCTACCTCAGTGCTGAGATATAGATAGGAAGGTGAAAGACCTCTTTGTAGTGTGTGATTTCACACTGTCTGATTTATGTTAGGCTGAAGAAAAAGCCTAAGAAACTGTTGAAGCTAAGCAGTTGTCTGACTTACCATTTTGCTATCTGTACATTTTATATGATGAAAATAAAACGATAAATGCAACCATGTGTTTTTTTATGCACCTGACTTGTGATCTGTCTGAAAGTGTGCTATCCTGAACACACGCCCGGTGACACTCACCTGTAACAGTAGTTCTAGGAGTGGTATATGATGTTCATCCACACTTTCTGGCAGTGTCCTTTTCCCTTTAAGACTTGCCGGAATGTCTTCAAACTGACTCCTTTCTCCCACCTGGGTTGTAACTCCACTGGCTCCACCCCGTGATGCCAGATCTTGCCCACTGGAAGCAGTGTTGTGTGCCACAGCCAGGGGAGGTCGGGTGGGTCCATGTGGATGAACATCATATACCACTCCTAGAACTACTGTTACACTGAGTAACCTGTTTTTCTAGGGACATGGATATGATGTTCTATCCACATTTTCTGGCAGACTCCTAGCAGTTCTCTGGGAGAAGGGGGAAAGGCGCACACTCCCCTATTTGGGGAACAGAGATTGGAGAACTGAGGCCCCAAAACCAGCATCCCGGCATGACTCTAAGTCAATGTGGTAATGGGAATTGAAGGTTTGTGCTGACCTCCAGGTAGAAACCCTGCAGATTTCCTGGATAGGGATGTCCTTGGAAGCAGCCACTGAGGCAGTGGTATGATGGGTGGAATGAGCTCTAAGCCCTACAGGAGGCTCCCTACCCATCAATCTATAGCAGAGATCAATGCAGGGGACTATCCACCTGCCAGTTGTCTGCTTAGCTGCTGGTCTGCCAGGTGCAGCTTCAGCATAAGTGACAAACAGCTGATGAACCTCACCCCAAACCCCAGCCATGCGCTACCTTGTAATAAGCGAACGCTCGCCGCACGTCCAAAGTATGGAGCCTATGCTTGACCTCCGAGGTGTGGTTGGTAAAGTACACTGGGAGAGTCATCACCTTGTTAAGGTGAAACTCCGACACAACCTTCGGAAGGAACTTCAGGTTTGGGTGAAGTACGACCTTGTCTCTGTGGAAGACCAGGTAAAGAGACTCCACCGAGAGCACCAGGAGCTCACTGATCTTCTGGCTGATGTGAGAGCCACCAAGAAGGCAGTCTTCCATGACAGGTGAGACATTTCACACCTATAGACTTTGACGGCAGATAAGGACCACTTGGCCCACCTAGTCTGCCCATTTCCCTACCTACTGGATAAGCTGCAGATTCTAGTTAACCAATAGCCTACTTCCTGCAACCCCCCACTATAACTGCCTTGTGTCTGTCCCTTGCATGTTTGAATTCCCCCACTGTTTTAAACCCAACGACCTCCTCAGGAATGCACTGGTTTGAATGGCTTGCCTATGAGCTTTGCCAACACCAGCAACAAGTCCCATGGTGTTGGTGGTGGTTTACGCACTGGAGGGGAAATGTGATCGAGGCCTTTGAAAAAGTGCTAGACCACCTTCCCCTGCACCACTGACCGCTGATCGGCCCGTACCCGGTAAGCAGAGATGGCTGCCAGGTGCACCTTAAGGGATGTCGACCGAAGACCCGACTGAGAGAGGAACCATAAGTAGTCAAGGATGCTAGGCACAGGACAAGACATAAGGTCCAATCTCTTGCCCTGACACCAAATGGAGAACCTCTTCCATCTGAAGGCGTCGCACTTCCTAGTTGACTCTTTCTGAGATGCCTCAATCATGGTGAGAACATCTTCAGAGAGATCCAGAGCCTAAAACTCTAGCCACTCTGGAACCAGGCTGACAGATGCAGGGACTGAAGGTCTACATGGAGTACTTTCCCCTGACCGATGGAAAGCAGGTCCGGGTATAGGGGAAGATGCCTCAGAAGCCTGTTGCTGAGGCTGAGGAGATCAGGGTAGCACAACTGGTGTGGCCAGTCGGAAGCCACCAAGATCACCTGTGCCTTGTCCCTCCTGGCTTTGAGCAGCATTTTGTGGATCAAGGGAGTCAGAGGGAAGGCACAGACAAGGCCTGGGGTCCAGGGCCTCGAGAAGGCATCCCCCTGCAGTGAGCACTGCTGAGGGGTGCAGGCACAATACAGCCTCAGCTTTGCATTCTCCCTGGACCTGAACAAGCCCACCTGAGGGTGACTCACTGGGAGAAATTAAAATTACATACCTACCGTAATTCTTGATCTTCTTGGACGAGTCTCCACCACTCATTCACACTATTGGGAACTGCGCCGGAGGCACTAGGACCCATCGGGAGCAAACTTTTTTGCTGGAGGGTCGGCGCCAGAGACGAACCATGAGAGAACAGTGCCGCGAGCCCCAGCTTGCGCGGCAATGACTATCTCTGCGTCGACCCTCCAACCGCCTCAGTACCTTTTTCACCAAGGAGGTGCAGCATAACTTAACCTAGAAGGGTAGCCTAACCTAAAAACCGGACATAAGATAGTCCAGGCGACCCGTATAAGAAGGGTCAACAAGGAAGTCTTCACAGCCTAAAGATTTGAGGGAGTGAAGACCAACAACAGAGGTGAGCTCGAGGGGTCGGAGGGTGGCGTGTACAAGTGGTGGAGACTCGTCCAAGAAGATAAAGAATTACGGTAGGTACGTAATTTTCATATCTTCCTGGACATAAGTCTCCACCACTCATTCACACTATTGGAAGAGTACCGAGCTAATAATCCCCCGAGAGGGTGGCAGGAGAGACCAAGAGCTCACGTCTCTAGGACAGAAGTCCATTAAGGATGGCTCTGCCAAAGGAAGAATGTCGTCTAGCATGGACATCCAGTGCATAATGTTTAACGAAAAGTGCACTGAGCTCCAGGTGGCCGCACTGCAAATGTCTGCAATGGGCATGTTGCGAATTTCTGCTAGGGATGCCGCAACCGCTCTAGTAGAGTGAGCGTAAACCCTACCCTCCAGCTTAACCTGCACCATGGAATAGCAGTGGCGAAGGCATGCCACTAACCATGCTGAGATACATCTGATAGCGACAGGTTGACCCAGCCGGGTCTCGCTGAAGGACACAAACAGTTGCTGGGCTTTGCGAAAATCTTTGGTTCTATCTAGGTAGAAACGCAAAGCTCTCTTAACATCCAAAGAATGAAGAGATTGTTCTCCTTCATTTTGGAAGTCCGCAAAGTAAGAGGGAAGGACTAGAGGTTGGTTTAGATGAAACTCTGACACAACCTTAGGAAGAAATTTCAGATGGGTCCAAAGGACTACTTTGTCCTTATGGAACACAGTGTACGGAGGATCTGTGACCAGGGCATGTATCTCAGAGACCCTGCGAGCTGAGGTAATGACCACTAGGAAGGCAGTCTTCCAGGTGAGAAATTTTAGCTCACAGGTGGCCAGAGGTTCGAAAGGTTTCCGAGTGAGCATGTCTAGGACAAGATCAATGTCCCAGGCTGCAACTGGATGTCTTGTAGGAGGTTTGGTATGCAGAATTCCTTTAAGAAATCTCTTAACCACAGGTAATTGAGCTAGCGTTAAGGAAAAAAATGGCTCATGATACGCTGAAATGGCACTAAGGTGAACTCTGACTGTAGAGTACTGCAGACCTGAATTTGAGAGGTCCAAGAGGTACTCCAGAACCTTATCTGGTGGACAGGAAAAGGGATTCAAAGAGGACTTTGCACACCAGAACGAAAAACGCTTCCACTTAGCTGTGTAAGTTTTCCGAGTGGCTGGCTTCCGTGCAGACAGAAGAATATCTGAAACCCTACGAGAGACATTGAACCAGTTTACTTCTACTTCTTCAGGAGCCAAGCGTGAAGGTGAAGTGATCTCAGTTTGGGATAGACCACCGGCCCCTGAGTCAAAAGGTTCATCTGTACGGGAAGTGGTCTTGGAGGAACTGCCAACATATTGTTGAGTAGTGGAAACCACAGCTGCCAAGGCCAAAAGGGAGCAATGAGAATCATCTTGTCCCCTTGGGATTCGAACTTGAGGAGTACCCTCTGAATTAGAGGAATAGGTGGAAAGGCATATAGAAAGCGTTTTGTCCAGTGCAGCCTGAACGCGTCCTGACAGAAAATGCCAGGCCCTGGATTTCTGGAGCAGAAGAGAGGCAGTTTTGCGTTGAGTGGGGATGCAAAAAGGTCCAGGTCTGGAGTTCCCCACTCTTCTAATAGTGACTGAACTATGGTTGAGTTGAGAGACCACTCGTGAGGATCTGTCTCTGTTCTGCTGAGATGGTCTGCCAGCTCGTTTTGTATTCCTGGTAGGTAGACCGCTTGAATTAGAGCCTTGTGCTCCAAGCACCATTCCCATACCCTCATCGCTTCCCTGCATAAGGGGTAAGAATGAGCACCGCCATGCTTGTTGATGTAATACATCACTGCTTTGTTGTCCGTTTGAAGGAGAATGTTCTTGTGACAGAGAATGTCCTTCAACGCTCGGACTGCAAAAAGGACGGCTCTCATTTCTAGGACGTTTATGTGAAGCTGGGACTCGACTTGAGTCCACACACCTTGAGTGTGGAGAGCCTGACAGTGAGCTCCCCACCCCATTAGGGATGCGTCCGTGGTAATGGAGATTTGATGGTCTAGAGGAGCAAAAGGATATCCGTCCAGGAGATTGCTCTCTTGAGACCACCAGGTGAGTGACCTCTTTAAAGGTTCCGCCACCTTGATGAGATAGGGACTGCGGGTGTGAGGTTGGGGACCACTGAGTCACTGAGCATCCACTGAGTGGTTCTCATGTGCAGACGTGCTAGGGTACAGTGAACACTGTGGATGCCATGAGGCCTCAGCATCCGCTGCATCGAGAGAGCTGTAACTGAGCTGTTCTCCCGATGACGGGCCATTTGAAGGATATCGTTCCTTCTGTCTTATGGAAGAAAAGCCTTTGCACAGGAGGTGTCCAGAAGAGTCCCTATAAAAAGGAGCCTCTGGGAGGGCTGCAGTTGCGATTTCTTGAGGTTCAGCAGGACTCCCATGGACGTAAGGAGGCGAGAGGTCATCTCTACAGCGTCCACAGTCCCTTGCCTGGAAGGGCTTGCTAGAAGCCAATCGTCCAGATAAGGGAACACCTGTATCCTGACCTTTCTGAGGTGTGCTGCGAGAACTGCACAACACTTTGTAAAAACCCGCGGCGCCAAGGATAGCCCAAAGGGCAGGACTCTGAACTGATAATGTTGTCCCAGAGCCACAAACCTCAGGAATTTGTGATGCCTCGGGTGAATAGGAATGTGCTGCTAAGCATCCTGCATATCCAGGAAGGCTAGTCAGTCGTGTTGATGAAGCAAAGGTGACAGGGTTCCCAGCGAAATCATTTTGAATTTCTCCCTGGGGAGAAATTTGTTTAGCTTTCTGAGATCTAGAATGGGGCGCATTCCCCCGGACTTCTTTGGAACCAGAAAGTAATGGGAGTAGAACCCCGTGTTCCGTTGATGTAGCGGCACCACTTCTACTGCCCTGTTGTTTAGAAGGCCCTGAATCTCGGCGCCGAGAAGGTCTGACTGAAGGGTCGACAGCCTGGGCTGCCATTTGGGAGGACGATCCGGAGGGGTCTCCAGAAGATTGAGTGAATACCTTCGTCAATTATCCGGAAGACCCATTTGTCTGAGGTTATGGACTTCCACTGGTTGTGAAGTGCATCAGATGACCTCCCACCGAGAGGAAGGTCCATCTCGGGCAGCTGAGATGGGACTTGGGCCAGCAATTCATAAGGTAGCACTGGGCGCTTTGGGCCCTTGCGCTTTCTGTTGTGCCTTCTTCTGAGGTTGGGCAGGTTGGTTTTTATGGAAACCTCCTCTGCCTCGAAAGGACTGACGATTATGAAATTGACGTTTATTGACATGCCCTCAAAAGGGGGCAGGAGGGGGTCGAGCCAACTTAATGGCTGACTTAGTCTTTTGTGTAGCTTCTAGAGCTTACTCTACCTGAGGACCAAAAAGATATGCACCATCAAAGGGCAACGCCATTACCTGCTGCTGTGCGTCATTCGTGAAGCCCAAAGTACGCAGCCAGGAATGATGGCGGGTGCAAATACCAGCCGCCGCTGAACGGGAAGCAGTGTCGAAAGCATCCATGGCTGCTTTAACCTGCTGGTTGTTAGATTCGATACCTCTGGTAATGGTTTGAAGAAGGTCTGGCTTTGCATCCGACTCTGGAAGAGCTTCAACCATCTGCTTGATAGAGTGCCACAGGATATACTCATACTGGGAGAAATAGCCTTGGTAACTGGCAATACGTATACTTAGGGTAGAAGCAGCAAAGACTCTCTTACCTAAAGTGTCTATCTTACGAGATTCTTTGTTAATAGCTCGAGCTGTAGTAGTTTGAGGAAGAACGACCTTATCGTTCTCTGCCAGGACTACAATAGGATCCGCAAAGGCTTGAGACGTCAAGATGGGACGATCCTTGGGGGCTGAATATTTCCTATCTATGGATTTAGCCACCGAAGGGATGAGAGCAGGATTATTCCATACCATTTGAGACAGCGTCTCAAAGGAAGGCTGAACCGGAAAAGTCAAATCCGTAGGGATCTCCGGGGCATGAAGGTATTGGAGTGTTAACAATTTCCCAGGATCGATGTCTGTAGTCTGGAGAGAGAGAGTGGAACTCAGATTTTTCAGCAGAGACTTAAAGGACAGATCCTCGACCACAGGCTCTGTAGCAGTAATAGATCCTGCTTCGTCCACTTCATCACCCAACAGAAGGTCTGGGTCAAGCTCAATGTCATCTCCTCACAGTCCAGGAGGGACTGCATGGACAGGAAAGGAATGAAAATCAGAAGAGAGGGAAGAAGGAAACGAGAGAAAGGAGGAGTCCTGAAAAGCAGAGGGAGCCCCAAGAGCCCCCGGCGCAGAGGAGGCGCACGGCACCGAGAACGACACCGAGGGACCACCCGGCACCGAAAATGACGCCGAGGGACCATGTGGCGCCGAAAACCTGCACGGCACTGAGGACGGTGCCGAGCGCATCACTGGCGCCGAGGATGGTGCCGGTAAGCTGCATGGCGCCAAAGCTGCCGGAAACACCCCCAGACTCCGAAAAACAGGTTTTGAAGGAAGAAGAGCAGGAGATAAGGGCATCGGTGTGGCCCCCTGCGCTGTAGCCATGTGAGGGGGGGGAACACCTAAGCGCGGAGTCAACGGCACCGAAGAAGGTGCTGCGCAACCAGGAAAATCCAACCGCCCTACCTGGTCTCCTAATGAGCCCGAAAGCGCACGAGAGACCGAGCCAGGTAGCTGGACCAACCTCCGAGCCCATTGCTCCAAAAGAGCAGCCCACTGATGAAACTGCTCATCTGAAGACCTACCTGCGGGCGGGATAGGGCTCCAATGTTGAAGCCGTTGTCTACCAGAGGTTGGCGACTCTGAAGGAGGAGACTGGCAACTAGCCCCGATAACCGAATGTCTACGCGCAGACATATCAGAGGGCGACCTCGAGTGATGCCTTCTCTTTTTAGACCTGTGGGCCGAAGAAGAGCTCGAGGCCAAACGGTGCAGAGAATGCGACCGTTTATTTTTATGCTTTAAGGGACCGCCCATCCCCCAAGGCATTGGACTGACCGTTGTCAGACCCCCCCTCCGGAGAAGGCGGCGGACCGGACCCAGCCCGACTGACTGAACAGCTTTCATACAAAGTCTCCCTACCGTCACCTGACCTGCTCATGGTCGACTCCGTCAAGTAGGCTGAGACTTCTTTATTTTTAAAATAAAAGTAAACTAAGCGATACTTTATCGAGATAATACTACAAAATAACAAAACTGAAAACTATGCTGCTAGTTTGAAATTTGACTCCCGGGGGGCGAGCGACGTCGTCACTGAAATGCACTCGACAGCGGGAAAAAAGGAACTGAGGCGGTTGGAGGGTCGACGCCCAGATAGTCATTGCCGTGCGAGCTGGGGCTTGTGGTGCCGTTCCTCGTGGCTCCGTCTCTGGCACCGATCCTCCAGCAAAAAGTTTGCTCCCGATGGGTCCTAGTGCCTCCGTCGCAGTTCCCACTAGTGTGAATGAGTGGTGGAGACTTATGTCCAGGAAGATCAGACTGTGCACTACCTCCGGATGGAGTAACCACTCGTGAGATGCCTTGCCCACCCACCCGGCTGATGGCATCCGCCAGCTGATTGGAGACCCTAGCCACATGGATGGTCAGGAGATCCGCCTCCAAGCTGTGCAGGAGGGTTCAAACACAGAGAGCTTCCTTGCCCAGAGGCAGGAAGTGCGGCCCACCCTGCTTATTGAGAAAGTACATAATTGTGGTATTGTCAGTCTGGACCTAGAACACCTGACCCCAAACACGAGGAGCAAAGGCAGTTAGCATGAGTCGGACTGCTCGGAGCTCCAGCAGATTGAAGTGACATTGGGACTCCTCGGGGGTCCAGAGCCCATGGACTCTGTGTTCCCCCAGGTGGGCACCCCAGCCCACTAGAGAGGAACTGGTCATCAGGATGACCGTCGGCTCTGGGCTGACAAACGGGATCCCTTCCTGGAGATATTCTAGGACTAAGCACTACTGGAGGGCATCCTACATCTGCTGGGTCACAGTGACTGGCTGGTCGAAGTGACCCCTGTGCTGAGACCACTGGCTGGCCAGCTCCCACTGCAGGGAGTGCATTCTCCAGCAGGCCCAAAGTACTACGCTGGTGCAGGCCACCATAAAACCCAGCAGGTGTAGGAAGTCCTGGGAAGGGGACAATTGCTCGATCAGGAATGATTGGGCAAAGGAGGAGACAGTCTTCACCCTGTCCTCCAGGAGCCGAGCCCTGGCTCTGCAAGAGTCAAGCTCTGCCCCAATGAAGTTGATCACCTGCAAGGGAACAAGTTCTGACTTGGCCTTGTTGACCAGGAGGCCAAGGGATACACAGATCTGGAGGGCCAGGTCCCTGGACCATTCCACCTCCTGCCTGGAGGGACCTGTGATCAGCCAGTCGTCCAGGTAGGGGTAGACTCCGACTCCTTGGCACCTCAGGTAGTCTGCCACCACTGCAATGCACTTGGTGAAGACTCTGAGGGCCAAGAACAGTCTGAATGGCATGGCCAGGAACTCATAGATGGTCCCCTCTGCTCAGATGCAGAGGAACTGTCTGAAAGATGGACAGATCGGGACATGAAAGAATGCATCCTAAAGATCCAGAGAGCAGAACCACATGTTTTGCTCCAGGAATGGAATGATCTAAGACAGTGACCATGCTGAATGTGCACGACTTTATAAACTTGTTCAGGTCATGCAGATAGAGAATGAGGTACCAGTCCCCTTCCATTTTGGCACCAGGAAGCATCTGGAGACAAACCCTGGGTGTTCTGGAGGATCTGTGACAAGAACAATGACCTCCTTGCGAAGGAGCTGGGCAATATCATCTCTTAGGGCCGACAGAATGTCTGCAGACACCATGTCCTCCTGTGGGACGCGGGCTCAGCATGGCGGGTACTACTCAAATTACAGAGGCAGACTCTAACCTACCACTTCGAGAACCCACCTGTCTGTGGTGACAGTGGACCAGGCGGAAAGGAAGTGGCGGAGCCAGCCGCCCACTGGAGGACCCAAGGGTGGCGTGACAGGTATAAGGGAGGCACCCCTCATCCCATCACTGAGCAGGCTTGGAGGCGGAGGAGTGCCCCGCCAAGGAACCATCGGGGCCTCTCCTTCCAGCTTTGCAGATGACCGAGGTCACTAGCTTCGGCTGAGGCCGCCAGGCCTGAGTCTGCTGCTGAGCTTGAGGCTGGGCTGGTTTGGCCGGAGGAGTGGAAGTGGACTGAAAGGGCTTCTTCTTCTTCTGTTGTTTGGAGCCCTTGGGGTCCTTCTGAGCAGATGTCACAGAGTCCAAAGTGGCACAGGACTTCTCAATAAGGGCGAGGTGACCTCAGACCCCAGGCCTAAACAGGCTGGTGCCCAGGAGGGGAACACATGCCAGCTTGTGCTGGGTATCCACTGTGAAGGTTGAGATCCTCAGCCAAACCCTGCAGCACATGGCCACTGTGTCCACCATGGAGCGGGCACAGGAGTCCCCAATGTCCATGGCCATCTGGAGCTGTTGCTTGGCTACAGCCCTACCCTGATCTTGGACCTGTTTGACCATGGTCTGGAGGTCCGCAGAAAGATGAGGGAGTACCTCATCCAAAGAGTCCAACAAGGCATGGGAGAAATGGGCCATCAGGAGGGCCAAGCTCACCTGGTGAAGGCCAAGAAAGGAAGCATTATAGACCTTTTTCGTCGAATGGTCCAATTTCTTGGACTCCTTATCAGGTGGTCTGTCAATGTCCCCTACATTACCTGAGCATCTAAACACAGAATCAGCCACCAAACCCTTGTCCAATGGGTACTCTGTGAAACCTGAAGGGGAGCCAGTAGGGTCTGCATACTTGCGGGCCATCCGGGCAGATGGTGCTGAGAAGGAAGCAGGTTGCTGCCAAAGCTCCAAAGCAGGGCCAAGAATGGCCTTTGTGACCAGAAAGGCTTCCCAAGGGGAGTCGCCTCGGTCCAAGATCTCAGTAAGAGGGTACCTAGCCCTCTTCTGAACGGGCTCCATCTTGAGACCCATGGACTCTGATATCAGGCAGAGGTGGCCCATGAAAGACATAGAGCCTTCGTCCAGTGAGAGCCCCCCCAGCTGACTCCACGTCCACTGGGCAGGAGTGTAAGGAGGAACCCTCACACTCCGAGTTGTCGTCAAAGAGGGGTCGACTTTGCGAGTCCTCACTGACACTCCACAGATAGTCAGGGGTAACAGTGACCGACAGCTGATGGGTAAAACCGAGGCTGGTCGAGACTCCTTGGTTGGAGCACTGGTTTTGGGCTGTTTAGGTGGTAGCTCCACCATAACTGGCAGAGATACCAGAGTAGGCTGAGGTGGGACCGAATTGGTTGGCTCCTGAATCAGAGAAGGTGTTGGCCTCCACAGCTAGAGCCAAGTGATGGCTGGGGCAGTTGCCCAAACTGGCTTCATACCTCTCATCATCAGCTGGTGCCATATAAGATCCCTGTAGCATCGATGCAACTTGTGCCGAAGCCTCTCCTCACCGGAGGAGGATGAGGATGAAGATTAGTGGTGGCGCCGCTTTCCCGGGCGTCGAAAGCGGAAGCGCCGACATCGGCATGAATCGCTCAACTGGGAGTAAGACTGAGACCTCGACCGGGACCAACAGGTGGTCACAGAGGGTGTTGGAGAGTGCCGAGGCACCTCAGGGGCTTGGTCAATGACCAGAGGTGGTGGGTCAGTGGACTGATCCATCCCTCCCAGTTGTGTCAGGACCACAGTCCTGACAGAGCAGTGTCAGCTTCCTCGGTCGACAACTGGTCGACCAGCTCAAGAAAAATCTTGGCCGGAAGATCGACCAGCATTTCTGCCAACTGGCCAGACAGGGTTACGTACAGCCAGAGGCCTGGGCCAAGGATTCAGCTGAAGTGGGATCAGGAAAGCACAGGAATCAGAAGCCCAGGACCAAGAGTATTCTCGATCCCAAGATCGATGGTGAGACCGTTTTTCTGGACTCTTTTTTGGGATTTCAACTTGTGTGCCGACGAGGGGCCCTGTCCATGAGTCAGGAGAGCCTGGCAGAAGTCTTTGAATGCCCCTGAGAAGGAGGTGCCCAAAGAGAGTGGCAAAAAGGCCAAAGCCAAGAAGGACTGAGCTGTGGCCTGGGCTGATGCCTCGAAAGCCGCTGTTTGGCAGACCCTGCAGCCACGGAGACCACCCGGTGGGCGTCCTTCGATTTGACCGGCGGGTTCCATTCACTAGGATGGCCTAACATGAGTTGGGCGCGATGGTCCTCTAGAACAGCTGGGTGAAATAAAAGACAAATGTCGCAGGCCTGGGAATTGTGCTTGTGGCCCAGGCAGTACAAGCATGTGGTGTGTGAATCTGTTTGGGATGCTGTTTGCCCCCATAGACATCGACAGAACCCCGAAGCGGACTTGTCATCGTCCACCATGGTCCGAAGGTAAAAGTCTGAAGACAACATTTTTTGTTTTGCAAGTAAATCCAAGGATTTAGTAGCAAAGGGCCTATTCAGCACGGCAGCAATAAGGAGGAAACCTGCTTCTTCTAGCGAAAAGGAAGATCTGGCATCACGGGGCAGAGCTGGGATAGTTACCACTTGGCTGTGTGGGAGGAACCAGCTTAAAGATGTACTGGCAAGTCTTAAAGGGGAAAGGACACTGTCAGAAAGTGTGGATAAAACATCATATCCATGTCCCTAGAAGTTTTTTTTATTTCTTTTTTAACATACCTTATAACATTTAGAGTTTTTTTACATATGCCTTTTTTCATAAAACCTTTTATAGCAAACATTTCAGCTAAGCACACACCTTTTTTGAACCTTCTGAATTCTCAATTCCTGAACCATACCTCAACAGAAAATCAGCACTGATGGGGGCCGTGGCCAGCAGCCGAGCTAGAAACAGCTTTCTGCAGCAGCTCTGCTATCAGAAATACATCTTATAGAAATACCCAGTGAGATCTACTCCAGCAGAATAACTAAACTCATTCTGTATAGAGACTGAGTTGTGCTGATCAAAGTGATACCTTTTTCTTTTAAATCAAGCTCCGTGATCGTGAGTTATGGGCTGATCAAACAAAGCAGCACAGAGTGGAGATGGAGCTCATCCAAAAGAAACTAAGGCCGGGCCCAGCAAGGAACTGAATACTGATACCTCGGAAGAAGTGCACCAACCATCAAATGCAGCTCTCCTTAAGGCCATTCAGAAACTTGATGGCTGGATGGAAGACTTTACAGCTCAATTTAAACAACTAGATTCTAAGGTTGATCAACTGGCTGAGGACACTAAAACTGCAGCGAATACAGCATCCACAGGGCAAGCAATGTAAGAGGATGGCAAGAAGGGCTGGGGGGATACTGGGATGCATAGTGAGAGGCATCACCAGTAGAAAACAGGAAGTTATTATCCCTCTGTACAGACAGCTGATCAGACCCCATCTGGAGTACTGCGTGCAGTTCTGGAGACCCAATCTCCACAAAGACATAGACAGGATGGAAGCTGTCCAGAGGAAGGCAACTAAAATGGCGCAGGGTCTGCACCAGAAGACATATGAAGAGAGACTTAAGGAGCTTAATATGTACAGCCTCGAGGAAAGGAGGAGAGGGGACATGATAGAAACTTTCAAGTACCTCAAAGGAATCAACAAAGTCCAAGAGGTCAGCATCTTTCAAAATAGAGGTGTGCAAGAACAAGGGGCACAATTTGAAGATGGGGCGGCTCAGAGGTAATTTAAGTAGTATTTTTTCACAGAGAGGGTTGTGGATGCATGGAGCAGCCTTCGGAGGAGGTTGTGGAGTCAAAAACAGTGGTGGAATTCAAGCATGCATGGGACAGTCATAAGGCAATTCTAGGGGGTGGGGGTGGGGGTAGGAAGACGTAGGCTGCTGGTTAACTAGGATCTGCAGCTTATCCGTTAGGTAGGAAAATGGGCAGACTGGGTGGGCCAAGTGGTCCTTATCTGCCATCAAATTCTATGTTTCACAGCGCTGGCTGCTTCCTCGGGCCTGGTTAAAGAAAATGGGCTGCTACGGCGTAGGCTAGAAAACCTATCTAGAGCTGCCAATACAAGAATTCTAGGATTACCAGAAAATGCTGAAGCTGATGACTACTCTAGGTTCTTGCAGGGTGTGTTCCAGGATCTTTTCCAGACTGCAACCTCTTTCACAATCACAAAGGCCTACTGGATCATGCCTCGTGGTTCCAGACAGCATACGATACAGGGTCAGTTACCACCGTGAACTTTACTTGTGGTTTTGGGATCTGTGGCAGAGACAGAGATGCCATAATTACACAAACCAATAAAAACTGGTTCCATGGACTTGGAGGGGAATAAAATACATATATTCCTCGACCTAAGTTACATGACCTAGCAAAGGCGAAAAGCATATGATGCCACACGGACCCGCTTAAGGCAACTGGGGATCCAGCATGTATTATTACTGCCAGCAAGTCTCCGTGTGTTCTATGGGGGCAAAACTTTTCAATTTTCAGATACAGCTGACGTGGGTAAATTTGTTGACCGAGTAGAAAAGGAGTTTGCATCAAAGAATACAGATGCTGATAGTGACGCTGAGGATAATGATTGATTTGCGCTGGGGTAACATCTCTGTCCTTTTTTTGTTTCCTCACCAGTTCGTATCTACAAAGGTCTGTGACTTTCAAAATTTGGGGCTCTAGGCAGAAGATTTCTGGGACAGTTCCCACATTTCGTTATTGGTCTAGTCCAGTGAGGACTGTCAAACCTCATCCCAGAATTGACTGATCATTTCAGAGTGCCCACACGCTTATACGAAGGTTCCTCCTAACTTGAATGACATGGCCTGTTCTTGCTGGTTTAATAAGGATACGTTGAATTGTTGGGGGAATTTCATTATTTGAATATGATGGCTAGACTTAGTATATGCAGAATGCTACTACTCAATGATGTTTTTGCACCGATGTTGTGGGAAGAATAATATCTATATGATAGGGAGTTCTTTAATGTTTATGTTAGCAGATGTTATGGTTAATCTCCCGCTCATGGCTGCTCTATGGCATTTATACCAACTTTTATAGAGAAATGCATAATTTTTTCTAGATAACCCTCCCTTGTGGTAACTAAATATGGGGCATAGCAACTGGGGTTACTGTAAAACTAAGGAATGACATCTACGTAGTGTGATTTTGTCATTTTACTTTGTTTTTGCCTACCTATGAGATCTGTAAGCTGTATTTTTTCTATGCAGTAAACCAATAAAAATAAATAAACAAATAAATAAATCAGCACTGACATTCACTTTTCCGACTTTGTGCATCACTTTGAATTAAAATGGCTGTAGTGCCAGGTACCACCTTGTGATTCTCATCTTTCAGTTGATTATGCCAAGAAAAAGGATTGTGATCTGTTGCAAGTACAAAGCAAGCTCCTAGCAAATAAAACTTAAGGGACCTCATTACCCATTTTACAGCAAGGCATTCTTTTTCAATAGTGAAGTACTCTTTTCCTCTGTCATGCAGTTGTTTCCTACTGATGACAGAATGAGATGTTCCTTCCAATCTGTATTATGACTCAGTACTACTCCTATGCCTACCTCTGATGCATCTGCTCGTAACAGAAATGGTTTCTGAAAATCTGAACTTCTTAAAACAGGGGCTGAACATAATGCAGCCTTGATGGGCCAAAAAGCCTCATCACACTCTGGGGACCACTACACATTGTTCAGGTACTTTTTTTTTGTGAGTTCAGCTGGTCAAATTTGGTAACAAATTTCCGGCAGTAACTAGCCAGACCTAAAAATTATCTGACATGCTTCTTTGTTTTAGGGACAGTACTGTTAGCTACAGCTTCTATCCTGGAAATCTCTGGCTTTAGTTCTCCATTTACACCAAAACATATCCCAAACATCTCATTTCATGCACACCTAATACACACTTGGTAGGATTAATAGTCAGACCTGTTCATAGGCATTCCAGGTGACTTTTTAAGTCTGTGCTGTACACCATGACATTAACCAGTTAAGCAGCACAGCGCAGTGGTACCCCTGCACAAAAGTGGTAGCAAGATGGAGGCAGGAAACTACCGCCCAATCAGTTTGACTTTGATAGTAGGTAAAATGATGGAAATCCTGCTTAAGGAAAGACTGGTGGCCCACCTAGAGACAAGGGGGCGGCTGGACCCAAGGCAACATGGATTCACAGCAGGGAGGTCATGCCAGACCAACTTGATTGATTTCTTCAAGTGGGTGACAAAGAAAACAGACCAGGACAGAGCGGTAGATGTGGCCTATCTGGACTTCAGGAAGGCCTTCAACACAGTCCCACACAGGAGACTAATTCATAAGCTGGCAAATCGGGGGGTGGGGATAGAGGTGGTCACATGGGTTAGAAACTGACTGAGTAACAGAACGCAAAGAGTAGGGGTAAATGGGGTTAGCTCACAGGAGAGATGGGTAACAAGTGGCATACCCCAAGGATCAGTGCTGGGACCACTGCTCTTCAATGTCTTTATAAGCAATATTGCAGAGGGTCTAGAAGGCTGGGTTAGCCTGTTTGTGGATGACACAAACCTATATAACAGGGTAGATACATAGGCAGGCATAGAAAAAATGAGGAGAGATCTGAAGAGGCTAGAAATCTGGTCCAAGGAATGGCAGTTGGGTTTCAATGCAAAAAAGTGCACGATTATGCACCTAGGGAGAGGGACTCCTAGGGTTGGGTATGAACTAGATGGGGTAACACTGGAGGCCATCCCAGAGAAAAGGGATCTGGGGTAGTCATAGAAGACAACCTCAAAGTGACTAAACAGTGCAACAAAGCCATCAGAAAGGTTAACAGAATACTAGGGTGTATAGGGTGGGGTATAACAAGTAGATGGAGGTAAGTGGTGGTACCATTGTATAACTCCCTAGTAAGGCCTCATCTGGAGTACTGTGTTCAGTTCTGTAGGCCCCATCTCCAAAAGGACATAGACAGGATAGAGATGGTACAAAAGAGGGTGACAAAAATGGTGTCTGGGATACAGTGTAAGTCATATGAGGAGAGACTCAGAGCTCTCAATATGTAGTCCCTGGAAGAAAGGCGAGGGGGGGGCATGATAGAGACCTTCAAGTATCTAAAGGGGATCAATAGGGTATCAGAGGGGAGCATCTTTCATAGAAGGGGAAATAGCAGAACAAGGAGGCACAGCATGAGACTAAAAGGGGGAAAAACAAAGGGAAGTTGAGGAAATTTTACTTTACTGAAAGGGTGGTAGAGAGATGGAACAGTCTCCCCCAGGAAGTGGTGGGGGAGGCCACGGTTCAGGGATTCAAGAATGTGTACGACAGGCACATGGGAATTATCAAGCTAGGGCAAAAGGGGGGGACTTGTAGCATCTAGGGTACCTTAAGCATTAGAAAGAGGGATAGGGCAGGCTGGATGGGCCACAAAGCCCTTATCTGCCGACAACATCTATGTATCTAGCTCTGTATCTATAACCAGTGTGAGGGACTAGAATTACATCCGTGTACCGCTGAAATGTAGCGGGTGCACCATGTAAACCAACAGGCATTGTGGTGAACTGATAGAATCCAACTGGAGTGGAAAATGCAGTTTTGTCTCTGGATTCTTTAAGTAGAGGAATTTGCCAGTAACCCTTGGTGAAATCACAGGTACTAATGTACCTGGCACTTCCCAATCTGCCCACTAAATCATCCCTCCTGGGCATGTGATAGTTGTCAAATACAGACACTTGATTAAGTTTCCCAAAATCAAGGCAGATCCTTCCACCCCCTTTTTTATTTACAGTCACCACTGGGGATGACCAAGCACTTCCCGCTTCTTCAGTGATACCCAACTATTTAATTTTTTGTCTTTTCTTAACCACGTCTGCTCTTAACTGCTCTAGTAATCTGTATGTCTTTTGTCTGCTATGGCGAGCATTCTCTGTCACAATTACGTGCTCGACCCCTTTTGCTCGGCCTGGCACTGTGGTAAAAATATTCTGAAAGGTCTTTACCAAGTTATGAATTTCTGCAGTATGTTCTGTGGTTAAGGAAACATTTGCCTTTACAGCATCAGAATCTACAGGTTGTTCTAGTCTATCATAAGATATATCAATATCTTCTTTAGAAGTTAGTGATAATACTAACAAAGCAACCTCTGGTATTTTTCAACCCATTTCTTCAAGAGGTTTAGCATGGTATATCTTGGTAGGATTTTTCCTATCATGGGTCTCAGTCTCATAATTAACTATACCAGTATGTTTAACCATCTTATAAGACCCATGCCACTTCATTAACAGTTTGTTTTATGTAGTAACAGTAACATTTTCACCTGGCTCAAAAACCTTTTCTTTTACTCCATGGTCATAATACACCTCCTGCTGTTTTGTTGGGCTTCTTCCTGATTACTGTGGGCAATTTCAACATATTTTGTCAGTTTCATTCTCAGTGCACACATATAAAATATAATAGATTCTTTCTGAGCGGGGTTATCTTCACATGTTTCTTTTATTACATCTAATGGCCC
The DNA here is from genome assembly GCA_016271365.2 of Neoceratodus forsteri. Taxonomy (NCBI): domain Eukaryota; kingdom Metazoa; phylum Chordata; order Ceratodontiformes; family Ceratodontidae; genus Neoceratodus; species Neoceratodus forsteri. The sequence continues at coordinate 292,792,140 of CM057455.1, forward strand.
TCTAGGTTGTCTACCATACAACATTTCAAAGGGTGAAAAGCTTGCTGATGCTTGTGGCACTTCTCTGTAAGCAAAAGCAGGTACGGTCAATATTGGTCCCAATCTTTCCCATCACCTACCACAAATCTTTTTAACATGTGTTTTAGGGTTAGATTAACATGCTCAGCAAGCCCGTCTGTCTGAGGATGATAAGGGGAAGTTCTTATGCCTGTAACCCCATCTTTTTTTTATTCCCTTCCAACTGAAATGTTAAATTGTTCCATGGTTCAGACCTTTAAAATACAGCTTAGAACATGGTTTGATACTAATAATGAAAGTACTTGTCTATCAACATAAGAAATATATTATTGTGTAGCCAGGACATATATTGTATTGTGTCTGTTTGTACTTATTGTTTATTTTTGTAAGACTTGTCGCTTGTGAAAATGGGCACTATTGCTCATCTTGCCTACAAGTATAAAAAATAACAAGCATATGTCAATGCTGGACGTTGCTTGCTTGTATTTTGATCAAATTTGTATGTGTAATTTTTTTACATATTTAATTACCTGATTGTGGACTGAACATCTGCATGTGGTTATTTTAGTGAAACGAGGCTTAGAAGAGTTGCTATAAGAAAAGAAAGCTAAAGATACCACACTGGTGCTACCACACCGAAACAGCCTGTTTGTTTATGGTTGCTCACACGCGCCAGCAATCAGATTTGGTCTTTCATCTGTAGGCACCCGCACTCAAATGATTAGTGCAAGTCACTCAAGTGCCATGCTCTTACCCCATGCATTGGCTGGGGGTACAGCACTCTGGGACCACACTGAGAGATGGACATTGTGGGACAGCCAGATATCTATGCGTTGGGGCAGGAATGCTCAACCATCAAATCAAGCACAGCACAACTGGCCCCTACCAGACGGTTGGGGAGGGGGGCACACAAGGGAAAAAACCCTCAGCATAAGCCCCATGACACCCGGATCCCAGCTAGTGCCATCATCTCACCAACACAAGGGGGTCCCCTCCCGGCAATGACAGAGGGCCCAAAATTATAGGCATACTGGACATGATAGAAACTTTCAAGTACCTCAAGGGAATCAACAAAGTTCAAGAGGGTAGCATCTTTCAAAACAAGAGGTGTGCAAGAACAAGGGGGCACAATTTGAAGATAGCGGGCGGCTCAGAGGTAATTTAAGGAAGTATTTTTTCACAGAGAGGGTTGTGGATGCATGGAACGGCCTTCCGGAGGAGGTTGTGGAGTCAAAAACAGTGGTGGAATTCAAGCATGCATCGGACAGTCATAAGGCAATTCTAGGGGGTGGGGGCAGAAAGAAGTAGACTGCTGGTTAACTAGGATCTGCAGCTTATCCATTAGGGAGGGAAATGGGCAGACTGGGTGGGCCAAGCGGTCCTTATCTGCCATCAAATTCTATGTTTCTATGTAAAAAAATAGAGTATGTGGGCATAAGATGCCACTCTCCATCACTATATCCACTTTGGTCTGTCTCCTTCTCACCGGAGGGGCACCCTCACTCCTATTGTTCTAGCGATTCACAATCACAACTCTACTGCAGGACAAGAAAAAAAAAGGTTTAGAAAAACCAACTTCAAAAGCTGTAAAGGAATACAGGAAAGGCAGTTTATCTGTGTTACTGTGATAATGGCTGACCTTTTAAATCTTTTACATGAAGCGTATTCTTCTTTTGCTATTCTGGCTGCAATGTAATTACTGGCGAAATCGGACTTGAAAACTTTTTATGCTTAAATTGTTATTTGCAGCCATCTGACATTAGTGGACACTGGAGATACAGGCCAGTTGAAAAGTCATTGGCCTATCATGTGCTATCTGTAACAACTGAGTTCTATACTCCTTTGGTATGACCAACTGTTCTATATGTTCCTGGATTTGAGGATTAACACAAACTCTATACAGTAGCCCATTACATTTTTTAAATACTGGTTCACCCTGTTTTTGTTTCATCCCAAGTTGCTTAAAATAACCTTGGAGAGAAACATTGCTGGTTTGCTCAGAAAAAAAAAACGGTTTGTTTAGTTTCAGCATTTTCATAAATCAGCCCCTTAGGTCCATCAGTCTTTTGTTGCCACTGTTTTATCATGCATCTTCTTTCTTTCCTGGACTTCCAAATATTGGAGCTGGGCTCAAACAGGTCTGAATCAAAGTCACCAAAAGGAAAAGAGGCCCCAACATCTGAGATTGCCACAGCTTGGGGTCTTGTTATCACGGCTGCTGAAACAGCAGGGTTTACTCCCTCCGAGATTAACTTAGCAAATCCTGGAAAGTCATTTCCAACAATCATAGGTACATGTAACTTTGGCACTACCCCAACTTTCATTTGGTGCGACATCCCATTAATGGTCAGAGTTACACAGGTGGTAGGATAGTATCAAGTGTCCACGTGGATGCAGATGACTCCAGTACCTGACCCTTTTGAACAGCCTTTTCCCAGAACTTCAACATGTACCAGGGTCTGTCTGCTTCCTGAATCTAGAAGCCCCTTCACAGTGTTACCTCCCATCTTGATATCTGTTAAAGACTTACTCCAATTTGCTATGGTGGGCAAATTTGCTCTGGTGTTACCTGCCTTATTTTTATGGCAGTTTCTTACAATATGGCCTGGCTTATTACAGTTATACCAAATAAGGTCTTTGGGTGTAGATTTGTTACCTCCATCAGAGTTCTTATCTGAACTGTAATTAAACTGGGAAAAACAGGGTTCTACCATTTCTTGGCTATTACTTCACTGCTGCAGTGTCTGTCTCTGTCCACGTGATAGTCCTCAGCCAAAGAAATTGCCTTTCCCTCACTTTCTGGTTGGTTTTCTTTTACCTAAAGCTGCACGACTATAGGCAGGATGTTAATCAATTATTCTATTGTAAATATGTTGATGATTTGTTGGACTGTTTTGCCCTCTGGTTGGAGCCATTTAATAAGGAGTTCTCTGAGTTGGGTGAAGACTTCTCAAGGATTGTTGAGAGGTTCTCTGAGTTAGGTGAAGGCTTCTTGAGGACTGTTGATGGAGGGGTACTTCAGGGACTGGAATCTCTGCCTGTACGTCTCTGTGAGATGTCATACAGTATCATAAGAATTTCTCTTTTCACAAAGTCATACTTTTCTGACTGCACAGTGCCCATACTACTGTACGCAAGCTGGGCTTCACCTGCAGATAAGGTAACAGCCTGATTGACCTTTGCTGCTGTGGACACAAGCAGGCTCAGACGACCCTTTCAAAAGTTGTCAGGTATGTTTCCATATCATCCAAGGGACAGAGCTTTGTAAGTTTAATCTCTTTGAAGTTGTTTGTGTTTTGCTGATCTGCTGGACCTGTACCAGATCCTCCAGCTTTGACAGCTTGAAAGGCATCCAGCCATCACTGCTCCTGTCACTGCAGTCTCTTCTCTTCTCTGTGCCCCTAGATATTGAATCCCTTTTTTCTTTCTGTTTCTCAGACTTTGTTGTATAGCCCACCATTTGAAGAAGGCAGACATGCTTTCAGGTTCTGTCCCTGCCCGTTCTTCTTTTATCACTGGTGCCGGCTGTCAGTCTCATTTTGGACTTTTGTTTCTGCTTCTAGTTTGACTGCCATTCTTCTGGTAATCACTCATGGGCTTGCTATTGCAGGGTTCATACATTTCTTCTATGTTTCCCTGGTGCCTGGTCTAGCAACCATGCACAAAATCCATGGCATGGAGTATGCACAGCGTAAAGCCTACTTTGACTGACATCATGTGTCAAAGAGGCATAGGTCATGAAGCACAGGAAGACAAGGAGAAGTTATAAAATTTGCAAGTAGCATTTTATTATCAATGCCAATAACATTTTTAAAAAACTGTACAGGGTAGTGCTTCAAAGGCAGTACAAACAAAAAAAAACATCCTTCACCTGAGTCTCCTCTTTTGGAAAAACATTGCTCTCATCATACAAGATATTTTTGTCTGGCAGTTCAGACTCTGCATCCTGTTCTTGTAAGTTACATTTCCTGTTTTTCACAAAATGTGCCAAAACCTTGTCACTGTCCTTCCTGAGGCCAGCTTGAAGAGCACATCTAGATTTAACAGATGCAACAAGATAACACATTTTGTCCCAGAACTAGTTTCCTGTTGACAATTCTGTAAGCAATCTTGTGCAGGTCAAAATACATCCCAAGGCCAACCCCGTGTTCCAGATTACCACCCATTCTAATAAACCCAAACAGCTTTCTGCAATCATTTCAACAATATAATTATATACATTTGAAAACCAAGGGATCCCTGTTTCACATAAAGATTCAGTTTTTTTTTTAACCACAGAAAAACAAGGGGAGAAAGAAAGAAAGAGAGAGAGAGACAGAAAGTGAAGGAAGGGAGATAACATAAGGGAATTGTGGGACCATCAGAGTGGCCAATTCCTAGGTGCCACAAGGAAATTTTACTGCACAATCAGACATGCAAGAGATAGAATAGGAGAAGACAAACTAGATCCTTGATTTTTAACTCTCTCTGCATAACAAATGGGACACAGTCTTACCCAACCCTGTCACAGATACCTCCAATTGGGCAACTGTATGCTCATCAATAGGGGCATGGAAAGCTGATATAGCAGACAAATGCACCTCTAGTGAAGAATACTGTAGACCAGTGTATGACAGTGACAGCAAGTTTCTCAACACCGCATTTACTGGATAGGTGAAATGGTCCAAATTCCTGGAAGCAGCCCACAAAGTGAATTGCTTCCTTTTCAGCAAATAGGTATATCTGATGGAAGGCTTTCTGGTCGCAACCAGTACATCAGCAACCTTAGGTGATACACCAAAGCATGCTATGGCTATGTTTTCAAGAGCCATGCATGCCGATGCAGGGATTTCAGGTCTGGATGAACCAGAGAGTCCTTGTCCTGTGACAACAGACCCCTGCACAGAGGTAGAGTGATCGGGTACTCCACTGCCAGCTATTACAGAAGAGGAAACCATATCTGATGAAGCCATAAAGGAGCAATGAGGATGAGGGTGGCACCATCCATCTTCACTTTGAGAAGTACCCTCTGTATTAGTGGAACTGAATGGAATGCATACAGAAATTTCCCTTTCCAAGGGAGGGACAATGCATCTCGCCAAAAAAACTCCAGGCCCTGAAGCAAGTGAGCAGAAATGCAGCAGTTTTACATTGTGTGGGGACGCAAAAAGGTCCAACTTTGGCTAACCTAATCTTGCACAGAGATCGTCTACCACCGAAGTCAGCAGTTCCCATTCATGCATCTTGGACTGTGACCTGCTTAGTTTGTCTACCAAGATGTTTTGGACACCTAGGAGATGAATGGTTGACAGGTCTAGGCCATGTTGCAGCACCCAGTACCACACTCACATTGCATCCCTGAAAAGGGCTGGAATGAGTGCCCTCCTGTCTGTTGATATAATGCATCACACTAACATTGTCCATCTGTATCAACAGAGGACCTGGAGTCAGATGCTCTTGAAATGCAACTTGGCTTCCACCTGGTTCCATGAATCTTGTGTTTGATAGGGCCCAAGATGCACCCTCATTCGGAGCCAGAGGCATCCATGGTGAGAATCTGCTTCGGAATTGGAATAAAGAATGAAATGCCCGTTAATAGGTTGTCGTGTTCCATCCACCACATCACTGCTCTGCACAAAGAAGTTGTGACAAGGGATCTAGTACAAAATCCTGACAAACACTTCACCGACAAACAACAGCCCGACTTCACAGTCCCAACAATCAGCAAACTGACAACCACAATATCCTGACAAATAAGTGCCAGACAAAAGGCAAACACTAGAAATCTCTCAAGACCTCTACAAACCCTGAGACATCTGTTGCCCTACTTAATCGAATACCAACACACATGAAACCCAAACCAAAAACATGGAAAAGAGAAATCAGCACCGACCACATGAGAAACAAAGAACTGCATGACAAATGAAAACCACACAGCCAAATTGCACCAAAATCCATAAGTGGCTGAGACATGCCAAGTACTGCCATCCTGATGAGGAAAAGACAAAATAAACATAGCAGGATATCTACTAGTCAAGGAAAGAAACAGAGGAGACCTCTACTACTGGGGCTGTGAGACCCAAAAATCCACTCAATGTAAAAGGGCGAGCAGTAACCATAAAAGTGAAGGAAGCACAACAAGTCAGAAAATATACAGATCACAACCGCACACCTGAAGCAAATAATGCACCCGTAGCAGCAGCAATCCTCACTGCCACACAAAACCATGCACAAATCACACCTGCACCTCACTGCTACACAAAACCATGCACAAATCACACCTACACGCTTTCTCCACCTTACATCCACATCTCACCCACATCACAAAGCAACACACAAGCCATCAGAAATAGACCACATATACACAGAAATAAACCAACTACAACATGACATACATAGACTTGGACCGCTGACTGCAGACATGAGAGGTGAACACGCAAGGACTAAGCCAAGATGACACATGGCCACTCAGGTAGCAACTCCACCTTCTAAACACCCCTAAAGAAACATATTATGACACACACAACATGCAGGGGGGCTTTGCCCCCCTGCATCTCCTGGACTAAATATAACAAACTCCAGGTCGCTGACATTCTCAATGTTGGTCAATCCCATGTTGGGATTGTAAACCTGTTAGTCAACTGCATGTTGGCCAAATGATGTTGGGCAGTTGCCTGTCAGGCAAGCGTTTGTCAGGCTAATGTAGGCCTCCCATGACGATTACCCTTTGGTCCCACTTGTCCATCAGCTGGTCTCACTGGACTCTTACTGGCCACTCAGGGATCCTCATGTGTAAACAGGCCAGTGGTACAGTGACAATGCTGCCATGAGTCCCAGAAGAGGTAGAAAAGTTCTGACTTGGACTTGATGACTGTTGTATAGCAATGTGGCTTAAGCAATCAGGCTTTTTGCCCTGTCCAAGGGCAGGAATGGACAGCCCTTTTCTATGTCCAAAACTGCCTCTATGTACTGCAGTCTCCAGCAAGGAGTCAAAACAGACTGGCACATTCACTGTGACTCCCAAGTCGTCGAACAACTGCCGTGTGCAAGACAGGGTATGTAGCAGTTGCTCCCTGGAGCCGACTTTCAAAAGCTAGTTGTCCAGATACAGGAAGACGTACAGGCCTTCCCTGCGAGGGGCTGCTGGCACAACTGCTAAACATTTGGTTAAGACCCATGGTGCAGAAGACAAGCCAAAGGGTAATATGCATCCTTCATATCTAGGGAGTAAAGTCAGTCAACTGTTTGCAACAAGAGAATCAGAATTTGCAGGGAGACCATGCAAAATTTCTTGTATTCTATGTAGAAATTTAGGCCTCTCCGCTCTTAAACAGTCCACAGATCTCCTGTCCATTTGGGAACCAGGAAGTATCTGGAATAGAATCCTTTGTTCGGCTGATAGGAGGAACAGGTTCTGTAGCATGTTTGTGTATCAAAACCTGCACTTCTTCTTTCAGAAGGGACACATGTCCTGGAGGATAACTGGCAGGAGACAGAGGATGCTCTGGAGGGGCCTTTGACAGCTCCAGAGCATGACCCCTTGCAATTATCTCCAGGACTCATTTGTCTGTTGTGACCTCCTTCCATTGTTTCAGATGTAGGGAGAGTCTGCCCCCACCACTACCCCTGGAGGCAACAGCGGTGTAGGGGTAATGTGAATAAGATATTACTTTGAAACAAGCCTGCAATAAGATGTCGTCACTGGACAGAGCCTCTGCTGAGACTTTAGAAAATGCACCTTACGTTTTGCCCAACACAATACAAGTATTATAAATTAACTTATTTTAGTTGCTAATGATATGTAATAATTGAATCAACTAGTGCTAATCTGGGCAATATGTTCTTTTTTAATAGTGTTTCTTTTCACACTATTGGTGTATGGTCACTTTAAATTATTGTCTATTTATTTGTTTATTTGAAAGATATCAGAATTACAATCCTTTGAGTCAATGACTCCTTTGCAAAGGCTCCACGTCAGTAAGAACATACATCAGGTATCACAAACTTAAACACTAGGTACAAACTATTTTACATTTGGTAACAATACAAACCCAGACATATGGTACGGTATTAGCTTGAAACATTGATTAAGGACTTAAACATTTGGTGCCACGTAGGATCTAGGGTTACATCATCTTGGATCATTATAGAGGTCCCTGGTCAACACTATGATTCGCATGACAGTAATTCAGTTCCGGAGGGTCTTACAAAGTAGGCCCTGTGTTAAGATATGTTTAAGGTGTGAATAGAGGATCGTGGCTTAGGGGAAGCGTAGAAGTCATGGGGGGGGCAATAACTGAGGCACTGGAACCCGGTTAGAGTTATCTACAGTCACAGGTTTCCGAGTTGAGGAGTGTCATAAGACCAGCTTTAAACTGCCCCAAACTGGATGTAGGGGAGATTGTGGACAGTAGGTTGTTGAGCACAGAGGGGCTCGACATCAGAAAGACCGTTGCCCAAGGGAGGTTCTACAGTGAGGCACAAGTATGGGAGTGTTTGTCGAGTGTCTGGGGACCCTCCTGAGCGAAGCAGTTTGGATAAGAGGGTGGAGGCCTGTCGATGCTTGTTTGTGTAGTATCTTCCTTGCTAGAAGGCAGATGTGATACTTCACCCTACTTTGGAAGTTTAGCCAGCCAGTGAGTTTGTAAATATCACAAGTGTGGGTTAGCCTGTGACAGTTCGAGACCAGGCGACAGGCTTTGTTGAGGGCGAGGTTGATGCTGTGTAAGGCAGTATGATCAGCAGACCCATAAATTACTAAGCACTGTTGTGAATTGTAATGGTAGTCCCCGAGGAAGCACGCGTGTGTGAAACCGGTCAGACAAATTGATGTGTGGTTATGTCTGCCCTACCTGCGTGGAACTCTTGTTTGTACATGCACTACATTTTTGCAAGTAAAAATTGTTTCATGAATAGTGGATGGTGACGTGCTTTTTTTTGTCTAGCAAGTAATGTGAATTGAATCAAGCTGAACTGGTGGAGCCTGCTCCACCGGCTCCAGTGGCCTTGGGTGCTTTAGAATGGGCACCTGGGAAGAGGGAGCCTGGCAAGGGCCCATTACCCTTACCTCAGTCCTGCTAACAGTAGACTTGGCAGCCACCTCTGGCAGTAGGCTGGTGAAAGGATCCCTTTCCACAACCCCTACCAGGTGTGAAATACAGGGATGTGACAGTCCTTGGTGTCATTTTAGATGTCTGAAGGCCTTTAACACCTCATCAACATCATAGGAAAACAGTCTGTTCCCAATAAAAGGGACATTTAAAACTGCTTGCTGTACATCATTTGCAAATCCAGCTACCCTTAGCCAAGAATAACACTTTATGCAAATGCCAGAGACAGCCACCCTGGCAGATGCAACAGATGCATCATGTGCTGAGCGGAGCAAGTGTTTGCCAACCTCAGCACCAGAAGTCAAAGTTTTAATCAATTAATTCTCAGCAGAGCCTTCTGGTAGAGCCAGAGATGCACCTTTACCAGCCTTCCACAGGCTATTCTGATATTTGATCAAATAGGCCTGGTAATCTGAAATTCTAAGGCCTAGTGAAAAAGAGGAGTATGCGTGCCTGCCGATCACACCCAGTTTCCCAGATTCTTTAATCAGGAGGCAGAGTACTCATGTGTTTAGGTGCCTTGGATCTATCATGAGCAGCCATAATAGACACTGAGTTTGTTTCTGGTTGACTGGCATAATAAGGCTTGGCAGAAGCAGCAGGATACAGCTTGAAAGCCTTTCTAGGCGGAGCTGGCAATGAGCTAGGCTTGTACCTTGCGGCAAATGTAGCATCCTCCAATGCAGGGTAAATTGGAGGAATAATTATAAATGGAGTACAGGGCACCTCCAAAATCTCCATCACATTTTTCTTTGTGGAGTCCTCCTCCTCCACAGCAAATCCCATGGCAGTTTGCTTTTGCTGCAGCACAGAGTGAAATGTAGGATCCTCTGGAGGAGATCAAGGTGTATATACCACAGACTCCTCACTATAAGAGGAGAGAGTAGATCTGGAACGTGGTGCATACTGTATCCCCTCATAACCTTCTTCTTCCTCATAATCTTCTGTAATGATGTCAGGATTATATTCCACCTCGTCGTCAACCTACTTGTCAACAACAGGAATGGAGGACCATGCTGGCGGTGGTTGGGAAGGAGGGGTTTGCGATGTACTGGAAGATGGAGCTGACAAGGACTGAGTAATAGTACCACCCATTGATGATAACACAGGCTGCACAGTTAAGTCTGGTAAAATATGTCATATCATCTCTGAAAATGACGCCAATACCACTTGACTGTCAATGATGCCCTGGCCAGGGGCCGTCACCACTGATGCTCATGATGGTCCGGGACCCATCGACGATGGTGACATACCATCTGTAGTAGGTACGGCAGTGCCTGAGCCGAGCTCTGACCTTGATGTCTCATCCACAGTCAGAGGGGCCGCTATAGCGGTCGATGATGAAGTTTGTTTAGTATATGAAGGCCGCAGCGGTGACCCAGACCTCTCTGGGGGATGGGATCTCTCTTTACGCCCGTGCTTGTGCTTATGGCCTGTTGACGAAAAGGGTCAGGACAACAACCAATCCCTCTCCAGGACCTTAGGCTTAGTCATCCACGATTTGGACAGAGTAGGCGACCCGAATTTCTGGCTTTGTTGTGCTTTCTCCGTGGCTGCCAAAGTTTTCACTAGGAGAAATTTTCCCAGCACTTTCCTTCAATGTCACCTAGTAGTTTAGTTAAAAGCTCTGGCAGCTCTCATAGGTTTGGACATTGTGAGAGGGGCCCAGGCAGCAGACACACACCTCATGTGTGTCATCTTTGAAAAATTTCTCTCTGCACTCACAGTATCGAGATAATGTCACTGATTTCATCAGCATACAGAGACGACGACATAACACTTATAAAATAAAGTGAAATAAAGAAAACGACAATGGCTATTTGGTTGATGTTTCCGCAGCAAGTCTGACAAAGATGATCAATGGTGGGAAAAGAACTGAGAAGAGATGGGGCTGCCCATGTTTCTGTAGATGCTGACGCATGATGTTGCTGTGGTCAGCCCACAGCTAGCAAACGTTTCTGTGTGGTCCTAGCACGGAAGCGGGTGTAGTTCCAAAGGTGTGGCCTAATGAAGAGATATCCTTGAAGAAGACCTACAGTAGATCTATTCCTCCTACTTCCCACTCCATCATCAGCACAGTGAAATCAGTGACATCACATGTGACTGACCTGGCAGCTACTGAGAGACTCTTACTAACAGCTGTGATGTCATAGTCAGCAAAGTCACAATGCGGATGACGTAATGGTAGGGACAGAGCTAGATACTGTATGTCAGCTGCCATGCAAAGTGCTGTTGCAAACATCACACTTAAACATCAAGTAAAAATTCTTCTAATTAACCAAATGGGGAAAAAAGTACCTCAGATGTATTAGGTAACAGGTGATTGCTTTTAAAAATTAATATTAGTTTTAGGTAGTACACTAGCTTTGTAAGCCATCATAAACTATCTTCTCAATTAGCTGCCCCAAACAGGGGAGACCAGATCGGCCTACACTTGGTGATATTGGAAGTATCAAAAGAAGGCTTCTTCAGGAGGGGCTTCACAGCAGCCTCCTTCAAGACTGCCAGAAAAAGGCACATCCCTACAGAGGCATTCACAATCTCAGCCAAAATCAAGGCCAGCTCAGCACGCCCCGCCTTCATAAAGTAAAATGAAACTGGATCTAAAACACAGGTGTTTGTGTACAATTCTGAAAGTGCCTGGAGGCAAGTCAATGCCAAGAAATGCACACTGGTAACACAAATCCAAAAACAGAATACTGGATCAAGGATATGAGGGTAGAAGACTCTAGGGAAGAAAGGGACTTGGGGATAGTCATCAGTAATAATCTGAAGACCACTTTACCAATGCAACAAGGCTGATAGGAAAGCCAACAGGGTGTTGGGGTGTATCAGGTGGGGCTTAACCAGTCACAAGCATGAGGTAATTATACAACCCTATAGGTGTTTTGAGGCCAATCTAGAGTACTGTGTTCGGTTCTGGAGCCTGCACCTAAAAAAGGACAGTGATAGACTATAGCCAGTCCAACAGCTGTCCACAATGATCATTCAAGGGCAACAGTCAAAACAATATAAGGAAATATTGGTAAGCCGAAATATGCACTCATTGCAGGAAAGAAGGGAGAGGGCGTTACGATAGAGACTTTCACGTTTTTACAGTGGTATACTAGGTTGGTTGTTCCAAAATTATCCAGGTCAACAGAAATACAACAAGGTGCATAATTTTGACTTGGTGGGGGAAAATTCATAAAGAGGCAAGAGGAAGTGCATCTTCACAGACAAGGTGGTGGAAAAGTAGAAGAGCTTGCCAGTACAGAGGCCAATGCAGGTACCACTGCAGGGTTCAAAGCTGGCTGGGATGATTTCAAAGGGATAGTAAAAGGGATGAAAAGGGGGCAGAAGGGCAGTAGTTTTAAGGTAGGATCACAGGGCAAACTGGATGAACTTATCTTTCTCTGTACTTTCTTTTCTATGTTGGACAAGTCAATCCATGCTACCAGGTGTTCTTCCGCCTTTATTTCTTGGAATTTTTAACTGTGTTTTATGCCGGATGAGGAGGTTTATTTATTTATTTATTAGCATTTTGGTAAACGGGTAAGTGTGCTAGGCAACAATCCTGCCTATTTTCAGACATGGCCCGGGACAGTACAATGCAGAACAGTCAACAGTACAGATCAGAACAACATTAGGTGCAGGCGTTACAGACTGGGTTGAGATACATCAGTGTATAGAGCAAGAAGATAGCAATGCAGTAACCAATAAGGTATAACAATAAGTAACAAATTAGAAGTATAATTGGTAAGAGGAGGAGCACGCTCATTCAGACATATTAGCCAAGTTTGGTAGAAAGGAAACACATGGAGGATACAGCAAAGTAAGTAATACGTTAATACTAAAAGGCATGGCGCCTTAAGTGGGGTTCCCATTTATGAGTAGTAGCAGTTTTCGAGGGCAAAGATGTGAGAAAACAGAGAGCGTTTAAAAGAAAGGTGGGAGGTGGAGTTTTTAACCTGAGGTGGGAGCAAGTTCCAGAACCTAGGGGTGAAATAGGAGAAAGTCTGTTCACCCATTTTTGTGGCGCAGGGCCTTTCCAGGAGTTTTGGGATGGACGAGGACCTAAGTGAGCGAGAGTGGGACGCTGGGGTAAGCATGTCACCCAGAGAGGCCAGACGAGGTGTTCTAGTAAGATAGTCAACAAGACACCCTAAAGTGTATGACTGGAGGTCTTTGGGAGACAACCAGTTTAGGCCAGAGTAGAGTAGGCAGTGATGAGTTAGGCGAGGAGCTGATAAGGTGAACCTGCATATATTAATATAGGAAGTGTCTCATTTGCTGAGAACTCTGGCATTGGCATGGTAGAGAACAGGGAGAGCATAAAGGAGTTGAGACAGAAATACACCTCTAGCTATCGATTTTCTCGCAGTCGGGGTGAGTGAGTAGCGCACTCGATAGGCCACCCCAATTTTATCATTGACAGACCGACAAACCACATTGACATATACCGAAAAATCAAGTGCCAGGTCAAGCTTTACCCCAAGGTATTTGAAAGTAGAGATGTTAGTGACATTAGTCCCATCCCTGCAGTGGACAAGGAGTTTAGGGAACACGAAGGACACCTTTTTAGAGGACCAAAAAAGCATGGCTTGAGTCTTCCCAATATTTAGTAATTGATGGTTAGCCGAGAGCCAGGATTGAAGGGATTGGAAGTCATGAGATAGGTTTAGGTTTATGTCAGCGATAGACTTGGATGAATAATAAAGCACAAGATCATCAGCATACATGAGTAGGGTGCTGTGAAGGGAAGGACTGGAGATATCGTTTAGACAGAGGGAAAAGAGTAGTGGACCAAGTATGGACCCCTGTGGAACACCGCGGGAGATAGCAATAGGGGAGGAGAGAACCTTACAGTAAGAAACAGCCTGAGAATGGTTATCCAGGTAGCTGTCGAACCAGGATAGGGTAGAGTCAGAGGCACCTAATGCTTGAAGACTAGTCAGTAGAAGCAGATGATGGACCATATCGAATGCTTTCGAGAGGTCAATAAACACGGCGCTGTGAGTAAGTCCTTATCCATGTTTTCCTTGATATCACTTGTAAGCTGGGTCAGAGCAGTAGTGGTGCTGTGCCCAGCCCTAAAGCCATGCTGGGCAGGGGATAGAAGATCAAACTTAAGAAGGTACTCGGAGACCTGACGATGGACTAATTTCTCAAGTAGCTTGTTAAGCTTGGGGAGAAGTGAGATGGGGCAGTAGCTGGTCAAGAATTTAGCATCTCCTTTCTTAAATACCGGTATAGTTCTAGCCATTTTCCATACCAAGGGGACGGAGGCAGAGCAGAAAGATAGGTTAAACAGCCTAGTTATGGGTGCCGCAAACCAGGCTGCAAACTACCTAAGAATCCCTGGATGGATACCATCAGGGCCAATGCTACCACTAGCTGGAACAGTTTTGAGAAGGTTTAGTACTTCAAGCTATGTGACTGGAGCCACTTCCAGAGTAGGAAGAGAGGAGAAACAAGGAGATGAGTCAGGCCCAGCTTTGGGGAGTGAGGAGGGGGTCAGGGTAGGTAGAGTGGAAAAGTAGGAGTTGAAGGCATTAGCAATGGTGAGAGGGTTGTTACAGTGGGCATAATTTATGTACGTATGATTTGGGGTCAGAGGCTTATTGTTCCCCAGAATCTCCTTAATGTGTGTCCAATACTGCTTGGGGTAGAAGAACCAAGGAGATTTCTGAAATAAGAACTTTCAGCTATGCGAATCTCCCTTTTGCAGGTGTTCCGTAAGGTTCTATAGGCTTCAAAGTCAGTCAGTAGATGAGAGGCCTTCCAAGCTGACCATAATTTATCCCTGAGTTTCAGAAGGTGAAGCAGGGGACACTTGAGCCATTTTGTGACTTTCTCTTTTACCCTTCTAGTAGTAACCGGGATGTGTTTATTTTGTAGAGAAAGTAGGGAAGAGGTGAAATAGTCTGCAGTGATGTTTATGTCATCATTAAGGCAGAGGGGAGACCAGTCAATCAGGTTGAGATCATGAATAAAGGCTTCAGGATTCAGGTTGGAGAGGTTAGAAAAGGTTAAGACTTTAGAAGGGAAGGAGGGGGAGGAGGTATCCAAAATATAGTAAACAGGGTAATGGTCACTTATGGTATCTGGAAGAACCCCGGCCAAGGGGAAGAACTCCTTCCTGTTGGTCAGGATCCAGTCTAGGAGAGTGGCGCAAGCTCTTTGTTGGATATCCTAGTGGGTTCAAATATAAGCTGGGAGAGACTGGCCTTACTAGTCAGAGGGGGAAAGTAGGAAGGAGCTAGGTCCGGCCCAGTCAAGGTTAAAGTCCCCAAGGCAGACGATATAGTTTTTACCAGTCACGGATAGTAAATATTCAATAAACTCCTCAAGTCCGAGCCTAGAGTTTCTGGGAGGAATATATATGCAGAAGATGTGAAGTCTTTTGACGCCGCCGAACAGGAGGATGGAGTGAAGAACTTCACAGTTGGCAAGAGGGGGATCCTGACATAAGGTAATGTTCAGATGTGGTTTGTAACACAGTGCAAGGCCACCTCCCCTTTTAGCACTAGGTCGATCTGCCCGAAGTAAGTTGTAACCCTGTAGATCGCACTGGGAATCAGGAATAGAAGGCTTGAGCCAAGCTTCGGATGAGACTAGGATATCTGGGTTGTTAGGGTTTAACCACGCCTCCTCAAGGTCAAGTAAGTTGGCCAGGAGACTCCTCATATTAATGTGGGCAAAGGTGAGGCCAGATGATTGGGGCAGACAGTGCAATGGACAAGATTGGATAGGATTAGTGGCCAGAGTGGAACCAGGGTTAGTCTCAACGTCCCCAGCCAGAGTAAGGGAAAGGGTGACAATCCATATAGATGCAATAATATAGGCCCGAGCTGTAGATCCAGGGGGGATGGAGAATCTTAACTGGATGTACCTAATTAATAATCCCAGTAGTTTGAACTAAAGCACAGAAGGGGGAGGAAGGTTAGGGGTGGGGTTGCTAAGGAGGTTGGAGAAGCAGAAGTTATCCAATGAGTATACTGAGTTGGGTATAGTATTCACAGCAGGTCCAGAGAGAAAGTACAGTTACGTAACAACTTACTGTAACAGTAGATCTTCGAGAACAGCTCTTGCACAGGTTACACCATTAGGACTGAAGCCGGTAGGCGCCAGGATCCCCCGGAAATTTTCTAGCTAGCAGTATTCAACGGGGACCGCCTCCGACGTCGGTCCCGCCCCCGATGTCAGGCATAGTACATAAGGAGGCGGTCCCCCAGAATCCCCAGTTCTCCTGCCGGAGACTCCCAGCCGCTGGATGACATCAGAAGAGGAGACTGAGGATCCGCCATCAAATGGCAATCAAAGAGGCTGTAAACGCCTTATCCTAGGAGAAGAATGTTACGACTAGAATCTACCTCCAGCGGGGATGGTGGGAGGGAAAGTACCTGCTGCAAGAGCTGTTCTCGAAGATCTACTGTTACGGTAAGTTCTTACATAACTGTACTATCTTACTTCGAGAAACAGCTCATGTAGCAGGTTACACCATTAGGATGGATTCCCAAGCAATCCTGGAAATCACACACCATCAGGAGGAGGAAAGGTAAAAAAAACCCTCAAATTACATCGAGCCTAGGACAGAAGTCCCTGAAGGACTGCTAGACCAAAACCTGCTCTTCGCCTCGATGCGATATCCAGGCTGTAATGCCTGATGAAAGTGTGGACGGAGCTCCAAGTAGCTGCAGCACAAATAGCTGAGGTGGATACGTTCTTTAAAGCTGCAAAAGAGGTAGCCACCCCCTCTGGTGGAATGACCCTTCACTGAGCCCGGTAGGGGTTTGTTGCGCTTCTGGTAACAGAACGTAATACACTGAATGAGCCACCTGGACAGCAACTGTTTTGAAACAGGAGGTCCCATCATCCTGTGGGCAAAGGAGACAAAAAGCTGGTCTGATTTTCGTTGATGTTTGGTTCTGGTCAGGTAGTATCTGAGACATCTGTGCACATCTAAAGTGTGCAGAAGGGCTTCTACTCGATTAGAGTACTTAGGGGAAATACACTGGTAAATCGATATCTTGATTAAGAGTGAGTGCTGAGACCATCTTAGGCAGCAATTTAGGATTAGTCCTTAGGAATACCCTATCTTGGTGGAAAGCCAAATAAGGTTCTTTGCACATAAGTGTATGTAGTTCAGAAATTATTCTGGTCGAGGTTATGGCAACTAAAAACAACGTCTTCCAAGAGAGAAGACGTAGCTCGCAATCGACGACTGGTTCGAAAGGTGGCAGCGTGAGCTGCTCCAGGACAAAGGGTAGATCTCATGGAGGAATCGGATCCTGAATCGGAGGCCTAAGGTGGAGGAAACCCCTCAGGAAGGCACGTGTCGTGTCCAACTGAGCTATAGTGCGTTAGCCTATAGGGACATGATAGGCTGAAATGGCACAGAGATGTACCTTAATCGAGGAGTAAGCCAAACCTGACTGGAAAAGGGACAGCAGGTAGTCCAATACCAGCTTCTCTGGACAGTCCAAAGGCGATAAGCCGTGCGCTTGAACCCATAAGCAAAACCTGCACCATTTCATGGCGTAGGCCGTATGGGTAGCCGGTTTCCTGGCGGCAGTGAGAATGTCTGCCACCTCTTGCGAGACCCTGTGTCGCATCATGGCTATGTCTCTAGGAGCTAAGCATGTAGGTTCAAGGAACGTAGGTCCGGATGGACCAAAGAACCCACCTCCTGAGACAGCAAATAGGAGCTGATTGGCAATGGCACTGGAGGTTCCTGGGATAACTGATGCAAGAGAGGGAACCAGATCTGTCTGGGCCAAAAAGGCGCAATCAGTAGAAGCGTCGCTTGCTCCCTGTGAAGTTTTAGAAGAACCCTCTGGATCAACGGGAAAGGGGGAAAGGCATAGAGGAATCTGCCCGCCCAGGAGAGGGATAACGCGTCTCGCCAGAAAACACCAGTCCCTGGATCTAGCGAGCAAAAATTGGGCAGTTTTGCGTTGGATGGGGACGTGAAAAGGTCTAGTTCTGGAGTACCCCATCTGCAAAACAGGCCCTCTGCTACCTCCTGAAGTAGTTCCCATTCGTGGACTCTGGCCTGAGAGCGGCTCAGGCTGTCTGTGATGATGTTGTCCACTCCCGGAACATGAACGGCAATGAGGTTTGCGCCGTGTTGCAAGACCCATTCCCACACTCTCAGGGCCTCCCTGCAAAGTGGGTAGGAATGGGTGCCTCCTTGTTTGTTGAGGTAATACATCACCGCAGAATTGTCTATTTGTAACAGAAGTGCACCCAGTGGAATCTCCGACTGGAAGGCCTGCAGGGCGTAAAGAACTGCCCTCATTTCCAGAATATTTATGTGGAAATGAGACTCTTGGTTTGTCCACAGGCCCTGAGACTGGACACCGTTGAGGTGTGCTCCCCAACCAAGCCCTGAGGCATCTGTGGAGAGTGTCACAGTCAGGGACGGCACTATGAAGGGGACTCCCGCCGAGATTCCTCGAATCTAGCCACCATTGCCAATCTCAGATTATGGCCTTTGTGATCTGGACTGGATGCTGCAGATGGTCTTGCCTTTGGTCCCTTTGGACCCTTAACATCCACTGGGTTACCCGCATGTGGAGACGGGTTAGCGGGACTGTTGCAATGGCCACAGCCAAGTATCCGAGCAGGCAAAGGACCAGCCTGGCAGGAACGGTCTTCTTCACCGCAATGTCCCTGATGAGGGATCTGATGTGTTCCGCTCTGTCCGGGGGGAGGAAAGCTTTCCCTTGAACAGTGTCCAGGACTGCACCTATGAATTGCAGAGTCTGGGACGGAACCAGGCGTGACTTCTCATAAGTGATGATAATGCCCAATGTCTCGAACAGAGACTGAGTGCAGTGAATGT
Organism: Neoceratodus forsteri; assembly: GCA_016271365.2. Lineage (NCBI taxonomy): Eukaryota > Metazoa > Chordata > Ceratodontiformes > Ceratodontidae > Neoceratodus > Neoceratodus forsteri. The sequence goes on from CM057455.1 coordinate 292,811,076, forward strand.
CAGACATCAGGGCCTCCCAGGAGGGTGCCATGAGAAGCCAATCATCCAGGTAGGGGAACATGTAGTGGCCTTGTCTCCTCAAGAGATGCGGCTATAACCGCCATGCACTTCGTGAACACTCGAGGTGCAGAAGACAGCCCGAAGGGGAGAGCTCAGAACTGATAGTGGCGACCCTGAAACTCGAAGCGCAGAAACTTCCTGTGTGCCTGAGCAATAGGAATATGCAGGTAGGCATCCTGCATGTCTAGGGATGCTAGAAAAGCGCCCTGCTTTAGTGTGAGAATCATACCTGGGAGGGTCACCATGCGGCAGCGTTTGTACAGGACCGAGTTGTTGAGGTCGCTGAGGTCCAGTATCGGACGGTGGTCCCCTGTCTTCTTTGGAACCAGAAAAAAGTGGGAATAATATCCTAGACCCCTCTGGTTCCTTGGTACGTGCTCAATGGCTTCTTTTCCCAGAAGCGCAAGCACCTCCTGTTGTATGAGCAGGGCATGCTGACCCGAGTAACAGGAGAGCAGGGGAGGTCTTGTAGGTGGGAGGTCTAGAAATTCTATGAAATTGCCTTTCTTGACCAACTGGAGAACCCACCTGTTGGTGGTGATCGACTGCCACCCTAAAAAGTGGCGAGCGATGCAACCCCCGACCTTTCTTGCCCGTTGATCCAAAGGAGGGGCGGGGGCCAGGAAGGAGTCATGCTGTGGCAGCACTGGTCCCTGCAAGCTGGGCCGGTTTTGTGCAATGTTGGCCTCTGCCTGGGGACGACTTGGCCTGGGCTTTACGCTGAAAAGCGCCACTTTGCTGCTGACCGGAACGTGGCTGCTGCCTTTGTTGCTGGCTGCGAAAACGGCTCTGGTTCCTACGAAAGGAACTAGGCCTGGATCTGTACATGGCCTGTACAGATCGGACTGCCTTCCCTTCATCCTGGAGTTTGGTGATGACCTTCTCCGAGGATTCACCAAAGAGTACCTCGCCGTTGTATGAGACATCTAGAATATTCTTCTTATGTCCGGTGTAAAGCTGGAGACACGGAGCCAAGAGTGTCACCGGAGACAAATGCCTGAAGCTGCAGCTCTGGCCGAAGAGTCCGCAGAATCGTAAGTGGCTCTAAGCACTTGGGTCCCCACATCTGACCCTGTACAGAGTAGGTTAAGGAGCTCCGCTTTCTGGTTGCCATCAGGAAGCTTATCGACCAGGTCTTGGCCCTGTTCCCACAGGGTGTTCTGAAACTGTACCATGTGGGTAAGGTAGTTCAGAGACCTGATAGCGCATGTAGCAGCCGCATATGTGCGCCTCCCCAGGGCATCCAATTGCTTGGATTCCTGGTCCGGTGGCTGAGTGCTCATATGTTGGGATCGTTGAGACCAGTCATGTTAGGCCGTGATGACCAGGGAGTCTGCCAGAGGTTGCTTCGCCAAGTACTGGTCCTCTCTCGGAGCCTTGTACAGGCGGTTGGCCTTCTTCGGCACTGCGGGAGTGGAGTGCGGGCGCTTCCACACAGCCTTGGTGATGTCCACAAAGGTGTCCACCAAGGGTGGGACTACCACAGGCTTTGGGTCTTTCTGCCAAAGATAGCGGGCAAGGCGTTGTCGTTTGGGGTCAAGGTCTTCAGCATCCCACCCCATGCTGTCCTGGATGTGCCTCATGATCTCAGCGAAAGAGGGATCATCCAGAGGAGACCTGGGGAGGTCATGTGGGTCAGGAGAAGAGATGCTGAGCGGAGAAGGAGATCTGGAGTAGTCCGAGGTGTCTGATCTGGAATCCTCCAGCGACAGAGTATACCGGTGCCATCTGGGTCGCTTAGGGCTGGGAGACCCTGATGTAGATCTAGAGGGAGGACTTCTCCTGTCTTTAGATCTGCCCCTAGGAGGTGGCGTCTGTTCCTTGGGGGTTGGTGGTCGTCCTGCTGGCCCCTTAGGTGGAGGAGGGGGCGAAGGAGGTGAAGAGGTAGGAGGAGGAGGAGTTGGAGTAGGAGGAGGAGGCTTAACAGGGACCACATCCTTTCGGATGGTGTCCCACCAAAAAGTAAAGAGTTCCTTTACTTCTTCGATATTCATACCCGACGATGGGCCTGGCGCTGGTGGTCTGTCACTGGGGTTGGGCGTCAGGTCTTCGGGTGTCTCCCAGTCCGGGGAGGGTTCCCGTGGGAGTCCAGCATCCTCGGTATCGCTCGCCTGGTCTTCGGGCAGTGGGGTGTCCTTCTCCATCGATTCCCTGTGACCAGTGTCCGCCGGTGACGGTTGGGCGGTCTTCTGCTCCGGAGATGCTGACGTCAGTCTTCTGGCCGATGCCTTCGGATCCGGCGAATGTCCGGCCGGCGACTGGTGTCTGGCTGGTGTCATCGGTTCCTGTGAGCACCTGGCTGATTTTGAATGTTTAGCTGACATTGGGTCCGACGCCCTTTTCAGGGACGTCAGGTCCTTGGTCTTTCTGGGTGCTGAATCAGGACCTCTGGGCGGTTGGGAGACCAATCTGGAGTTGGTGTTCCGACGTTGGGTGGAAGAAGAGGACTTATGGCACTCAGAAGACTTCGAAGAGGCCTTGGATGGAGTGGAGGAAGCTGAGGGCCTCGATGTCTTGATAGGCTGGCGCGAGGAAGAGTCGCCTGAAGTCCAGCCCTTAACGGGGGCCGACCAAGCCCTGGAGGGAGAGCGATCCGATCTGGAGCCTGAGCTGCGGGAGTCTGAGGCCCGAGTTGGGGACCTGGACCTGACCTTCTCCTGATACTTGTCCCAGTGTTTATGGGCCTTAGTAGAAGATTCTCCCCTGGAGGAAGGTTCTTGGTCCATCCTTTTTAATTTCTCTTCGAGGAGATATGCCTGTATGCCTTCTGATGGCGGATCCTGGTGCGGCTGTTGAACCCTTGGCAAAAGGTGCAGGCCTTGGTATCATGGTCCGGGCCTAGGCAACACATGCAGGAAGAGTGAGGATCCTTGAAAGGGATCTGTTTTCCGCAGGTACACTTAGAAAGGTGACCCTCAAGTGATGGAGTTGGAGAGGACATCAGTTGTACAAGAAAAAATTCACAGAAAGTTCTGTAGTCATTGTATGCTAGGTAGAGACCGAGAGGCTGATGCTGGCGGGTCGACGGCGGGAAAAGAACTAGGGATTCTGGGGGACCGCCTCCTTATGTACTACGCCCGACGTCGGGGGCGGGACCGACGTCGGAAGTGGTCCCCGTTGAGTACTGCTAGCTAGAAAATTTCCGTGGCGTCCTGGCGCCTGCCGGCTTCAGTCCTAATGGTGTAACCTGCTGCAAGAGCTGTTTCTCAAAGTAAGATCTGAGAATATCCATAACATAAGTGCTAGAGAGACAAGGGTGTGTATGGACCTATAAGCCATAATAAGATAGGAGTAAGAAGGGGGAATAAACTCTGGGGAGAGTGGGCAAGGAGGTAGAAAGGAGCTAGTGGTAGAGGAAGAAGGAAGACACAAGAAACTGAGCAGAAAAAGGAATAGGCGTGATTCGTTAAAAGAATGCGACCTCTGGTGGTCAGTGAAGATAAAGTGCAGGTGGGAAACAAGGGAGATAGAAAAAAATACAAAACAATGGACCTCCATCACGCGGGACGCGCATGATATCGCGAGACACCCCTAAATAAAACAAACGCCGGCTAAGAGTGGGAGGGTATTGGGGGACAGGTGGGGAGCAGTCGCGAAGTGACTGCGGCGCTAACAACTGCAGAGAAGCCCTCGTTCAGCAAGGTGCACAGCTCTTCGTACCTTAATTCGTTTCGGGGGGTGGGGGAGGGCTTCTCCGGTTGTGCCCTCGCGACCTGGACCCTCGAGGCGACGGATCCCTCAACAGCTCTGGAGAAAGGAGAGGTAGGAAATTTATAGCAAGACCCTGTAAGGTATTTGCATACTGTTACTTTAAACTTGATGTCCTTCTTGACTGTGGGCTATTAGGCAGCAGTCCAGGACTAGGTTTGGCTAAGTCTGAAGGGGATAGAGTTCCTGAATTACTCAATATGTGGAGTTAATTACTGAATTCGATTAGTAGTAGAGGTACTAGCTACTAGCTATTTTTTATTTTTATTTTTTAAGGAGGTTCCTAACTGAGGAGCAGGTACGGGGACTTGGAGGATCGAATTACTTACTGAGCTGCAGCTCCCCCAGAGGCTAACGCAGTTTTTAAGTTAAACAGCAGTCTCTCTCAAAAATGCTGGAAGCGTTACTGATGCAGATTCAAGTTCAAACAGCAGGCGCATTTGCAAAAAACTGGAAGCATAACCAAATTTAAGTTTAAATTGCATCTAACACATAAAGTTTAGACTATGCAAGGCAAGGGGCACTATGGTACATGGAAATTCAAACACAGAGAGCTGCTTTCAATTATTACATAGAGACTCTTAAAGCACAATGTTTAAACAGTAAAAATGGCAAAAGAAATCAAAAGTCTCTTAAAGTGCACCATTTACAATGTCAAATATCCCCTAAGTTAAAACGAAAAACAGCTTAAAAAAAAACCTATCTTCTGCGTTGGGTTGACAGAAAAAGCAGAATGGCAGTGCAAATTCAATTCAGAAAAAGGCGCCAACAACAACTGCAGAGAAGCTCTCATTCAGCAAGGCGCACGGCTCTTCGTATCTTAATTCGTTTTGGGATGGGTTGGGGGGAGGGCTTCTCCAGTTGTGCCCTTGTAACCTGGACCCTCGAGGCGACGGATCCCTCAACAGCTCTGGAGAAAGGAGAGGTAGGAAATTTATAGCAAGACCCTGTAAGGTATTTGCATACTGTTACTTTTAACTTGATGTCCTTCTTGACTGTGGGCTGTTAGGCAGCAGTCCAGGACTAAGTTTGGCTAAGTCTGAAGGGGATAGAGTTCCTTACAGCCCTGATATCCACAATCTTGGCAAAGAAGAAAATATTTATATCTTTGCACCTATCTAACAATGCCACCAGTGGAATATTGAGACATCCTGGGTGCAGGACAGAATTGATTTCTTGGAAAAGGGTGGTTGGCCTGTTTCTCTCTGCAACTATAATGCCAGAGAAAAAAGCTATTTTCTAGCAACACTCATCGCTTCCTGACATTCCTGAAAATGGGATAGCAGGACAAGTCTGTTGGAGTTAGCACCTGACCTCCCCACCCATGCTCTATTCTCTGTCCATGTGACTTCCTGGGGCAAAGGTCATCATTCTACCATGGCAAACCTAACTGAGAAATTACAAGGTGGAAACAGACTAGCACTGTCAGTAGCAGACAGGATGGCTGAATTATAAGCTTCTACTACTACAGCCCTCCTGGAAAAAAAAATGGAATCAAGCCTCTTCCAGGCCTATCAGTGGACAATTTCCATGGGGGGGGGGGGCTGTGAGCTCAAGCTGAATGGCTGAGTGCTACAGCCAAACCACTCCATCTATCAACTGCAGTCAGTTCCAACCCCCACGGACAAGACCAGATCAAGAGTGTGGCCCCCACCTATGTGGTGGAGGAGACGTTGCTTAAAACCTAAAAAACTGCATTTCCTGCAAGAAACCAGATGCAAAACTATTCAAGGTGACATCGACGCAGATGTTAACGAAAACCATGGAGGGCTTCAAATGGGCTTGGGGCAGAGCGAAAAAAATAGTGCTCACTTGTAAAGATGAAACCAGGGAAAGGAATAGGAAGAATGATGGGGAGGGTTAGAACCCAGTATTGACAGTAGGTTGTGAGTTTCTGTAGGGCCCAATGGGCAGACTTGATGGACCTTTGTTTTTTTTTTCCTGCCGTCACTGTCTACATTTCTGTTTTTCTAAAATCCCTGTGCGCTAACAGCCTTGAGACAATATCCTGGAAGACAGCAGTTCAGTAAATTCCTGCATGTAATCAGAGCCTCCACCTGGGTATCAATAAATGAACACAATTCTACGATTTAGAGGGACACCACATGTGAGGGACACACACTCAAAAGATCCTGGCCTTTCCACAGGGAAAGCCAAACACTAAATGCCAGATTTAAAGATAATGGCCACAGCTCTCCCTCCTCCCAACACACACACACTCTGGACTAGGACAGTGCATCACAGAAAAGCATGAATGAACCAGTTTGGCAAGAACCAGACTAACAGGTTTCTGTGATACAAATCAAGTCAGCACTTGAGGCTACTATATAATCTCTAATTTACATTCCAAATTTGCTGTCTGTGTATTTATTGTATAAATATATTTAATATGTGACTGCAAAGTGTTTTAAAGGGCACAGGTAATTTATTTTACTGGCAAGCTCTGGGTTCTTTCTCTGAGAGCATGTACCAAAGGTAAAGTGAGTCTGTTTCTACTGCATGCTCAACAGTGCCTAAAGTGAACTGGGGTACTGATATCCAGAGGCCTGGTTCCGTGAAGGACATACAGGGACAAGAAGGGAGCAGACCAGTGGTAAAACTGCAACAGCCTAGTGGCAGCACTTGTATTATTAGCTATACATAGATAGTTAAGGACAGAAATAGATTTTAATCCAATTAGTCTGCCCCGTTTTCCTTCCAAGAGTTATTGGCCCCTTCCCACATTCTCAGCCCTCCTGTAATCCTCTAACTTTCAAATTATCCCTTTGTTCCTGTCTGATTCGATCCTGAAGTCTGGGATCGACTGAGCAGTAAGCACCTCCCTGGGCAGTCTGTTCCGCTGGCTCACCATCTTTATTCAGTAAAGAAATACTTCCTCACGTTTTCCTAAACTTTCCTCCTGTCAATCTGGGATTGTGTTCTTTGATGTTTGCTTGACATGACAGTCTGACTCACTGGTGTCCACCCTGTTACAGCCTCCCATGAATTTTAAAAGTCAAGAGCTTAAAAATAAAAGAAAAACCTACTGGCGGCTCCCTTGCACACGCCCCTGCATTACAGAACAACAGTGAGTGCGCAATCCATGTGGGTACCGTGTGGTAGTCACATGGGTCCCGGCCAATTAGACAGTCTGATTTCCAAATACAGTTTTATAAAAAAGCTTAAAGGGCACCAGACATAAAAAAAAAAACTCTGGAAAAACAACTCTGTAGACATATTTTGGCTCATAATTAACACATTCTCTGAATTTAGCTTCCTGCTTTTTCATAATAAAAATGCTTCTTTCAAATATTTCTAATAATGTTAATCAATCAATAAATTAGGTATTCTGATGGTTTCATACTTATTTATTATTATTTCGGAAGACACATTTGAGCCAAGGCTCTTTTACAAAGGTTCCACGTCGGGAAACAATATAGAACATAGTGAGGACAATAAAAAATACAGTAGTTTCAAGCAGCCATAGGCTTTGTTGGGTACATTAAAGCTTTCATATGGAATTACTGTAATATGTACAATGATTTACAATATGTCTGTTAAGTTACAGTAATTTGTGTATATTATTCAAGAACATGTGTACAATAAAAAAACAGTTGTAATATGGTTCACTAGAATAAATTAGAAACTGCTAAGAGAGATGGTAGATACATGTAGAGGAAGCTATGGGGAGAGAATGTAGATAATAGTGGAGAAATAAAAAGGGAGGAGATAGGCGATAGTGGGGGATAAAGGTGGGAGGGACTTGGGGGAATTAGAAGGAAGGAGAGTAAGTTTAGTTAGGAGAAACATTCACAGAAGGCCATTGTGACAAGGTGCTGACGCAGGTTGCACTTGAAAGTGCCCAGGGTAGTATCGCTGGTAACAGCAGGTGGAAGCGAGTTGTACTGGGATGAGGCTCTGTCTGTAAAGGAGCATTGTCCTTGGGTAGTACGGCAGCTCGGAACAGAAAAAGTAAGATATTCTGAGCTTCTGGTTAGGCAGGGAGCCAGTAAGGACTGAACCCTTGAGGGTAGGAGATTTAAGGTAATCTTTTTTGCTAGCATACAGGTCTGGTACTTGAGTCTGCTGGGGAGTTGGAGTCAGTGTGTTTGCTTGTAGATGTTACAGGCATGTGAGAGGTATGGAGCAGAGGTCAGTAGATGATATGCCTTGTTAAGGGCAATGGCTATTCGTCGAAGTGTGGTGTCAGTGGCAGAGCCGTACAGCACAAGCCCATAGTTGATTATTGATATAACAGAGCTTTGAATGGCAATGCTTAGGGCTTCATTGGTGAGGCAGCTCCTGTGTCTAAAGAAAAGCCCTATGCGGTGTTCATGATCTTGGCAATGCTCTCAATGTGTTCAGAGTAAGACAAGGTGCTGTCGAGGGTAACCTCCAGGTATTTAAACAGTTGAACATGTTCGAACAACATCCCTTCACCGTTTGTGATAGATATATCTGTTTTATGTTTGTTATGGATGCCATGAAACATCATTGTTTCAGTTTTTTTGTGATTTAGTATGAGTTTTTGAGATTTAAACCATGTCTCTACTTGCGTAAAGCTTGTTTGCAGTTGCAATTGTAGGAGGGAGGGGTCAGGGTGGGAGGTGAAAATAACTGCATCGTCTACTTATGACAGGAGTCTATTGGAGCATGATGCAGAGAGACTGTTCAGAAAAGTACTGAAAAAACAAGGGACCCAAGATAGACCCTTGGGGAACTCTGGAGCGAATTGGACGGGAGGGTGAGAGGGACTCACCAACTCTGACCTATTGGGTTCGGTCACTAAGGTAGCTTTGGAATCAACATGCGGCATCACCTGAGAGGCCAAGGCAAGATAATTGTTCAAATAGCAGAGAGTGGTTGACAGTGTTGAATGCCTTTGTCAAACTGATGAAGGCGGCACCAACAAGATGTCCCTGATCCAGAGCATCGTGGATGTAAGTGGTGAATTCAAGGCGAACTGTGGTGGTACTAAGTCCTTTTCAAAAACCATGCTGCTCCTGACATTGCAGGTTGTGGTTAGCAAGGTATTCTGTTAGTTGATCGGCAACTATTCTCTCCAGTGCTTTTGAGAGGGGGGAAGAATGGAGATGGGTCTGTAGTTAGAGGTTAGGGTCTTATCCTGACTTTTGTGAATTGGCTTCACAACAGCAGATTTCCATATTTGGGGGAACTGAGAAAGCATTAGGGATCAGTTGAGGATTTTGGTGAGCGAGTCAGGACTTCGTCAATGGTGAGGGCAAGGAGTTTCAGGTTTAGGGAGTCGCCACTGAATCTGGACCTCCCAAGCACTTTGAGCAGTTGTTTTTTGGCTAGGGCCTCCAAGATAGTCTTAAAGTAGAAAGGTGGATGGCCCTGTGTTATTCTTGGTTCATCCAAGCCTGGAGAGTCCGGTGTGGGGGGGGGGTCAAAGTAGGTTGGAGAAAGCACATGACTAAGATTGGTGAATGCCGCATTAAAAGCGTTAGCCATGGTGACCTGGTCCAGGGTGAGGCTGCCATTTACATTCAGCATAGAGGGTGGTATTTTGGGGATAAGCCTTGTAACTTCATAAAGATTCACCCAAAACTTCTTCCCGTCTTTCCATGAGTTAGCGAGTGTGCTCCTGTAGTATCTTGCCTTTTCATTTCAAATTGCTCTAGTACAGGCATTTATTGCTGCTTTGTAAGCCTGGGTATCAGTCAGGTTGGCCAGATGCAAAAGATGATCCCAGGACTTCAGTTGTTCCGGAAGATCAGAGTTAATCCAAGGGTTGTTGACGCCTTTAATCTTGTGCTTTTTGAACAGGGCATAGACATCACAGACGCTGTTAAAGCTGTGGATAAAATATTCAAGAGCAGTGTCAATGTTGGAGGCTGTGTCTATCAGAGACCAATCATGGTCTTGTAGGAGGGTTTTTAGAGACCCAAGATGACCAGGAATAAGTCTCTTGCTGTTACTAGTTTTGGGAGGAGGCTTAGTATATTTGTTTGACCAGGAGCAAAGGACTGGGGAGCGGTCGCTTAAACTGTCGGAGAGGACTTATGATAATGTGGTATGCTGAATGCTGAAATGGGGAGTATGTAGGTGTCACAGTGCAATTTTGAAAGTGCTTAGGCAAACAGGCACTTATGATTTAAGGAAGTATTTTTTCACAGAGAGGGTTGTGGATGCATGGAACGGCCTTCCGGAGGAGGTTGTGGAGTCAAAAACAGTGGTGGAATTCAAGCATACATGGGACAGTCATAAGGCAATTCTAGGGGGTGGGGGTAGGAAGAAGTAGGCTGCTGGTTAACTAGGATCTGCAGCTTATCCATTAGGTAGGGAAATGGGCAGACTGGGTGGGCCAAGCAGTCCTTATCTGCCGTCAAAATCTATGTTTCTATGATGGTACAATGGCCAAGCTACATAGAGTTACATTTTTTTTAATTTTTTTAATTCTATTTCAAACAGTTTAACATATCCAGCACAGTTTCAGCCACATCAACTTTCATTTTATACTTTTAATCGCTGTATACATATTTTATCTCTCTTCTCCAATCACTTCTAAGCTTTGACAGTGAAAGTTTCTTAAGACAAGAAATGGGAGAGATGGACAGTACCATGGAGAGAGAGAGAGAGAGAGGCTAATAATGCCATCATCCGAGTCTACCCTCATCCCTGCAACCAATGCTGCTCAAAGCATCGGGGTTCCACTCACCCTGGCATCTGCGTTCTGCGTGGCCTCCCTGATTTTCGTCACCCAGTCATTCAGTTCCTCCTGAAGGCTAGCAGCCACGTCTAGTGATTGGGCAGGGTGTGACATCTGCTGGGAATGGATGGTGAAGACGTAGGGCTTGGAGCACCTGCCTTCCTTCTGAACAACTGCAAGAGAAACACAGTGTTACACCATCCCTGCTGCAGGACATGCTATACTGTAAGCAACTTCCTCCTGTTTTCAAACTAAACACAGGGCTCCCCCCGAAACAGGGGGGTGGGGAGTGTCATAGTCATAGCTTCTGAAAAAATTGCAGACGTAGCAAGCCCAGTAGTGTTAGTGCTTGCGATGTAGATGACCTGAGTTTGGGAATGGACTCAGGCTGCCGGGTGCCAGCTTGGGGGGAGGGGGAGAGCAAGCATCCTGAAGAATGCTCTCTTCCTCTGGGGAAGAGGGGCTATCGCTAAGGCTACCACACTGCCACCTGGGTGGCCACAGGTGGTAGTGCAGTAACAGCACAAGTGGAAGGGGGCCTGCATGAAGCATGCTTAGTGCGTGTCGAGCACAGGCCTCCTAACACGCTGATATCCCTGGGTCTGGGACCAAAAAAGGAAAAAGGAGCTTGAGCCGCACAGGATGATTTCAGGTGCACTCATGCCCTGGGCCCTGGCCACTGCATGCTAGGATATACTCAGGAAGCTCCTGTCTCCAGTAGCTGGAGGAGGTGGGAGGGTGATATTTATCTATTTATTGAAAATTTCGGAGAATACCTTTGAGCACAAGTGCTATTTTATAAAGGTTCCATGTCAATAACAGAGATTACAAAGAAACATAACGAATACAATAAGCGCGTTCCAGTGGAACAAAGTCAAACAAGTACAAATATAGTCAAGCAAGTACAAACAAAATGGCTGGAATCAACTGCATACAGTTTTACAATAAGGCAGGTAGACAGAATCGGTGTAGAACAAGCGCAGTAATGGCACATGGCCTCCCAGCCAGTCTGACACAGCTCAAACAGTACACCACGAGGGACTTTAGTTAGGATGATTAGCAGTTACAGTTAAGGCTGCTCGTGGTGCTCTCTTAAACTGGTCAAACAGGTAGACTGAGCAACGAATCGAGCAGCTCATTTAACCAGCCAGTGGCCCTAACTGCAAATGAATGCTTGCCCAGCTGAGTATGGCAGACAGGCACCTCAAGGGCATTCTGAGCCACACTCCTAGTGTTGATACTGCATGGCTGGACTGCACGATGGTGGGGGAAGTTACCAAGGTAAGTGACAGGTATGCGGGGAGGCTGGGTCAACTATCTAAGCAAAAACTATAAATTAAAAAAAAAAAAGGCATAACTCCACAATGTCAGTTTGGTACTTGTGTTTTCATAACATGCTGTCAATCTTTGCTAGGATGCATAGATTGTGCCCACATGCCTACTTCAGCAAAGACTGCTAACTGTACCAAAGTTTGATTTCTGTCCTCAGAACTGGACCAAGGTTGCTACATTTACTGGCCTTCCATACATACATACATACATGCATATTTTTTTTTTATTGAAAGTATCGCAATTACAAACCTTTGAGTCAGAGACTCCTTTACAAAGGTTCCACGTCAGAGAAGTGCAAGACAATTAAGGGTTAATACATACAATAAAGAGGATCCAAGTAATACAGTGTATCGACAAACAATAACTTATTGACACACACAGTGAGACAGTAGGTACAGATTAAACAAATAGTACATTCTACACAAGTATTTAGGCAAAAATCAGGCCATGCAAAACCCAGTACAAAACTTTCAGAGCTATAGTATTCTGCAATACTCCGAATTTAACGGTAGATGGAGGTGGTGTGGGTAGGTGCGGGATGCAGGGAGAGATGGGTGGGGCTGATACAGTCAGAGAAGACCTTGTTAAATCCTGGACAGGGGATATAAAAATGATATATCCATGAAAACAGATTTAGGGGTGAAAAAGGACAGCAGTCCATTGAGCACCTCCCTCCAGTATAGTGGGAATACTGTCACCCCATTTTCTTCAAAATGCTTGTGAGTTGGAGCTTGACGGCCATTAGAGTATCTGCCGATACTATGTGCTCTGGTAGCTCATTCCGAGCGTTCACCACTCATTCTGTGAAGTACTTGTTTCTGATGTTTCACTTGAATCTTCCTCCCTTTAGTGACACTGGGTGTCCTCTTGTCCTGTCATTCCTGTATGTAGATACTTTCCTTATTCTCCCAGTCATCAATTATGCCTGATTCTACCAGCCTCCCCAGCCCCATCTCCCAGGTTCTTACCTTACCTCACTCTATTCCATCGCTTACCACCCCCCAAATGGCAGGGTGGCAGGTCAACAACTCCCACCGCAATCAGAATCTGGTACAAAGAGGTGCCTAGGTCACCAGTGTGAGGCCTACGGAAGGCCAGTTTCATCCTGCCCAGTGAAGATGTTTTCTGTTTTCATTCCCATGCCCTCAGTACGCTGATGGTGAGGGTGTGCATGCACGCGCTTGCAAACATATGTAGCGCAGTACAATCCAACATTTTCCTTCCCACTTAACTGCTCTGACTGCATTACCACCGGTGGTCACCCAAGTGGCAGTTATGGTGGTGGAGTCAGCTGCCCTCCCTCCTCGGAGGAAGACAGTATCCTCTGGGATGCTCAATCCTGGTACAGTCTCACTTCTGCAAGCCCCATGTGCCAAAGTCACAGCTGTGCACAGGTGTCAAATTGGGCAGAAGCCCACAGGAACTCAGTTCCATCACCTCATAAAAAAACTGTATGACAGTTCCGCCACCTCTGTCATCTTTCTCCAATGACTGCTACAGGAGGGTTCCACCACCTAGAAATCTAGATGCATGAGTTTCCCCACCTAAACATTTACAGTTGAAACACTGGCTATGCAAGAGCATACACAGCAGCAGCACTGATGCAGCATTTGCATCCAGAGGGATCTGTATCCACAAATTGAGGTCTTTCCAAGCCTGTGAGGTCTTCAAAACAGTGAGAACCTCACCAGGGGCTTTGGCTCTACAATGCAAGGAGTACGTTGTCAAACTCAACTGTTCTCAGCAAAAGTTAACACCAAAAAAAAAAAAAATGAGGCGCCAATTTCAAGTATCAAATGCAGAACTATGCCACTAAATCTTCACAGCACTTGACACTTTAAATTGGTGGTTGTTTGTTCTGTTAACCTCTGCTAAAGACACACGAGTATATCCAGTTCAGTCCCTTTGCATTTCTGTGTCGGAAAGAGCCTAGGCTCTGCAGTGTCTTTAGGTATAACAGGCATCAGAAGCTTAAAGTTAGGACTGTTTTTTGTTTTAACATTTCTGTTTGTACTCTTCGACCGCAACCGCCCTCATCTGCATCTAGTTGATGATCTCCCAACCCCACCCATGCTCCCTGTTACTAATCCCTTACCTCCATTATATCCAGTTTCATTGCCACCAAGGTAGGGTGGGGGAGTGGAATCCTGGAGATCTCCTATGCTTTCTGAAAAAAGCAGCACAAAACTAATTCCGTTCTAATCAACTTATTTATTTTCTTTGTCTGATGTCCCAACGTTTCACCTTCTCGGTTTCTTCAGAGGACTTCAGTAAATTCTATAAATAAAACTATAAACCTACGTACATAGCAGATATTAAATTCATTTTTTTTATTGACAATCATTTAGGTGCATACCTTGTTTCAGTTTTAATTGTTTACTTTTTACGTTTGTTTGTTTTTTGTTTTTAATGGCTGTCTACAAAATCAAGACAGACACAAACATCATGCTAGGTTTTCTGTTTTATAACATCTGTGGTGCCTAATTGCATTAGACACACCACCATGTGCTTGTTGTACTAGGTTATAAACTCAACCCTGACAACCCATCTTCAGCTTGCGTCACTCTTTCCCTCTACTCCTCTGAGCACACAGGACTTTTCAGCCTAGTTGTTCAATGTTGCAGTAAAGTAAAATGCTGAAGACATATGTAAGAGCTGGCTAGTTTGTGTATGTGTCTGTCATGTAAGAAATTCTTGTTCATGTTGTTTTTTTTTTTAACAGACTTTGGATTTAGATTCGCTGTAAGAGGGTGTAAGAGCGCTCAGTTTTGAATTGTTATTAATATTGGTTTTCTCTATAATGCACCTTAGTCTTTTATCTTTTATATCTGCATTTTGCTTGTGGGCTTTCTGTTCGGGTATCTTCTGCAAGACAGTCTATTGTAAATGCCTTCGAGCCTTCAGTATCAATTTAATATCACACTTTGAACTAACAGCGCCACAGCACTATTCTCACCTGCTTTCACTTAGCAGTTGTGAGCAGGAGTGGAGATGGTAAGTGCGAGCTTGCTGGAGGTGCTGCCTCTTGTACCCTTGGCAGGGAGTGCGCTGATGTTAGCGAGAGACATCAGTAGGACATCTGGAGGCATCTTTTGCTAAGTAACCCCTCAGCGACACTATACAATGCCTGTGCTGCAGCCTTCGCTGCGGGCATTAATGAACAAATTACACCAAGAAAGAGGATTATTCTAACATGACTGGAGCTAAAACTCTGCGTGTGAAAAGGGCGTCTGATAATGCAGCTCCTTAGATTTAGCCATCTGTTGACTGGTATAGGTGTTTATACTGAATAAGCAAGATCTTTAGCCATACTTTTCAACGGTTTGTATGTTTTATATCTTATCCATGGAACAGCTTTTGTGTGGCATGGCAGGGGGTGAAAGGTGGGGTTTGGCATAGGGAAGAGGAGGATAAAGGGGAAGGGGTGAGGGACTGAATGGCCAAGGAGAAAGGAAGAGAGGGAAGAGGAAGGGGAAGAGAGATGGGTAAGGAAAGGTTAATGGCACTGTTACCATTTTTTTCTCTACAAACAAAAGGGGAGGATTTTCCGGGGGGGGGGGTTATTGTTACTGCAAAGATAGGTTATTTTTTTCCTTCCTCTTTTTCCAGTTTCCAGTTATGTTAGAATAGGCCTCTTTCTTGATGTAATTTGTGCATTAGTTCCCACAATGAAAGCTGCAACACACACAGTGTGGTTTTGCTGAGGGGCACTAGCAAATGGGCAGGAAGGAGGGGTGGAAGAACAATGGCAATTAATAAAAACTGCCATCACAGAGGTAACAAGCCTTTGTGTGAAGCAAATAAACAAAACGAAATGACGTAAGAAACCACTATGGTTCTCAAAGGAAGTGGCAGTGAAGGTTCAAGAGAAAAAGAAAGCATCCAGGAAGCACAAGGAATCACAGAAAGAGCAGGACAGAGAACTGTATCAGTTAAAACAAAAGGAAGCTGGGAAGGCAGTCAGAACAGCAAAGGCCCAAACCGAGGAAAAGATAGCCAACTCAGTTAAGAAGGGGGATAAAACCTTTTATAGGTACATCAGGGAGCGAAGGAAGACCAAGGGAGGGATAGTGAGGCTTAATAAAGGGGAGGGAGGGTGGGCAGAGGGTGACTGTGAAAAGGCAGAGATACTAAACAAATATTTTTTCTCAGTATTTACAAAGGAAGAGGGTAGGTACCTAAAACAAACAGTAGAAACACTCTGGATACAGAAGTTGATACCAGCCCATTTACAGAAGAAAGGGTTCTGAAAGAACTCTTAAAACTGAAGATGGACAAAGCAATGGGGCCTGATGGGAATCATGCCAGAATTCTAAAAGAACTAAGGGTAGAACTAGTGACACCACTGACTACCCTCTTTAACAAATCATGGGAGGATGGGGTGGTACTCGAGGACTGGAGGAGGGCAGATGTGATTCCCCTTCGGAAAGGTGGGAGCAAGGCAGAAGCAGGAAACTACAGACCTGTTAGTTTAATCTCAGTGGTAGGGAAAATGATGAAATCACTTCTGAAGGAAAGAACTGTCAAGTATCTAGAGGCCAGAGGGGCACAGGACCCAAGGCAGCATGGATTCACAGCAGGAAGGTCATGCCAGACAAATGTGATAGATTTCTTTGACTGGGTGACCAAAGTAGTAGATCAGGGAGGGGCTGTGGACATGGCCTACCTAGACTTTAGCAAGGCATTTGACACAGTCTCACACAAAAGATTAATATACAAGTTAGCCAGCCTGGTAGTGGGTCCCAAGTTGACAGCCTGGGTAAAGAATTGGCTGGAGAATAGGACACAGAGAGTAATAGTAAATGGAGTCCACTCTGAAGAAAGGGGGGTTACTAGTGGGGTACCTTGAGTTCAGTATTAGGACCGGTCCTCTTCAATGTCTTTATGCGATGACATTGCAGAGGGACTGGAAGGAAAAGTATGTCTCTTTGCAGATGACACAAAGAGCAACAGAGTTGATGCACAAGGTGGGGTGGAAAGGATGAGAAGGGACTTGGCAAGGTTAGAGGAATGGTCAAATGTATGGCAGCTTAGATTCAATGCTAAGAAGTGTATAATGCACCTGGGAAACAAAACCCAGGGAAGAGTACACAATGGGGGGTGAGATACTAACAACAACAAAAATGGAAAGGGACCTGGGGGTAGTCATATCAGATGACCTAAAGGTGGGCAAGCAATGTGAGAGGGCAGCAAGGAGGGCTGGAGGATACTGGGATGCATAGGGAGAGGCATCACTAGTAGAAAACAGGAAGTTATTATCCCTCTGTACAGACAGCTGGTGAGACCCCATCTGGAGTACTGCATGCAGTTCTGGAGACCCAATCTCCGCAAAGACACAGACAGGATGGAAGCTGTCCAGAGGAAGGCAACTAAAATGGTGCAAGGTCTGCACTGGAAGACATATGAAGAGAGACTTAAGGAGCTTAATATGTGTAGCCTCGAGGAAAGGAGGGAGAGGGGGGACATGATAGAAACTTTCAAGTACCTCAAGGGAATCAACAAAGTCCAAGAGAGTAGCATCTTTCAAAAAAAGAGGTGTGCAAGAACATGGGCGCACAATTTGAAGATGAGGGCTCAGAGGTAATTTAAGGAAGTATTTTTTCACAGAGAGGGTTGTGGATGCATGGAACGGCCTTCTGGAGGAAGTTGTGGAGTCAAAAACAGTGGTGGAATTCAAGCATGCATGGGACAGTCATAAGGCAATTCTAAGGGGTGGGGGTAGGAAGAAGTAGGCTGCTGGTTAACTAGGATCTGCAGCTTATCCATTAGGTAGGGAAATGGGCAGACTGGGTGGGCCAAGCGGTCCTTATCTGCCGTCAAATTCTATGTTTCTATGTTGTTCAGCAACAGATGCCTCCAGAAGGCCCGATGACATCAATTTGTCAACATCAGTATGCTGCCACTGCGATTACAAGAGGCAATGCCTCCTGCAAACTTGCGCCACCCATCTCTACCGCTGTTCAGAACTGCTATATGAAACCAGGTAAGATTAGCACTACAGCGCTCTATGTTCATTGCGTGATATGAAATTGATGCTGAAGTCGTAGTAGTAGTAGTAGTAGTAGTTTTTTTTCCCCAGAGGCTCAGGGCACCAGTACATTAAGACAGAGATAGCAGATAAAATAATAAATGTCAACCAACATAAAAACATAGCACAGGACAAAAATATACTTCAAAACAACCCCTAATAAAACTGACTCTTAACAGACAACTAAGTCACACTGTACATATCTTTGATATTCATCCTTTTTTTTTGCTTATTTCTTTATCACCCCCACTGGCTGGTCCTCTTCCACTGACCTCCCCCAGCCCAGTCACCCCGGTGTCCATTGACTCTCACCTCTTGGCTTTAAAGGTGCCAGCTGGCTGGGTGTGGCACCTGTGGGGAGCCGCATCATCCTGCCAGTCAGTGGCATTTTGACCTCCATGTTTCTCTCCCATCCCCAAGTGCGTGGTACACCATGCAATGACCAATGTGAAACTGCACGCATCACCAGGCATCTGCTTTGCCTCTGCCCCCCATTCTTCCTGTAGAGCCAGTGTGGCAGCCTCCAGCCACCGCTAGAGGCCACAGGCACTGGCTCTAGTCCCACCCCTCCCCAGAAGAGGAGAGCTGTCCTCTGGACGTTCAATCCTCTCCCTCCCCAGCCGACCCCCGACGGCCCCAAAACACCACAAACATGGGTCGCCAGCGTGGTAGGAGGTAAGGCAGGGATGCCTCAGCCCTCCACGCCACTGGGCTGGCCATGGATATTCCCCCTTAACTATCAGAGGGGATTGTTAATCCCAAAAGCTTGTGAAAATAAATAAGTTTTAAGATGCCTTTTAAAGGCCTTCACAGAATAGCTCTCCCTCAAACGGAGAGAATTCCACTGTAAAGGACCTGCTACTTCAAAGGATTGGTCCCCGAGGTTTTTTAGCTTTGACCCAAGTATCATTAGGTGACCTTCCTCTGTGGAGTGGAGGGGGCGTACAAGACTGTAGGCATTTACAATAGACTCTCTTTCAAGATATAACCAAACATAAAAGCTATAAGCAAAATGCAAATATAAAAGGCAAAAAAAAAACAAAGTGCATTATAGAGAAAGTCAATGTTAATAACAATTTAAAACAATTAAAAACTGAGAGCTCTGACACATCCTTACAACAAATCTAAGTCCACACAAAGTCTATAAAAAAAGGCAAAATAAGTAAGCATTTAAAACAAGAGACAAGAATGTATAAACAAATTAACCAGCACTTATATATGTCTGCACCATTTTACTTCCTGCAGCACTGAACAAACAGGTAGAAGAGTCCTGCACATTTAGAGATAAGGTAGAAAGAGTGAAGAAAGCTTGAGGTGGGTTATCTGGGTTGAGTTTTATAACCTATTATACAGCAGTGTGACTGCCTCAAGCAATCAGAGCGCTAGATTACTGTACCTCTTATGCAGCATACAGTTGGTGCCCTGCGCTCCTCCGACCAGTTAATTCCTGTCATGCTGATAAAATGGCGGCTTCTAGGCTCAAAACAGAAATTGGCAGTGGTTAAACTTTACACTTTTAGTCTGTGTAAGTGGAGTCAGTATGTCCTCCGCTTTGTTGAATGTGGAAGGTAACAAGTCATGTAAGTAGAAGGAGGGGGATCGTAAATGTGAAAGGAAATAAATTTGATTATTGAACTTTACTTACAGTGTCTGACTCATTTTCTGAGTAGAGACAGTTACACTGCTTCATAATATATTAATATATATAATGTCCTGTATCTCTGACATGATCAGAACGTTACCTTGTGCTGTTTTGGGCTGACAGAACCGCTCAGCTTCACTCTGCGGTCCTCTCGCCCCAAACAGCTCAAGATAAAATTCTTATCATGCTGGAGACACAGGACTCTGTAAGTATTATAATAAGAAAAACAAACACATGCCAGTGGTATGTCTAATGAATTTAGGCACCAGAGACATTATGAAACAAACAGCTTTATGGGGTTCAGTGCTAAAAAGTGCACAGTCACACACCTAGGGCATAGGAACCCAAGAACTGAGTATAGGATGGGTGGTAATGTCAGTCACTAAGCAGGAAAGAGACCATGAGGTTATCATGTCTGATGACTTCAATGTGGCAGGGCAGTGTGACAAGAAGTGGGCAGGCTAATGGGATGCTGGGATGTATAGGGAGAGGTATCTCCAGCAGGAGGGGGGGAGATGGTGTTGCCACTATATCACTTGATGGTGAGACCCAGCAGTAAGGACACAGACAGGATGGAGGCAGTCCAGAGGAGGCCAACTAAAATGGTGCAGGGGTTACACAAGAAGCCCTAAGAGGAGAGGCTCAAGGATCTCAAGCTGTAAACCCTGTAAGACAGGACAGCATAGGGGACATGTTAGAGACCTACAAGTATCTCACTGGCATGAACAGGATGCAGGAGGGGAGTCTCTTTCAAAAGAGGAGGAGCACCAGAACCAGAGGGCAAGCAATGAAGCTGGGGGGGGTAGGCGGAATGTGAGGAAGTACTCCTTTACTGAAAGAATGGTAAACCCCTAGAACAGACTGCTAGAGGAAGTGGTGGAGATGAAAAATGTAGCAGGCTTCAAGAACAGACCTAAGGGAATATTAAGAGATGGGCAGGAAGGAGGGAAACTTGCCAGAGACCAGTTAGGGTCTGCAGAGACAAGCTAGGTAGGACCATCTGGGCTGACTGGTGGGACAAGTGGTCCTTTTCTGTCGAAAAATTCTATGTTTTTATGTATGCACCAAAATGCCTGTTATTCAAATGAATTTAATATCTGCTGTGTACATTTGCTTATAATTTTATTTTGAACTTTTATAGCAGTCCTCTGAAGAAACTGAAGAGGTGAAATGTTAGTACAGGGAAAAAGAAAATAAACAAGTTGATTAAAACAGAAACTGAATTTGGACTGTTTTTAGCAAAAAGTAGTGGCCACTCTTGAGACTTTTCAACTGGGGGGGGTAGTGGGCCAGGTTCCCTCAGTTTTGTAGGAGGTAAACAGTCAGTGCCTCAGGGCTCGAAAGTAACAATGGTGCCACACGCTGCTGTGCTGTGAAGTTTTTCACTATCCCCCCCCTTCTGAGATGCTGCCAGCCTCACTTACAGATGCGACCATGCAAGGCGTAGCTATGTGCAGTCGAGCAGTCAGCATCTCCCCCACCCACCACAGACAGCTCTGCTTGCACTGCCACCTGTGGTCACCCAGGTGATGGTCATAGGACTGTGATTAACTTGGAACTAATCCAGGTAGAAGACCTGGATTAAGCTAACTGGATGGGGAATACAAGCCATGATCACTTTAATTCTTAAACACCGTAACTGCCCATGTTCATATCCTCATCAACTGATCATCAGACCTAGAACATGCCTGCTACTGTGGTAGCCAGTAAATACTCAAAAGGAGCTGCCATGAGATATTTGGTATGGCTCAGGTAGGAAAACGGGTGCTGGGTGACAATCTTGCAAGCAGAATGTTGTAGGGCAAAACCACGCAACAGGAACAGCACAAGTCGAAACAGCTGCAGGGTACACAATGCCACACGAAGGACATAACGTATGACCCTGTAGCTGTTTCCGGGAAAGAGGGTAAGAGCTCTACTGGAAGGGGGTCCGCTAAGCAGCTACCGTGGCTCACGGAGTACAGCCATTGGTGCTGGAGGGCAATGGAGCAGCTGTGTTCTATTCCCGGTCCCAGAGCAGGTAAACACTTATTTTTTATTGTCTTGTGGTGCCCCAGAGTTTACGCCTCTCCCGAGTTGCCCCCAGTACAGCTTATTTTAGTAGGGGGGGCAGAGCCCCCCACAGGAAACAAGGATATTGGTTTTTTTTTTCTGGTAGTCACTGTTTAGGCAGCATGGTATCGTGCCGTGCTGTTTTGATATTCATTTATTTATTTATTTGAATTTTGGTACCCGGGTTAACCCACTGAGACCATGACAGTCCCTTTTTCAGGGGCGACCTGGGATTAATCACAGGTAAAAACATTCCATAAAGTTACAATACAAATACAGGTTGACATTTCGTAAGTCAGCACAGAATTCAAGACAGTAGTATAGTGAGCGTAGATTGGTGTACATCAAATACAGCAAAGCTTATCATACAAATTCAAGTTAACCCTTAGGCTGCTGACAGAATTAGAACGCATAGTAATTCTGGACTGATATAGCAGTCCACAGCACAGCAAGGGTTAACATTTAGGCAATTTCCAAGATTTCAACTTTCACTAACAGCACTCAGTGTAGGCTGGTAACTACTGTAGGTTACATTCGTGGTTACAGACAAAATGGCAGTATGGAAAGACAGGTGGCAGGAGAGGATTCGGTTTTCAACGATTGCAAGTGCATTGGTTAAGCTCTAGCAGATGAGCCTTAAGTCCCTTTTTGAAACCCCCAACGGAATTACATGTTTCAACATTTTCTGGAAGAGTGTTCCAGAGGGGCGGGATGCTGGCCAAGAACGACCTCTGTCCCTGGGAGGACCTAACTTTAGGCAGAGTGCGAAGCTGGCAGCTAGAGGATCTAAGGGGCCTGCTGTTGTGTTTAGCAGATAATGTTTTTGCAAGGCTTGGTGGTGCACTGTCTGACCTTAGCGTGTAGGCTAAGCATAGGGATGGGTACTCAAGATGCCCTTTCAATGGTGGCCAGGACAGGGCTTGGAACACCTGGCAGCGGTGATCCCTTGGCTGAGCTCCCATGGCGAACCGGCACACCCTGTAATAAAGGGTAGTAAGTTTTTCCATTTCCTCACCTTTTATTATGAGTAGCACTGGTGACCCATACAGTAGAGCGGGCAGTAGGGTTCCAGTTGCAATTCTTAGCCGGGAGTTCCAAGTTAGGAAAGGGCTAAGACAGTACAGTAGCCCCAGTTTCTGATTCAATGTCTTGGTCAGTAGTTCAATATGTGTCTTGTAAGTGCAATTCTGGCCTAATGTAATGCCTAACTATTTTATTGTGTCTACTACCTCAATCCTTGTGTCTTTAGAGAGGCTTGGAGTGAGGTTCTGTATTGCCCTAGGCTTGAAGGGCCGAATAGCATGGCCCTAGTTTTTTTGCTATTGAGCACAAGTCTATTGCTAGCCAGCCAACACTCGAGGAGTTGCTGGTCATTAGTCAGTGCATTGTTCAAAGAGCTCAGGTCCTTGGAGGTCCTGTAGAGCACTGCATCATCCGCATATAGGAGTATGTTTGCCTCACCACAGTGATTTGGCATGTCGTTTATGAAAACAGAGAATAGTAAGGGCCCCAGGATGGATCCCTAGGGGACCCCCATTGAGAACTGTACAGTTTTCTGATTGTGCACCTAACTGTCAGACTGTCTAGGTCTATGAGCTTGAGTACTGCTAAGAGCAACTGATGGTCTACCAGGTTGAAGGCCTTGGTAAGGTCTATGAAGACTGACCAAGTGGACTGGCCTTTGTTGAGAGCTGTGAAGATATGATCGGTGAGACAGACTAGGCAGTATCCGTGCCATGTTTTTTTCTAAAACCATGTTGTCTAGGCGTAAATATGCCATTCCCCTCAATGTAATCTGTTAACTGGTTATAGACGGCCCTCTCTAGTACCTTACTAAGGATGGAGAGGATCAATATGGGACGATAGTTTCCACCTGTTCATGTGATCCACCTTTATGGAAGGGCATGACCAGGGCAACTTTCCAGTGATGGAACTTTCCCTTCAAGGAGAGACCTGTTGAGCAGCCACGAGACTGGAGCAGCTATGGCTGGAGCTGCAGTCTTGGTTTCAGCTTGTCGTACCCAGCTGAACCATGGGGCTTTATGTTCATAGGTAGTTTTAGGACCTCGTTTTTAGACACCATCTTTAAATGGAAGTTAGGGTATGGTGGAGTGTTATTAGAGTCTCGTATGGTGGGTGGGAGAGCCCCTGCATAGGGAGTCTTGAACTTATTTAAGTCTATGAAGAAGTTGATCGCACTGGCGGCATCTGAAGGGCTCTTTAGGCAGGTACCACTTGCTATTATAATACAGTCACCCTGGATGGGACTACCCTTGACGAGGGTGTTGATATGTGACCAGAATTTCCTTGGGTTGGATAGATTTTTTTCTGGCGATCTCTGAGGTAAAGTTTTTTTGCCAATTTGAGCTCTTTTTAAATTTATTTCTTAACTCCCTGTATTGCTGCCATGTCTTGGGTTGACATGTGAGTTTAAAGTTCCCCCAGGCCCTGTCTCTTTCCTTCATGAGTTTTTTTGGATCTCAGGACAACCACCTAGCGTCCTGAACTTTTACCCTGATTTTTTTCAGCAGGGCATGCTTATTAGCTGCAGAAAGGAAGTTGTTTATGAAGAATTCAAGGGCGGCATGTAGGCTTGGGGCTTGTTTGATTTAAGTCCAGTTCACCTCTAATAGTGTGTCTAGGTAGGCTCCTGTGACAAAATTAGAGAAGTTCTGTGCCCAGAGTATTCTAGGTGGGTGGGGGTGGGGGTTTGAAAATTATTTTTCCATATTGAGAACAATGGTGAGTGGTTGCTTAGGGCATCACCAAAGGTACCTGCCAGTCCTAATGCTATCCGGGCTGGAGGCCAGGATCCAGTCCAGTGCAGAATGGTTTCCTGTTTTAGTGTTCAGTCTGGTGTGCTCTTGTATTAACTGAGTTAAGTCAGCTTCTAGTAGCAAGTTCTTTAGTTCTCCCTTTGTTTGAGGCCCCCAGTGTATATTGAAATCGCCAAGGATCACCTTCTCACCCTTAGAGAGGTCAGGCAGTGCCATGAGAAGCGAGTTTCGGGCACCATCAGCTGCTTTTGGGGGGCTACAGACATATCCAATCATCAGGGGTTTAGCACCTCCCATAAGCAGTGTTCTGAATATCGTTTCACAACTGGTGTTCTGTAGGGCAGGGGTTGTCACCCTGGAAGCAGATAAGGAGGATCTTACCTAGATCAGGACTCCTCCTCCTCCCTTTTTGTCCAGTCTGTCCTGCCTGAATATCTTGAAACCTTTTAGCTTAATGTCATGGTCCAGTACATGTGGTTTGAGCCAGGTTTCCGAGATTGCAACAATGTCTGGGGAGTACAGATTCACCCAGGCTTCCAATTCGTGTATCTTTGGCCTCAAGCTTTTGATGTTCATATGGGTTATTCTTAACCCTTTAGAGTTGACACAGGTGGACTGAGTAGAAGAGGTAATGCGTACATTTGTGCCATGGGAGCTGGGTTCCATCTCTATGTCACCTCCTAGGAGGAGTTTTAGCTTGATCAAGGGATCGGTCAGGGCCCATGGTACCCAGAGTGGGGTCCTATTCCTTGAGTCACTGAGATAGAATATTAGATTGTATAGGTTGCCTTTCTGTTTAAGACCCTGCATATAGATAAGGGAGGAGTGAAGCCCAGTTAGGGGGTATATATCAGTGCATTTGTGATGGGGGTGTTCCCTCCAGGCACAGGGTCCTGGAGAGCGTGGTGTAGAAGGATGTCAGAGCCCAAGACCACTACACTGTGCAAGGCGGCGATGATAATACCCTGCGCCATCTTGGGAAACACCAAAGAGGAGGGCAGAGCTAATTGTAGATGACCTGGGTAATGAGGATACAGTGGTCTACTGTGTAGTGAATGGAAGTAAGAGTTACAAGTAACAGCCCCTCGTTGGGGGAAGGGTATCACCAGCAGTGGGGGATGTTAACTAGCTTGTCTGCCAGTACAGTTTTTTTATTAATATTATATATTATGGTAGCACGGTAGTGCTACCATAGTTAGGGTTGAGGAGCCATTTCTATGTTAAACCCAAAATTTTGCACCTTAATAACTTTGCAACCGTTTGACGGATTTACCTGAAATTTGGAATACATGATCAAGAATTATAGGCCTTGGGATCTGCCAAGTTTCGTACTGGTCAGATATACGGCTGCGGAGTTATTAAGCATGATCTGCGCATGCATTTACGCTTTTCTGGAATTCTGCTGTCGTGGTTACAGGTCGCACGGGTTTGGCGCGACTGGCCTGAAATCTTCAGGGAACGGCAGCCGGGTCCTCCGTGTGCCTTCAAGATTTCGCGGAAAAATATTAAACGGTTCAAAAGTTATTCAAAATACTTTCCTGCCGCCCGTGGCGCCGAGGGTTGAGGCGCTGAACGCCACACCTCGAGCCACGCCGGCAACCCAGGTTCGGGAATGGACTCGGATCGGCGGGGGTCGGCTGGGAGAGGGAGGATTGAGCATCCCAACAGATGCTCTCCTCCCTCAGGGGAAGGATACCAGGGGTGCAAGTTGCACTCGACTCCCTGAGAGAGCCGGTGGGAACACGGGCTCTTGAGGGGACTGGCGGCTCCGTTCACGGAGTCGGGAAGGGGGGACCCTGTCGGGCACGTGAGAGAGATGTGCGTCAGCACGTCGCCTCTCTGGACGTTCGTCCTCGCACCGGCGTCCCAGGGGGCGGGGTTGAGGGGAGCACAGAAAAACGGATAAGCCCCTTGAAGGTCCTAGATGAAGACAGCTCCACCCAGGGACCACCAATTCCGGGACAGACCCCGCTGTGCAGATAGGAGGGAGAAGAGAAAAGCACTCTAGGGGCAGATCCTGGAGAAGTGGCCCTGATTGAGCAAGTCCGAAGGAGTGGACACCGAGGTAGGAAGGCAGGGATAAAAAAAAAAAAATGTCCATTATAAGTCAATGTGAAAATTTAACAAAAAGTTCGACAGTGTCGCAAATGCAGTTTTTACTGTCGCAAATGGCCGTTACTGTCGCAAATCCGCCATCTTGTTTTCAGTTAGTGATCAGAAAAATGCTTGGCATTTAAAATTGAGACCCTCTAGCCACCTAATTATTTTTGTATTCACCTAGTTGGGCCCTGAGGATGCTAGCCATGTCTTTATTTTGGGGTAAAACACCCCAGAAATATGTTTTTCAGATTTCTGGAAAAAGTACTTTCGCAAAGTAGTGTCGCACTCACGAAAGTGTCGCAAATTTTTGCGAAAGCTTTCGCAAATTGCAACACTACTTTGCGACACTATGCCCAAAATAACAGTAATTCTTTGGCACTCCACTGCAAAAGAATGGTTGGGAGTTTTGGGCTGAAATTTGGAGGGAACACAGCCGACATCTCACAGATGTGCCTTTCAGTGTTGTATTGAAAAAATATTACACGGTGGCAAAGTTACGGCACTGCAAAGTTGACATTTTTTACCATAGGATAACATTACGGCGCCCAACGCATTGCAGCACTCGTTTGGCGCCCTGCTGCAAAATAATGGTTTTGTCTTTTTTCCTGACATTTGGACGGAAGACAGCTAACAGCCCACAGATGTGCCTTTCAGTGGTTTGGTGAAAAAATATTACAGGGAGGCAAAGTTATGGCATTCCGAGCTTCTCTTTTTTTCCCATAGGATAACATTACGGCATTCGCCACGCCTTTCAGGGCCCGTACCTCGGAAACAGTGCGAGATACGGACTTTTCATCAGAAAACTGCTTAGCCCCCTATTGGGGGCTAAGCACAAAACTAGCCAGGACAGTCGTAAATCATATAACTTTTAAATTTTTTTTCTACATCATACGGTTCCTGAGATATAACCTATTTAGTATTCCAAGTCCTCATTTTCTGCTCCGATACCCATTATTATGCATACATTCTTTGTACTCACTGTCTTTCTCTATGCAGCTTTTGGGGAAAACCAGCCTGTGCCCTTACAATACTGTTACCGTTGCCCTTTCCGCTTGCAGTTCCGTACCCATTTCACTTACCGTTGACGTCTACGCCACCATGTGCGTTATCCTTTGCGTTTTCATTTGCGCTTGTGTTTCTGTTATTTTTTTGCCATTTCTGTCTACCGTACTGTTTCTCTTTCTGTTTCACTTTGCGTCACCATGCCCACTGATATTTTCGTTTGCAGGCACCATGTTACTATGTGACAACACATCACATGGCAGACCGTTCCCGTCTATGCCACCGTGTGCATTACCCTTTTTGTTCTCATTCACGCTTGCATTACCATGTGCGCCACTGTTAGTGCTTCTGTTTGCGTTGCTGTTCCTGTTACTATGCCACAAGACATCACGTGGCGGGCCACCGCCGCATTATGTGGCGGCTCCGGGCCCCGCGCTCCCGCCGCTGCATTACATTCACTATTTCTCATTATCATTCTCAAAAAGAAGGGAAATTAGAGGCAAAACTCCGTTTAATGCATTAGTTAGGGTTGTTCCACTGACACAAAAGTGAGGAAATTCGGTGTTAGGGTTGAAACTCCCTTGACCCCACCCACCCCAACCGCATTAGGCATTAGGGTCATCCAACTCTCACCCCATTCTCCTATACTTGCTGCTTTACATGTCATGGGGTGAGAGTTAGGCTGACGACCCCAATGCGCACCCCAATGCCGGGGGAGGTCCAAGGGGGGTTTTCAACCCTAACACCGAATTTCCTCACTTTTGTCACTGTGGAACAATCCTAACTAATGCATTAAATGGAGTTTTTTTGCCTCTAATTTTATATATATGTATATATTTTTCCCACTTAGCTCAGTAATCCATGTGACTGGGATGTATTTTAGCTATAGTAATTCTTAAGACAGGCGAGGAGCTAGGGGTCAGGAAGCGTACTAGCGAGATTCAGCACTTCAGTATTGAGGGTCCAGGGTAAGCAGTAATGGGGGATAGCGCTGACTGTATTAGAATGTTGCTTTTGCAGTAGGGCAGTGATAGCAGTATAAAGTGTTAGTCTGACTGCGTAGAGGAGTTAGCTGGAGTCCCTGCCTAAGGAAAGACTGCTGCCTTGGAGTACCAGACAGGTGGTGTGTTCTGTTTATTTTGTGTGCTTCAGCTAGCTGCCTGTAGGACCCGCCTAGTCACCAATCACAGTGTGGCTGGGCGGAGCTAGTGAGGATTTACTAGAGGTCGGGGACGGGATGCACGGGCGGGACAAAGTTACAAGTAACAGAAGCAGTTCATTCATGGCTTGCTCTCTGTCTCCTTTGTCTGGCTAAAAAGGCACCAATTTCAAAAGATGAGCAACAGCTGGGCTACAGAAAGGGCTCCGCGGGAGGTCCGTACCTGGGATTTCAATTCTGTGGGGGCGGGTCAGAGCTCCGTTGCTGATCCAGGGAGGCAGCAGGTATGCTGTCTGAAATCCCTGGGGAGACAGAAAAAGAGAAAGAAAAGAGGGGGAGGGATTAATTATGCAGATGGATGAGGGCTCGGGTTGCAGGCTGCAGGGAGGGCACTTTGTTAGTTCGAGACATGGACAATTAATTTGATCAGGCCCCAGATTTAGTGCAGCTGGAATAAGCTTGCAGCCTAAATAAAGAACATTAGATCTAGCAAATAACAGAAAAAGAAAAATCAAGCCAAAAGTCTTGTGCAGGGACTGCTCCTGTGTAACTCCCACCAGAGCGCTGCAGAGAAAGTAAAGCAGTACAGCAGAGCACAATGTACTTCATTTCTGGACGCATAGACTACTAATATTTAGATCCCTAAAAATTCATTTAAACAGCACTCTAGGTACATAAATCCCTAAAACTCCATTTAAACCACAGTCTAGGTACAGAAATCCCTAAAAATTCATTTAAACAGTACTCTAGGTACAGAAACGGGTCCCATACTTCTATCAGTGCCCTCACACAAAATTAACAGTAACTGCTAATAGCTTGGCAGAAGACACCAGGAGAAAGGACTGCTGTGTGACTGAACTTCTCTGCTGGGACTAAAGTAGAAGAACTTTTGTACTTGGACCTCTAATTTAGCGTAAAAAAACTAACACACAAAACAAAACAAAAAAGTGTGTGTTTGGGTTAACTGAACTGAATGGGTATCTGAAGAGTTATCTAGGTGTAAATCTCAGGTGACTTGAAAGGACTTAACTGCTGCGAGGTTTACATTACTTGTAGAAAGATCTGGTAAGTAGGGGGAGTGGCTTAGCTAGAAGGAAGCTACATTTAAAGACTGCCTTAGAAAGATTCTGCTAATAGCTTGCAGAAGACACCAGGAGAAAGGGCTGCTGTGTGACTGAACTTCTCTGCTGGGACTATATTGCCCTCCTTCCCTCCCCTCCACCCCCACCCAAAGCTAGTTCTATTTTTATAGGCACAGGATTTGATTGACAACAGAAACTTCCTGTTTAGGGCAGGAAGTGAGTGATCACAGAACCACCAAGGACCCACCATCCTAGAAGGGCAAGAGTAGCCTCCCGCCCTCTAGCTGCTGGAGGTCTGCCTCTGAGCAAGTAAGTGGTCTACTGAGAAATATAGGATATTCTTGTCTCAGAACAGGACAATCAGGAGCTTAAAGGGCACAGGCAGAAAGAAAGGAGAGAGAGAAAAAAAGAGAGGAAAGAGTAAGGATTGCAAACAGTTAAGGGCCAGAAATAAGACATGATTGGAGTGGTGCAGTGCAGTGGCTGTGGAGCAGCAGTCTTCCGGGAGATGTTCTGGAGGATGCGGTGTTGTCCCATCTGCAGGCACCTCTCTGGGCTGAGGGAGGAGGTTGCTCATCTCCAGGCTGAGTTGCCCAGGATTTGTGGGACCTCCTCTTCCATCCAGGGACCACCAGTGCCACTGCCATTGCCTCAGAGGTTGCCAAGAAAGAGGAGCGGTTGGACCACAGTGGGCTCAGGGAGGGTGAGGGTGGTGGAACAGAGGCACATCCCTCCAGTTGTACCTCTCCACAATTCCTATGCCATTCTGGCAAAGTGTGGTTCCTCTATGGAGGCACCCACAGTGGAGACCAAGGAGGATGCTGGGAACCTCTACAAAGAAGACCCACAGGAGGGTGGCAGGGGACCCTGCAGGGGAAGAAAACAACTCCTGGTGGGGGACTCCATTGTCAGGAAGGTAGAACTGGGGGAGGGGGAGAGGAGGTAGGTGCCTGCCTGGCACCATGGCTTGGAGGGACAGGGAGCGAATCCTCAGGATTGCTGGAGCAGCTGCACAGGGAGGAGCTGGATGTCATTGTCCACCTAGGGACAAATGACCTGGCTAAGAAAGGGATTAGAGAAGTGCAGGAAGAGTTTGTGGAATTGGGAAGGGGCCTTAGTCAAGTAGCACGCACGGTAACCTTCTCGGAGGTGCTACCCATCTATGGCATAGGAGAGGCTAGGGTGTTCCGCACTATGGGATTCAATCAGTGGTTGAAAAACTGGTGTGGAGCTCAGGGATTTGGCTTCATTGGGGACTGGGAGTCCACCTGGAGTGATGCAAGCCTATACTGGCATGATGGGCTGCATCTGTCCAGGAGGGGAACCAGGATCCTAGGTGATAGGTTTAAATGCTTCATTGGCAAGCTTTTAAACTAGCCAAGGGGGAGGCACTGGAAAGGAGAAGGAAAACTTAGCCCCAAATAATCATGGTAGTAAGTGCGGCAAACACCAACATAGAGGTGTCGATAGGGAGAAGGGCATGGGTAAATGGAGAAAGTGACAAAGGCAAGAAGGACAGGGATGGGGCAAAAGGCAGTAAGGCCATCAGGAAATGGAGGGTAATGAGTACCAATGCCCGTAGTCTGGGCAACAAGCTCCCTGAGCTGATGGCCTTAATGGAAGAGGGATGCCTGGATATCGTAGCAGTCACAGAAACATGGTACACAGAGAACCATGACTGGGATGTTAACATACCAGGGTACATAACCTACAGGAGAGACAGGCAGGGGAGAAGAGGGGGAGGAGTAGCTCTCTATGTAAAGGAAGGGATAAAGCAACTGAACAAAAGAGTAAACAGGGAGGAGGAGGCACTGTGGGTCACCTTGGAGACTGGAAAGGGCACCACAATCAGCACAGGGGTTGTGTACAGACCCCCATGTCAGGGGGAAAGAATGGACAAGGATATGATAGAAGGCATTCTTAGAAAGGCAGAGAAAGGGGAGATACTGTTGATGGGAGACCTGAATATGCCAGAAGTTAACTGGAGCACATTTACTGCAGCCACATCCAAGAGCAGGGCCATTCTTGATGCCCTACAGGTGGCAGGCATTAGACAGCTAGTTTCAGAACCCACTCATGAGGGAGCAATCTTAGACCTCGTACTCTCAAACGGGGGCAGTGAGAGGATCTCAGATCTAGAAGTGGGTTGCCATCTGGGGACAAATGACCATCAAACAGTATGGTTCACGTTAAACTCAGCTACAGAGTCAAGCCATACAAAGTGAGGGTACTGGACTTTGGAGGGCTGACTTTGGCAAGATGGAGAGTGCCTCAGAAAAGCACTAGCAAACAGGCTAGAAGGAGGTGTGGAGCAACAATGGGAATTATCAAACTGCCATATCACAGAGGCAACAAGCCTTTGTGTGAAGCAAATAAACAAATCAAAACGAAAGAAAAAGCCACTATGGTTCTCAAAAGAGGTGGCTGTGAAAGTCAGGAAGAAAAAGATAGCATTCCGGAAGTATAAGGAAACACAGAAGGAGCAAGACAGAGAGAGCTGTACCAGTTAAGGCAGAAGGAAGCAGGGAGGGAAGTCAGAATAGCAAAGACCCAAACTGAGGAAAAGGTAGCCAACTCAGTTAAGAAGGGGGATAAAACCTTTTTATAGGTACATCAGCGAGCGTAGAAAGATAAAGGGAGGATAGTGAGGCTGAATAGAATGAATGGTGGGTGGGCAGAGGGGACAGTGAAGAAGCAGGAATACTGAATGAATATTTCTGCTTAGTATTCAAAAGAGGAGGGGAAGTGCCTAATCCAATTAACAGAAGCACTCTTGATAGGGGGTCGATCCCAGTCCTTTCACAGAAGAAAGGGTTCTGCAAGAACTCCAAAACTGAAGGTAGACAAAACAATGGGTCCTGATGGAATTCACCCCAGAATTCTAAAAGAATTAAGGGAGGAACTAGTGAAACCACTGGCTACTCTTTTAATAAATCATGGGAGGATGGTGTGGTACCGGAGGACTGAAGGAAGGCGGATGTGATTCCCTTCACAAAGAGTGGGACCAAGACAGAGGCAGGAAACTACAGACCTGTCAGTCTGACCTCTGTGGTAGGGAAAGTGATGGAGTCACTTCTGAAGGAAAGAATAGTTGAGTACCTAGAGGCCAGTGGAGCACAGGACCCAAGGCAGCATGGGTTCACAGCGGGAAGGTCATGTCAGACGAATCTAATAGATTTCTTTGACTGGGTGACCAAAGTAGTAGACCAGGGAGGGGCTGTGGACATGGCCTACCTAGACTTTAGCAAGGCGTTTGACACAGTCCCACACAAAAGATTAATAGTCAAATTAACCAGCCTGGGAGTGGGACCCAGGGTGGTAGCCTGGGTAAAACATTGGCTGGACAACAGGACACAGAAGGTAATTGTAAATGGAGTCCACTCTGAAGAAAGGGGGTTACTAGTGGTGTACCACAGGGTTCAGTATTGGGTCCAGTCCTTTTTAATGTCTTCATCAGTGACATTGCAGAGGGACTGGAAGGAAAAGTATGCCTTTTTGCAGATGACACAAAGATCTGCAACAGGGTTGATACACAAGGAGGTGTAGAAAGGATGAAAAGGGACTTGGCAAGGTTGGAGGAATGGTCAGAAGTATGGCAGCTAGGATTCAATGCAAAGAAGTGCAAAATAATGCACCTGGGAAACAAGAACCCAGGGGAAGAATACACAATGGGTGGGAGGTAGTAACAGCAACAAAAAAGGAAAGGGACCTGGGGGTAATCATATCAGATGACCTTAAGGTTAGCAAGCAATGTGAGAAGGCAGTAGGGAGGGCTGGGGGTATACTGGGATGTATAGGGAGAGGCATCAGCAGCAGAAAACAGGAAGTTGTTATCCCTCTGTACAGACAGTTGGTGAGACCCCATCTGGAGTACTGTGTCCAGTTCTGGAGACCCCATCTCCGCAAGGACATAGACAGGATAGAGGCAGTCCAGAGGAGGGCAACTAAAATGGTGCAGGGTCTGCAAGAGAAGCCGTGGAGGAGAGACTAAAGGAGCTTAATATGTATACCCTTGAGGAAAGAAGGAGAGGGGACATGATAGAAACTTTTAAGTACCTCAGTGGAATCAACAAAGTCCAAGAGGGTAGCATCTTTCAGAAAAAGAGACTTGCAAGAACAAGGGGACACAATTTAAAGATAGAAGGAGGGCGGTTCAGGGGCAATGTGAGGAAGTATTATTTCATAGAGAGGGTAGTGGATGCATGGAACAGCCTTCCTGAGGAGGTTGTGGGGTCTAAAACTGTGGGAGAATTCAAGAATGCATGGGACAGACATAAGGCAATTCTTGTGGGGGGTAGGAAGAAATAGGCTGTTGGTTAACTAGGATCTGCGGCCTATCCTGTAGGTAGGGAAATGGGCAGACTAGATGGGCCTAGCGGTCCTTATCTGCCATCAAAGTCTATGTTTCTATGTTTCTAGAAGCAGTTCATTCATGGCTTGCTCTCTGTCTCCTTTGTCTGGCTAAAAAGGCACCAATTTCAAAAGATGAGCAGTAGCTGGGCTGCAGAAAGGGCTCCACGGGAGGTGCGTACCTGGGGTTTCATTTCTGTTAGAGTGGGTCAGAGCTCCATTGCTGATCCAGGGAGGCAGCAAGTATGCTGTCCGAAATCCCTAGGGTTTCAATTCTGTGGGTGTGGGTTGGAGCTCCATCGTTGATCCAGGGAGGGAGCAGGTATGCTGTCTGAAATCCCAGGGTTTCAATTCTGTGGGGGTGGGTCGGAGCTCCATCGTTGATCCAGGGAGGGAGCAGGTATGCTGTCTGAAATCCCAGGGTTTCAATTCTGTGGGGGTGGGTCGGAGCTCCGTCACTGATCCAGTGAGGCAGCAAGTATGCTGGCTAAAATCCCTGGGGATTCAATTCTGTAGGGGCTGGGCGGAGCTCTTTCGCTATCCAGGGAGGCAGCAGGTATGCTGTCTGAAATCCCTGGGGTTTCAGTTCTGTGAGGGTGGGTCAGAGCTTTGTCGCTGATCAAGGGAGGCAACAAGTATGCTGTCTGAAATCCCTGGGGTTTCAATTCTGTAGGGGCAGGGCAAAGCTCTGTCGCTGATCCAGGGAGGCAGCTGGTATGCTGTCTGAAATCTCTGGGGTTTCAATTCTCTGGGGGTGGGGCAGAGCTCTGTCGCTGACCCAGGGAGACAGCGGGTATGCTGTCTGAAATCTCTAGGGTTTGAATTCTGTGGGGGCGGGGCGGAGCCCCATTGCTGATCCAGGGAGGCAGCAAGTATGCTGTCTGAAATCCCTGGGGTTTCAATTCTGTAGGGGCAGGGCGAAGCTCTGTCGCTGATCCAGGGAGGCAGCAGGTATGCTATCTGAAATCCCTGGGGTTTCAATTCTGTGGGGGTGGGGCAGTGCTCCGTCACTGATCCAGCGAGGCAGCAGGTATGCTGTCTGAAATCCCTAGGGTTTCAATTCTGTGGGGGCGGGGCAGAGCTCCGTCATTGATCAAGGGAGGCAGCAGGTATGCTGTCTGAAATCCCTAGGGTTTCAATTCTGTGGGGGCAGGGCAGTGCTCCGTCACTGATCCAGCGAGGCAGCAGGTATGCGGTCTGAAATCCCTAGAGTTTCAATTCTGTAGAGGCAAGAGCCAGAGCCTTAGCTATCCAGGAGGCAGCAGGTATGCTGTCTGAAATCCCTAGGGTTTCAATTCTGTGGGGTGGGGCGGAGCGCCGTTGCTGATCCAGGGAGGCAGCAGGTATGTGACATTATGACCTTGTGTTGGAAAACGAGCAAAGGTAGTGGACAAATCCTTTTCAACACACATCTTACTATGTTTCTTTATTAGAAATGAATAATGCTGATAGGCAGATTAATGCTTACGGGCAGACTGGATGGGCCTAGTGGTCCTTATCTGCTGACAATTTCTATGCCCCAGTTTTGTTAAAGACACTGCGGGGATGACTGAGAATGGGGTGGATTATGGGGATTGCCAACTGGTTACTGTGTTGCTTTACTTAACACTTTCCCTCTCTTTCTTCCTGCCTTCCCAATAAATATGTAATTTGTGTTTGACATTTACCTGTGTGTACTACTGGTTACTGTTGTTGCACTGTAAGACAGAAATGCGTGGGGCTGATAAAATATTATTTCTTAGAGGTATCGCTCCTGAGTGTCAGCTGATATTTCAAGGACCTTCCCTAGGTGGAGGCACAGTGACATTAACTGCCCAGCCATAATATCCGAATCCAAGCCCCACCCCCACACACACACATCAAAGGTCCAATGAAAGGTCCAAGCCCCACCCAGTCAGTGGAGGATGGAGCTGTGTGCCTTGTGGGACTGGACAATGATGACTTGCATATACATTTATCATCTTTAGCATTTTCTTAAAATCTTCAGTTATTACAGTACATACACTATACTTCATATCCTGTTGGGTGTTCTTGTGCATCTATTTCAAAAGCTTCACTGTCAGATATCACTCCATCTCTTTTAGCTGTGAATACTGATGCAAAACACACATGCAGGCATTCTGCCATCATTTGTAATTATGTAATCTTTCTCTTGATCTTTCAATGGAGTGATGATTCTTGTGTTTTCTCTTCTTATTCCTTTATCTGAGGATATTGTTTTATTATTGGATTTGGCCTAAAGTGTTACCTGTTCCTCTACACTTTAATCTGCTGTTCTGATTCTGTTTGCTTCTGTAAGTTTGTCTCTATAATCCTGACTGTATTCACTGGTTCCTTGCAATTTACTCTTCCAGTATACTACCATTTTCTTACTAATTGCATCAAGCACAGCCTTTACCATCCACATTAGTCTTGTGCTGCTGAACTGTCTTCTCTATGAGATACAGTCTTGCTTTAAGCAGTACACATGTTTTTAAGGGAGCCCCATAGTTGCTGAAAGTTGATGCCTGTGCACTTGGTTTCTCAGGTTAACCATGTTGCGATCTCCTTCATCTTTTTAAAATCAGCCTTGTGCAGAAGCATGGGAAATCCCTCCAACTCCTGGTTTGTCACTTGGGGCTGCAGCCGACTAGGAAATGTTTCAATTGGTACTATATTCTGCTTGCCATCTCACTACTCAGACCTAATCACAGCCTACTTACAGACACTACAAGTAACCATAATCTAAAATCTGCACTAAAAGGTACACATGGCTATATGAGGTGATGCAAGCATAGCTTTCCACCTAAAAATAAATGAGTAGCCTTTTTTTTCCTGCTCAAAATTAGTGTCTGTGTGGGAAATAAGGCAAGATTTTGGTGCTGAAATCTGCCATGTCAGCCACCTGCCAGCTTTGTTTTAGCATGATTTATTCCGCAGCTGTTGCAATATCAAAATATAAAAATGTTAAGTGTTTTCTCTCCTGACTCATGAAGTTTGTATGCTAAATAGTACTCTCTTCTCCTGCCACACTGTGACTCAGTGACTGAATTTCTACAAAAAGTTGACTGTTGTAAACGTTTTCTGTAAGCTAGAATAAATATAATTGTTGGCAATCACCAATTTATATGGCAACTTAAGATGTCAGACAAACAGTCGTCATTCACAAAAACATCTGTGGTTGAGCCCATTCAAAAGTTATTTAGAATGTGGTCAACGTCAACACATGTTCATGGCCCTACTTTCTCCCATACTTCCAAAAAAACTGTTGTAGCTACAAGTAATTGTAGCACAATTTGTTCCTATGCCACCCACAATGATCCTGCTCGAGAGTTAGCCTCT
The DNA here is from genome assembly GCA_016271365.2 of Neoceratodus forsteri. NCBI lineage: Eukaryota > Metazoa > Chordata > Ceratodontiformes > Ceratodontidae > Neoceratodus > Neoceratodus forsteri. Next base: position 292,848,341 of record CM057455.1, read on the forward strand.
GTATCTGGTTCTGTTGTTGCCACATCTCCACCTCCACTACTCACACTGTAATGACGATGGCTGCTGCTGCTTCCACAGCATGTAAAACAGCTGCCCAGTGTACTATTATTAGTACTGTGGATAGCACTGCCTGTGTCACCACAAGTATTCTGCCCCAAACATCTGCATCTGCCAATGTCACCACAAGTGATTTGCCCAAAACATCTGTTAATGTCACCACAAGCACTTTCTTCCCAAATATCTGCTTCTGCCACTGCCACCATCAGAAGAAGCACTTTTCCACATGAACCTGCTTCTGCCAGAGACACCTGTACCACCACCATGACCACAATTCATGCCACATATACTCAGCCATAGCCATCATAGGTAAAGCTGCAGGCAGTTCCTCTGAGCGTGATGATTATTTATTTATTTATTTCAGTTTAGGATTAATACCTTTGAGTCAAGGAGTTGTTTCAAAGCTTCTGAGTCAGTTAAACGAACAGATACAAACAACAGAAGAAGCCAGAAGGGGAAGGAAGGAAACATATTCAATTCAGTGCTTTACAGTAACTGGTAATTGCTATTTTTCTTTTAAACTTAGATTGTGGGCTTTTAGTGACACTGTACTTTCTGTGTTGTCTTTATTTAGAATTGTTTTTGGGCTGTTAAAAATTTAAAACGTAGTGGTGGTGTAATTCTGTGCTGTCTTTAATTGCTGCAAATTTTACCTTGGCTTGTCTGACTGCCCTGTAGTTGGGGGGGGGTGTTAATTGTCTGGCCTCTGACCTCAGCTACGTGATAACTGGAGGTGGGGCTTAGTCAGAGTTGAGATAGCAAGTGAGTTTTATTTCTCAGAAGAAGCCAGAAGGGGAAGGAAGGAAACATATTCAACTCAGTGCTTTAGAGTAACTGGTAATTGCTATTTTTCTTTTAAACTTAGATTGTGGGCTTTTAGTGACACTGTACTTTCTTTGTTGTCTTTACTTAGAATTGTTTTTGGGCTGTTGAAAATTTAAAATGTAGTGGTGGTGTAATTCTGTGCTGTCTTTAATTGCTGCCTCCCTCCCTCCCCTTCCCCCAACTCTTAATTATATGCCCTGTTAAATCTGATTGACAGGAGCTAAACACAGGGTATAGTAAGGGGTGTGAAGTAAAAGGGGCATAAGGGGGAAGAAGCCCACCCTCAGCACGACAAGTGTTTTGACTCATTTATTTATTTATTGGTTTCTTTTCTTTTTTAAAGAAAATTATCTGATGATCAGTGGCAGGATTTTTAGGACAGTAAATTAATAAAAAGGGAACTAGGAGAGCTTCAGTAGCAGACAAGTAGTGGAATAGCAGTATAATTGCAGTATAATGTGGGGAGTGGTGCAATGCAGTGGCTGTGGGGCAGCCATATTCAGGCAGACCTTCTGGACACTGAGGTGTTGCCCTATCTGCATGCATCTCTCTGGACTGCGGGATGAGGTAGCCAGACTCAGAGCGGAAGTAAACTGGATCAGGAGTACCATCACCCCTATCCAGAGACCACCCAGTCCAATGCAACTGCCTCAAAGGATGCCGAGAACGAGGAGCACTTGGATGACAGTGGGCTCAGGGAGGGTTAGAGCGGTCAGGCACAGGCACATCCCAGATCCTATTCCACTCAAGAACTCATATGCCACACTGGCAAATGAGGACAACCAAATAGAGGTACCCAGAGAAATGGAAGGGAAGGATGTGGAGGTTAGCCAAGGAGGTGACCTCAGCGGGGAAAGCAGTAGACCCCAGAGGAGGAGGAAGCGAATCCTGGTGGGGGACTCCATCATAAGAGGGATCCAGCTAGGAACACAGGAGGGGGAGGACAGGGAGGTGAGGTGCCTACCAGGTGCCACGGCATGGAGGGATGGAAGAAGATCCTGGGGATCACTGGGAAGGCAAGGCGGGAGGTTGAGCTGGATGTCATTATCCACCTAGGTACTAATGACCTGGCAAATGGGGAACCAAAGGAAGTTCAGGAAGAGTTTAGGAAATTGGAGAGGGGTCTCAAGCAAGTAGCTACTTCTGTCACTTTCTCAGAAGTACTTTCTGCGAGAGGCAAGGGAGAGCATAGGAGTGCATGCACCAGGAACTTTAACTCATGGTTGAAGAACTGGTGCTGTGAGGAAGGGTTTGGATTCATTGGTGACTGGGGACCCACCTGGAGGGATGGAGGTTTGTTCAAGCCTGACGGCCTGCATCCATCCTGAAGGGGAATCCAAGCACTCAATGATAAGTTTAAATGCTACATTGACAAGCATTTAAACTAGCAAGGGGGGGTGGCAGGCCAGCAAGGAGGGTACCTACTTGCACACCCCCACAGCTAGCAATGGAACCAGTGAACCAGAGGAGTGGCTATCTCTGCAAAGCAGTGTGCAAAAGATGGAGATTAGTGCCCAAGAGGTGGATAGGCAGAAAAGGGGCAAAATTCAGCAGAAGGGCAGACAACAAGGAGAACCAGGGATAAAGGACAACCAAGGAAGGGGCTGGAGTAAAACAGCGAAACAGTCTAGGGAGGTCAAATCATGGAAAGCCATGTGTGCAAATGCCAGGAGCCTTAGCAACAAGATGGAAGATATGGAGGCTGTCATGGTGCAGTCAGACCTGGACATTGTGGCCATCACTGACACCTGGTGTAATGATAACCATGACTGGGAGATGGCCATACCTGGCTACAACATATTCAGAAGAGACAGAGCAGGCAGGAAGGGAGGAGGAGTGGCACTGTATGTGAAAAATGACATAAGGGCCACAGAGATCCAGGAGGAACAAAATGGGGGAGAGATACTGTGGGTTAAGCTGGAAAGGAAAATGGGGACAGCCATCCGCACAGGTGTGGTCTATAGACCACCAGCTCAGGAGGAAGAAACAGATAGGGAGCTGATGCTAGCCATCCAAAGGATGGCAGACAAGGGTGAGGTAGTACTGGTTGGAGACCTCAATATTCCAGACGTGGACTGGAGCATCCCAGCAGCAGCATCAACTAGGAGCAGATTTATCCTGGACTCCCTTCAGGGTGCCTTCCTCAAGCAACTGATCATGGAACCAACTCGGCAGGAATACTGGACCTTGTGCTCACAAACAGGGACAGTGTGATGGGGGTAACAGTGGGGGAGCACCTGGGAAACAGTGACCACCAGTCATTGTGGTTTGAAATCACAGAAAGAGCAGAACCAAACCACACAAAACACGTATCCTGGATTTTAGGGGGAGACTTTGGGAAAATGGGGAGATACTGGAAAGAGGCATTAAGGAATGGACAGGAATCAGGGTTGAGGAACAGTGGGCAGTATTTAAAATGGGGATTACAAGAACAACAGAATTATGCATTAAGCAGGTTAGCAAGAGGAAAGGAAGAGGAGACCATTATGGTTTTCCAAAGAGGTAGCAAAGAAAGTGAAAGCCAAAAGATTGCATTCAGGCAATACAAAAAGACACAGGCAGAAGGGATAGGGAGAAGTACCAGGAGAAGCAAAGGAGGCAGGGAGGTCAGTAAGGGAAGCCAAAGCTCAGACAGAAGAACACATTGCAAAATCAGTGGGTAGAGGGACAAAACCTTTACAGGTACATAAGTGAAAAAGAAAGACAAAGGGAGGGATAGTGAGACTGAAGGGGAGGATGGGGCCGTGGAGGATGACAACAGTAAAGCTGACATATTGAACAGGTATTTCTGCTCAGTCTTTACTGAAGAAGAGGAGGGTAATGGGTCTGAAGGGGTACAAGGGGTGAGAATGGTGCAGAAATGGACACAAGTCCCTTTACACAGAAAGGGTCCTGAAGGAACTGGAAGTAATAAGAGTTGATAAAGCAATGAGGCCAGATGGGGTGCACCCAGGGTCCTTAAAGAACTAAAAGAGGTGGTGGCTGAACCTCTGGCTATCCTGTTTAGCCGATCACTGGAAACAGGAGGTACCCAAAGACTGGAGGACAGCAGATGTAGTCCCTTATACAAAAGTGGGAACAAAGAGGAAGCAGGAACTACAGACCAGTCAGCCTCACCTCGGTAGTAGGAAGATCATGGAAGCACTACTGAAGGAGAGATTGGTGGAACATGTGGTTGTCAATGGACTACAGGATCCAAGGCAGCATGGTTTCACCAGGGAGGTCATGTCAGACCAACCTCGTTGAATTTTGTGACTGGGTGACTAGGGAGGTGGATCAGGGGAGGGCAGTGGACATGGCCTATCTGGACTTCAACAAGGCCTTTGACACTGTGCCACATAGAAGACTATTACACAAATTGGGGAATATGGGTGTGGGCAGGACAGTAGTGTGGTGGGTAGGTAACTGGCTGGGTGGCAGGACACAGAGGGTGGTGGTAAATGGCTGTCACTCCACAGAGGGAAGAGTGACCAGTGGGGTACCACAGGGATCAGTGCTGGGACCGGTCCTATTCAACATCTTCATCAGTGACATTACGTAGGACCTAGAAGGCAGAATTTCACTGTTCGCTGATGACACAAAGCTCTGTCACAGAGTAGACACACCAGAGGGTGTAGACAGAATGAGAAGGGACCTGCAGAAACTTGAAGAATGGTCAGGGGTTTGGCAGTTGAAATTCAATGCAAGGAAGTGCAAATGCATATGGGGCACAAAAACCTGGCACAATATATCAGTTGGGGGTGAGGATATAGCATGCACCAAGCAGGAAAGGGATCTTGGGTTATCATCTCTGATGACCTCAAGGTAGGGAAACAGTGTGACAAGGCAGCAGGTAAAGCAAATAGGATGCTGGGATGTATAGGCAGGGGCATCACCAGCAGGAAAAGGGAGGTCATAATTCCGCTATACAAAGACACTAGTGAGGCCCCACCTGGAGTACAGTGTACAGTTCTGGAGACCATACCTACGTAAGGACATAGACAGGGTAGAGAAGGTTCAGAGGAGGGCAACAAAGATGGTGCATGGATTGCATCACAAGTCCTATGAAGACAGGTTGAAGGAACTGAACATGTACTCCCTGGAGGCGAGGAGGGAGAGAGGGGATATGATAGAGACATACAAGTATCTTACAGGGAGGAACAGGGTGCAGGAATACACTATTTTTAAGCGAAAAAGATGTTCCAGGACTAGAGGGCATGGGATGAAGTTGGAGGGAGGACGATTCAGAGGAAACATGAGGAAGAATTTCTTCACAGAACGGGTGGTGGACAAGTGGAACACCCTGCCAGAGGAAGTGGTGGGGGCTGAAATAATCAAGGGATTTAAGAATGCATGGGATAGACATAAAGGAATTCTGGAGGTCGGGGATAAGGGGCAACAGACTTCTTGGAAAACATAAACTGAACTTACAAGCTCAAATGGGCAGACTGGGTGGGCCATAGGCCCTTATCTGCCGACACTGTCTATGTATCTATGTATCTATGTAACACAACACACAGCACAGCAGTGGATTACAAAATAAGGTTACAGAGGGTTGCACATACTTTTCATAGGTTCATAGGAAGATACAAACTCAGGAGGCAAAAAAAAATGCCCTTAATGAGCTCGCCACCAACCTGGTGGAGTAATTCTATTATGCATATGATTTTTTTTGTTACCCATATAGATATCTAACTGTTTATAAAAGATTCAATATTAGTACTCTCCACTACTTCCCTTGGTAGGGCATTCCACTGTGTTACAACCCTTTGTGAAAACCATTTAATCCTTTTTTGAGTTTTACAGTTTACCCCTCTAAGTTTATAACTATGAGATCTTGTTAGTTTGTCAGAATTATTCTTTATTAAACCTAAAGTTTCAAACAGACATTGGTCATTAGTTGCTTTATATATTGTGCATAGATCTCCTTGTATTTGTCTGTATTCTAAGGAAAAAAGACCCGCATGTTGTAACCTTGATTTATATTGAAGGGGTCCCAGGTCTCCAATTTTTTTTAGTTATTTTCCTTTGTACCCCTTCAACTAATTTTTTTCCTTTTATAGTAGTTGGACCACAAAAAGAAGAACAATATTCAAGTTTAGTCCTAATCATACTTGTATAGAGTGGTAGTATTACTTTTTGTTCTCTGCTTTTAATGTGTTTAAAAATACATCCCATAATTTTATGACACTTTTTAACTTTAACCAAGGTGTGATTATCAAATGTAAGGTTGTTGTCAACCAAAACCCCTAAATCTTTCTCAGTTGTAGCTATAACAAGTGGAACATTATTGATTTTATAATTAAAGTTTTGATCGTTGTATCCAAAGTGGATGACCTTACATTTTTGTTCATTAAAACACATCTTATTTTCTAGTGCCCATCTACAAATTTCATTTAGTTCTTCCTGAAAAAGGATTGCATCTTGTGTGTTCTTAACAATACAGCCAAGTTTGCAATCGTCTGCGTACTTGGCCATCCAAACCTTATTGGATGGTTGCATTGTTGATATTAATAAATTAAACAGTACAGGGTCCAAGACTGATCCCTGTGGAACTCCACTACCAACCTTTACCCATGGTGATAAATGTCCTCTAACAGCGACTCTTTGATACCTATTCTGTAGCCAAGATTTTACCCAGTTAATTATATTGGGATGAAAGCCAAACATACACATATAATTTATTATAACTTGATGGGAAACTTTATCAAAGGCCTTTGGAAAGTCGAGCAGTACAACATCCACTGGTAAGCCTAAGTCAAGAGATGCACTTACATTTTCATAAAAGTTTAACAAGTTTGTCATACATGATCTACCCTCAGCAAATCCGTGTTGAGTTAAATCCTGTAAGTTGTTTTTGAAAATATGTTCTTGTTAATAAAGTTCTTTCAAATAGTTTACCAATAACAGATGTAAGACTAATTGGTCTGTAGTTGGATACTAGTTGTTTATTTCCAGCTTTATGTATGGGAGTGACTATGGCTTCGTTCCATGATTGAATTGTCTTGCTTTGGTTAAGTGATGCATTAAACAAAACTGTCAAGGGTCCACATATAACATTTGCTGTTTCTTTAAAAAATCTAGGATGTATATTATTGGGTCCAGGAGAGGAATGAAATACAGGTTACTCACCTGTAACAGGAGTTCTAGGAATGGTATATGTTGTTCATCCACACTCATTGGCAGGTATCCTTGCCGCTTTAAATCTTGCCGGAAGGTCTTCAAGCTTGCTCCTCCCACCCACCCGGGTGGTATAACTCTCGGCTCCGCCCCATGACGCCAGATCTGGCCCGCTGGAAGCTCAGGTTGTGCGTCGGAGCCGGGGAGGTCGGGTGGGTCGTATGGATGAACAATATATTCCATTCCTAGAACTCCTGTTACAGGTGAGTAACCTGTATTTCTTAGGGACATGGATATGTTGTTCATCCACACTCATTGGCAGACTCCTAGCAGTTCTCCGGGAGGAGGGAGGCAAGACGCACACCCCAATACTTACTTGGGAAAGAGAGACTGAGAACCGAGGCCCCAAACCAGCATCCCGGCGTGACTCAAGGTCGATGTGGTAATGGGTAATAAAGGTGTGTGCTGACTTCCAGGTAGCAGCCCTGCAGATTTCCTGGATAGGGGCGTCCCTGGAAGCAGCCAACGATGCAGCAGTATGGCGGGTAGAATGAGCTCTTATCCCTCTGGGAGGCTCCATGCCCACCAACTTATAGCAGAGATCTATGCAGGAAGCGACTCATCTGCTTATCGCCCGCTTGGCTGCAGGTCTGCCAGGTGCGGCTTCAGCGTAGGTGACAAACAGCTGGCGAACCTCTCCCGACTTTCACAGCCGTGGCTCCTTATAATAAGCGAGCGCCTTCTAGGGTCCAAAGTATGGAGCCTGTATTCGACCTCCGAGGTGTGATTGGGGTAGAACACGGCAGAGTCAACACCTGGTTAAGGTGAAACCGACACCACCTTCGGAAGGAATTTCGGTGGGGCGCAGGACAACCTTGTCCCTGTGGGAAGACCAGGTAAGGAGACTCGATGGAAGCGCCTGGAGCTCTCCCATCCTTCTGGCTGGACGTGATAGCCACCAAGAAGGCGGTCTTCCACGACAGGTGAGAGAGAGCACCTGTGCATAGGTTCGAATGGCTTGCCCATGAGCTTGCCAGTACCAGCAGTAGATCCCATGAGGTGGGGGGTTCCCAGACTGAGGAAATGTGATCAAGGCCTTGAAAAGGCGCCAGACCACCTTCTCCTGCCACCGACTGCTTCCTGCCCGCGCCCGTAAGCAGAGATGGCTGCCAGGTGCACCCTTAGGGTCGCGACCTAAGCCCTTGACTAGAAAGGGACCATAAATGTCCAAGATGCTTGCCAAGGAACAGGAGGAAGGGTCCAAGCCCTTGCCTGACACCAAATGGAAAAACCTTTTCCATTTGAAGGCATAGCATTTTCTCTGGTCGACTCATACAGGACGCCTCAACTACATTGAGGACCTGGTCGGAAAGACCCAAGGCCTGGAACTCTAGTCACCCAGGAACCAGGCTGAGGTGCAGGGATTGAAGGTCCGGATGGAACACCTTCCCTGATTGACTGAGAGCAGGTCCGGCGAGCTGGAAGCTGCCGAGTCCTGGAGCTGAGACTGAGGAGATCTGGGTACCAGAACTGGCGAGGCCAGTCTGGGGCTATCAGAATCACCTGCGCCTTGTCCCTCCTCGCCTTGAGAAGCACCTTGTGGATCAAGGGAAATGGGGGAAAGGCGTAAAAGAGGCCCGGGGTCCACTGCCTCGAGAAGGCATCCCCCTGCAGCGAGCCCTGCTGAGGGGTGGGCATGGAACAGACTCAGCTTGCTCTCCTGAGGCAAACAGGTCCACCTGAGGTGTGCCCAATGGGAGAACAGATGCTGTACTACCCGGCAGGAGAGACCACTCGTGGGATGCAGCCCCTATCCGGCTCAGGGCATCGGCCAGGGTGTTGGAGGCTCCTGCCACGTGAATGGCTAGGAGATCCGCCTCCAGGCTGCGCACGAGTGACCAAATGCGGAGAGCTTCCTTGCATAGAAGCATGGAGCGCGTCCCGCCCTGGTGGTTTAGATAGTACATGGTCGTGGTATTGTCCGTCTGGACTCGGACCACTTGACCCCGGAGGCACGGAGCAAAGGTGGTGAGAGCTAGGCGGACCGCCCGGAGCTCCAGCAGGTTGATGTGGCATCGGGACTCCCGCGGGGACCAGAGGCCATGAGCCCGGTGTTCCCCAGATGGGCACCCCAACCCATCAGAGAGGCATTGGTCGATAGAGAGACCGTCGGCTCGGGCGGACGAGCGGGATGCCCTCCTGCAAATGATCTGGAGCGGTCCACCACTGGGCGTTCACATCCCCTGTGTCACCGACAATAGCTGGTCCAAAGGATCATAGCGTGAGACCACTGGCTGGCCAGTCCCCACTGAAGGGGACGATGTTCCAGCGGGCCCAACGGACCACGCTGGTGCAGGCCGCCATGAGACCCAGGAGGCGCAGGAAGTCCCAGGCAGGCAGTGCCCAACCAGAAATGATCGGGCAAAGGAGGAAAGAACCTCGGCCCTGTCCCGGGCGAGCCAGCGCTTGGCTCGAAGAGAGTCGAGCTGCGCCCGATGAATAGAATCACCTGCTTCGCTCGAAGTTCCGACTTGGCCTCGTTGATAAGGAGGCCCAGTTGAGAGCAGACCTGAGGGCCAGATCTCTGACCACTCCGCCTCCCTTCCTGGAGGAGCTGCTATCAGCCAGTCGTCCAGGTAAGGGTACACCCGACCCCTCGGCGCCGCAGGAATGCTGTCACCACTGCCATGCATTTGGTGAAGACCCTGGGAGCTGGAGACAAGCCGAAGGGCATGGCTTTGAACTCGAAGAGGATCCTTCGCTGGAAGCGAAGGAATCTCTGGTGAGACAGACGATAGGGACGTGAAAAACGCGTCCCTGCAAGTCCAGAGAGCAGAACCACCGCTGCCCAAGGATGGTATTATCTGAGCCAGAGTGACCATCCTGAAGGTTCGAGACCTTAGGAACTTGTTTAGGTCGTGAGGTCGCAGAATGGGGCGCCAGCCCCGTCCGCTCGGAACCAGGGAAGTACCTGGACACAAACCCTGGGTCTGGAAGGAGGGTCCACCACCTCTTATCACCTCCTTCTGGAGGAGGAGGCATGTCGGCCCGACGAGCGCCAGTGAGGCTGGGATCCAAGCCCCGAGGCGACGGCCTGAAGGGTGGTGCCTGCTCGAATTCCAGAGGCAGGCCTCTTCCCACCACCTCCAAGACCCACCTGTCCGTGGTAACAGCGGACCAGGCGGAACGGAAGTGCGGAGCCGCCCTCAATGGGGACCTAGGGGTAAGGTGAGGGAATGGGGCGACACCCTCAGCCTGTCACTGGGCAGGCTTGAGAGGGACCGCCGAGGACCTCCTGGGCCTTTTCCTCCATGCCTCCTGTTAGAGGAAGCCGGGCGGTTGGGTTTGGGATGCCAAGGTCGGGCCTGCTGGCCCCTGGCGCTGCTGGGCCGCGCCGGGGCACAGAAGGACGAAAGGGCTAGGCTGTGGCTCAGTGCCTTTGTCCTTCTGAGCGGAAGAGACCGAGTCCAAGGTAGCATTGGACTTCTCGATCCTCTGCAGGTGACCTTCCACCCAGGGCTGAAGAGGTCAGTCCCCAAAAGGAACATCCGCCAACTTGTGCTGGGTATCCGGTAAAGGTGGATATCCTCAGCCAAGCCTGCCGACGACAGCCACTCGCGCCGCCACCGATCTGGCACATGAGTCCCCTAATCCAAAGCAGTCTGAGCTGCTGTTTGGCCACTGCCCTGCCCTGGTCCCGCACCTGCTTAACCGTAGTCTGCAGATCGGCCGGAAGATGAGGATGACCTCATCCAGGGAGCCCAACAGGGCATGAGAAAAATGTGCCATGAGGACGGCCAACTGGCCTGGACGAAGGCCGAGAGGACGAGCGTAGACTTTTCGCCCGCACATAGTCCAATTTCTTGGACTCCTTGTCAGGAGGTTTGTCCACATCCCTGGCGTTGCCGGGCCAATGAAAACGCTGTCGGTAACCAACCCCTCAGCAGAGGGGTGTTCCGAAAAACCGGACAAGGAACCGGTAGGGACCGCATACTTCCTGGCCATCCTGGCCGAAGGCGCAGGGCAGGAAGCAGGGCGCTGCCAAAGCTCCAGTGCCGAACCCACTATGGCCTCGGCCACCGGAAAGGCCTCCGTCGGAGAATCCCCGCGGTCCAGAATCTCCGTGAGGGGATACCTGGCCCGTTTGAACGGGCTCAAGCTCCATCCCGTGGACTCGAGATGAGCGAGCAGTCCTAGGAAAGGACGGCGGGCTATCGTCCATTGACTGACCTCCTGAAGACTCCAAGTCCAGTCGCTTGGAGAAAAGGAGGAATCATCTTCGACTCGGAAGAGTCCTCAAGAGCTGCCCTCTGGCCTGAGTACACTTCACCTGCCGAGGTCGGTCGGGAGTGAGGGTAACTGACAGCCGATGGGGTAGACCCTTAGACGACCGAGAATCCTTGGTTGGAGCCCCAATTGGTGGCTGTGGAGGCGGAGGTTCCACCGGAATCGGTGGAGCAGCTGGTTTTGGCCGAACAACCGGCCTGGGTATAGGCTCCTCGGATAAGTCGAGGGGTTGTGTCGGCTGCTCCAGTGACAGCCACTTAATGGCCGGGGAAGGTGACGGGGTCGGCTTACTCCCGGCCAGGAGGAGCTGTTGCAACATAAGGTCCTCGTACTGTCGGACGAATTTACGCCAGGCCTCCCTCATCCGAGGAGGAGGGCGAGACGCAGCGGCGACGCGGCTACGTGATGCCGAGACGAGACCGCTCATGACGGTGGGATCGAGCTGGACGCAAGAGGTCGAGACCAGACCGAGAGTCCCGGAATTTCGAGGTCGGTGCGGGGAGGTGTCGGCGGAACCGGCACTCCTTCGCTCGGATGGTCCATCCGAGGGCTCCGGAACCGGAGGCACAGGCGGCCACGGATCCTCAACTCCTCCCGGGGAACGGGAGAGAATCTCGGCTGCTAAAGGCGACAGCCCGTCTAATGGGTCGAGAAAAATCTGACTTCATCGGTGAGAGTCTCGGTCAACTGACCTGATGGGGACACCGTGAGGCCAGTGGCCGAGGCCAGTGGTCGACGCCGACCGGTCGACGGCCCGGGAGAGGGGCTTTCCCGCTCCCAGAGCCGTCGAGGGGGACTTACCCTGTCCTCTTTTTGACCGAGAATAAGGTCCATCAAGCGTGAGCCCTTCTCCTTTAGTGGAGAGGACGAGCAAAACTCATAAAAGAAGCCGTTAAGAAGAGCCCAGAGAGAGCGGGATAAATGCGGCCGAGGAAGATACGACCCAGCGCCCGCCTCCTCTTCGAGGCGACCATCCGCTCGAGCTGATCCGCGAGCCGCCCGCGTGGACACCGCCAACCGGCCTCCTTGGACTTCACCGAGGGAAACGCCTCGGACGGCCCAGTTGCAATCGGGCAGCACGGTCTTCGGATGTAGTAAGAAAGATGAGCACAGGTCGCAAGCCTGCGGGTCGTGCTCAAGGCCTAAGCAGTAGACACCGCGGAGTGTGGATCCGTCCGAGACATCTTCTGCCCGCATGGGCATCTCCGAAATCCGAGTCGATTTGTCCATCGCAGCCAGAGGGATAGAAGACTGAAGTCTTTTTACGCAAAATTTATTTTTAAATCCATAAGCGGAGAAATAGGAACCAGTCTCAATTGCGAGGCGTTAAGGAGGGAACCTGAGCTTCCAAGCGGTAAGGAAGATCTGGCGTCATGGGGCGGAGCCGAGAGTTATACCACCCGGGTGGGTGGGAGGAGCAAGCTTGAAGACCTTCCGGCAAGATTTAAAGCGGCAAGGATACCTGCCAATGAGTGTGGATGAACAACATATCCATGTCCCTAGAATTTTGAGTTGTTGTATTAAAGTTTTAACCTCAGTCTCCTTAATAGGTGGTATATACTCTTTATTATTTTGCTCCAAAATTATCGGTAGGATATCATCTGAAATAAATATACTAGCAAAATAATTGTTAAATTCAGTTGCCATTTCCGATTCATTAATAATAGGACCATTATTATTGACAAGTGTTCCTATTGTAGAACATTTTTTCTAAGAGAACCAATGTAGTTGTTAAATACCTGGGCGTTACTCTTCACCCTATCCTCAGTTTCAACCGCCACATTCACCTACTGTCCATGGCCCTCAACATCAGGCTCGGCACCCTCTACCGGTTTAAACACTGTCTCATCCCGGATGCCATTCGCCTAGCCATCTCCTCCTCAGTCCTCTCCCTCCTAGACCATGGCATACTTATCTACAGTGCCGCCAGCCCTACAGCCTTATCTAGACTCAGGACCTCCCTTAACAAAGCCTGCCGCCTAACCCTGGGCTGTGATCAGCTAACCCATACATGTACCCTGTACAATGCTGCCAACTGGCTTAACCTTGACAACCGAATCAGGTTTCACACCTGCCTTTTGGCCAAAAATATTTCCTTTGATCTCGCCCCCAGCGGTCTCACCACCATGCTACAATGGGCCTCCCCTCTGCAGAACACCCGTAGTTCTTGCAAAAATCTCTACATGGTCCCCCGATGCCGCACCTCCCAGTTCCAAAGATCTTTTAGTTACCGAGCCCCATCATGGGTAAACAGCCTGCCTTGTGCCCTAACTAATCTGAATAGGCTTGGCCCCTACAAAACCCACCTTAGGCTCCACCTACAAGACACGAATTCCTGTGACTGCCACCGAACAGGTCTTCTCCCTCTTTCCCCTAACTGGACATAAGCCATCGAACTAACTTCCAAGATCCCACTCTGAATAAACCCGCACCGCAGTTTCTTTATCTCGCAAGTTCTCACCTATCTTAGTGGCTAGCGCAAAGGATCTCAGGGATCCAAATACTCAGCCAATCTGAAAATGCTACAGTTTACGACCTGACTATTTTGTATAACTACTTCTGTAAATGTTCGGTATCTATATCTATCAATATTAATACTTGGATCTAAATGACGGGTGTTTGATAGGATGTATAGTATTAGTGCTTTCCTGTTTTGTCTCTGCTGTCGATTTGATCTGTACTGTTTTCTTCTACTGTATCTACCTGTACTGACGTTGAACCTTTGAAACAGAGTCTTTGACTCAAAGGTACTTTCCGAATAACCAATAAAATAAAAATTAAAAAAGCCTTCAGCATTTATGTGACATATTCTCTCAGAATAATGATGACCTCAGTGAGTCTGACTATGCTGAACATGAGTCCACTCTGGGTTTAGTTCCTCTTCGTGGCTCCTCTACTACTTCTGGCTCAGTTTCACAACAATTGTATTCACTAGTCGAAACTGATCCTGGAGGTTAAGGGTGCAAACACTGGATTAGAGGGTTGAGTTAGGTCAAAGTTCCAGTGACATTTGGACATATTTTTCTGGACAGGAGAATGATAAAGGGAGATCTGTGGTTCACACTGTGGACAGAGCCTCAGCCATGGGAAAAATGTTGATTAACTGAGCACAACTTGTCTCTGGAGGCCCTTCTGAAAAAAAAACATCCTGAGGTGGATAATGTCACTGTTGGTGTTGTCTCTTCACATTACTGCAGTCTGTATTCCACAAACACAAAACCACAAATACTGTCTCACTGTTTGTCCTCGACGTGATGAGGTACCTTTGTAAACGAGCCTCTGGCTTAAAGATTATAAAGCCGATTGAATACATAAATAAATAAATAAGTTCCTGACTCTGCTGATTAGGCTGCAGGTTGTGGTGGCAGTCAGAGTGTGACATAGCATCAGAAAACTCCTGATTCCAGCCTTTGTCCAATTGCTCCAACTGGGACAACCCCAAGTTCTTCACAAGTTGGTTCAGACAGCAAGACAGCAGATGTGCAGTTAGTAGTGCCACTCCATCACCATATCCTAAATCCCAGACTTTTATCCCCTCTGGAGCTAGGCCAAGGGTCAAGGCCATGCCATTGCAAAAGCCTACTCTCCTAATGAAGGAACCTATCAGACCCACAAAAGGCTCTTCTCCGCTCACCCTACAGCAGTTTAAATCATGCAGCTCAGTGAGATAATTGTATTTCACTGGCAACCTTATTTGATGGTTGAGTAATCTGTATGCTTCTAAATGTTTTGCAACCTCAATACCACATTCTCTTACTTTTTCTCACACTATGGTGCCAAATATCTACGCTTTACTCTTGCCTCAGTGCTTGCGTGCAGAGGTTCATTGACTTTTAGATTACTTTCCTATTTTGGCCTCCACCATGACTCAGGCCAGCAAGACCAAACTATGACTCAATCATCCTTCCACTGGGCTATTACAGATAACGCACACTGAGGAGACCTGTGTAGGAAGAACCACATGTCTGTGTCTTCAGTTTTCAGCCTTTGCGGAGAGAGGCCACTTGGCACCAAACACTCATGTTTAAAGCAGAACCAGTCTAAACTAGTTCACGGCAATCTGCATATACTTCCCATGATGTTTTGCATTATGGGGATACATGTAATTTTACATCTGCTTGAAGCTGGCTTTATTGCCAGTGCCCTTTCTGGGTAACCCTTGCCTCAGTGCTTTTGTGCCGAGGGTCTCTGACTTTTAGATTAATCAGAAACACATGCCCAATTAGGCAATAAAGCATGACCAGGGTTTAGATTAACATTAATCACCCCATAGGGGCGTAGTGCGGCACAATTAACATAATGCTGAGTGCCAACCAGAATGGTGCCTTTCTGAGACCATTTTTATAATATTCCACTAATACTTACTCCCCTGTACAACTCTGCTTCCATATACTGTTTGCAAACCCTGGCAATGTTCACTATCCACATTGAGTAGCAAACATTTCTTTTGTCTATATTGGGATGTGCATGTTTTTTTTTTTTGTTAACAAATTTGCAGCATTTTTTATAAGCGTACTACCATTACGATTGAATACAGAAATACTCAAATACAGTCAAATACTTGAATACCTGGACTGTATTCAACCTATATAACCAATACTGGATCTCAGGGTTGGGCAAAAGATGGCCAGATGGGTGGAAAACTGGCTGAGGGACAGAACCCAGAGGGTGGTTGTGGGGGGAGAGTTATCTGGCACTAGAGAGGTAACTAGTGGGGTCCTGCTGGGGTCGGTGTTAAGTACTACCTGGGTGGAGTCTGAGTATCTGCATCAGAGGAGGAGAAGGACCTGGGAGTGATGATCACTAGTGACCTGAAGCACTCCATGCAGTGCAAGAAAGCAGCAGCAAAGGCAAACAAGATGCTGGGATGCATATCTAGGGGGATCAGTAATAGGAGAGAGGAGGTTATACTGCCCTTGTACAGGTCACTGATAAGGCCGTATCTAGAGTATGGAGTTCAGTATTGGTGCCCACACCTCAAAAAGGACATTAACCTGCTGTAGAAGGTCCAGAGGAGGGCTACAAAGATGGTAGCAGGTCAGCAGGGTAAAGCATACAAGGAGAGATTGAGGGCACTGAACACGTACTCCCTGAAAGACAGGCGAGAGAGAGAGAGGGGACATGATTGGGACCTTCAAGAAAGGGATAAATAAGATTGATAAGGAGAGTCCCTTTAAGCTGAGTGGCAACCATAACGCTAGGGGGCACAGTCTTAAGCTGGAGGGTGGGAGGTTTAGGAGGGAGGTCAGGAAACACTTTTTCAGAGAGAGGGTGGTGGACACTTGGAATGTGCTGCTGGAAGAGGTCACCTCATTGAAGACAGTGGGCAGCTTTAAAAGAGGCTGGGACAGGCATTGGGGGACGGTAAGGATCATGGGAAGAGAAGATGGGAGGAGCAGGGAGGGCAGGGACATTAGCTCAAGCTGTGGACCCCTCAATACAAGCAGACTTGATAGACCAAATGGCCTTCTTCTGCTGGCTTCCTCATATTTTCGTATGTAATCTTTGACAAACACCTAATTTATGTATTTGCACACTCCTAACACCAATAGGTACCAGAGAGCACTCGGGGGTTAGACATGGTATAGGTCATTCCCTAGATTTTGTTTTCAGTTCCTTTCAATAATGAATCTGAAGATGTTATGGTCACTGTTCCCTAGGTTGTCCACAATTTCCACTACACTAACCTGGTCATTCTTGTTGCTAAAGTTTAAATCCAACATTGCTTGATTCCTAGTGGTTCCTTTAACCGACAGCATCAGGTAAGAGTCCTCAACAAAATGAAAACATAACAGAAAGGACCCAGAAACTGATTACTCCGCTTGTACTTAGCACTTCCCTCCTCCCGGTTTGTATCTGTGTAGTTGAAGTCTCATATAAGAAACATACTTTCCTACTGAAGGGTGCTGCTTTCCAGATCACATTCTAGGCCCTGTACACACTGGCAGTCTGTTTTTGAAAACATTTGACAAAAAGTTGTTAAACTCACCACAAAGGTCCACCCACACTTGTTCGTATTTCTTCAGAACTGTGTTTAAACACAGCTGCACCGCAACTACACTGTAGCCCTGTAACGATTTAAGAGGCCCAGTGCCAGCACGGTCTCCAGCATGGATCAGTGCTGCTTCAGAAGAATCCTGGATTGATCTTCACACTACCAGGTAAACCATGCTAGGTTAGAAACTATGTTTAAAATCAGTTTTAAGATTAGGTCCCTTGCAGGGTATAAAAATATTTTTTAAACACAGTTTCAAACTGTGTTCACTGAGGATGCAAACTGTGTTTTGGCTTGTTAAAACATTTTAAGGGAGTTAAAATGTTTTAGCATGCCCAGTGTGTATAGGGCCTTAAAGTTTAAGATCATGGTTCTCTTTCTGGTCTGGTAGACTGTAGCAGAGCCACAAACCAGTTTTAACAGTTTCTCCTCATTCACTGGATGCTCTTAGCCAGTGCTTCAATCTCACCTGTTTGGATGTCCTGTAGTCACTCGTAACTGGCTTTTGATGTGTAGACAGAAAATCATCATTCCCTCTGCCCTGAGGTATGCAGGTCTGAAGTGGGGCTAGAGAGTGAAATGGAGAAGGGAGAAGCTGAACAGTAAAGTACTCACTCACCGACATGGCAAGAAGGCACATCGATGTATCCCTTCAAGAAGCTCCCCAGAGGACTGTTTTCTGCAGACTGAAATAAAGAGAAAAAAAAGCAAAGTTCAAAACAGGGCTGCATCATCTACACTACAACACTTGTCAAAGATTTGGCATAAACTGCAATTCCCGACTAATAGCTCATTCGCCCATAGAAAGAGGGAATGAGCTTCAAAAGTGGAACAGCAGCCTCTACAATGTACTAGTTTTCAAAAAGAGAAGGGGAGATGGGGAAGGGCGTGGCACATGCTGATGTGCAGAAAAATTTCAAAACCTCCAAGGTCATGAGGTCAATGAGAACGGCAGGGGGGAAGGGGTGCCAGATACAGGAAAGGTACTTTTATTTATAAAGCACAATGCCCTGAGGGCTCTGGGTGCTTCACAGAGACCACGGCATCCAAAAACAAATATTCTACATCAAACAAACAACATACACTCATACTAAGACACATGCAGAAGCATACTGTAGTACACAGTAGGGCGCACACACATAGTAGCGCACACAGTGACGTGCACAAACCTGCACATACACTCAAAAACACATACTATATAAACACACACATACACATTTGTTTTACATTTCAGGGTAAAATAAAACAGCAGCTCTAAGATTAGCTGTTTTTGTCAGCAAAGCAACTCAAAAGAACAGACAGCAAGTACATGAAGTGCTAGAGAGACTAGCGAGAGATAAAAGAA
This sequence comes from Neoceratodus forsteri, assembly GCA_016271365.2. NCBI lineage: Eukaryota > Metazoa > Chordata > Ceratodontiformes > Ceratodontidae > Neoceratodus > Neoceratodus forsteri. Next base: position 292,866,949 of record CM057455.1, read on the forward strand.
ACCATGAGTGAGGAAGCCAGCCAGACTCAGAGGAAACACACAATGAGGGAGCAGGAAAAAAAACAACGGAGCTAGCACGTAACTGAACCACTAAGCAATAATCTATGATGGGGCGTGGGGTTATAAAGAATTAATGCACACCTCGGGTGCATTGTGAGGCATGTGTCCAAAGGCTGAGAGTCCTCCTGCACCTGAGAAGTTAATGAATTTACTATGCACTAGACTGGGTTACTATGCTTATACAATGGGTTTTAATTTAAAACTAAAATAATTAAAAGAAAAAAATTCTGATGTGGAAAACAGATAAATTTATTGTATATTCATCCACCAAGTAAGGTAGTTTGTTTAAAGTAATGTTCTGTGAACAAGAAAACTTGGTCCGTTGTATTCTGCCCAACATTATGCTGTACACTTGAGATTGTCCTGCCCCCAAACATTATGCTGTGCAAGAGATTTTTTTGTGTTCTAGCCCCACCCCCACCCCACATGCACACAACATTTTATTTTTTACTTAGGACATGTGCTTTGTCTGCTCTCACCCCCCAACCACACACACACATCCACTTTATATGCTGTGCCTTCCAGACTTTTATTTTTATTAATTTCAGCACATTATGTGACATCTCAGACTTGGGACATGAATTGGCATCTGGGAAGTGAAAGGAGATTACAAGCACAAAAACAACAACAGCCACTCAGAAATACACAGTGAATGTGACACAAAGGAAACATCCACAGCCGGGAGAGAAGTGAGCTGGGAAGGCACAGAAAACATTTGCAGCAGGGACAGAGGACCTGTTAGCCAGAAAGAACATGGACAGCATGTGTACCTGCACTGATCTGTGCACGACTGGAGCTGCAAGTGCTCTGCCGTCAATCTCCTGCCTCACTCATTTGCAGTCTCGGAGGTGTGCTCGTAAGTCATGACAGAGGTGCAGTCAGAATGTTGGTTTCATTGGATGTGTGTGTGTGCATTGAGAAACTGGAGCATTAAAAAAGAACAGTTACGTAAGAACGTACTGTAACAGCAGCTATTCAAGACAATCTTCTCCATTAGGGCACACCTTTGGAACTGTAAGCCAGCAGCATCGGGACTACACGGAAACTTTTTACCTGCCGGGGGCCGCCCAGAATGGCATGCAGAGTCGATGCATATATAACATGGGTTGCCCCAACACTCCTTAGTTCCCCTGCCAGAAAATAGCCTCTGATGGCCTTTAACCTTGAGAAACCAGGAGATTAGACCAGTACTAGCAAAACAAGGAAAGGGATGGGAATGGAAACAGGATGCATGGAGTAAGACTCTGGGCACAGTCTCTGATATAACCCTCAAGATACCAAAATGGGGGAAAGGGGAGGGTATGGCATGGCCTAATGGAATAGAGTCTCTCGAAGATCTACTGTTACAGTAAGTTCTTACGTAACTGTTCTGTGTTCATCGAGGATATTGCCTCCATTAGGCCACACCTTTAGAATAACTCCCAAGCAGTACAAATAAACTGGGAGGGTGGCACCACCTCATAAAAGGGAGAGGTGTCATTTTAAAAATCCCGCCTAAAATATTTTTCAGACTTCTGATGTAAATGACATTTAAGGCAGTATTTTATAAATTACACCTATCATATTCGGGGTGGGGGGTGGGTGGGTCATAAAAGGACTATGTTGAAAATTTGGGGTCAAAATGTAAAAAAAAAAACAGTTATGAATAAATGTTGTTTTCAAGGCTGGCCATTGGCCTGGGGGGTTGAAAAATGGCCCTTGAAATATCTCCACTATTCTGTTTAGTCCATTTCGAAAGGGACCTGCATGAATGAGGATACAATTTCACAATCACGAAAAGGAAAAGTCATTAAAAAAAAAAAAAAGCTACACTAATGTAGACAATTTCACAATTATAACTGTTGTTATTCATTTGTTACTTTTTGCCTCCACGCTATCTATACCCAATTAGAAAATGGGTTTGAGAGCTAGCCCGCCGGCACATATATGAAGGTCACGTGGTAACCATGGTGACCTTACGGCATAAAAGACTGTGGTCTGGGAATGAGTGACAGCTCTGTGGATGGAGTGATTTTCACTCCGAAACATAAGCACGTTCAAGCACAGCTCACCTGAGACACAGGTGAGGCTAGAGTGGCAGCCACCAAGATTCCTTGAATAGGGAACTGCATAGGCAGATGGCCGCCGTGAAACTTTCTTTTTCTTCGTGCAAATTTAGACGGAAGTAAAATACAAAAATAATTCAGCAAACGAGCCACAAAAGAAGAAAAACAACGGCCATGAAGGAGGACTTTGCCGATCACAAGGACTTCGTCAAGTAAGGTAGAACAGCTTGCTTCTTAAAAGATGCCGAAAACACACAGTTTATGTAAAAAAGAGCGTCACTGAACCTGCATAAAATTGCAATAAAACTACTTATGGTTTATTTATATGGTGTTCAAGCTGTGATCTGAGCGTGCTGACAGAAACTTCTGCTAAGCAGAAAAAAAAACACATTGATATTTATTCTGTTTTCAGGCACCTTGACCTTTAGGTTCATACAGTGTATAGAAAAAAGAGCACTACCAATTTTAAACGTTTTATTTTATACTTAAAATACAATTTTATTAGAATGCTTCAAGAAAAAATGTACAGTAGTCCCTAAATCAGTAGTAACTACAGAGTGCAAGGTGCCTTGCTAGTACTGTAACACTCTTTACTTTGGGGTCACGGGAGGGACCCTCCGCAGGCTGCAGCTGGTGCAGAGCATGGCAGCCTGCTTGCTGACTGGCCTGCCCAGGTCCTGTCATGTGATTCCAGTCCTGCATGCTCTGCACTGGTTGCCTGTCAAGTGGGGGGTCCTTTTCAAGGTGGGCTTGCTCACCTAAAAGGCCCTATACGGGCTGGGTTCTAGCTACCTGTCGGAGCTCCTGACACCTGCGACCTCTGCTTGCTCCCTCTGCTCCTCCTCCTCGAGGGGCCTCCTGGATGTTCCCAGGGTTCGGCTCAGGACATCTGGTGAGCGAGCCTTTAGTGTCTCTGGGCTGACCCTGTGGAACGTGCTTCCATCTGCAGTCCAGGAAGCCCCCTCGATCGGTGTTTTCAAGCAGAGGCTAAAGGCTCACCTCTTCAGTCTGGCCTTCATACAGTAACCAGCATTATTATTGTGAATTTAAATTAACTGAATTTTGATTTTATTCATTTATTATTTTTGGATTTTAAATAATTGTTTTATTTTGTTAGGCACCCAGAGCCTCCGGGATTGGGTGCCATAAAAATAAAATTTGTCTTGCCTTGCCTAATGTCACTGGCAGTGGTCACTGTGGAGATGCTACTTTTGTTTAATTGGAAATCCTGGTATGTGTTAGCATCTTTTATAAAATGGCAAGAAAAAAAATCTAGTAATTTCACAGAAACACAGAACATGTTGGCAGAAAAGGACTGCCAGGCCCACCCATTATGCCTAGCATGCCGCTAAGACTTTGTTATTGCCATCTGCCTGCCCCCCTCCCTGTATCTAACAGCCCCCTGTGTCTATCCCACGCTTTCTTAAACCCCCCCGCAGTCCTTGCCTGCGCCACCTCCTCTGGGAGCCTGTTCCAGTTTTCCACCACCCTCTCCGTGAAGTACAATTTTCTGATGTTTCCCCAAAAACTCTCCCCAACTATCTGCAAACCATGCCCCCTTGTTTTTGATTACTCCCTTAGCTGGACGATATCCCCTACTGGCACCTTGTTAATACCCTTGATATATCTGAAGGTCTCAATCATGTCGACCTTTCCCCTTCTTTGCTCAAGAGAGTACATGTTGAGGTCCTTCAGCCTTTCTTCATAAGACAGATGACTAAGACTCTTTACCATTTTTGTCGCCCGCCTCTGGATGCACTGCACCCTATTCACATCCTTCTTGAGGTATGGCCTCCAGAACTGGACCCCCTACTCAAGGTGTGGCCTGACAAGCTGCCTGTACAAGGGTATAATGACCTCCCTCTTCCTGCTAGTTACTGTCCTGCTGATACATCCCAGCATCTTACTGGCCCTTGCCACCGCCTTCTCACATTACTTTGCCACTTTCAGGTCCCATGAAATGATTATGCAAAGGTCCCTTTCCAGTTCGGTAACCTCTAGGGCATGCCCCCCCCCATAGGGTATTCCGCGCCTTAGTTCTTCTTGCCTAAGTGCATGATCTTGCATTGTTTTGTGTTGAAGGAGAACTGCCTTTCCCTGGACCATTCCTCCAGTTTCTCCAGATCCCTGTGCATGCTCTCAACCCCCTTGGGCATGTCCACTCTACTGCAGACCTTTATGTCATCAGCAAACAGACACACTCTTCCCTCCAACCATTCCGCTATGTCTCCTATAAATACATTGAAAAGGAGTGGCCCCAGCCTGACCCGAGGCACTCCACTGGTGACTATACCCTCCCCTGATGGTACCCCAGTAAAAATTACTCTCTGTCTTCTGCCCTCCAGCCAGTTTTGCACCACCTAACCACAAGCGGCCCCAGCCCAAGGTATCTCATTTTATGCAGCAGTCCACTGTGTGGCACAGAATCGAATGCCTTTTTGAAATCTAGATACGCAACGTCCACTGATCCCCCCCCCCCGATCCAGTACCCTGGTGACCCAGTCAAAGAACTCTAACAAGTTCGTTTGACATGATCTTCCCTCAGTGAACCCATGCTGCCACCGGTCCTGCAGGCCATTGGCTTCCAGGTAACTGGCGATCCTCTGCTTTAGCAATTTCTCCATGAGCTTGCCCACCACCGATGTTAGGCTCACTGGCCTATAATTGCCTCCTTCCTGGGGGACCACATCTGCCCTTTTCCAGTCATCAGGGATCTCCCCTGATTCCAATGATCTGTTGAAGAGGCTGGTCAGAGGTTCTGCTAGCACCACACTAAGCTCCCTCAGTACCCTGGGGTGCACACCATCCAGCCCCATCGCCTTATCCACCTTCAAACCCCCTAGCTCCCTTAGGACCTCCTCCACCCTGGAACGGACTGGAGTCTACCCCCCTACTTCCTTGTGTTCCCTGTTTTTGTTGAACTCCTCCTCCTTTGCTGCCATGAAAATGGAACAGAAATAGCGGTTGAGCATTTCTGCCTTCCCTCAGTCATCTTCCACCAACTCCCCTTCTCCGTTTTTCAGACTGACTATACCCTCCTTTCACTTTCTCCTCTTGCTCACATACCAGAAAAAAGGTTTTATCTCCCTCCTTGACTGTGTTGGCAATTGTAGACCGTGACACATCAGTTAACCATGCATTAAATCTATTAATGCATGGTCAGCTGTCAAATCTAATTTTCCTACCACGAAAAACCTCCTTGCTGAACAATATTACTAAGACTCCCAAAAGAAAGTAACAAAAAAAATATTGAAAATCCTTGCCTTTACTACTATATTTTAAAACTAAAATCTGGCAAAGTGAACCCAACATTTTCACAAACAAGGTACTCTGTCAGGATCATAGCACCTTACAAAACATTTCCCTACTACTTACAAAAAAGAGTTTAAACTCTACAGTTAAACGAACCTCTGCGACCTCTGCCTAAAAACAACATTGTTTAAAATGAGCCTCCTACTAATGCTCCACTCGCTAACACAGGAATACCACCACACAATAAATGGTGTTCTCCAAGTCCCTATGCCACTACAAAGCACAAGTCAAAAACATTTTTTTTTTTAACAGTTTCAGCAGTTTGTGTCTGTAGCTCATAACAGGAGCTGCATGAGAACGAGTGACCATTGGCTCCAGCCAACCAGAAACACTTGTGCTACTGTAGTTAATCTGCTCCCCTGCACTGTGCGGACGAGTCAGGAATAAAACAGACAGCATACAGAAGGCTGCTGCAGGGGTCTGGCTGTAGATGCAGCCCTGCCATGAGTATCAACACTTGCTCCTGTTCTCCTTGGCCCCTGTCATCACTAATGAGCTCCCCATTCCAGGCTGTTATCTCGGCATAAGCTCCAAAATGAAAATGGATCCATGTCAGCAGCCGCTTGTTCACGGTCTGGCACAGACACAGACATTCTCTCACTCCAGGCACTACATATACCTCTAACTGATATCCTTATACAGTGGGGAATTGGGGGAGGGACACAATATTAAACGCATCCCAATTCCCAATACAGCTCTCCGCATTTACTCTCAGTGGTGGTGGGGGGCAACTAATCTGTACCATTAGGTCGACATTTTTGGCAGGGGAAAGAAAAAAACAGCACTCCTCCTGCTCAGCCTCGCACTGTAAGAAACCTCCACTTATCTCCACTGTTCCCCTAACTTTCATACTCTCAGATCCAGCTCCAAAAGAACAGTAACCACGCGAAGCACAGTCAGAGCCCCTGCAGGCTTAGGCACACAACATTAAATACAAAATACTGATATAAAATGGGGACTTCTAAGCCAGCCTGGTGGCGCTGAGCCACTGGACGCCTTACTTTGTGCTACGCCAGCCACCAGCTTTGGAGATGGATTCGGGCTGCCAGGGGTCAGCTGGGGAGGGAGCGGATCGAGCATCCGGAGGACTGCTCTCCTCTCCTCTTCCAGTGTGGGATGTGGGCTTTCACTCGGCTCCTGAGCAGCCCCCAATGGAAACTGGAGGTCCTGCAGGAGCCACCGCAGAGAAGGGTGGAGTGTCGGCAGACATCAGCAGCATACCTGTGCAGACGTCATTGCACATCCGCGCTCTGGGGGGAAACCAGCAATCATGAAAAATCACCCTGACTCTCAGTAGGAAATGGTAGGTACCAGGGGCTGACCTCCACTCCCATTGCCGGGTCCACAGCCTGCCTTCGGTACTCCCCTTGCTCCAAAGCAACCTGTCTAGACTCCAGAAAGGTCACCGGGAGGAGTTGGCGGTCCCATCCTGGGGGGCTGGGTTGTTGGAGGAGTTCCTCAGGTCCGAAAGGTAGGACTGGGACTTCAGGCGGGAGGGATTAGGTCATGCTATGTGTCCCTCACTGGACAGAGTCTGAGGTTCAGAGAAAGAGGTGCATAAAGAGAACTAAAAAAAAAATGAGGACTTCTTTTTTAAATTTGAAATTAAGTAATATGTTTCAGTTTTATCTATAGTTATTGTTTTCCTAGAAATACATTATTTATTACTGAAAATAGCAATGGCGAGCTGTTTTATAACTGTGATAAGCCACTCCAGGGTGTGCATTAAAGATTTTATTGCACTTCCCAGGGGTGTACGGATACTCAGCCTTTGATCTCGTACCTCAGCACGCCCCAGAGGAGTGCATTAAAATCCTTTATGAAATGATCATCAGAATTTAGGCATCCTGATTGGTCCATACCTGTGTGATATTCCTTCTTATGCACAGAAGTAAGGACCAGCAGTGCCCTGTGGGCAATGATCCTAGTAAAGATGCCAGTTAGAATGTTGACAAACTGAAATCAGACATCTTGTTTTCACCAACTGCGAGTGAAATACCAGGCCGTATTTTTGATCTGTCAACATATCTGTAAATTAAATTCAAGACCTGCATCATTAAAAAATAAAATGTGTCAGGATAACAATCACTGTACACGCTCACTGTAGGGCTAAATGGCTTTGTCACAACTCCCCCACCCGCTCTCTCTCTCTCTCTGCAAGTGGGCGAGCCGACATTCCATACTTCACTCCCTTAGTGCCAAAGAACAGAAAAACAGAAAGAAAACCAACATACCCTGTATGTATGATGACAGCTTAATGCCTCGGTTACAGAACTCTTACAGTTTCATATTTAGCTTCTGCATCGCGTAATGGCTTTCTCCTGTGTGTTCTAAACAAATGCAGCTTGTTCTCCCTAGTGCCACCCGTTACCATAACGTACAAAAATTATATATAAAAAAAAGAGAACAGAATTTCTTGTTCAAACTAAATGAAGTATGACTACTGCTAGTTGGGGGAGGGAGGTGTCATGACAACTACAGAAATACAAGTAAGGATGCCTTAACAGCTCAAAAATCCTCAAGAAAAAAAAAAAACAGGCGGAGGAACTATTTTATGAAAAATTAGGACAAACATGTCAATTTTTTACTATTAAATATTATACATTTTAGTGATCACATACATCTGTATTTTAGATAACCATTTCATAAGCACAGTAAGACACTCCAGGATGTGCTTTAGACACTTTAACACACGGCTAGGAGGCTGGAAGCAGTCAGCCTGTGGCCTCGAGCCTCACTACACTTCCTAGCGTGTGTTAAAGTGTCTAACGCACACCGTGTTGTATCTTACTGCTTACTTAATGCACACCCTGTCATGACTTATTATTTACTTAAGATCCCCCATGTTGCTTTTATTATGAACCTGCCATTTTAGCAATACCCCTCCAACAACAATGCTGCTTTTATGTAAAGCATGCTGCTCAAACAACATGAAGTCTTGCTGTATTCTAACTTAATGCAGTTAGCCCCAGCACTTGAACTTCCCCGCGGAGAGTAAGGAGTTAAACTCTATGCAGAAGCATAGAATGTTGAGCTCGAGCTCGGTTTTCAAACCTCTGTCTGTGGTACTTCCCAGTATAACTGTCAGATTCTTTACTCTGCCTAACAGTGAAATCGCTCCGGAGATTTCCTCTGCTCGGTTCGGTAAAAGTAAAGCGTTCGGTTTTAAACCTTTCTATTTGTTATTTTTTGGATTTCCAGCCTCTGTCTATGGTACAGGTAGTGTTATAGATAGGTAGTGACTGTGTTTATTGGGGGGAAAAAGTGTGAACATTTTTTTTCCTCAGTTTCTTTCGGTTGGTCTGGTTAGGAACAGACTTTGTATTTCTTCTGTTTTCTAAATAAAAAATTTCTGGGATTAGAGTGGTGTTTTGGTACCGATCAGTTTCAAAAGAACCGGGCCTTTTCTGGTTCTTTTTCAAAACCCGTGACACGGTTTGTAACTGATCGGTTATTTTATTACCTGGCTTGAAAGCTGCAATAGGGTAATTTGGTAGGTTGGCCATGTCTGAGAAACCCAAGAAGAAAACCGGTCCCACTGGGTTTCAACACTGTACTGAGTGTGGGGAGGCCTTTGCCAAGGCTGAACCCCACCTCATCTGTGTTTTTTGTCTGGGGTTTGGCCACCTCAAGTCTGACTGTCAAAATTTGTAAAAACTTTCCTAAATCCACTCTAGATAAAAGTCTGAGTAGGCTGAAGGAAAGGGAGGCCAAGAAGTCGGTAGATCTGGATGGCCAGCCCGGTTCGGTTGAGGATGAACCTGAGGGGGTGCCTAATGACCTAGGCGATACCTCCTCGGGCAAAAGGAGAGCTGACCCTGAGGGGCCAGTTCCATCAAAAAGAAAACGTAAGTCCACTGGTTCGGCTCCTGTATCACATTCTCGAACCGTGGATGAAATACCCAAAGCAATTAACATTGTTCAGTCACTTAGACTGGTTCCGTCCAAACCAGTACCGCCGGTTCGGTCGGATCGGTCTCCTTCGGATAATGATCTAGATGCTTATTATGAGGAGTGGGAGGGAGACGAAGACTATCCCGATAATGATGATAATGACCGGGGTGGGGGTCTGGATATGCCTATTGAACCAGACATCTCCCCAGACAGGCCCTTGGGTGTCTCTCCTCCCAGGCTCTCTAAGTCCCCTTCACACTTTTTGTTTTACAAAAAGGGGACTGAAACCCTTCAGCTTCCCTTGGTTGAAGCTGCAGAGGAGGAAGAAGAGTCTAATTTTGTGTAAATGATGGACATCCCAGAGTCCAAAAGGCTGTGTATCCCTCTTCATAAGTCTTTGGGGAAACAGACACACAAAATTTTACAAACTCCTAATTCAATACCTCCTGTGGATAAGAGAATGGACAGGAGGTATATGTTGTCAGGCTCACCTACGGAGTTCCTTTATAATCATAGCAGCCATGGTGTGGTAGTGCAGGCTGCAGCCTGTGACAGGGCTAACATTCCTTTGGCTTCACGCCCCCCCAGATAAGGACTCCAGGAAAGTGGATGCCATGGCCAAGAAACAGTATTTGGCATGCTCTTTGGGACTCAGGCAGGCTAATTATATGGTCTACACAGCCAGGTACCAGAAATCCAGATGGGATACGGTTCTGGAACTGGCTAAACAGGCCTCCCCCAGCTAGCCAAACAGCTGGAGGAGGTGGCTGCTGATGGAACTGAGGCATCGAAAATGCAGTTTCACGCTGCTGTGGACTCCAATGATGTGGCATCTAGAGCCATGGCTACATCTGTGTCTCTCAGAAGACACGCTTGGCTCAGATGTACCAGCCTTTCACAGGATACTAAGGCTATGGATTTTCTTATAGTGGGTAACTCTTTGTTTGGGGAGCAGACAGGGGCTTACACGAAGAAAATGGATGAATACAGGACCATGTACAGGAGTGCAGGGGCAGGCTTTTTCACAGGCCTTTTTACCAAGCCAAGGCCTCCTCTCTCTTCCCACAGAGGGGGTTCTTCAGAGGGAGGGGCAGGAGGGGGAGGGGCAGGGTTGCTTCCTCCTCCTCCCAGTCTAAAGCTCCTGCCAAGCAGACACCCTGATGTTCCAGCCTGGGTCGACTCCCCAATTCCAGTAGGAGACCGGCTTACTACTTCCAGGCCTGGAAGTCTGTGACCTCAGACAAGTGGATCCTGGAAGTAGTAAGCCAGGGACTGGCCCTCAGCTTCAAAAAGTTTCCAAAAAAGAGGGTCAAGTCTTTTCCACCTGCATCAATCTCAGAAACCATTGCCCTAGAGGAAGAGGTTTGCTCTCTTCTAGCTCTCAGAGCTATAGAGAAGGTTCCTACTCAGCACAAGGGAAAAGGACTGTACTCCAGGCACTTCCTTACCCCAAAGAAAACAGGGGAGTGGCAACCCATCGTAGACCTAAGGTATTTGAACTAACACATTTTAAAGCCCAAATTTAAAATGCCTGAAAATAGGCAGGATTTGTCTAGTGCACTTACCCGGTCAACAAAAACTAAATAAATAAATAATCCTTCCCTCTCTAAGGCCAGGAGATTGGTTAGCATCTCTGGACCTCAAGAATGCCTACTTCCACATCATTATCAGGTGCTCCCACAGAAAATACCTCAGGTTGAGTTCCCTTCAGGCCATTACCATTCAGAGCCATGCCATTCGGCCTAACATCAGCTCCAAGGGTGTTCACAAAGTGCCTTACAGTAGTGGTGGCTTATTTATTTATTTATGTAAGCATTTTACCAGGAAGGCATACTGAGCAGAGTACTGCTCGATTCCAGATGAGCCCTGGGGGTAAGGGAGATAGGGATTAAAAAATTACAGAAATACAAAACGGAATTACAGAAACAGATACAACAGCAGTTACAACAACCATACAGTTAGTAATGGGGAAGAATACAAAATATGATGGAGTACAATTTGCATTTTGCTAGCATTGAGGAGCAAGAACAGTAATGCACCAGTGATGCGTATCCTGTAGGACAGAAAAAATAATAGACCCCTAGCTACTACCCAAGGGCCTGAATGCCAGGCAGTGTAAGTGTCAGATTGGGATGAAGGAAGCAATCTTTTGTAGGGGCAGCGATAGAGCCTGTGACACCAAGTAAGGAGAGAGCAGCTCAGTAGACAGGCATGGTGCTGGGACCTAACAGAGCTATTTGCACGAGCAAGTAGAGGGGAAGTGCATCTTTAGTAGGGAGTTTAGATGTAGTGGGCTGGAGGTGTGTCTAATGATGCTCGGCAAGGAGTTCCAAATCTTTGGCATACGATATTTAAAGGCGGCCTGGCCAGACGTGGTGGACTAGTGCGGGACATGTAGTAGTCAGGAATCAATGTTCCTGAGTGAGTACGCTGGCAGCGGAGGGGCTGCTGCAAAGTAAGGCGGGAGGGTTTGTGCCCAAAATTTAGCTGTGGTCCTAACACAATGTGACAGCCTCCGATCATGAAGGGAAGGAAGGTCTAAGGACCGGTAAAGGACATAGTGATGGGTTGGGGGGGGGGAGGCAGTCAAGGGCGAAACAACAGAAGGAGGGGAAAAGAGGATCGAGTCTGGCTAGGGAGGACTTGGGAGCTGCACTGTAGACCACGTCCACATAGTCCACCATGTCCACATAGTCCAGTATTGGGAATCATTTTTTGGACAATTTCTGAGCGCGTTTGCAGGGGGATGCAACTTTTGTGTCGGTATAAAGCGCCCAGCACGGGGTGCAGTTTTTTGTGAATAGAATCGATATGCTCCGAGAAATCTAGATGCTGATCCAGCCAGACCTCAGAAGACAGGGTATCACAATCCTCCCATATCTGAACGACTGGCTGATTGTGAGTCAGTCATCTCTACAGGTCAAGTCAGCTCTGCAAACTACCCAGGACCTACTTAGTTCCCTGGGTTTTCTTCTCAATCTTCCAAAGTCTGTCCTCGAACCAGTTCAATTTCTCACCTTCATAGGAATAGATTTGGACACTGCAAAAGCAAAAGCTTTCCTTCCCCTGGCAAGGGTGAAGGCCCTAGTGGATCCTGCTTCATCTTTTCGACCTCAGGTCTCTCGCCCAGCAAGACACTTCCTCCAGCTTCTGGGCCACATGGCAGCTTCCACTGCAATGGTGCAGGAAGCAAGATCCAGATGAGGAACATTCAGTTGCACCTAAGGTCCTTCTGGTCTCAGAAAAAGGATTCTCTTACCAGACTGATTCCAGTGACTCAGACTCTGGTCCAAGCTCTCCAGTGGTGGCTGGATCAGGACAACCTCAGACAAGGAGTTCCATTTCTCCCGCAAACTCCTTCAGTAGTTCTGACTACAGATGCTTCTCTCCTAGGTTGGGGAGCCCACCTGGGGGCCCTGACAGCCCAAGGGGTCTGGTCTCCACAGGAGTCTCTCCTTCACAGCAACCTTCTGGAACTCAGGGCAGTGTTCCTGGCCCTTCAGTACTTCTCCGATTCGGTCAAGGGCAAGGTGGTCCAAGTCAGAACAGACAACACAACCACAATGTGATATATCAACAAACAAGGAGGCACTCGGTCCTCGGCCTTGTGCACAGAAGCCATGAAACTGTGGTCTCTGGCCTATTCTCTTCAGACTTCCCTAGTAGCAGTTCACCTTCCGGAGAAGGACAATGCACTGGCAGATGCTCTGATCAGAATATCCAAGGGACATCACGAATGGTCCCTGAATCCTCTCATCCTGCAGATCATCTTCTCCAGATGGGGCACTCCAGAGACAGACCTCTTTGCAGCCCCAGACAATCATCAACTCCCTCTGTTCTGTTGCAGACCTCCTCTACTGGGAACTGTGCCCCAGGATGCCCTGATTTTGGATTGGAAGGGCAGGTTCCTCTATGCCTTCCCTCCATTCCCTCTGCTGTTCAGAGTCCTGGTCAAGATCAGAACTCAACCTTGCACAGTGATACTAGTGGCTCCAGACTGGGCCAGGCAGCCTTGGTATCCTCTGCTCCTGTCCCTGACAGTGTCTCATTCCCTGTCCCTTCCCAAGAGACACAATTGTCTGTCCTTCTCCCAGGGGAGGATCTGGTATCCCGATCTCCAGTCTCTCAATCTCAAGGCCTGGCTCTTGAAGAGCTAGAATATGCAGACCTGCATCTTTCTCAGGCAGTCCTGGATATCCTGAAGGTTTCCAAGAAACCATCTACTAGAAAGACTTATGATTCCAAATTGAAGAGGTTTACCATTTGGTGTTTTTAGAAAGGCATTGTCCCTGTTTCTGCAGGCATCTCTACAGCCTTAGATTATCTGGTTCACCTCAATGGTCTAGACCTTAGGCCTGCAACTCTAAAGGTTCGCCTAGCAGCAGTTTCTGCTTTCCTTTCAGCAGGGAAGGGCTCTTCCCTGGCCTCTCACCATGTGTTTAAAAAGTTTTCCAAGGATCTGGTTCATACAAACCCTCCATTTAGAGAACTGACTTCTGCTTGGGATCTTAATGTCTGCATTGCACAGCTCATGCATCCCCCACTTTGATTCCATGGCTTCGGCTGAGCTGAAATACTTGACCTGGAAAACTGTGTTCCTGGTAGCCATTACTTCTGCCAGGAGGATTAGTGAACTACAGGCCTTGTCAGTTGAACCTGACTTCATAGCCTTCCATAGGGATAAAGTGGTCCTAAGAACCAATAGGAGGTTCTTACCCAAAGTGGTATCGGATTTTCATCTGAACCAGTCTATGTCTCTTCCTATGTTTTTCACTGACCACTCCTCTTCAGGTAAAAGAAGCCTACACAGCTTGGACGGTAAAAGAGCTCTTAGCTATTACATAGAGCACACTAAGGCTCACAGGAATGACTGTCTTCAGTTGTTTCTCACCTATGGTGAGGTGGGGAAAGGTAGGCCTGTCATTAAAAGAACTATTGCCAGGTGGACTGTTTCTTGCACACAGTTCTGCTATGATAAACTGGGTAAAGCCCCCCCCCCCCGGCCTGAGGGCTCACTCGACTAGGGGTACAGCTGCTACTATACCCTTGTTAGAGATCTGTAAAGCAGACACCTGGAAAACAGTACATTCATTCACCAAGCATTACTCTCTGGATATCCAGGCTAGGAGTGATGCTAGGTTTGGCACAGCAGTACTGCAGATCTTGTTCCCAAAGTAGGTTCTGCATTCCCTCCTCCATAGGGAACTGCTTGGTAGTCTGCATTAAGTCAGAATACAGCAAGACTTCATGTTGTTAGAAGAAAAAATTACTCACCATACTAATGTTGTTTCTTCTAATGGAGTCTTGCTGTATTCTAACGTCCCCCCGCCTCCCCTCTCAGAACCTACTTGTTGGGAAGTGGGCTGGCAGGTACAGTGTTGCACCTCAGGGGTGTACTTTGCACCCCCATCTTGGGTGGGTTAATTGTTAATTCTGTTGTCTTATAAATCTGTTTAGTGTTGTCACTACCTTTTTCTTCTTGGGTTCTTGACTTGAGTCTTCTGGGCCCAAACTGTTGCCTGTTGGCTTATACTAAAACAATTTCCACACACATTTATATATATTATATCTAGACTCAGTTAGTTAGTTGCTCGTAAGAATCTGACGGTTACAATGGGAAGTACCACAGACAGAGGTTTGAAAACCGAGCTCGAGCTCAACGTTCTATGCTCCTGCATAGAGTTTAACTCCTTACTCTCCGGGGCAGTTCAAGTGCCAGGGCTAACTGCATTAAGTCAGAATACAGCAAGACTCCATTAGAAGAAACAACATTACTACTCTGTGATACTTGCCACTGTTATCTGAACTGTTAGACTGTCTCCTTTAGCCCCTGCTAAGTGCCTAGGTCTGCCTGGTCTTGCTCCTCTCCGTGACACTTGTCACCGTCTGACTACCGAGAGAACTGTACTGAATTTTTGCTAACTGCCAAGGTCTTCCTGGCCTTGATCCTTTACGTGACACTTACCACTGTCAGCCTGATGAGATAACTGTATCGTAATTTTACTACTGAGTGCATTGCCCCTTGCCTTTCACAGGCCACAGTTCTTATACTGCCTTATATTCTCTCCGGACCCGCATTCCCTGCCTTTAGCGGCCCCTCCCAACTACTGTGTGAACTGGTTGGTTTACCCACTACCCTTCACACTTGACCATAGGTCCTCACTGGTTCAGCTTCCTCTTTTCCCCCTCAGGTGCCCCTACTCAACGCATCCCCCTGACGTGGGGATCCTGTGAACAGCTGGACCCTGCCTCAAAAATGGAGTCTCCCAAGGCCCCAAGGGGAAACACACTGCCTCTTCTTCCCTGCCCCGCAGTCCTTGCTATTCTTCTCCTCCTGGGACTGGTGTCCCTCTATATTGCAACTGCCCCTGGCATGTGTGGTGACCGCGAATGGTCTCCCCCCCTTGAAGTGATAGACTACACCTTCTCTAATCACCTGGCTGATGCGTCGAGTCCCTGCTATCCCACAAGCATACTGGTACCAGGATTCATACTGTATCATACCAGGGTCAGGCGATGGCTAGCCCGTAAGCCCTTGACCAGGTGTTCCTCCTCCAGAGGATACCTCCTGTGGTTTTTCCAACTGATCCTAGCCTTGGCTGGAGACACTGAACCCAACCCTGGCCCCATCCCCCTGGCTTGTGAAATTCCTCTGGAATGGCGGCTGGGCAAGGGGTTGAAAGTGTCTCATCTTAACATTCGGAGTCTACTTCCCAACCTGGATGAGCTTGTCACCTGGGTCTCACTCTATAAGCCCAACATCCTTGGCATAACGGAGACCTGGCTCAAACCCTCGACTCTTGACTCAGCCTGTGGGCTACAAGGATATGAGCTCCTACGGCTGGACAGGAGTAGGAAAAAGAGGGTTGGAGGCATACTGATATACTACAGGAGCCACCCTAAAGTATCTCTGGTGAATCACCAACCATCGTTGCTGTCTCCCTGTGAGCTGCTTCACACCGTGCTCCTACTCGGCAATGCAAAGAAATTACATGTGGTGTGCACCTATAACCCCCCAAAGGGAGGGCTCCAGGGCCTCACCCACCTCCTGGACACTGTTGGTCACAGTACTGGAGACAATGAACTCTTAATCCTGGGTGACGTGAACCTAAACTGGGCCAGAGGAAACATTAAGCAGTTCGAGTCCCTGCTTGCCACCCACACCCTGACGCAACTCGTACAGGAGCCTACCCGATGGTCGGCTAATGGATCCTCCAGCTCCCTACTGGACTGGATCCTGTCTAACCGCCCTGACAGGATCTCCTCTGTAGGGACCCTATCCGACTCCATCTCAGACCACTCCTCGGTCTTCTGTGTATGGAAAATCCCCTCCCAAAATCATCCACATCTGAAACTTCATCAGGTTTGATCCGGATGCGATCATGGAGGAAACTACAGTTATGTAAGGACTTACCGTAACAGTAGATCTTCGAGAGAGGCTCTTGCAGTAGGTAATTACATATAGAACTGACACGGGCAGGCGGCAGGACCCCACGTAAAAATTTCTAGCTAGCAGTCCCCACATCAGGTGACCCGTGTCAGGAGACATCGGTATAAAGGGGCGGTCCCGGATGCCCGCCTTCTAGTTCAGTTCAGAAGATAGTACAGTTACATAAGAACTTACCGTAACAGTAGATCTTCGAGAGAGGCTCTTGCAGTAGGTAATTACATATAGGACTGACGCCGGCCGGCGGCAGGACCCCACGGAAAAATTTCTAGCTAGCAGTCCCTGGCGAGGGACCGCCTCCATGTCAGGTGACTGGCGTCAAGCGACGTCGGTATAAAGGGGCGGTCCCGGATGCCTGCCTTCCAGTTCTTTCCCGCCACGGGCCAAAAGAGGCCGGACGAGAGAGAAGTGGATATTTCTCTATATAGAAAAGGAGCTGAAGAAGCCTAGGGGGATGGAGGCCGGGAAGGTATTACCTACTGCAAGAGCCTCTCTCGAAGATCTACTGTTACGGTAAGTTCTTACGTAACTGTACTATCTTACTTCGAGAGGGCTCTTGCAGTAGGTAATTACATATAGGACTGAATCCCAAGCAGTCTGGAACAAATAAAAGGCACCGGGAGGAAACTACTCCTGAAAATAGCAGTGCCTTGCAAGCCTCAAGACTGAGGGCCTTGCAAGACAGCTACCAGAAGCCTGCTCTATGGCGAGAGGCAATGTCCAAACTGTAGTGTTTCATAAAGGTATGGATGGAAGTCCAGGTGGCAGCAGCGCATATGTCTGCCGCAGACACATTCTTGAAACAAGTCACAGAGGCCGCTACTCCACAAGTGGAGTGACCTCTGACTTGACCCGGAAGGGTCTTGTTGTACTTGTCATAACAGAAAGTAATGCAATGAGCCAACCACTTCGACAGGCATTGCTTGGAAACAGCATTGCCTTCCCTTTTGTGAGCAAAAGAGAAGAACAACTGGTCAGTTTTTCTGAGATCCTTTGTCCTATCAGTGTAGTATCTCAGAATTCGGTGAACATCCATGGTATGGAGTAAATATTCCCCTTGGTTGGAGTACTGTGTGAAAAAGGCAGGTAACTCTATAGACTGATTTAAGGTAGACTCTGCTACCACTTTAGGCAGAAACTTAGGGTTCGTGAGAAGAGCGACTCGTTCTTTGTGAAAAATCAAATACGGGATTTTAAGCATAAGGGCCTGGAGCTCGGAAATTCTTCAAGCGGAAGTAATGGCCACCAAGAAGAGCGTCTTCCATGAAAGAAACTTCAGATCTGCGGATGTCGCAGCTTCAAAGGGAGGAAGGGTAAGTTTCTCGAGAACAAAGTTCAAGTCCCAAGGGGGAGCAGGAGTTCGGATGGGGGGCCTCAGATGAAGGACCCCACTGAGAAAAGTCTTAGAGACCTCCAGTTGGGCAAAAGCTTTATCAGCGAAAGGAACATGGTACGCTGAAATAGTGGCCATGTGCACTTTCAAGGAGGAATGACTGAGACCCAGGTCGAAGAGATGACGTAAATATTCAAGCAGAACGGCCACTGAACAGGAGACAGGCTCCACGTTCCTAGAAGTGGCCCAAATAGAAAATCTCTTCCATTTCATGGCATAAGTGGACCTAGTGGAGGGTTTTCTAGCCTCCACCAGAATCTCGGCCACCTTTGGAGAGACTCCAAAGCGAGATTGAGCTAGGTCTGCAGGAGCCATGCATGAAGTTATAGGGATTTGAGGCCCGGATGGACCAGGGTCCCCTGATCCTGGGTCAGCAAACCTCGAGATAAAGGAAGAGGAAGAGGAGGAACCTCTGAGAATTGTTGTAGAAGACAGAACCAGATTTGCCTGGGCCAGAAAGGAGCGATCAGAATCATTCTCGCTCCTTCTGTTGTTAGTTTCTGCAATACCCGAGGGACCAGAGGAATTGGGGAAAAGCATGAGCAATCTGCCCTTCCAGTTTAGAGACAGGCGTCGCTCAGAAGCGCCTCGCTCTGGAGCAAGCGCGCAAAAGGTGGGAAGTTTTGCGTTTTGGGAAGAGGCGAACAGGTCTACCTGCGGAGTCCCCCAAAGCTGGAAGATGTCTTCTAGCACCTTTTGGTCCAATTCCCACTCATGTGGTAGGGCAGAGAAGTGGCTGAGCTTGTCTGCCAGGGTATTGTCGACTCCTGGGATGTGAATCACAGTGAGGTGAAGGTTGTGAAGAGTTGCCCAGTCCCACACCCTCACTGCTTCCCTGCATAGAGGGTAGGATCGAGTCCCTCCCTGCTTATTGATGTACCACACTACGCACATGTTGTCCGTCTGGATGGCTAGGTGACTGGGAAGAATGTATTGGTGAAGGGCTTGGAGAGCATATAATACTGCTCGAAGCTAGAGCACATTCATGTGGAGAGCTAGTTCCCACCTCCCCAACCTTCGCCTGATGCGTCTGTGGTCAGAGTCTGGGAGGGGGGAAGATGATAGAAGGGGACCCCCCGAAACAGGTTCTCTCGAACCATCTACCATTGCAAGTCTTGTGCCATCGGCGAGGAGATCAGAATTAGATGATCAAGATCGTCTACAAGTTGATCCCACTGTGAGCAAAGAGTCCACTGAGAGATCCTCATGTGGAGTCGAGCACGGGGAACTGTCGGGATGACAGCCGCCATAAGCCCCAAAAGACAGAGAACCGACCTCGCTGGAACTTTCTTGCGATCTGATAGCAGAGAAATCTGTGACTGGTGGGAGGCCGCCCTGTCCGGAGGCAGGAAGGCCTTGCTCACCGTCGTATCGAGGATAGCTCCAATAAACTGTAGTCTCTGGGATGGATCCAGATGAGACTTGGAATGGTTGATGTTAATACCCAGGCAAGTGAAGACCTGCTGGGTGAGGGAGAGGAAATGCAGGAGCTCCTCCCTGGACGAGGCCACCAGGAGCCAGTCGTCCAGGTAAGGGAACACCTGAACTCCCATAGTACACAGGCAGGCCACTACCACAGCCAGGCATTTGGTAAAAACTCGGGGTGCTGAGGAAAGACCAAACGGGAGTGCCCGGAACTGGTAATGGTCCCCCTGGAAAGCAAACCGAAGGTACCTGCGATGAGAGGGGCGAATGGGGATGTGCAGATATGCATCCTGCATATCCAGCGCACAGAGCCATTGACCCGGCCGAAGGAGGGCAGAAGGGTCTGTAGGAGAGCATCCTGAACCTTTGTATTCCAGTAAAGGTTCAAGAGCTGAGATCAGAATGGGTCTGAGATCTCCGTCTTCTTTGGGACCAGGAAGAAATGAGAATAGTAACCCGTCCCTTGAAGGTGAGGAGGAACGGGTTCTATGGCCTGCTTTGCGAGAAGGGTGGAGATTTCTTCCTGGACCAAAGAAAGATGGTCCCTTGCATAGGATGACTTCGGAGGGGGGTGGCGGAGTGGTTTCTGTAGAAACTCTATAGAGTGCCCTTCCACTATAATCTGAAGCACCCATGAATCCATTGTTATCCTCTCCCAGCCCGGAAGGTGGAGGGAGAACCTCCCTCCTACCGGTTCCTCCGGTGTGTCCGGAGGCGGTGGGAGAGGGGAGAAGTCAGGTGGTGTGCGGCAGCGCCGCAGCTGGGGCACCCGCTGCTTTTTTGGGTGGTGGGGGCCTAGCAGCTGCGGGGGCCCGACGTTTAGTGGCCCGCCTTCCTTGGGGTTTCGCTTGTGGCCGACTGCATCTCCGAAAAGGACGGCGCTGTGGGGGATGGGGACGGTACATGGAATCCACGGATTTCAGGGCCGTTCCCTTCTCCTGCAAGTCGGTGATGATGTCCTTGACATCACCGCCAAAAAGCACCGAACCCCTGAAAGGTGCTTCCTGGATCGCTGACTGCACCTCCAGGACCAAACCTGACACGTGGAGCCAGGCATGACGCTGAAGACTTACGGCGAGAGCGGAGCTCCGCCCGGCAGTGTCCACTGCATCGTATGTCGTCCGCAGAATGTGACGAGTGGCCGAACAAGCAGAACAGACTAAGTCAGCTAACTCCTGCTTGACTTGAGAGTCAGGTGAAGAGTCAATCTTGGATTCCTCCGGGGTAAGGATGGCCTTCTGGTAATCCCCCATATGAGCAACATAATTCAGGGTACGAATTCCCAGTGTGGAAGAGGCGTATATCTTTCTTCCATACTGGTCCAGGAGGCGAGACGAGCTTAGATGTTTTTGATGTGCCGACCGGCCGTGAGCGGCGCTAATCACGACCGAATCTGCACGAGGGTGAGAGTGTAAGAAATCTACACCCTCAGGAGCCTGGTATAGCCTGTTAGACTTCCTAGGAAGCGGGGCTAAAGCCGACGGTTGTTTCCAAATAGTGGAAACAAGGTGGGCGTGAGGCTCAATCCAGGGTGGCACTAAAGTAGGAGCCGTCAGGGGCAGGTCCAGATGTTCGGTGAGTTTGACCCACTGAGGATCTGGTTCCAAAGAGCGCCACTGGTGTACTTCCTGGATTTTCCTGAGCAATTCCGTGAAGGAGGGGTCCTCGGCCGGGGCTTGGACGGAGAGCGAGGCTCGTCGTCTCTCTCGGAGCATCCGTCGGAAGAATCCGAGGAATCCGAAAGCGAAGAAGAATCAAAAGCAGAATACAACTCCCTAACCCGGCAAGGGGGAGGAATGGGTTCCTTGGGGGGTATCCCTGGATGCATGTCCTGCCCCTCTCGGGATCCAGAGGGAAGGGCTCTGGAATCCGGAGGCGGTGAGGGAGTGTGCCGTCTCGGGCGTATGGGGGCCGGTGGTGGCACCGTCGCCGTAAGGCAGCTCTCCACTTCCTTGGTGAGCTGAGCCTTGGCCTCAGCCCACCAGGAAGCCAGAGTCTCCTGCAGATCCACCGGCGGCCGAGGGGGCAGTGGAGGTGGAGGAGGAGGGGGATAAGAATATGGGTTGTATCCGTAAGGCGAGTATCCGAAGCCCAGCTGCGGGAAAACCGGTGCTGGGTATTGAGGTGCCAGGTACTGCGGTGTCGGAGGGACTGGCGTCGGGTACTGCGGTGCTGGATACTGCGGTCCCGGGTATGATGGCGTCGGATAGGACGGCTGGTACCCAGGCGCCGGAGGAGCTGCCGGAGCAGACGGCCCGGAAGGTGGCCCGACGGGCGGATCAACAGTGAGAGGCCCGGTGGGGGCAGGGCCCGACAGAAGGGGAGTATTCCCCACTGGCGTCGGAACTGGCGTCGGCGGGACCGGTGTCGGTATCGGCGTCAGAGCCGGCATCCGGAGGGCCGACGTCAGATCCGGTTCCCTAGGAGGAGGGTCTGATGGAGGAACATCCCCCACATCGCCCAGGGACGGGGGGGGAAATCCCCGGGGTCAGGCTGGGGTGACTCGGGCTCCCCGGACGGCAGCGAAGGCTGCGGGAACCTGGTACGATGGGGTTGGAGGGTCCGTCGTAGGTTCCGTCGCCTGGCGTGCGTCGGGGAGCCGGCGTGCGGCTAAGCTGGCGATTCGGCGGGCGCTGGAGGAGCGGCGTCCATCTTCACGGGTCCCTCGCCGGAGGTAGGCCGAGGAGGAGAGCGGCGGTCAAGGGGAGCGAGGTTGTGCGCTGCCCGAAGGGTAAGGCGTCTTATCGACCTTCTCCCGGCGGACGTCGGAGGAGCGGCGTCCAACTTATAAGTCGCCCGCACCAGTAGGCGGGCGCCCGCAAAGCCAGCGCGAGCCCGCCAGGCGGGCCGACACCTCCTCCAAAGCCTTGGAGCTGCCGTCAGGCGGTCCCCAGAAGATGTTACCTGGGCTGCGACTCCGGACGGAGTCGCGGGCGAGGAGGCCTTCTCCCGGTGCCTTTCCTTGTCCCGCTTTTTACGATGCCCTTCTGGAGAAGTCGACGCCTGCCTGAGCGTCTTCAATTCTTTTTCCATCGAAGACATCTTTTTCTTTAGAAGATGGGCTTCCAGGGACTGTTGGCGTCATCTGCAGGTCGTCGCGTTGAAATGAAGGCAATGCAGGCACTTGTTGACCGGGTGGTCGGGGCCTAGGCAGAAGAGGCAGAGGGAATGGCCGTCCTTGTGTGGCAGTTGGGCGCCGCACGAGTCGCACTTGTTTTTGTGCTCAGAAGGTGTAGGGGACGACATACACAGACGATGACTTGACGGTAAGAAGAAAAAATACTGAAAATCTCGGTAAAACCGACAAAAGAGCAGGGCTGACTAAGAACGAACTTTACCGCGAGGCGCTGCACGAGCTAACGGTGGGAAAGAACTAGAAGGCGGGCGTCCGGGACCGCCTTTATACTGGCGTCGCAGCGCGGTCACCTGACATGGGCGGTCCTCGCCAGGGACTGCTAGCTAGAAATTTTCCTTGGGGGTCTCGTGTGGCGGTGTCAGTTCTATATGTAATTACCTATGTTTAAGAGCCCTCTCTCAAGTAAGATCTACTGTTACGGTAAGTCCTTACATAACTGTACTATCTTACTTCGAGAGGGCTCTTGCAGTAGGTAATTACATATAGGACTGAATCCCAAGCAGTCTGGAATAAAGAAAAGGCACCGGGAGGAGGAAACTACTCCAAGAAATAGCTCCAGCCGTGCAAGCCTCAAGACAGGAGGCCTCAGAAAACAGCTAGCCCAAAGCCTGCTATACAGTGAGAGGCAATATCCAAACTATAGTGTTTCGTAAAGGTATGGATGGAAGTCCAGGTGGTGGCAGCGCATATGTCTGCCGCAGACACATTCTAGAAACAAGCTGCAGAGGCAGCTACTCCTCTTGTGGAGTGGCTTCTGACTTGACCCGGAAGGGCCTTGGGGTACTTGTCATAACAGAAAGTGATGCAATGAGCCAACCATTTAGACAGGCATTGCTTGGAAACAGCATTGTCTTCCCTTTTGGGAGCAAAGAGACGAACAACTGACGTTTGTCGAAAAAATAAGATTTTTCGGTAAAAAAGAACGTCGAAGGTAGGGCTGATGAAGCACAAACTTTTCCTGGAACTGCTGCAAACTAGCTAACGGCGGAAAGAACTGGAAGGTGGGCATCCTGGACCGCCCCCATTATACCGACGTCTCCTGACGCCGGTCACCTGACGTGGGGGCGGTCCCTCACCAGGGACTGCTAGCTAGAAATTCTTCCGTGGGGTCCTGCCGCCTGCCGGCGTCAGTCCTATATGTAATTACCTACTGCAAGAGCCCTCTCGAAGTAAGATCTAAGGCTCACGGACCGGTCAGGAGTCTACAGAGCCCCTGATCCCTCCACTGCCGTAACTCTGTTTCTCAACTCCTTCGGGAAGCTGCAAGACAAGCATGTCCCTATCATAAGATGAAGGGTCAGGGGGTCAGCCACAAAGTGGCTGCATGGGAGCCTTCTTGCCCTTATGCGAGCGAGGGATAAGTGCTGGGACAACTTCAAATGGCCCCCCGACCAGACCCTGCTACAACAATACAGAAAACTCAGAAATGAGTGTAAAAAAGCCACCAGGGTGGCCAAAAGTGATTTCTGTAAGATTGTTCTTCTCAGCTCAGCTAACGACCCTAGAAAGTTCTGGAGCAATATCAAAATCCTGGTCGGCAGTCACTCCAACTCTGGAGTTACCGACATGATTATTGGAGGAGCTTCCTGCAACAATCCACACATGATTGCAAACGCTCTCAACTCCCACTTCACTGACCTATCTGCCGTCTCCCCACATATCTCTACAGCCAGGGGCGAAAACTGCCCTGCACCCACGGACTGGCAGGAGCCCGACCCTCCCAGACCTCCCTTCCTCCTAAAGGCGGTGTCAGAAAATGAGGAGTTGTCTCTTCTCACTGGCCTCTCCCAGTACACCAGTCCTGGCCCAGACAACCTGGAGCCCAGGCTTCTCAAACTTGGTGCCCCCTATATTGCATCCCCGGTGGCCCACATCTTTAACCTGTCCCTTGCCATGGGGGAGATTCCAGATATCTGGAAGATAGCCTGGGTTGTCCCCATGCTAAAGCAGGGCAACCGTAAAGTCCCCAACAACTACCGGACGATCACCATCCTTTTGGCCATCAGCAAGCTCCTTGAAAAGGTTGTAGCTAAACAACTATTGGAGTATATCCAAACTCACGAACTGCGGTCTCCCGCACAGCATGTCTTTCGCAAAGGGCACAGCACAACCACGGCTCTGATCTCTGTCTCTTCCAGTGTCAGAGCAGCCATGGACCAGGGTAAACTCTCTGGAGCAGTGTTTATCGAGCTATCCAAGGCCTTTGACCTTGTTGACCATGACCTGCTTTGCACTCAGATGAGGTCCCTTGGCCTGTCCCCCACCAGCCCTGAAATGGGTAACTGACTACCTGCATGGTAGAATACAGTTAACCAAATTCAATAAAGTCCTCTCTGATCCCCTGCCGGTGACCTCTGGTGTCTCTCAGGGCTCTGTACTGGGACCCTTTCTCTTCTCTCTGTTTATTAACAATCTCCCAGATGTAGGGTCACCCTGTACGCGGATGACCTGGTCCTTCTTGCCCACTCCCGAGACACAGCCTAAATCTCCATCTATCTGAGGACTTCATGAATATTCTGGCTTGGCTCACCAAACAGAAGCTGGTTCTCAACCAGACAAAAACGCAGGCCATGCTATTCGGCTCATCAGCCAAAATACGCGCCTCTCCAGTCCCTCTGCAAATCGACTGTGCAGATGGTAATCCCCTTCACACTGTGACCTCCATCAAATATCTCGGTGTGATGCTCGACCCCCAACTGGACCTAGGGAGTCACATATTCAATGTCTGCAAAGGAGTAAACTGCAAGCTGGGGCTGGCTTATAGGGCCAAACACAATCTCATCCCTGCTGCTCACTTGGCTCTCGCCAGGGGAGTGTTACTCCCTTCCCTAAGCTATGGTCTCCACCTATTTGTGCACACCTCAAAAGTCCTTCTCACTAGATGGTACATGACGTACAACAACATCTGCCGTTTCGCTCTGGCCGCCCCCCGCCTCACCCATCACTGCGAGCTCTATGATAAACTAGGCTGGCTATCCCCGAACAATCGCCTAAACTTTGGTATAGGGTGCCATGTGAGCAAAGTGATCAGCACCGGCACAGCCCCGGGACTGGTTCAGCTCCTCTCCTCAGCAGACCACTCTTGCTACCCCCTAAGGTCCCAGGGCCCAGGGATACTAAATGTACCCTCTACCTGCATCCTTATGGGTGATAGGGACTATGCAGCTCATGCTCCTAGGCTCTGGAACTCCTTCCCCGAGCAGGTACGCACCGCCCCTTCCCACAAACGCCTTCAGACCTCCTTGTGGGAGCACCTTAAGCTTGCCTCACGTTATGAATGCCTAAAGCCTCCTTAGCTCGAAGCCCTGGGCACCGAAGTCCCTGTGGCACTCTGCTCCACGCACCACAATTTTAACTAAATCAAATTGGTTGCTGATTTCCCTGTCCAGCTCTCCTTCTGCACCTCTTTATGCTTCAGATAGTCAATGCTGTTCAATGCCAACTCACTATGTATTCTATCATCACCTGTCTTACTCTACCTGCACTGTATATTGCCCACTGTTTTGTAGACTCAATGTACCTAACCACAAAGTGTATATGTACTCGTTTCAACTAATATGAGATGTACTTGCTCACCTAATTTATGCTGTATTGATGTACCCTGTAATACCTGTTTGTACTCTCCCGGGTCGTTCCTGAAAATAGGCATATAACTTGTCTAGTATACTTACCCGGTAAACAAAAGCTAAATAAATAAATAAATGGTGAGTAATTTTTTCTTTCTGCAGCAAGCCCCCCAACCACTCAATCACTCAGTACTGACTTTATTAGGAAAATGCCTTTTGGCAGGAAGTACTGCTTCCTACCCCATACCACTTTTTTAAGAAATTCCAGCCAGAGCCTGTATGGCTGCAGTCAAGCTGACGGAGGAACACGGCACTGTCCACCATGTTCAAGATGGCCACTGGAGTTTTCTGCGTATGTGCACTGAACTCTGGTGGCATAGCAGCACAGTCTACCGTGTCCAAGATGGCCGCCACAGTTCAGTGCGCATGCGCAGAAAACTCTGGTGGCCATTTTGGACAGAGTGAACTATGCCACTGTGCTACTGAAGTTCAGTGCATATGTGCGAGTCATCATGCATGTGCAGAAAACTCCAGCAGCCATCTTAAACATGGCAGACAGTTCTGTGTTCTACTGACCGGACTTTTAACTAGTGCGGTAAATGCACAGTGATTGCTATTTACCTCCATTATTTAAAAGTCCAGTCAGTATCCAGTAAGCTCCCTACTCCACTGTGCTCACAAGACAGCTGCAAGGCTACACCCACTGCAGGCATAAAAATGTAAATGCCATTCTTTAAAGGGACACTATCAACCCTTTTTGCATCATACTTTTTCTAGTTGAAAACCCACATTTTATGACTGCTTACCTTCTCTAAAATCCACTGGTGTTGCTGGTTGCTTAACCTGCCTCCTTTCTTAGTAGAAATAAAATGCATGTTAGTGGTGTAAATATACACAGCCTTGTTTTGTTTCAAAATTCTTAATCTGCTTTTATTGCACACTTCCGGAACATTAGAAACACCCCAAAGAGAGTAGTCACTCAATGATGCAATAGTTACATCTCTTCCCACTGCATCATAAATGTCTAGATTGTTTTGGGGGTGTTTCCAAAATCCAGGAAAGATGCAGTGGCAGCTGATCAAAGAATGCAAACAAACATATTTTAGTATGGTAACACCAGTATGGTGAGCGTTCTGTTTTTCATTTTTGAAATGAAAAGAAGAATCGGAATCAAACTTCCAGGTAAATCAGCACATTCTGCAGAATGTGAACAAGCATAAACTCTGTGTGTGTGTGTGTTTTAAACTAGGGACAGTTTTAGGCCTAAGGGGGGGGTTGACAGTGTCCCTTTAAGAACCTTTCTATGTTTTGACTGAGTAGAAATTAGCGTGAATGGGAGGTGTGAAGAATGGTGAAGAGAAGAAGCCAATGTAGTTTTTTTTTTAATTTGATCTGTTCATCCGGTCACTGTGATCTGCACTGAATAAACTGGAACTTGGATATTTAAAAAATGTTGTTTAGTGTTGCTTGATGGCTCTCGCGGAGAGAATGAGAGTAAAATGGTTGCAGATGCTAGAAGCATTTGTGAGGCATCATGTGTGTGTTCTGTCTGGTTTATTTGTTTTTTGAAATGAACAAACCAGCAAGGGTAATGATATTTTTATGTTTTCACAGTACTAGCTCTGTAGGTCTGTTTTGGGCAAACTGTTTGTGATCGTCACTGTTGTGAAGAAACAAACTGCTTGGCCATTAGTGGTACTTGCAAGCATGATACAAGCAATGACTGTTACTATTTCAGATGGCAGTCATGGACACAAGGGCCCCAATATTCAGAATTGTGCCTGGCAGTGGTGCATGTTGTGGCACAATGCAATGGAGTTGCACTGGTGCAACACAGGGATATATTCAAAAGAGATGAGCCATGGCGCATCTCCTCTGAATATATCAGGGAAGGCGCACTACGCAACTATGATGCGCTGGCACATTCCCCCCCAGACAGGGCTGAATACCAGGAATGGGGACAGTGCCAGTGCAACAGAGTTCCACTGTGTGCAAATTCCTGATATTCAGCCGGCTGTATGCAAATGAAGCCAAAATGGGGCCATTTGCATGTCATTAGGGCCCCATTTGCATGCATTGTGCGGAGCAGGCCAGCGTAATGCACATGGCGCCCTGCACAGAATGCAGTGCTGCCAGAGGGGGTCTTGTGGCACCCCCCGCCCACTCCCTAGCGGCGATCGCCGTAAAATACCCCTTGAAATATTCCCTGGTAGTCTAGTGGCACTCCCCTTCCCTCCCTGTAGCAGCGATCACCATAAAATACCCCTTGAAATACTCTCTGGTAGTCTAGTGGCACTCCCCCTCCCTCCCTGTAGCGGCGATCGCCGTAAAATACCCCTTGAAATATTTCCTGGTAGTCTAGTGGCACTCCCCTCTCTCCCCATAGCGGCAATCACTGTAAAATACCCCTTGAAACATTCCCTGGTAGTCTAGTGGCACCTCCTCCCTCTCTGTAGCGGCGATCACCGTAAAATACCCCTTGAAATATTCCCTGGTAGCCTAGTGGCACCCCCTCCTCCCCGTAGTGGCGATCGCTGTAAAATACCCCTTGAAATATTCCCTGGTAGTCTAGTGGCACCCCTCACCCCTCCCGTTGCTCTGATCCCAGTAATAAAACATATACCTATTTCCCTAGTAGTCTAGTGGTACCCCCTTCCTGGCCGTATCCCTAGTCAGCGGTACAATCGGTGTACATATTGCCCTGGTGGTCCAGTGGCACCCCAACTCACACAGGACCCCCTGCCCACCCATCTCCCCGTCGCCGCGAGATAGCTGCCTACCCCGCCAAACCACATGACTGCCTGCCGAATGACAGCTTACAATAGCAGCTGTAAGCCCACTGAGTCCATGGGCTTGCAGTGCATGCTGTACTACTCATTCACATATTTGTGGAAGAGTAGTACAGTATGCTAAATCTGTCAGTCACTAATATTGAACCAATGGGCTTACAGCTGCTACTGTAAGATGTCAATTGGCGGGCAGCAACGATGATATGTGGGTGGGTATGCAGCTACCTGCCGATGATGGGGGCAGCTGGGAGGGCAGGGGTCCTGCGTAGGTGGAGGTGCCACTGGACCACCAGGGCGTTATATACAGCGATTTTACCGGCCGATCAGGGATATGGCCGGGGTTACCACTAGACTACCAGGGAAACAGGTATATGTTTTAGTATGGGGATCGAGCACGGGAGGGGTGGGGGTGCCACTAGACTACCAGGGAATATTTCAAGGGGTATTTTACGGTGATTGCCACTACAGGGAGGGGGGGTGCCACTAGACTACCAGGGACTATTTCAAGGGGTATTTTTACAGCGATAGCTGCTACGGGGAAGGTTGGGGGGACCACTGGACCACCAGAGACGTCATGGATGCTTATGCACAGTGTGCTGAAGGGGCAGGTGGTCACCCATGGCTGGTGGCTGCTGTGTTGTGCCTTGCAGTACAGCAGCTCACCTGTGGGTGGCCACCATTTGAGCCTTTTTGTCAGGCTCAACTTTGCCCATCAGTATGCGGCGCATCTGAGGGTTGTGCCAGCAGATGCACCACACATCCCGAGTTGAATATCAGGATGTGCCGCATATGCATGGGCATGCCCCTGGAGATGAGCCGCATACCTTATCTTTGTGACCCGGCACAATGGGAATTGCGCTGCGCAACTCCATCTGTTGAATACTGCCTCAGGGCACATTTCTGCGGTTGCACTGGTGCAACTCAGTTGCACCAGGTGCAACCCCATTGAATATCTAGGCCAAGGTCTTTTTGTATGAGGCAAAAAAGTACGATAAAGGACAACAGACTGTGCTTTGAATTTTTTATTTTATATAGTTGGTGGGGTGTTTTGGGGACTGGTGTTCATATAACGTCTGTCATATGTTGATTTTAAAAATTACGAGAATTGTGTATGCTTTCGTTTTATACTTAAAGATGACTGCCAGAATTAAAAAAAGATTTCTGATAGGCATAGATGTTTTAGAGTGCTGCATCATGGTTGCCAATGAAAGTGCAAAATCATGGATTTTTCTTATTTTTTCTTTAAATATATTGTATTTTTCTCCCTGGCAGTCCCCTTCTAGACCAACCACCCCAGCCCTGTCACCTGGCTCCCACGGAGCTTACCTGTGCCTCATCCTCATCCCGAGGACTGTAGTTGTGCCTGGCCACCGGTGCAGAGCCTGTGAAGGGTCAGTCGATCATCCTGCCTCCCAGGAGGTTTTTCTTCCAATTTCTCCCTTCTCTTCCCGCTGCCGAGGCGTGACATGTCAATGTGTGTCCGTGAAGGCTTGTGCATGTTAGGGAGTCCTGCAGCACCCTCCCTCCTTTTGGCATCCCTGATCCATTCTACCTGCAGGTCTCCACCTGGGGGCAGTCATGCCGTGGGACTGCCAAGCCACCCTCCGCCAGAAGAGGAGGCCATCCACCCGGATCCCCGACCGACCCCAGCGACCCGTCCTTCCATGAACCGCGGCGTCGCGGTGTGGTAAGACGTAAGGCGTCATGACTCAGCTCTCCACGCCACTGGGCTAGACATGGATTTGTATTTTCTAAACCACATGGTTTCAGAAGCTCATCAATCAATCCGAATGCAGAAAATTCCCTACCCATTTTACAGTTAATAGTACGACATGTTTTTAGCTATGTAAGACCTCATAAGGGTGTGCAAAAGAAAGCAGGCTTTATAACATCTGGAAGGGACAAGAGATTGTCAGCTGGAGAGTAAAAACAGAGGAGCTGAACAGTCGCTTTGCATCAGTCTTGGGACCAAACTACCTGTAGCAGAGTGTCACTTTGGGGTATGGGGAGAAAGCGAGCAAATTAATCAGGCAGCAACTACTGTACAACACAGCTAGCGACAAACTACTGAGATAAGTTGACTATAAACAGTTTCAGACATGATATACCCCCAGAATACTGATGAAGCGCATGGAGGAATTGGCACAGCTGCTGGCAGAGTAGTTTAGGAACACAGTTTTTTGTTTTGTTTACAATATATGTACTGCTGTTACGCACTATTTTATGTTTGGTTGCTATTGTAAAAGAAGGGTTTCCCCTCAATTTGCCAACCAATAAAAAAATTCTTCAATAGAAAATCTGTGGGAATAAGTAAGGTACCAGGAGAATGGATGGCAGCTCCCGTGATTCCCTTGTTCAAAAAGGGATCATGAGAGGAGGAAGCCCTGTGAACTCTAGGTCAGTTAGTTTGACCACAGTTGTAGGTAGAAGGTAGGAGGCTATTATTAAAGATGTGTTAGGGGTAGGGTTGCTACCTTTGCGTCAGGCAAAAACCAGACTACCAAAGCCCCGGCCCTTTTAGTTAGCCACACTCCTTTCTTGCAAACTGCACCCCTTCAAATGGCACTTGTCAATCCTATGAATTTATATGCGAGTTTTGTGCTCACATTCACAGAACAATATCTGTGTGTTTTTTTAGTCTAGTGCCAAATGGTTTTGGTCTCCTGCCCTGATATTTTTAATTAACATTGCATTTATAGTAATAATATTTAAAATAAAAGAAAGACCCCAAACTCTAAGGTTGCAAAAAGTAACTTACTTTATGTAATCTTAGACTTTGGGGTCTTTCTTTCGCTTTAAATATTATTAGTATAAATACAATGTTCATTACTTCAAGTCTGACTTGACTAAACCTTGATACTGTTGTTGCTATCTTGCAACATAGGCAGACTGGGTTTGAACTTCTTCCTGGACCACTCCGCACCCTGACATCCATCCTCTCTGACTTCTCCCAGGATAGACTGCCCAGAGAGAGAGAGAGAGAGAGAGTGAGAGAGAACCATGAATCCAGAAAGAAAACTGACCCTGTGCTGAGCAAGCTGTGTAACTCTGTTGCCTGGCAACGAAAACATAGGCTGCTCATTGGTTGGCTGTGTAAGCCAGCATCGCTCTGTGAATTACATCAGACGCTGGCTGCAAGAAGCCAACCAAAACATTGGTGTGGTGAAGTGGTGGTGGAAAGAGAGAGCGCGGTTTATTCAAAGAAAAAGTTTTTCTGCTTGTGACTGTGCCAGCCCTGGATTACTGGACTGAGTAGGGGGAAAATCGGAAGACCAGAGAAGGCACCCAAAAACTGGATGATCCAGGAAGGAAAGGGTAGGTGGCAATCCTAATTTGGTGGCACAGTTGGCAGGGCACAGGGTCGCACATGAATGTCAATGTGATTTTAAACAAATCTTATGTTTTTAATGAGGTAATTAGAGGGGTATACGGGGGTGATGCTGTCACATTACGTGCATCTAGTTTAGTAAAGACTGTAGTAAAACTTTCGACATGGTACCCATGTGAGGCTGACACACAAAATCATTCAATGTGGGGGGGTTACATACAGTATAAACCTGGATCAGAGTCTAGTCCTATATATTCATAGAGAGCCTTTCCCAAGAAGCTCACAGTGTTGTATAGTAACAGAAGGCATGTGGTAGGATTACAAATGTCAGACTCGAGAGCAGAGATTAGTGGAGTACCACGGAAGTCAGTTCTGGGACTGGTTCTGCTCAACTTGTACACTTGGATGCGACAGAGCAAGAGAGGAATTTGGGGGTTATTATAGACTTATCTTGGAAAATGTACAAAGAGTGCCCAGCAGCAACCAGTAGAGCCAACAAAATGGAAGGTTCTGGGCTGGCAGTATAGCACAGAGATTAGAGTAATGAGCTATGAATGAACTTGGTACATCCAGCAGACCTAGGATTGATTCTCACAACCTCCACCTGCATAGTCCATGATGCTAAGCAAGTCATTTAATCTCCTCAGTGCTCCCAGGTCGCCCCTGAAAGCAGGCCATCTGCCTATTGGGTCTGACGCAGTTTTCCAAAAAATGCAATAAATAAATTAAAAATTAAAAAGGTGTCAAACTGTAGTGAAAAGAGGTGACAATGCTATGGTTATACTAGATGCTGGCCAGACTCCACCAGGAGTATTGCGCACATAAAGAAGCTAGAAAAAGTATACCACTGAGCTATAAAGATGATTAAAGGACTAGAGAACATGAAATATTCTGAAACATGATGAAAATAACATGAAATAGTTTGAAATATGAAACTGGACTTTGCATTTGCAGCACCAGACCCCAGAACAAATTCCCCCTGCAGTGGAGAAAAGCTTCAAGCCTGCAAATGTTCAAAACCAGTCTTTCCAGCCACCTCAGAACCCTCTGTATTTGTTCTGGTCCCATATTCCCATCTACCCAGCCAGGATCATGTTGTATAACAATGCTCAGGCTCTTTATTTGCTGTGACCCCACTTTGCTTTGATTACTGTTTGGATGTACTTACCTTCACAGTTTGTTTCTGCATTGCATATTTTAGAAACATAGAAATAGAAATGTGTCACAGAAAAGGACTGTTTGGCCCACCCAGTCTTCCTAGATGTTTTCTGCTTTATCTATCTCCGACACCCTCCCTCCTTCCTCCCTGTTTTCTAATACACCACTATGTCTATCCCATTCATGCTTGAAGCTCCCCACTGTTTTTGCTTCTACCACTTCTGCTGGCAGAATGTTCCAGGCATCTACCACCCTTTCAGTGAAAAAATATTTCCCCACATCTCTATTAAATCCCACCCACACACCACCACCGCCACAGCTGCATCGTATTTCCCTTGGTCATGGTGCTTCTTCCCATTTGAAACAGACTTCCCTCTTGCACTCTGTCCACCCCTATGAGGTACCTGTAGGTCTCCATCATGTTAGGGTTACCACCTTTTAAGAAGTCCAAAGTGGGAGATTTCTTACTGAAACAAGATTTTTCGCAGGACAGTACGTAACCTAGACCAATACAACAGACATGTTTTCTCTATATAATCAGAATTAAGGCTAAGTATTGTAGTTTCTTAGTTGCTTCTATTGTTTCTTATCATTTTAAGGTATTTTTGTTAAGATATGATAGTTTTCTGCAACATTTAGCGGACAATTAAAAAATATTTTTACTACTACAAAGTCAGGACATAATATTTTTCATTTTTTTTGCAGGACACAGCTGCCCAAATCAGGACTGTCCTGCGAAAATAGGAACAGGTGGTAACCCTACCTCATGTCACCTCACCCTCGCCTCACTCTGAGAGTGTACATATTGAGATACATTCAGTCTCTCCTGAAAGGGTTTCTCGTGCAGTCCCAGCACCATTTTTGCTGCCCTCCTCTGGAAAGCCGCTACCCCGTCTATGTCCTTTCTGAGGTGCAGCCTCCAAAACTGGACATCCGGGGGAGGGAATGGGGGTTCTCAGCGAGTGATACAGTAGCAACACTACCTCCCCCTCCTGATGATTATACCCCTCCCTATGCACCCCAGCATCGCACTAGCCCTACCAGATGCTTTGCCACACTGCCCTGCCACCCTGAGGTAATCAGATATGATAACCCCAAGGTCCCTTTCCCGTTCAGTGACTTTCAGTACCCCTCCATCCTATACTCAGTGCCTGGGTTCCTCTGCCGCAGGTGCATGATCTTGCACTTTTTGGCCCTGAACCCCAACTGCCATGCTTTAGGCCACTTCTCAAGCTTCCCCCGATCACTGCACATTCTGTTTACCCCCTCCTGAGTGTTCACCCTAATGCAGATTTTGGTATCATCTGCAAAACAGCATACCTTCCAGTTTCTCAGCAATGTCACTTATGAAGACACTAAAGAGGAGCGGTCTCAGTATTGAGCCCTGTGGCACCCTGCTGGTCATTCCTTCATCATTTGAGTGAGTGCCGTTTACCACCACCCTCTGTCTCCTATCCGTTACCCAGTTTCTAACCTAATTCACCACTTTGGATCCGCTCTCAGGCTGCTCAGTTTCTTTATCAGACTCCTGTACGGCACAGTGTTGAAGGCCTTGCTGAAGTCCAGATAGATATTTCCTTGGTCACCCAGTCAAAGAAATCCATCAGATTAATTTGGCAAGGACCCCTTCCCCGTGACTCCATGCTGCCTGTGGTCTTGCAGCCTACTGGATTCAAGATACTCAAATAGTCATTCCATTCAAAGGGTTTCCATTAATTTCCCCACCATGTTGTAAGAATGACTGGCCTATAGTTGCTAGCCTCCTCTCTATATGTAACCATTTCTGCTGGACTATTCTAACCTGTAGACTGCTGATGTCCTGCTTGGGACTCCCATGAAAATGAGATGCTGCATCTCATGAGGTTATCCACATCAAAGTAATTTCAAATAAATAAATAAATATGGGGAGTGGCTGGGGTGCATGAGGTTATTCTCCTTGGGAGACAATGACACTGAGGGTTATTGAAAAATATACCCAGTCTGGCTGTTTAGCAGAATCATGCCAAGCCATGACCCACCTAATGCATGTTTAGTGCAGCATAACCGCATGCCCTGTTGAATGCCATTGCCCATACAGCCCATAACATACTCTGCAGTGTTTTCTGGGGAGGGTGCTTTAGCATAACGGTGGGGAGACAAATGCTTAGGAAGGCCTTACCGCTTCATCCTGCTCCTGTACCAGATTGTTTGTTATCTCTTCCACGTAGTTCGCCGGAAACCAGAGCTGCTTCTTGCCGCCATAGTCACCCCGCCACCTGAAGGGATAAGGGGAACAAGGAAAGCAGACTGACTGACCTTGGGGGGTATTATGGTACAGAAACACTAAACATCATGTCAGGGAGAAACAATCGGAGCAAGGAAACAAGAAGAGGATCCATTACAAAAAATACAAAGCAGTTCAACCAATCAGGAGCCTTTTATTTCTCAACAACCCTGCACATCTACAGTAGTGTTTACATAACTGTTAAGTAGGGTTGCAACCAGTCTAGTTTTTTATCTGATTTATAGTGTTTGCTGCCTTTGTTCTGCCTGGCCACCCCTTTCAACCGATTCCCTCACCCCCATCACCCAGCATCTCTAGGACTTGCCTCACTCCCCTTTTTGTCCACTGCCAGAGGACTTCCTTCAGAGGTGCCTGGTCACTGGTGTGGGGTCTGTGGGGGATCATCCTGTGGCAGGGGTTTTACACCATTTTTCACCCTCAAGCCCATTGTGTATGCAATGGATGCCATGTGTGTGTGTGCTCCACCTCCCCAGACATACATTCAGTGTCCTGTATGTGGGGCCCCTCCCCCTGCGTGGTCCGGCTCTGCTGCCACTCAGATTCCTCCAGGAGGCAGATGAGCAGTGAGACATTGTCACCCCCCCTCCCTGAGGGAGGACAGCTGTCCTGGGGGCACTCAATCTGGCCCCCCAAGCGACCTGCGTCTGTTTCTGAACCCAGGTTGCTGGCGTGGCAGGAAGTGAGGTGTCCAGTGCCTCAGTCCTCTACACCACTGGGCTGGCCTACCAGTTTATTTTTTGACTGGATCATCCAGATTTTAGGGCCCTTATCCTGACCCCCAGTTTTCCACGGAGGTTTTCCCATTTTGGATCAATATATGGAGTAGCCACATGCTGTTAGAACAGATGCTGTCAAATCATACATTGTTTTAGCTATACGTCTAGGTTGTGGATAAGTGCCGGATGTCATACAGGCAGTTATTTGCAAAACCAGTCAAACAGGTAGGTGGCAAAACACAGCTGTTAAGATACCCCTACATACCTCTCAACCTTCTGTCACTTAAATGAAGGACAGAGACAACCAAACTGAGGGGCAATTAGGGGCACTGACCCATAATGAGGTACATATCCTCAAACGTGGAGATACAAGCTCAGAACACTGCGGAAACCATTGTATTTATCTGTACAAAGTTTATTTTTTTTTATACTTTATTTTTTCATTTTATCATATACAAGACATGAATATAGCATATAGTAGACAATCCATTATATAATTAATGTTATTAGATGGAAAGTAAAGAAAAAACTCTCCTTAATCAAAGTATGTCCATGCATCTACCATATAGAGACACCACATTGGGAGGAACCTATATTAGTTACAAACATGTATAAAATCAACATTATGTGCTGATTAGAGAGCCCATGAGCTGCATGGCTAATCTGATGTGATTAAATTGTTCAGCAATTCCAGTCCTTATAGAAAGCTGTAACCCTGAAAGGAGCATTAGGTGCCATGCATTTTACCACGATGCAAAATATTTCTAAACTCTAAGAATTAGCAGCACAAATACTAAATCACAGTTAAGGGAAATAAAACTGCCCCCCCCCCCCTCTTTTTTAAACCCCCTCTGAACTTTAACAAGCTATCCCACTGAAACAAGAAATGAATCAATTGACTCAAACCCTAGACGGTAGTAAAGTACATCACTGTACTATAAGGTCATATAAACTTAAAGCCTCAAATCTGGTCTAAACATTCCAAAGTTAAATTTCTTGAAATTTCTCTCACCAACATTTACTGAACTACCATTTTAATGTTAGACCTAGTGTTTCCCCCATAAGAAAGTGTTCAGAGTCTGTTACTCAAGTTGTTGCCTCGTCGTCCTCCTCATCAGAATCTGTGTTGCATCTCCTAGTTTCAGCAATTCTGCGATCCACCCATTTGCCGGTCTCAATAGGATCCAAGAAGATGCAAGTCTTGCTATCAAAGACGATCCGAAGCTGAGCTGGGAAATGATGGTATGTGGAATTCGCATCTCTCGTAGGGCCCTCTTCACCCCCTCGAACTTTCTGCAGCGCTGTCTCGTCGCGTAGCTAATATCCGGAAAGATATGGACTTGTTGGTCTCCTTGGAAGAAGGGCAAAGCCCTATGGGCATATTTCAAAATTTTATCTCTTGCTGCGACCCCGGTAGTAACCAGCATCAGGGTGCAGGGGAAGTCTTGATTCTGCGTTCGTCCTCGTGGGCTAACTCTGTAGCATTACTGGATCTCCCAGTCTATTTCTGGAGTCTCTGGGGAGAGTTTTTCAGTGAGCCACTCCTTTATGTTAAAAACTGGATGGTCCCCTTCTGACCCTTTGGGGAGCCCAACTATCCAAATGTTAGCCGCTCGGACCTGATTTTCGAGGGCTTCCAGTCTTGCCTTCAGGTGCTGGCTTTCTTTCACCAACAACGTTACTGCGCTGGAGGAGGTTTTGGCCTGCCTGCGCACCTCCTGAAGATCGCTCTTTAGGCCGTCTACTACTTTCTCCATAATAAGGACTTGCCCATTAAAATCGCCCACCTTTTGATTAAGACTGGACACAGATGTTATCAGTGTCTGTAATTTATGTCCCAGTGTGGCGATGGTCTCACTTGACTCAGGCCTAGGTTCGACCGACGTGGCGGCATCCAGGCTCCCTGCTCCTCCAGATCCTTTAGTTTTTCCGACTCCTCCGGGCCCCTTTTCTTTCTTTGGGTTACCCATCCTTAATAATTTTGGGACACTCATTCCAATGGTGGGGTCAAAAAATTATTTCGTGACAACAACAGAATTGAATTAAATTGATTAAGCTTCCCCTCGCTGCCAAGGCTAGTAAATGGCTGCTTGGGCTCTAGCCCCCAATCAAAGTTTATTTTGACTTAGCATTGTGGAATATTATGATTTTTTTGCTTAAAGTCTACATTTATAGCACATCCTCTGTGTGGCCAGCACCTTTTCTATGAGGAACGGATGAGGGACAGGAGAATTTTGAGGGCTTCTCATTTTAAGCACTGTCTTTTCCTGCACCATTAATGCTTTCTATAGCAAATGCTATTGGAGGAGGGGCACTGCACTCCTCAGTTATGAAAACTGGAGCTAAGGGTGGAGTTTGGGGTGTTGGTTTACTATCTGTTTTGACCTTATACAAAGGTGGCAAACCTAAACTGTTGCTGCTCACTGTTAAGGGTGGGCAAGTAGCAAATATTGATTCCTGAATACTATGAATAATGAGCTTTTTGTTGCTTGGGACTGAATAAGTAATAACACATAATAGGGTGTTGCATATCATAAGATACTGTCATGCCTTGGATGAGCTGTGAGGCACGAGGCAATGCCTCATGCCTCGACCACCCAAGAAGTTACACTATCCCATGACAAACCACGCCCTGGCACACATTATTGTGCCTATAAAATGGCAGCAAAGTGTTAGAAATGGCTGATCTCAGTACAGTAATCAGTTTTGAACTGTGATGATATACTGAGACATTGTCATGGGGTCAAAGACTACTTCAGCCAATCAGCTTCCCGGATTTCTCCTATCCATTTTTATAATGAATAATATTCATATTCACTATTCAGGGCACTGTATTCAGGAATTAACAACACAAAGTTAGAAAAAGTTAAATAAAAACCTCTAGCCCTCCCAAGGTAGCTAGGGCTAATCCCATGTTCACCCTTATCCCCCCAATCATCTGCCACCCTCAGCACCCCCTGTCCTCCCAAACATATAATACTAATCCGCATCCTGATAACCCCTTCCTGTCTCCTAACACCATATTTTGTTCCCTGCACCTCCCTAGCCTAACTCCCTCCCTGGTCCCAAAGGGCCATAACAGTAAAGTAGTTAGTGCTCCTCCCAACGATGGGGAAGCAGACGTTTCACAGTTCAGTTGGTATTTCCTGATTAAACCTTTTCGAAATGAGAAGGAGAAATTCCTTCATACTTACTGTAATTTCCTTTTCCATTAGCTCCAACGTTTCCCATGGAGATTTCACACAAATGGGTAATGAGCTCCCTCTCTGGGGTAGTGGTACAGCCCAAAGGCTGTCAATCATGCATAGAACCCTGGGAACATTACTCAGTCACCTTTGTCCATGCAGCTTCTATACACAGTTGTAAAAAACTACTCTCTGTAACCAAAAAACTTTCAGGTACCTACTTGACTCATCACATGCTAAAAAAAAATGAAAACATACATAGAAACACAGATGAAGATGGCACAAAAAGAACAATGGTCCATCCAGTCTGCTCAAGTTCCCTATTTAGCCCTAAGACCTATTGTCTCTTCAGGGGCCTAGCCCTCCCCAACCTCCCCCAATTCTCCTCCCAGTTTCTGCCACCCTGAGCAACCACTATACCCTTCATTCTGTCCCAATCATGCTTGAAACCACCAACACTTTTTGCACCTTCCACTTCGGCTGGTAGACTGTTCCACAGCTCCTCCTGTCAGCATGGCTCAATTGGTAATACATCTGCCTCTGGTCCAGAAGGTCGTGGGTTTTACTCTCACACCGGGATGGAGCTCATACCTTAAACACTGGCACCCAAGTGTAGCACTGGGTAGATGGGGGGTGTTGTGCTCTCAAGGTATGCCGTCCTTCGGATGAGTCATTAAACCCAGGTCCCTTCTACCCATCTCAGGTGCTGTCTTGGTGGGTGTTCAGGAGGACGTAAAAGAATCCAAGGCACTTTTGGCATGAATAAGGGAATTTTATATTAAAATACATAATAAAATAAACAAAACAAAAAGAATATAACAAAATCTAAGTGGAAAATACAGTAAATGAAAAAAAAAAAATTCCAGAAATCATGAAACACAACAAATGAAGGAAATATACAGAATCATCATGATACGTTTCATAACATGAGCAAATGTAAACAATAATTAACAAACAAAAAAATTGAATCACAGAAAATACAGTTACGTAAGAACTTACCGTAACAGTAGGTTTTCGAGAGGAGCTCTTGCAGCAGGCTATCACAATTAGGACTATGTCGCAGGCACTAGGACCACACGGAAAAACTTCTGCCAGCAATACCAGCTGGGGACCACCCCCGACGCCAGCCCTGCCCCGACGTCGGTCAGGGTACAAGAGGGGGCGGACCCAGCTCCACCTCAGTTCTCCCGCCAGTACCCAGCAGATGGCCTGACAAGAGAAGGAGATGAAGCCTATCCTTGAGAAGAGAAGAAACCTGCACACTCCGAGGGGGAAGGTGGGAGGGAAAACAGCACCTGCTGCAAGAGCTCCTCTCGAAGATCTACTGTTACAGTAAGTTCTTACGTAACTGTACTATCTTACTTCGAGATAGAGCTCTTGCAGCAGGCTATCACAATTAGGACTAAGTCCCAAGCAGTTCCCTAGCGAAGAGACAGTCGCCCCCGGGAGGAGGAATATGCTGACTCCAGAGACCGTCAGGACAAGAGTCCTTGCAAAACTGCTAGGCTGAAGCCAGCACGGCATCTGGAGACGATATCCAAGCTATAATGCTTGATGAAGGTATGCACCGAGTTCCAGGTCACAGCTGCACAGATGTCTTGAATGGCGACATTCCGCATCACGGCAAAAGAAGCTGATGCACCCCTGGTGGAGTGACCCCGATCCGGACACGGTAGGGGTTTGTTGTGATGCTCGTAACAGAACAAAACGCAATGAACTATCCATTTGGAGATAGTCTGCTTGGACACCGGTTGACCCAAGCAGTGTGGCGCAAAGGCCACAAAGAGTTGCTCCAATTTACGGTGTTGAGCCGTTCTACTGAGGTAATACCTCGGGGACCTGTGGACATCCAATGTGTAGAGGAGAACCTCCCCACTATTGGAGGAAGAAGGAAAATAAACAGGAAGATCAACCGACTGGTTGAGGGTCAACTCCGAGACCACTTTCGGAAGAAACTTAGGATTAGTTCGGAGGGAAACCCTTTCCCTATGAAAAACCAAATAGGGCTCTTTACACATCAGAGCCTGCAGCTCGGAAACTCTTCAAGCGGAAGTAACAGCAACTAAAAAACAAACTTTCCAAGATAAGTATCGCAGCTCGCACGTCGCTGCGGGTTCAAAAGGGGAAGGGTGAGTTTCTCCAGCACAAAAAGGAGGTCCCAGGATGGGACAGGGTCCCTGATGGGAGGTCTCATGAGAGAATCCCTAAGGAAGGTCT
This sequence comes from Neoceratodus forsteri, assembly GCA_016271365.2. Classification (NCBI taxonomy): domain Eukaryota; kingdom Metazoa; phylum Chordata; order Ceratodontiformes; family Ceratodontidae; genus Neoceratodus; species Neoceratodus forsteri. Next base: position 292,908,904 of record CM057455.1, read on the forward strand.
GGGCCCACACAATTGAATTGCAGCTCTCCTTACCACGAGGCATGATAGGCGAAATCGCCCACATGTGCACCTTGATAGAGGAATAGCGAGGCCTTTCCTGCATAAGGAGAGGAGATACTGCAGCGGAATTACAGAGCAGGTGACAGGGTTCAAATCTTGGCAAGGCCCAAAGATAGAAATGCTCCATTTCATCGCCAGAAGGAGCGAGTAGAGGGCTTTTCGCTGACGCTTAAGACCTCTGCCACTTCCTGAGAAACCCTGTATCGGTTCCAGCTACGCCTGGAGGAGCCAAGCATGAAGGTGCAGGGATCTCAGATCCGGGTGGACCAGAGAACTCTGGTCCTGGGACAGCAGTTGCGAGCATATGGGCATCGGGATTGGAGGTTCCTGGGACAACCGCTGCAGAAGTGGGAACCAAATCTGTCGAGGCCAATTGGGGGCCCCAAGGATCATGCGGGCCCCCTCTGCCTGCAACTTGAGCAGAACCCTCTTGATGAGAATGAAGGGCGGAAAGGCATAAAGAAACCTCCAAGCCCAACAAAGGGATAACGCGTCTGGCCAAAAAAAGCCAGGCGCGTGCTCTCGTGAGCAAAAGCGTGGCAGCTTGGCGTTGCGTGGTGACGCAAAGAGATCTAGCTCGGGAAGGCCCCACCTTCCGAAGAGCTGATCCGCCACGGACTGAAGCAATTCCCACTCATGCGCCCTGGCCCACGACCTGCTGAGATCGTCAGCCAGGCTGTTTAGGACTCCTGGAACGTGCACCGCTGACAGACGAAAGCCCCGTTCCAGCGCCCAGTACCAGACTCTCATCGCCTCCCGGCAAAGAGGATAGGAATGAGTGCCTCCTTGCTTGTTGATATAAAAGACGACCGCCATGTTGTCCGTCTGAATTAGAAGAGAACCGGGAACCAGGTCCTCTTGAAACGCCTGAAGAGCATAGAGGACCGCTCGCATTTCCAGGACATTGATATGGAGGGACTGTTCCTTGGTTGACCAAATCCCTTGTGTGCAGTGACCACCGAGGTGAGCCCCCCAACCCAGGTTTGAGGCATCCGTCGTCAGAGTCTGACCTGGAGGCTCCGGACGAAAGCTGACCCCCTTTTCCAGGTTGCTGGGGTCCATCCACCAAAGCAACGCTCTCCTGACTGGCTCCGAGACCATGACTAAGGCGTCCAGGTCGTCGGAGTATTGATCCCACTGCACCCTGAGCATCCATTGTGGGATTCTCATGTGGAGGCGGGCCAAGGATATTACTGGTATGGCCACCGCCATGTGCCCCAGTAGACTGAGGAAGTTCCAAGCCGGAACTCGAGATGCTATGAAAATCCGTTCTGCCAAACTTCGCAGGCGAGTACCCCTGTCCTGAGGGAGAAAATCCCTGCCCTGGACGGAGTCCAGAGTCACTCCAATGAAGGCAAGGTTTTGGCTGGGCTCCGGGGACGACTTCTTTAAGTTCAGAGTGATCCCCAGCTCTCGGAATAGAGTAAAGGCATCTCCGAGAGAGCGTAGGAGGCCGTCCTGTGACGGGGCTGTCAGAAGCCAGTCGTCGGGTGAGGGAAAACGTAATGGCCTGATCGCCTGAGAGCCGCAGCCACCACTGCTAGGCATTTGGTAAAGACTCACGGAGCGGAAGAGAGGCCGAACGGGAGCACCCGGAATTGATAATGCTCTCCTAGGAAGTGGAACCTCAGAAACTTCCTGTGGGGAGGAAAGACCCCGATATGCATGTACGCATCCTGCATGTCGAGAGAACAGAGCCAATCCCCTTGGTGCAGCAGAGGGAGGAGACCCTGAAGAGTCACCATCCTGAACTTTTTGTACTCTATAAAGAGATTTAAAGGACAGAGATCCAGAATGGGACGAAGGTCCCCCGTCTTTTTTGGGATCAGAAAAAAGTGGGAGTAAAACCCCTGACCCCACTGCTCCATGGGAACCTTTTCTATTGCCCTCTTCTGCAGGAGGGTTTGAATTTCTCCTTCCAAGAGTGGAATGTGAGAAGGAGGATAACGGGAGAGCTTTGGTGGAGTACGTGCAGGGAACTCTGTGAACTCCAATGTGTGTCCTCTCCGAATGACGTCCAAGACCCATTGATCTGTGGTAATAGAGCTCCACCCTTCGAGATGAAGGGAGAAGCGGCCCCCGACCGGCTCCCCCTGGACGTCTGACCACTGCGGGGGGGGCGGAAGGGAGTCATTGGGCGGAACCGGGGGTAGGGAAAGAGGCCTGGGAGGACTTGGGCCCATGGCCAGATGGTCCACCAGACTGCTGGTTTCTGAATCTCTGGCGGAAGCCACCTCTCTGCCCCTGCTGGGAACCATGGGCTGAAGTCTGATTGCCTGAGGACTTTCGAAAAAGCCAACAGCGATGGGGGCGTCGCTGGTCGCCACGGTACATCTGGCGGACCAACCAGATATACTTGCCCGATTCCTGGAGATGGGAAATCAAATTCTCCGTCTCCTGCCCAAATAAGACGGTACCCTGAATCGGCAGGTCCCAGATACTGGACTGCAGATCCTGGTGGAAGCCCGAAAGCCGTAACCAGGCATGGCGTCGGAGACAAACCCCAGAGGCAGCTGCTCTGGCAGCCGTATCTGCAGTATCGTACGAGGCCCTCAGAACATGGGTGCCTACATCCGAGCACGACTGCAAGAGGGCCAGGAGCTCCGTCTTTTTATCGGAGTCTGGCATGGCCTGTGCCAGCTTGAGACCCCGTTCCCACAATGCATTCTGGAACTGCACCATATGCGTGAGGAAGTTTAGGGATCTAATGGAGCAGGTGGAGGCAGAGTAAACTTTTTTGCCCACCTGATCCAGCTAACGGGACTCCAAGTCGGGAGGCTGAGAGCTGAGGTGTCGCGGCTGTCGAGACTTGTCATGAGCAGCCGTGATCACAGTGGAGTCTGCCTAAGGGTGTTCAGCCAAAAAGGGTTCCGCCCTCGGAGCCTTGTAAAGCCTGTCCGACTTCTTGGGAACCGCCGGGATGGAGGCTGGGCGCAGCCAGGTGGATCTAGTCAGGTCCTGAAAGGTATCCACCAGAGGAGGAATGACCAAAGACTTCGGCTCATTCTGCCTCAGGTATTTGGCCAATCTCCAGCGTTCCGGGTCCAGGTCTTCCGTGTCCCACTCATTGGAAGCCTGGATATGCCTCATGACATCCAGAGGCAAGTGAGGCATGTCCTTCCCTTCAGGGGAGCGCTTGAGGCTGAGGGAAGAAGAAGATGATGACGAGGAAGAGGAGGACCGATTATCCGACTTAGAGTAGTCTGGTTCTGCCTCATGTCCATGCCTGCGCTGACGTCAGTATGCAGGGGACCGGCGACGGTCCGAAGACCGACTCCAGTCCCCGGACCGACGACGGAGCAATGACCGACGTCGGGAACCGTCCTGCTGAGCGCGGGAAGGGCTCCGAGAACGAGACCAGGTCCGACGTCGGTCAGTTGAACCTATGGAGCGACGTCCGTGGTCCTCGGATCGGAAGCGGGAACAAGCCCTAGACGGGGGCGAAAAGCGGCACTCCGGAGACCTCAACGGAGAGGTCTCGCCCTCTGGCTGTAGTTCACCTGCAGGATCCGGTACCGGTGTCTGGGCCGGCGACGGGGTGGTACGTTTGTGAACCTGCCCCCACCAAAACGAAAAAAGTTGTTTCAGCTCATCTGGGGAGAATACCTCTGCCGCCTGCTGCGGGAAAGAAGCTTCAGGTGCAGCAGGTCATGACGCCGAGCTCTCCTGGTGGCCCAGGGGGGAGGAGGACTTGGGCGGCGGGGCGTCGGCAGGACAACGACCAACCCGGATCCTAGCCCCGACGGCGTCGGTGTCATAACTGACAGGGTGATGACAGGGGCCAAGAGTCCTTAAGCTTCAGAGGTGCACCTTTAGCAGGCGGCGCTGGTGCCGAGGACTGTAGGGCCGAGCAGAAACCACCACGGACTTTGCGATGACTTTAATCGGAGTCACCTTAGGCTTGGCCGGTTGCTCTCCCAACGGGCCGGCCTTAGCCTGGGATGAGCGCGGCGACTCACCCGAGCCCGAAGGACGGGCCTTCTTTGGGAAGGTCGCGATCATGAAAGCGGACCGACCGGTGTTAGGACCAACCGCGCCCTTACAATGGCGCTTTTTCCTTCTTCTTCCCCGGCCGAGGTGCAGGTCCATTTTCTCTCTAACAGATAGGCCTTCAGGGCTTTCAGGCGTCGGATGTGAGTCCGGCTTGTAAACGCTAGGCAGTCAGCGCAGTTAGCGGTGTCGTGGTCCGGGCCCAAGCAGAAAACACACCGCCAATGACCGTCCTTGGCGGGAATTTGCCAGCCGCACTCGCAGTTGTTTAGGTGATCTGGGGAAAGGGACGCCCGGGAAGACATCGAACCCGCGTGGACCAACTGCGGTACTGAGGTCGGCGCCAACGGCGGTAAACACCGAGGGAAGGACGACAAAATGCCGAAAAAAACGAGCCACTAGCGGTAACCGTGCAGGCGTCGGTCGCGGTAGCAAAGAAAAAACGGAATAACCGTCGAAAAATGGCTTGATTGAAGATCTTTTCTCACTGGTGAATCACAGACAGCAGCTATTCACGTGCGTGGTACGCGGCGGGAAAGAACTGAGGTGGAGCTGGGTCCACCCCCTCTTGTACCCTGACCGACGTCGGGGCGGGGCCGGTGTCGGGGGCGGTCCCCAGCTGGTATTGCTGGCAGAAGTTTTTCCGTGTGGTCCTAGTGCCTGCGGCATAGTCCTAATTGTGATAGCCTGCTGCAAGAGCTCTATCTCGAAGTAAGATCATCCCATACTACATATTTTATGGCAAGGAGGAAAAACTCTCTGCCTAGGATGGGGCTATGAAACTGATGCACATCTGGCATTGACCCAGTTTTTTAACCAACCAAAGTGACTCCAATGAGAGGTAAACCATGTTGCATTCCTGCTGTGGTATTCATTTTTGCAAGAGTAGGGGATTTTTCACAAGTGTCCTGACCAACATTCCCCTTCCCATAAAACAGGTTCATGTATTGTCAAAGGCTGAGCGTAAGTGTTGATGCGCGAAATGGCTGCCACTACACTTTTACAGTCACTTCACTACCAGTCTAGCATTGCTTGTAAAGCACTTTGGGATACAGCGTGTACGAAAAGAACCTTATAAATGCTGATTCTTCTTCACAACCCTTTCTGTGAAATAATACTTCCTCATGTCCCCCTGAACCTCCCTCCCATTAGTTTCCACTCATATCCACGTGACTGCAAGATAGTATTCAAGCTAAATATTTCCCCGCAGTTCACTTAGTTAATTCCTTTTAGTAGCTTGAAGGGCTCTCCTCACTCCCTTCTGGTCTACAGCGAGTACGTGTTCAGTGCCTTGAGACGCTCCTCACAGGACCTGCTCTGCTGGCCCTGAATCATTTTCACCACCCCACGCTGCACTGCCTCCAGCCTATCACTATCCTTCCTGAGGTGAGATCTCCAGAAATGGGCAGAGTACTTCAGGTGTGGCCTCACTAAGGACCTATATAGAAGAAGTATTACCTCTTCCCTTCTGCTGTCAATTCCCCTCCAGATACAGCTCAGCATCCTATTCACTTTGCTCTATGCCTTGTTGCACTGCCTCGATTGTTTGAGGGAGTCACTGAAGTTAACTCCAAGGTCCCGTGCCTCAGCCATAGTGCTAAGTCTCACCCTACCCATCCAGTACTCTGTTCCTGATATTCCTACTCCCTAGGTGCATTACCTTGGACTTCTTGGTGTTCAGTTTCAGCTGCCACACCTTAGACCACCCTCTAGCTTTTTGTAAGTGCTTATGCATTCCTCTGATTCTCTCATCACTACCCACCCTCCCACAAAGTTTAGTGTCATCCGCAAAGAGAGACAACCTGCCCTGGATTCCCTCACCGATGTCACCTGATGAACATATTTATGAGGACAAGACACAGGACAGATCCCTGCTGTACCCTGCTCATGACCTTCCTCTCTTCTGATTTGATCCCACTGACCACAGCCCTCTGCTGCCTCCCCTTTAGCTAGTTACTTACCCAATTTACTATGACCTCAGTCACACTCAAATCCTCCATCTTCTTCAGCAAGCATCTGGAAGGGACCAAGTCGAAGGCCTTGCCAAAGTCAAAGTAGAGCAAATCCACAGCATGGCCCCTATGCAATTCCCTCATCATTCAGTCAAAGAAAACTATCAGGTTAGTCAGACAAGACCTCCCCTGCTACAGATCTGTGCTGTTTACTATCCTGGAGTCCATTGCTCTCCAAGTAGTCCATGAGGTCTTTCTTAATCAGTGAATCCATCAGCTTCCCTACAATAGACTGACAGATCTGTAGTTATCTGCTTGTTCCTTGTCTCCCCCTCCTTACAGAGTGGAACCACATTCGTAACCTTCCAGTCCTTTGGAACCACTCCCATCCCCGGCGAGCCATTCAACAGACCTACCAGGGGTTCAGTCAGTTCTGCTGCCAGTCCCCTCAGATGCAAACCATCTGGTCCTGGGGCCTTATCTTTCTATGGGGTTGCACGCCATCTCTGGACCTTTTCACTTATAAATGCTGGCAGCCTCATCACCTGGACCCCCTCTGTGGCCACCTTGATGCCACTCTCTGAGAAGGGCCCACTATCCTCCCTAGTGAGAACTGAGCAAAAGTAATCACTGATGATGGCAGCCTTTTGCCTGTCCTCCTCTATCACCCTACCCCCAGCTAGCCTTACAACCCCCCCCCTTCTTCTTTTTCTCCCTACTATATCAGAAGGACTGTTTTTCTCTGCTCTTAATCTCCTCTGCAATATGCAGCTCTGTGTCTGCTTTTTCTTTCCCAACTGCCTTCTCAGCGCACCTTCTCCCCAGTCTTCCTGCCCCTGCTTTTCTTTATACTTGTAGAAGGCCTTTTTCTTGGCTCTCACCTGTGGGTGTACAGTCTAGGTTTTTCTGGGGGGGGGGGCCTTTTGGCCTGCACAGTTAACCTATTTTTAGACTACCCTATTCTTCACAAGGTTTTCACAATACATGAGAACATCTACCAAAAGAATTCAACCAGAATTAGCTAGTTAGGTTTCAGACACAGAACCAATTGTATTTTTTTTTTACCACGAGTAGGAGTACACAACAATATAACTCAAACACAAAGGAATTATTTTATTACTGATGGAACACAGAGAATTACTTAAAATATTTAGTACAACTTGTTCACCAAAGCAAATGTATACATTCTTACCGAAGCTTTTTTAATAAAATGATCAATCAGACTCACCATGTTGAGATTTCTGGCAATATCGGCGTGGCTTGAAAGGATGGCAACAGCGTTCAGCCTTTCTTGGGTCATAGCGGAACGTAAGTAGGACTTCAGTCTACGAAGGCTCGAAAAATACCTCTCCACAGAACAAGCAGACACAGGCACAGTCAGAACAAGCTTTGTTAAGCTCACGACCTCTGGAATTAACAGTCGCACTCTCTCACTTTTCTCTGCCTTCAAGAACTCCAGAACACCTTGAAAGTCACTCAGAGTGGTATCAAGATTTTGGCTGCATCTAATAGCATATCTCTGTGCAGCTGCAGCCTTGAATAATCTTTAAAATTGTCTGGGTAGAAATCCGTCACATCTTCCTATCCAACCAGAAAATCTTTCAACTTGGTTAAATGAGAGATGGTCTCCTTTGATTCAAAGTGATCTGTGAGGCCAACCAATACTCCATCAATGGCATCGAAGTACTGCTGCCCATAATAGTTATCTGGTGTGGCAGGGAAATAATGTTCATCCTCTCCTCACTGAAACCTGGCAGGATTTTTTTGTTTTCTGGGTAGATTAGACTCTTCAAACCCTAGACCCTGGGCTGCATGCACGGCTGATTGCCAAATGGCATGAAAGTGCTATTCAGCCTACCCCTCAGTGGTACAGCAAAGACTGGGTAACTGTTGATTTCAGAATCCTCATATCCCCTGGGTTCTATGCATGACTGACTGCCTTTGGGCTGTGCCACTACCCCAGAGGGGGAGCTCATTATCCACATGTACATATTCCTCATTGACAACATGGAGCAATACAGAATATATTTTTTAATAAAATGGTAGGAGCAAAGATTTTCCCAGCTACTTAGTAGCCGCCCCCCAACCCCACAGTGTGCTGCCTCACTTGTATTAGGTCATATGCTGTCTTTTTTCCAAATTCTGTTTTCCCAACTGGGCACCCCTGGACAAGAACTTTTTCAGCCACTGCGAGCGCCACCTTTCTGTAAGTTGAGGATCCTCCTTACCCGAGTTTACTGGGACTTTCAAGTCACATTCAATACACCGCTGCACTGCTCCATCAGCTGGAGCACCCCCCTCCCTAAAGCTGGGCCTGCCTTCCGCACCACAGCTGCTACACCCGCCCCCCAATATCCAGCCCTCCACAGTGCAAGTGAAGCCCCTGAGCCATCTCAAAATCTAGGAGGAGAGAGACAGACCAAAGATGGATGTGGGGGCCGGCCCAATGGCGCTGAGGGTTGAGGTGCTGGACACCACACCTCGCGCCATGCCGGCGACCCAAGGTCGAGAACGAGCTCAGGTTCCCGGAGGTTTGGCAGGGAAGGAGAGGATCTCCTCTCCTGGGGAGGGCGGGTTCGTGATCCCACCACAGCAGTGACTCCCAGTGGAGACTGGGGATGCCAAAGCCGGGATTGCACAAAGAAAGGGGAGGAGGCGATGGCAAACATTCACGAGCAGGGTGCAGGAGCATGCCCGACTCGCGCTGAGTGTCACTGCATGTCTGCGCCTCCGTAGGGGTCACGCTCATGATCCACGAACAAGGAAACTCCCCGGCTGCTGGGAAGATGGCATGCCAGCCCCACGCCCACTGTCGGACCCCATCTACCAAGGTCCTGATATCCTCCGGCCTGCACCAGACCACCGGACTAGACTGAAGGAGCACCCAAGGTAAGGGGAGAGTGGCCCTGCCTTGGGGGGCACAAGCCAGGGGGGAAATCGGTGGAACAAGGTGCTAGGTTGGAGCTCCGGAGAGACCTAGGGTGAGGGGGCTCTCAGACTGGGCGGGATAAGCTGGGGATGCCTGAGAGATGCCCCAGAACCAACAATGAAAAAAAAAAAGATGGATGTCAGGTGAGGGCATGGCATCATCTGCCCAGCCCACAACCATTTTCCCCTTTTTCTCCCTGCCAGGGAATGCTGCCGTGCAATGACATACACAGGCCTACAGCTGTGCATGCGCAGTCAGTGCCGGCAGCATTCTATCCCCTATTTTGTCATGCCCCAAGCTGTGCTGACACCCAGCCTTCTTTAAGTGGTCACCAAGTGGCAGGACACAGGACCTCCCTCCTAAAGGAAGAAAGTAGTCCTCAGGACGCTCAATCATCCTTCCCCCAGCTGACCCCTGATGACTCGCATGTGCTTCTGAACTCGGGTCACCAGCGTAGCTAGCGGCAGTGCTACTGGGCCGGCTATCATACAGTATGCTGTCTTATCTGCCTCACATGCTGATAGCCCATGTACCCCGCTACAAGATTGGTGCACCTTCATTCTATCCAAGAGCCAGGGACTCTGCCTTTGCCTCCACAACACTCGCATGACTCCTTCAGCAGCACCCTAGAGACAGGAATCAGGATTACAAGTCAAAACCAGGTCTTTCACATGGCCCAGAAACATTGTGCCACGAAGTGCCAAGCTATGGTACAGGCATTTCAAACTTTTTTCCTGTCACTTCTAAAGATGATTGATAAATAGTGTCTATCTAAGGTTTAGAAAAAGTCTGACACTCACCACCCGCCATCCTGCTTGTCCACATTGTGGATAATTGCCTGCTTGCAGAAAGACAGCTCGTCTTCTCTTTGGGCTCTGTAGTCATACAGGGCCTTCACTGTACACTGAAGAAAGAAACAGAATCAACTGTATTGTAATATATGGATCTTACCAACAATACTATTGAAAGTCATACAGAAAAATTCCCCTAATACCATCGCTAGAATCCATCGGTGGTATAATGAGATTCTGCAATCCTGTCGATGCAATTCTAATGACAGTATTATGGGAAAGAACCTTGACCTTGTGCTGCATGCATTTCGCTCAGCTGAGCACAAGCTGACTTTTACTGTAACCATACCCGTAAATCTCACATCTCTATATTACAAAAAGTAACATATAGGGGACTGTGATTTCTCAGCTATAATACCATTTCCAGGTTCTGGAGAAATGACACCTCTCAAAGTTCTGGGGAAATACTGGAAACTCTGGAGCTTGGCACTCAAGGTTCACATGTCCCCAGAACCTCTCATGGTATTATAACCTTGAAATACACAGTTCCCTATACATTATTCTATTTGTACACATTTACTGAATATTTCTTGATGTTTTGGCAATTATCTGGAAGTCAGCTCTGAGCTATGCTCCTCAAAATCTGCAGAACACAAAGTTACGAAAAACTCTGCCCATCATGCCAGCACCTTTGCAGCACCAGATGAATGGAACAAGTTACCTTGCCATGTTATGCTATCTTACCATGCATGGAAATGGAAGCTAAATTGTGTAACAAAAAGCACAAACACACAAAACCAAAAAAAAAAAAGAGTCCCTGAGCAACAAACTCGGCTCCCTTTTACTGCTGTCTTAATGTCACTTGCCAAACTAACAGTCGCACGTGGAAATCAAAGTTAAACTGTGTTAAAAATGTGTTCCTGAGCAACAAACTCAGCCCCACCCCCTTTTTACTGCTGTCTCCATATTACTTGTACTAGTGAATCAGTGCTGGGGTCTTTTTTGGGGTTGTCAACCCTAATGCCCATCCCCCACACTTGTGACCTCCTGTCTGAAGCACAAGGTACAGCTCTAAGCCAGTGCCTCATGGTGGTACACTCTTCAAAGGTAGAGAAGCACGGCTCGCCACATGTTGCCAACAGACTATGTAGTAGCTTTCCTCATGTAGGGCCCTGCATGAAGAAAAGAGATTACGCTAACCTTGTTTGCTCAGGGAAGGGTGTGTGCATTAGGGTTGACAACCTTAAGGAAGACCCCACCAGCGATTCGCCAACACTCTGGAGACCCAAATCCCTAGTGTTTTTCACTTCCCTACTTTGTGCACTTTGTGTTCTTCAGCCCTAATCCCTGCATTAACATAGTTTTTTTTTGCAATTAATTCTCCTTCTTTTTCTCATAGTAGAATCATATCCTCATTCTGGGATCTGCACAAAACTGAATAAACAGAATACTGGAGACTGTCCTGATGCAGAGCATGGGCCCATTCGGCCTCAACATGCATGTCAACTCCTTGTGAGGGAAGGCTACCTGGCCTTCGTATATGTGTGTGTGTGTGTGTGTGTGTGTGTGTGTGTGTGTGTGTATGAGAGGGAGAACACTGCTCTGTCCTTCCTTAGGCTGGGGCTACTGCTGCATGTCATAGCACCATCCCCCCAGCCACTGCACTCGAACTCTGGTCACTGGCATAGGAAGGCAACATGGTCCCCACTGGGCTAACGGCTGCCCCTGTAAGCAACATATTTTGTAATTTTTTGTGACATTATGGCCCCAGAATTTCAACAGAGTTTCTTCTATGACCCCTCTTTTTGAACAGGAGTCATTTATGAAATACAAAGCGAAACGTACTTTTGCACTACAAGTGCAAAATCTCATTTTGGCCAGGATTTGAAAATCGACAGCTGTCACATTTATAAGGTGGTGCGAAGAAATGGCTATGTTGAAAATTTAAGGTCAAAATATTGAAAATTACCGAAGTTATGAGTGAGCATTGAAAATTTTCAAAGTACGCTCATAGTTCTGTTGTATTTTAAAATCTTTACCCACATTTTCAGTATAGCCTTCTTATAACCCCACGTCATGAACCCAGTAGGTGAAAATGTTCAAATCATGCCCAAAAGGTGATTTTGCAGAGCAACTGTGAAATCACCTTTCAGGCCAGATTTGAAAACTGTCACCTATCTTGTCCATGAGGTGGGGTTCCAAAAAGGCCACGTTGAAAGTTTGGACCAAAAATATATTTTAAAAAAAAAAAAAAAGACCAAGTTATGAGAAAAAGTTCAAAAAGCACGGAAATACATTATGCGGCACATTCCTGATTTCCTCAGTTCCTATCCAGCGTTGAAAAGTGAAGATGTGTCTCCAGTCCACAGAAGATTACGGTGTTAGATCTTTATAAGGTAAGTATAGGGTAAGAGTTGGTGAGGTGGTGAGTGCTGAGTGGGAAGGGGGTTGGGGGTCAACATGGTGGTGAAAGCAACAGGGGGCCATTTTCTTTATTTCAGGCTAAAAAAATGAGAAAGACGTTGCTTGATAGTTTTCTTCGTTTCAGATTCTCCGACACTGGGGACTGGGCACCCCAGTGTCGGCTTCATACTTGGGACCACCAGAGCTAGGCACACCAGTGTCCCAAACTCCGAGGTTGGGTGGCAGACTGTGCCAACACCAGGGATTGGGCACACCAGAGCTGGCAAATTCAAGTGACAGGTGGCGTGAGGGTAGGCACCCATAATGGGGGGGGGACAAAGAAGCATTGGGGTGGGCACCCTGGTGTTGGTATATGAAAACATCACAGATTCAGCTGGCACCAGGAACTGGGCTACCTGATGTCCAGTTTAAAATAAGGAGGCCGCTCATGCGGCTAATGACAGACAGCAGCAAAGTAACAAAACACGCAGCATGTTCAGCAAGGGCGTGGATACGCATAGACACACAGCCCTGTCCATGCTGAACGACCACACAAAAACATCACATGCACACATGGAAACAGCCTTGTTCACTTTAACTCGACAGCATTCTTATAATACGACCACATGACTTCGTATGGTGGTAAAAATTTATCTTTAGAGCGCTGATTTTTAAAACTGTGCACGCTCAGAAATAGAACTGTTTTTCTTATATATTTTAAAAACTATTTAGGTTTGTGAGATAAAAACCACTATAGCTCACACCTTGGGCCAACCTCTATCAAACCCGTACGTTTAGGGTTTTCAGTTCTCTGAGATTTTTAGTTATAGGTGAGCAAACAAACAAAAAAGGTCTTAATTAATGTAATTTGGGGATTTTTTGTGCCCCCCTGTAATTTTGCCCCTGGTGAACCACCTGCCATGAAATTTTCAGGATACGGAAACCCTGGCACCATTTTTACGCATTCTAAATTTCAAGTATATCGGCTGAATGGGGGCAGTTATTAAGGTGCAAAAATTAGGGTTTAAAATTAACATGCTTAGTCAACCCTAATATACAGGAGCTACTGCACCCATATAAAACACACACACACATATATATATATATATATATAATATAATGGTAGCACGGTAGTGCTACCATAGTTAGGGTTGAGGAGCCATTTACATGTTAAACTCCAAAATTTTGCACCTTAATAACTTTGCAACCATTTGACGGATTTGCCTGAAATTTGAATACATGATCAAGACCCATACACCTTGGGATCTGCCAAGTTTTGTACCGGTCGGATACACGCGCGAGTTATTAAGCATGATCTGCACGCAGGCTTACGCTTTTCTGGAATTCTACGGTCGCTACTTACAGGTCGCTGACGGTTGCTGACTGGCCCAAAATCTTCAGGGAACGTATGCCTGGGTCCCCTATGCCTTTTGAAGATTTCTGAAAAATATTAAACTGTTCAAAAGTTATGGCAGTCCGAACTTCTGTTTTTTCCCCATAGGATAACATTACGGCGTTCGCCGAGCCTTTGAGGGCCCGTATCTCGAAAACGGTGTGAGATATGGAGTTTTTGTCTAAAAATTATAAAGCTACATATAAAACTAGCCAGGACAGTGATAATACATATGACTTTTACATTTTTTTTCTATGTCGTACGGTTACTGAGATATAAGCAATTTACTATTACAACTACTGATTTTTGTGTTCCGAGAGTCATTATTTTGCATACATTCTTTCTACTCACTGTCTTTCTCTATACAGCTTTTGGGGAAAACCAGCCTGTGCGCTTAAAGTATTCTTACCATTACTGTTTCTACTTGCGGTTCCGTACCCGTTTCACTTACAGTTCACGTTTACGCCACCATGTGCATTACCCTTTTCGTTTTCATTTGCGGTTGTGTTTCCATTGTTTTTAACATTTCTGTCTACAGTACTGTTCCTCTTTCTGTTTTGCTTTGAGTCACCATGCGCATCACGATTTGCGTTTGCGGGCACAATGTTACAATGCGACAAGACATCACCCCCGTGCTCCCGCCGCTGCATTACATTCACTATTTCTCATTATCATTCTCAAAAAGAAGGGAAATTAGAGGCAAAAAACTCAGTTTAATGCATCAGTTAGGGTTGTTCCACAGCGACAAAAGCGAGGAAATTCGATGTTAGGGTTGAAACCCCCTTTGCACCCCTCCAGCTCACTCAACTGAATCGCGTGCATTGGGGTCATCGGTCCTAACTGTCACCCCATTCTCCTATTCCTCAGCTTCTTTCCACATGTGATGGGTGACAGTTAGGCCGATGACCCTAATGCGCACCCTGATTCCAGTTGGGGGGGTGGGCTGAAGGGGTGCAAAGGGGGTTTCACCCCTAACATCGAATTTTCTCGCTTTTGTCGCTGTGGAACAACCCTAACTGATGCATTAAACGGAGTGTTTTGCCTCTAATATATATATATATATATATATATATACACACACACAGAATAATGCCTGTGCAGGTGTGTGTTATGAGGATGTTTCACACATCCAATGTGTGTCATAATCCATAAACATCGAAAGCGAAGCTCGAGAGGTTTATGAGATCATCACACATTGAGGGTGTGTAAAAAAATCCACATCTCATAAACCTTGCACAGGCTTTATTTTTTGTAATAACTGGTGCAGGGTTTCGATCGAGAAAAATGTGTAAACTGTATTTGTCCTGGGAGCGAGCGTGTCCCTTTAGCAGCCACCACAGCGAGCGGCTTTTGCGTCATGGTTTTCTTTTTATTAAGAAATCTGTTTTAGGTAGCTGCTGCTGTATTGAAGAAAGATGGTTACACCGATGGAAGAAAGGTCAGTGTATGAGTAGCGCTTTGTTGTGGGCAAAGTGAGTGTAAAGTCTGTCCGATACAATGTATTTTCGTGATTTCAAAGCAGTGACAGCATGAGGTTAAAAATGCCAAAATAATGTGGTATTGAGTTATTATGGCATTTATTGGGTTATTATGGCATCTTAAAAGCAGTCTGCAGCCAGATATTATAGGGGATCACCAGTTATTATATACTATATATATATATATATATACAGATATATATATATACAGATCGGCAGTGGGGATGAGTGGAATACATCATTTCTCTGCACAAGAGCAGTTTGACCTTGAGTAACCTCACGAGTGGCGTAAGGCATGAGTGAGGTGTGTAACTGGGTAATAAAATTACCTTTTTTAGATTCTTGGTGGAACAACACAAAGGAAGAGACAGCAGACAAGTGGTGCACAAGTAGTACATGTAATTTATTACTGGTAAATAATAATGATACATGCTTACTACCAACAGTGTGTGCACTGGGAGAGCTCCAGTTTCCCTACCCACGTAGGCTGCAGTCTCTAGTCTCAGAGAAGCTGTGTGCTACAAAAGGTCTTCACCCTGATAATTACTATAGAAACAGCTAAAGAAGATACATAAAATGTGTGTAATTGGCCAAAAACAAGTGGCCTGAGTAACTGTCCCAACTAGCATGAGAAGTTGCTTAGCTAGCAGAGATAAAGTGAACAATGGGGTCTCTTACACGTGACCAAGGTTACTTGCGGTTACAGTGATGCACAAGCAGTAAAGTTGGCACTGTTGCCTAACTTATGATTATACAGTAAAATACAATGAAAAGCATCTCCCAGGACTACAGTACATTGGTGAAACATAATGAAGCAGAATATGCATTAGTAGAATACAGCAGAACACAGATCCTGACACTTCTGCTTATACGATAAGTGTCTCTGCCCTAAGGTTAGCACATATACCTACATATATGTTGCTGTCTGCGAGGTTGGGGTACAATCAGGGCTGCTGGACCATGGATAACCGGTGTCAGAGGTCAAACTGCTTAAGTGTAGATAAATCATATATTCCAAGATGTCCCCATTGCATATTTAAATTACGCAATAGGGATGCATTCTTGGGTGCAGTTTTTTTTTTTCTCTTTCTGTGGCTTTTTTTTTGTTTTTTATGAAATTGGAAGGATTATGTTCTGGTCTCCAGTGTGTTTACTTGCACTTCGGAAGAGGTTGCTGGGTGCAGATACGTGGATGCTAAGGACTGCACGTCCATACATTTATAGCGCGCATTATTATTGGCTTAAAGTTCTTTGTGGGAGGGCCAGAGGTTCTGGAAAAAATGGCAGCTTTGTCTCTCGTTTAGCGAGAGTCTTAAGTAGTCGGTGTAGTGCGGACATTGTTATTAGTTATCTGGCTGATCCTGCATTCTACAGTCTGCTTTATTTTTTTCCACTTTTTTTATATGGGCAGACTAGGTGGGCCAAGTGGTCCTTGTCTACCGTAAAATTCTATGTTTCGATGTTACTTGTGAGTGACTAAGTGAATGGGCCTCGGGTGAAATACCGAGAGCGTGCAGTCGGAGAGTATAGCCCGGAGGATCACAGTCCAGAATGCAGTACTGAGGGGAGCCCGGAGGAGAGAGAAAACAAGGTACATAAAAAAAGTGCTGCACTAGATTGCGAGCAGATTGAGAGAGCTGGATGGTGTAGTCAGTGTTTGTTTTTTTACAACCGAAACTTAGCTGGTTGATGGTGGCTGCTGCTGGGGAAGGGGGGATCTGTGCAAGTGCTGTTTGTGGCAGGAAACTATTGCTGACTAAGTAGTGCCGACTGGCTGGCGAGGTGGGGGGAGGTGGGGGACTGGATGGCATTGTGATTGACATTAGGGTTTTGAATAAATGGTGCTTGATTGATGTTAGGGTGTTGGATAAATCTTAGAACCACTGTTTATTCAATGCCAGTGGGGATAAATTAATTTATTTCATGGCTTTGGAGCCCACTCCTATCCATTGCAAAAAACTGCATTACTGCACCAGTTAGGGTTCAACTTAACCTCCACGAAAGTAGGAAAATGTGGCATTAAGGTTTCCAACCCTAACTCCTCACTCCCCTAAGCAGCAAAAGGACAAGCCCACACAAGAAACCACAGACAGCCATCATCACATAAACAACACACAACTGTTACCAGATGACACAAATGCAGTAACTCTGATGTGCTACCTTCATGGATTTGTGTCTGCAGCATACACGCTGCAGAACATACACACTAACTTGGAAACTCATGACACTCAAATCACAACACTACTTCTTTCACAGAAACACACGCCCCTTCAGCCACAGATACAAATCCACAATAACCAAATGATTCTGTAACCAGAGATACTCATTTACTCTGTATGACAAACACACACTTCTGGCTGCAGAAGCACAGGCCCTGAGGAGCCTGCACTTCTGTGGCCACAGATTTAACACACACACACCTACTTCTGGCTGCAGAAATACGAGCCCCTGAGGGGCCAGCACTTCTGCAGTCACAGACAGAAATCCATGACACCCAGATTGTGTAACTACACGGGTACTTCTGTTTGCAGAAACAAAGGCCCCTGTGGGCCAGTACTTCTGGAGCCACAGGTACTTATGCACCTGTCAGACATACTGCAGATACAAATCCACAAAGGTAGAACATCAATGCTACTGCATTTGTGTCATCTAGAAACAGTTGTATGTTGTTTGTCTTACCTGATAATGTCTGTCTCTGGTTGCTTGTGTAGTCTTGTCCTTTTGCTGCTGGGGGGGAGAACTAGGGTTAGAAACCATAACACCACATCTCCCTTCTTTTGTGGGGTTAAGCTGATCCATAACTGGTCGCTCCTGTAAAAAAGCTTTCAGCTTAGTGTGCTATACCTGGTTAAACAACTAAATAAAAAAAAAAAAACTGTGAAAATTTCCTTTAGTTTTGGGATAGTGCAATCGTATCTTTGGGACTTGCATGAACAGATATAGTTGCACAGTCTGGGTCCTGTGACAAGGGCAGTCTGTCTGCTTGGGGATTTGCAGCATTTCTGTGCAGCTATGGATGCAAAGACTCTGTGAGGCTGTCTCAGACACTGTGCTTTCATGTAGCTACAGATGCAGACACACAGAGCATAGCCCTGCACTTCTGTGTAGCTAAAGGCACAGAGGTAAAGGGCCATGCACTTCTGTGCAGTTACAGGCACAAGGTGTAGGGACCTCTGGGCCCTATTCCAAGAGAAAACTTCTCTTCACTATATGGTTACTTGTGGTCCGTGTGGTCAACGCTGCACCATCCCTCCCCATGTTGGGGGTGGTGCCAAATGGCAGCTTCCTCCCCAGACTCGAGTCACCTGCTGGCTCACTGAGCTCGCCCCCAAACTCAACATACCAACACAGGATTACAACACACTACCCTCTGGGCCAAAGGCCGGCCCTGCACACATTTCTTCATAACTTTTTGTATAATATTTTAACTACATATCATGAATTTGGATGCTAGAATGTATAAAATTCTGCCTGAAAGGTGGTTTTGCAAAGCGACTGTCAAATCACTTTTTGACCTGTATTTGAAAATTCATACCACCCTTTATCATGAGGTAGGGCCATGTAAACAGTATATTCAAAATTCTGGACTACAGTATTGCAAGACAGCGAACTTATGAGTATAAGTATGTGAGACACACAAAAAAAAAAACATTTTTATGTTGCGAGCTGGTATTGCACTACTGTACTTAATATCCAACCAAAAAAGTCTTAGGTCTCACATAAAAATCTTCAACCATTTTGAAAAACAAGAATTTTAAATTTTCACAAAACAATTCTTGTTCACACTTAATTTCATCCGCATAGTAAAACTGGCCCCAAACACTTTTTTTCTTCTTGTTTTTGTAGTTTGCACGAAAAATACTTGGGTCGCACTTACACATGTGACCAGAAAGTAATCTGGCAGAAAAAAGAACAGTTACGTACTTACCATAACAGCAGATCAGTGACAGAGTCTCTTTCATCAGGCCACACCTATGGAACCGCCAGGGGCTAGGACCACACAGAAACGTTTGCAAGCAGTCTACCAGGGGCCACCCACGATGGCTTCAGACGTTGGCTGCTAAATAAATGTGGACAACCCTTCCCTCCTCAGTTTCCCGCCAGAGATCATGCGTGGAGGACCTCTCTGTAGAGAACCAGGAGAGAACCTAGGGCTCTGCCAATCAGGTGAGGCAGAAAGTTACAAGTAGACCATCGTGAAGAACGAGATGGCGCTGATTTGGAGTCTCAGGACCCTGTAGGGAGAAGGAAGGTGGGATGGCATGGCCTGATGAAAATGATTCTCTCGAAGATCTATTGTTATGGTATGCAACTATTCTATCTTCTTCGAGAATACCTCTTTCATAAGGCCACACCTATGGAATGAGAACCAAGCAGTACTGATCATAAACAGTCTGGGTGGTGGGAGTCTACAGACCAAAGAAAGCAGGCCTTGAAGCACAGCTAGGCCAAAACCAGCCCTTTTTCAACAGGCAATGTCCAGACTGTTGTATTTAGTGAACATATGGACAGTACTCTAGGTGGCAGCTGCACAGATGTCTGCAGAATACACATTTTTATGTTTGCATGTACGCATGTGCAAGAAACATAGTGCCACCATACATGAATTCGTAAGTGTGCCTCCCCCACTTCCAATGCCCTGCTGCCTTTTGCAGGCATGGCTGTACCCCGCCAATGAATGTCGGAGCTGTCTATGACAGCCCTTCAGATGCAGTGGCGTACAGCTGAAGGCAAAAAAACACTGCAATCAGTGGTGGTAACGTGTAGGCAATTTGCATACTGCCGCATTGGCAGTATGCAAAGTGCGTACACGTCGGCACTGAACTGAATCAGCTGTCATAGACAGCTCCATCCCATAACAAGTAGCACGCTGGGAGCCCACCTCAGCGTGCTCATGCACTCTCCCCCCCACACACACCGTATGGCCGATGGGGGTGCCCTCGTTCGCTCTGCTCCCCCCTCCCCAACAGAGTTCCAGGTGCCATGCTGGGAGCCCACTCCAGCATGGCAACAGTTCCGTAAGGCCGACAGGGGTGCCCAATCCCCGTCAGCTCCACTGTATCCCTCCCCCCAACAGACTTCCAGGTGCCACGCTGGAAGCCCACTCCAGCGTGGCAACAGTTCGTATGGCCGACAGGGGTGCCCAATCCCCTGTTGACTCCACTGCCCCCCCAAAGAGCCTTCCAGCTGCCATGCTGGGAGCCCACCCAACATGGCAAAAGTCCCACATCGTCTTTAAAAAAACATGCCTGTAAAGCAATGTCCCTTGCTGACTGTCTTGACCCCCCACTCGCGCGAACCCTGCCTCCCCACACCCCACCCCACCTCACCCCATACTTACTTCCAGAGGCTGGCGATGATCTTCGGTGGACCGGGAACATGTCTGCACTCTTCAAAGCCGACCGTGAACTGAGGAAATGCCGGTAAGCAGTATAATGGAATAAATAGGGTTTTTTCAACTTTGATGCATATCTCAGGCATTTTTTGGAATTTTGGCACCACATTTTCAACATGGGGTTTTTGGGACCCCTCCTCATGAATTCAGGCACTGTCGTGGCGTTAATCGGCCCCGAAAGGTGATTTCAGGGTCACTGCGCGTAACCACCTTTTGGGACTGATTTACGAAACGACAGTGTCACAGTTCATGAGGTAGGGCCTCAAAACCCTATGTTGAAAATCTGGGGAAAAAAATTCCCCAAAATTACTGATTTATAAACGTGCGTTGCGCAGTTCCTACGCACGCTTGTAAGTTCGTGAATTTTTTATATTTTTACTCCAGATTTTCAAATTGCCATTTTACCACACCTCCTTATGAGCAGTACAGCTGTCATTTTTCACATCTTGCCCAAAATGTGTTTCCGCGCATGTAGCGCACAATGGCGCAGTTGTTATGCGAAATCAATGTTCGGGACAGATTAAGAAAATCATAGTGACACTGTTCATGAGCAGAGGTCTTAAAATGGCTATGTGAAAAATTTGGTGACAAAAGTCCTTAAAATGACTGTGTTACGAACGAGCATTGCGCAGTTTCCACGCACCCTCGTAAGTTCATGAATTTGTAATATTTTCAGTCCAGATTTTCACCACTGGCATTTTTCCACACTTCCTTATGAACAGTACAGCTGTCATTTTTCACACCATGGCCGAAATGTGTTTTCGCACTTCCAGCACAGAAATGCGTGGTTGCTGTGGGAAATCACTGTTCGGGACAGATTAAGGAAATCACAGCAACACTGTTCATAAGCAGAGGTCCCAAAATGCCTGTGTTGACAATCTGCTGTAAAAAAATCCCCAAACTAATTACATAACGGGTGAGCGTTGTGCAGTTCTCATGCGCTGTGACTTCACCAGTTTTAAAATATTTTCCTGCAGATTTTCAACATTGCTATTTTTACCTCCCCATAAGGTACAGCTGTCATTTTCACATCCTGTTGAAATGTGTTTCGCACCTGTGGTGCCAAATGGCATAGTCGCTGTGCAAAATCAGCTTCGGCTAATGAACTGATATTGCCACTGTTCATAAGGTGGGGGTCACAAAAAATGTTGAAAATTTGGTGAAAATACCCTGAACGCCTGAGGCGTTAGGGTTTCCGACCATAACGCATACCTGCCAGAGACTGACAGGCATCAGGGGTGTGACTTGGGATTGTCGCCTGTAATGCTCATACCATTCCACCCACACCCTGCAGCCAGTGAGAGGCATTGAGGTGTGCCTTGGACTCTTTGGCCCCAAAGTTCACCCCATTCTCCTATACTGAACCCATCTCACTGTATTTCCTGATGGAATGGGGTGAACATAAGGGCCAAAGACCCCAAGGCACACCGTGACACTTGTCGGTGTCTGCAGGGTAGGGTGTGGTGAAATGGCTTGGCCGTTATGCCTGACGACCCCCAGGCACATCCTAATGCCTGTCAGTATCTGCAGGGTGGTGGTGGGGTTGGCTTCAGTTCAATACTTCACTGCCATTCCTATTATGCAGCTCTGTAACTCCTACACTACCAATGCCAACGCCAGCAAGCAAACATTCGGCATTGACAAATGCTTGTTGAAACAGCCAACAGATGTGACCATGCCTCTAGTGGAATGACCACGAACAACTCCAGGAAGTTCCTTACCATACTTCCTGTAACAGTAAGTGATATAGGCATCTTTTAGAAACTGGGATTCCCTCTTTCCCAGGGGCGACCAAAACACAAAGTGAGAGCAGAGAACTTTCTGCAGTTATTTTGTGCAGTGTATACAGTACAATATGGAGCAACGCTTCCTCTGGATTGGAATGCTCAGGAAAATAAACTGGAAGGTGGATGGTTTGATTTAAAGTTAACACAGACACAACCTTCGGTAAAAACTTGGGATTAATATGCAGACATCCTGTCTTGTAAAAATCAAATGAGGAGGCTCACACATTGGAGCCTGTAGCTCTGAAATCCTTCAAGCAGAAGTAATGGCAACTAAAAATAATGCTTTCCAAGACAGAAAGTGTAAGCCACAAGTTGCAGCTGTTTCAAAAGGAGTCAAAGTAAGCTTTTCCAAAACTTAATTCAGGTCCCAAACTGGGACTGGATTGCGGACAGGAGGCCTCAAGTGTAGAATGCCTCTCAAGAATGTACAGGCCAACTCCAGCTGTGCAACCGTACGACCCTCAACAAGCGCATGGAAAACTGAAATGGTAGCCAAGTACACTATGATTGAGAAATGCTGCAGGCCTCCATCTGATAAGGACAGCAGATATTCCAGAACCTGGTTAACTGGACAGGTAAATGGATCCATGTGATGAGAAGTGGCATATAGAGCATAATGCTTCCACTTCATAGAATATGTGGATCTGGTGGAAGGCTTTCTGGCAGCCACCAGGACATAGAAGCCGATGGCAGATAAGGACCGCAAGGCCCATCTAGTCTGCCCATTGTTTCTACCTTATTAATGTGCCATAGGCCTGTACTCTGTCAATGGCCTATTGCTCCCTTATGCCTATCCCATGCCTGTTTGAAGCCCTTCACTTTATTCATATCCACCACTTCCTGCCACCCAGTTGACCAACTTCTAACCCACCCTGAGCCTATCCAGCTTATTAATCAATCTTCTATGTGGAACAGTATCAAAAGCTCTGCATGAAGTCAAGGTAAGCGACATCAACTAGCAGGGAGGAGGCAGGGAACTACAGACCAGTCAGTCTTACCTCAGTAGTGGGCAAGATTATGGAGGCACTCCTTAAGGAAAGGATAGTGCAACACCTGGAATCTATAGGAGCACAGGATCCAAGACAGCATGGGTTTACAAAAGGAAGGTCCTGTCAAACTAACCTCATAGATTTCTTTGACTGGTTAACCAGAGTGGTGGACCAAGGGGGAGCAGTTGATGTCGCCTACCTTGACTTCAGCAAAGCTTCCGATACTGTTCCACATGGAAGATTGATTAATAAGCTGGGTAGGCTCGGGGTGGGTCAGAAGTTGGTCAACTGGGTGGCAAACTGGTTGACAGGCAGAAAACAGAGAGTGGTGGTAAATGGTATACAGTCAGAAGAGATGCAATCACAAGTGGGGTACCTCAGGGATCAGTCCTGGGGCCAGTCCTCTTCAATATCTTTATCAGTGACATTGCAGATAGACTGGAAGGTAAGGTTTGTCTGTTTGCAGATGACACCAAGATCTGCAACAGAGTAGATGATCCAGATGGGGTGGACAGAATGGGAAGAGATCTGGATAAACTAGCAAAATGGTCGGAACAGTGGCAACTGGGGTTTAATGCAAAGAAGTGCAAGATCATGCACACAGGGAAGAGAAACCCTGAAGCCACCTATAGGCTGGGAGGGGAGTTGCTGGCAATCACAAGGGAAGAAAGAGACTTGGGCATCATCATCACTGATGACCTGAAATCATCCAAGCAGACCACTAAAGCAGTAGGTAAGGCTAGGGGGATGTTGGTGTGTATTAGTAAGGGTATCACAAGTCGGAAGAGGGAGGTATTAATCCCTCTTTACAAGACACTGGTTAGGCCCCATCTGGAGTACTGCATACAGTACTGGAGGCCACACCTTCACAAGGACATTAACCAAACTGACGCAGTCCAGAGAAAGGCAACCAAAATGGTGCAGGGACTGCATCAGAAAACATATGAGGACAGATTAACGGAGCTCAATATGTATACCCTAGAGCAAAGGAGGGAGAGAGGTGATATGATCGAAACATTCAAACACCTTAAGTGCATTAACAAGGTGAAAGAGTCTAACATGTTTCAATATAAGAAAAATAGCAGGACAAGAGGACACAGCATGAGATTAGAGGGAGGCCGATTAAGGGGTAATGTGAGGAAGTTCTTTTTCACAGAAAGGGTGGTGGATGCATGGAATGGCCTACCTCAGGAAGTGGTGGATATGAATACAGTGCAGGGCTTCAAACATGCATGGACAGGTATAAAGGGAGCAATACAGATAAGTATGAATAGATAGGCCATTGACAGAGCAAAGGTCGATGGCACATTTATAAGGTAGAAAAAGAAATGGGCAGACTGGATGGGCCTTGTGGTCCTTATCTGCTGTCAACGTCTATGTTTCTAACTGCACCCCCTTGGTCCACACTCTGGTTACCCAGTCAAAGAAATCTATGAGATTAGCTTGACAGGACCTTCCTGTTGTAAACCCATGCTGTCTTGGATCCAGTGCTCCTATGGATTCCAGGCGTTGCACTATCCTTTCCTTAAGGAGTACCTCTACAATCTTGCCCACTACTGAGGTAAAACTGACTGGTCTGTAGCTCCCTGCCTCCTCCCTGCTACCACTCTTGTGGAGCGGGATCACATGAGCCCTTCTCCAGTCTTCTGGGACCTATCCTGTGCTCAGAGACTCACTAAAGAGTTATGATAATGGCTCTGCTAGTTCCATCCTTAGCTCCTTTGGTACCCTGGGATGTATGCCTTCAGGTCCCATTGCCTTGTCCACCCTGAGCTTAACGAGCTCTTGTAGGACCCTTTCTTTTGTGTGTCCATGGTGCTGAGCTGTGGGCCCTGCCATACCTTCTCCTCAGTAAATACTGAGTAGAAGTATCTATTTAGGATAGACGCGTTTCCTTGGTCCTCCTCCACATACGCCCCTTATCCCCTTTGATCTTAGCAATATCCCCCCTGGACTTTCTTCTTTCACTAATGTATCTATAGAAAGTTTTGTCCCCTTCTTTTACTGTTCATGCTAGTGTTTCCTCAGTTTGGGCCTTTGCCTGCCTTACTGCCTTCCCTGCTTCCCTTAGGGACGTTTGGTATGCCTCCCTATCTTTGTCCCCCTGCTTTCCCCCTTATTTCCTGAAGGCCAGCCTTTTGGCTCTGACCTTTTCTGCTACTGTTTTTGAGAACCAAAGTGGTTTCCTCCTTCTTTTGCTCTTGCTTTTCTCTCTAACACAATGGGATGTTGCTTTAAGAATTGCATCCTTAATGCTTGCCCACTTTGCCTGTACCCCCTCACCTGTATTTCTTCTTGCCGGGGCTAGCTTAACTCTGTTGGCCATCTTATCAAAGTCAGCTCCTCTGAAGTCCCATATTTTTGCCTTGGAATGGGATGATTTAGTTCTAGTGGCCAAACTGAACCATACCATGTGATGGTCACTGGCCCCCAGATGACCTTCTACCTGGAGATCTGTGATCCTTTCCCCATTAGTCAGTACTACATCTATGATAGCCCCGTCTCTTGTGGGTTGTTTTACCAGTTGTTTGAGGCCCTCCCTCTGCAGGGAATCTACTATGTGTCTAGTTCTGGAGGATGTTCCTACTGGTATTGACCATTCTGTATCTGGCATGTTGAAGTCTCCCATTATCAGAACT
This sequence comes from Neoceratodus forsteri, assembly GCA_016271365.2. Classification (NCBI taxonomy): domain Eukaryota; kingdom Metazoa; phylum Chordata; order Ceratodontiformes; family Ceratodontidae; genus Neoceratodus; species Neoceratodus forsteri. Next base: position 292,934,710 of record CM057455.1, read on the forward strand.
TCCCCTTTCGCTGTCATGTTTTGTATATCTTCTAACAGTAATGTGTCTGTGTCCTCCCCCCTGGTCTGGAGGCCTGTAGACAACCCAGTTCATAAGGCTGTCCCATTTCTTGGTTTCAGGGTGACCCACAGTTCTTCTGGCTCCTTATGTATATTCTGAATTTCTGTAGCTTTGCTATTTTCATTGACATAAAGAGCCACTCCCCCCCCCCTTTTTTTTTGCACCTCGGTCTCTTCTGAACAGTACATAGCCGGGTACTGAAGTCTCCCACATGTGGTTACTGGTGAACCATGTCTCGCTAATGGCTATTTTGTCCAGTTTAGCTTCTGTCATCTACTTTTTGGGAAACCCCAAACCTGGCAATGGCTATGTTTTCAAGAGCCAGGCATGAAGATGGGGAGATCAGCGATCCAGATGGACCAGGGTTTCCTGTTCCTGTGACAGTAGGCCCTTGCATAACGACAGGGGAATTGGTGGTTCCACTGCCAGCTGTTGTAGTAGGGGGAACCAGATCTGATGAGGCAATAGGGGAGCAATGAGGATCAGAGTTGTCCCCTCCTTCTGGAGCTTCAGTAGCTCTCTCTGAATTAGAGGGAAGGGAGGAAAGATGTACAGGAACTTCTCCTTCCAAGAGAGTGACAATGCTTCTCATCAGAAAACTCCAGGCACTGTAGCAAGTAAGCAAAACAGCGGCAGTTTTGCATTGTGTGGCGATGGAAAAAAGGTCCCAACTCTGGATAACTCCATCTGTCAAACAGGTCTACTACTGAGGTTAGCAGTTCTCACTCATGCTTTCTGGACTGGGACCTGCTCAGCCCATCTGCCAAGATGTTTTGGGGACCTGGAACATGTACTGCTGACAAGTTCAAGTTTTATTTATATTTATACAGGATTAGGCACTAGACAAAGCCTATTTTCAGAGCTGTCCTGCTGACAGTTCTAGACCATGTTCCAAAGGCCAGTGCCAGCCTCTCATCGCTTCCTTGCGCAGGAGGCAAGAGTGAGTTTCTTCTTGCTCATTGATGTAATGCATCATGCTGACATTATCCGTCTATACTACCAGAGGACCCAGGGACAGATGAAGCTGGAAGGCTTGTAGTCCATATAGGACAGCTTGTCTTTCTGGATCATTTATGTGCAAGGTGCTCTCCACTGTGGTCCACATACCCTGCAGCTGATGGGAAGCTAAATGTGTCCCACAGCCCATCCCCGAGGCATCTGATGTTAAAATCTGGTGAGGGGAGTGGATCAGAAAGGGAAAGTAGTTACATAAGAACTTACCGTAACAGTAGATCTTCGAGAAGAGCTCTTGCAGCAGGCAATAACCTTTAGGACTATGTCGCCAGGCACTAGGACCCCACAGAAAAATGTCTAGCTAGCAAGTCTGCCCTGCCCCTGACGTCGCCCATAATATAAAGGGACGGGCTCCTGGCACCACCTCAGTTCGCCCACCAGAGACCTGGCTGCATAAAGGATGGGGAACCAAGGAGGTTCAAACATCCCACTAGGAAAAGGAAAACATAACCAGGGGGAAGGAGGAAGGGAAAGCATGCCTATTGCAAGAGCTCTTCTCGAAGATTTACTGTTACTGTAAGTTCTTATATACCTGTACTATCTTACTTCGAGAGGGAGCTCTTGCAGCAGGCAATAACCATTAGGACAGAATCCCAAGCAGTACAAGGAAAGATCCAGGTCAGATGGGTGGTGGAGATAGAAATCCACATGAGTTCCTAAGAGAGCAGCCCCTGGAGAATGGTCAGGCCAAAACCTGCTCTTCTTCTGGAAGCAATGTCTAAACTGTAGTGTTTTATGAATGTGTGGACCGAACTCCAAGTGGCTGCAGTGGACAAATTCACCTGCGGACACATTTCTTAAGGATACAAATGAAGTGCAACCCCCCCCCCAGTGCAGTGACCTTTAACTGAGCCCAGTAAAAATCTGTTGTACTTTTGGTAGCAGAAAACTATGCAGTTGACCAACCATTTGGACAACATCTGCTTAGTCACTGGTGCCCCTGTCATCCTCAGGACAAGAGACACAAACAACAGGTCGGTTTTCCTGGTAGACCGGGTATGGTCTACATAAAAACAAAAAGCAGGTGTACATCCAGAGTAGGTAACAGTGCCTCCCCTGATTAGAGTACTCTGGGTAGTATACAGGAAGATGGATGCCCTGGTTGAGGGTGGACTCGGATACCATCTTCGGAAGAAACTTAGGGGTTGGTTCACAGGGGCACTCTGTCCCTGTGAAAACTAAATAGGGCTCTTTACACATTAGAGCCTGAAGCTCGGAAATCCTCTGCGTTGAAGTTATGGCAACCAAAAATAACGCTTTCCAAGACAGGAAGCGAAGCTCACAACTTGCGGCTGGCTCAAAGGGAGGCAACGTAAGTTTCTCTAACATAATAAGAGACCCATGGTGGAACAGGGTCCTGAATGTGTGGCTTAATATGCATCATACTTCGCAGGAAGGTGCAGGAGAGATCCATTTGTGCCAGGGTCCTGCCATCCACTGGTACATGATAAGCTGACAGTGCAGAAAGGTGTACCTTTATTGACGAGTAGCTAAGACCTGCACTGGACAGGGAAAGAAGATACTCCAGGACTGAGCTCACCAGACAGGTGAACGAGTCCAAATGATGGGCAGAAGCTCAGAAACAGAAACGCTTTCATTCTTGGCATAGGAGGCCCCAGTCAAAGGTTTTCTTGTGGTCACTAGGACCTCTGCTACCCCTGCTGACACCCCATATGGGTTCTTGACTAAGTCTGCTGGAGACATGCATGCAGGTGCACAGACTTGAGATTTGGGTGTACAAGAGTCCCTTGCTCCTGGGAGAACAAGTGAGAGGACAGGGGCAAAGGAATCAGAGGTTCTACTGCCACTTGCTGGAGCAATGGGAACCAAAGCTGCAGAAGCCAGAATGGTGCTATGAGAATCATGCCTGCTCATTCCACTTGAAGCTTGGGCAGTACTCGCCGAAGCAGTAGAAAGGGAGGGAAGGCCTAAAGGAACCTCCCTGCCCAAGAGAGGGTCAATGTGTCTCATCAGAAAACACCAGGCCCTGGATCTAGCAAGCAGAAATTGGGCAGTTTGGCATTGAGCGGGGACGCAAAGAGGTCCAGCTCTGAAAGTCCCCATCTTCTGAACAGATTGCCACATCCTGTAGTAGTTCCCACTCATGGGCCTGAGATCGAGAGTGGCTTAGGCTGTCAGCCACAGTGTTTTGCACTCCTAGAACATGAACTGTAGTGAGTTCCTGAGTGTGTTCCACTGCCCAGTACCAGACTCTCATGGCCTCTCTGCAAAGGGGACAGGAGTGAGTGTCACCTTGCTTGCTGATGTGAAAGACCACTGGCATGTTGTCTGGATCAGTAGGGGGCCTGGGAGAAGATCTGTCTGAAATATCTGTAAGGTATACAGAACGGCTCTCATGTCTAACACACTGATGTGGAGGCCACGTTCTAAAGGAGTCCACTTCCCTCTTGTCTGATTTTCTTTGAAATGCATTCCCCACCTCAGTCCCGAGGCATCCGTTGTCAGGACATGCTGAGGACTGGGACTTTGAAAAGGAGCCCTGGTCTCTAGACAGGAGGGGGTGAGCCATCATTCCAAAGTCTGACACACTGCATTGGAGATCCAAACCTGCTACTCGAGATCATCCAAACACTGATCCCACTGTACTCTGAGTTTCAACTGAAGCACTCTCATGTAGAGACAAGCTAAGGGTACTGTTACTATGGTGGCTGACATGTGGCCTAGAAGTTGCAGAACCATTCTGGCTGATATCTAACTTTAGGAGATGATTTTCCAAGCCAGCACTCATAGGCGATCTGCCCTGAGGGTAGAAAAGCTCTCCCCTGGATGGTGTCTAAGACGGCCCCTATGTATTGTAATCTCTGACTGGGCCAGGGGGATGACCTGGGAAGATTCAAGGTGACCCCCAAGTCTTGGAACAGTCAGAAAGTACTTTCCAGTGTGTGACGCAGCTGGTCCCTTGTGGGAGCTGTCAGGAGCCAGTCGTCAATGTAATGTCCCTGCCTCCTGAGAGCTGCCGCCACCACCGCCACCACCACCAGGCACTTGGTGAATACTCGAGGTACCGAGGAGAGGCCGGTCGGCAGTGCTCAAAACTGGTAATGCTCTCCTTGGTAGGTAAATCAAAGGTATTTTCTGTGGGATGGCAGGATCTTTATGGTTAAGGGAGGGATAGTGAAGATTAATAAATGAGAGGGGAGGTGGGCAGAGGGAGACAGTGAAAAGGCATAGATACTGAATGAATACTTTTGCTCAGTATTCACAAAAGAAGAAGAGGAGTTACCTAAACCAAACAACAGAAGCACTCTAGGCAGATGGGTTGACACCAGTCCATTTACAGAAGAAAGGGTTCTGAAAGAATTCCTAAAACTCAAGGTGGACAATGCAATGGGGCCTGATGGGATTCACCCTAGAATCCTAAGAGAACTAAGCGGGGGCTAGTGACACCACTGACCACCCTTTTTAACAAATCATGGGAGGATGGGGTGGTACCTGAGGACTGGAGGAGGGCAGATGTGATTCCCCTTCACAAAAGTGGGAGCAAGGCAGAAGTGGGAAACTACAGACCTGTTAGTTTGACCTCAGTGGTAGGGAAAATCATGGAATCACTCCTGAAAGAAAGAATTGTGGAGTACCTAGAAGCCAGCAGGGCACAGGACCCAAGGCAGCATGGATTCACAGCAGGAAGGTCATGTCAGATGAATCTAATAGATTTCTTTGACTGGGTAATCAAAGTAATAGACCAGGGAGAGGCTGTGGATATGGCCTACCTAGACTTTAGCGAGGCATTTGACACAGTCCCGCACAAAAGATTAATAATCAAGTTAGCCAGCCTGGGAGTGGGTCCCAGGGTGGTAGCCTGGGTATCAAACTGGCTGCACAACAGGATACAGAAGGTACAGTAAAATGGAACTCACCCCAAGAAAGGGGGATTACTAGTGGAGTACCTCAGGGTTCAGTACTGGGTCCAGTCCTCTTTAATGTCTTTATAGGTGACATTGCAGAGGGTCTGGAAGGAAAAGTATGCCTCTTTGTAGATGACACAAAGATCTGTAACAGAGTTGAAAAACAATGGGGGGTGGAAAGGATGAGAAGGGGCTTGGCAAGGTTGGAGGAATGGTCAGATGTATGGCAACTTAGATTCACTACAAAGAAGTGCAAAGTAATGCACCTGGGAAACAAAAACCCAGGAGAAGAGTACACAATGGCGGGGGAGCTACTAACAACAACAAAAATGGAAAGGGACCTGGGAGATAGTCATATCAGATGACCTAAAGGTGGGCAAGCAATGTGAGAAGTCAGTAAGGAGAGCTGGGGGGATACTAGGATCCATAGAAAGAGGCATCACAAGTAGAGAAAGGGAAGTGGTTATCCCTCTGTACAGACAGTTGGTGAGACCCCATCTGGAATACTATGTGCAGTTTTGGAGACTCCATCTCCACAAGGATGTAGACAGGATGGAGGCAGTCCAGAGGACGGCAACTAAAATGGTGCAGGGTCTACATCAGAAACCATATGAAGAGAGACTGAGAGAGCTTAACATGTATACCCCTGACGAAAGGAGGGACGGGGGGACAGGATAGAAACTTTCAAGTACCTCAAGGGAATCAACAAAGTCCAGTAGGGTAGCATCTGTCAGAAAAAGAGTTGTGCAAGAACAAGGGGGCACAATTTAAAGATAAGAGGGGGGACGGCTCTGGGGTAATGTGAGGAAATATTTTTTCACAGAGTGTGGTGGACGCATGGAACCACCTTCCTGGGGAGGTTGTGAGGTCTAAAACAGAGGGGGAATTCAAACATGCATGGGACAGACATAAGGCAATTATAGTGGGGGGTAGGAGGAAGTAGGCTGTTGGTTAACTAGAATCTGCAGCTTATCCAATACGAAGGGAAATGTGCAGAATGGGTGGGCCAAGTGGTCCTTATCTGCCGTCAAAGTCTATGTTTCTATGTGCATATATGCATCCTGCATGTCCAGGGAGCAGAGCCAATCCCCTTAATGTAGCATGAGTAGTAATCCTGGCAGTGTCACCATCCTGAACTTCTTATATTCAATAAAACTGTTCAGCTGAGATCCAGGATGGGACAAAGGTTGTCTGTCTTTTTTGGAACTAAGAAAAAGTGGGAGTAATAACCCCTTCCTCTTTGACTCAGTGGGACAGCCTGGATCGCCTTTTTGTTCAGGAGGGCTTGGATTTCTTTTTTTTTTTTAAATTCAACAAACTTTATTTAGTTATCTTAACATTAATACAATTTGATACAGACATAATAAGAATTAGAAACATAGGGGATCGCCCCCTAACATTGTACATAATTACCAGGAGTATAGCATTGAAATAAAATGAAGTGAAGTACATGTCAGAGGAAACCAATCCCAGCCCCTTCCCCTTACCCCCTTTCTATCCCCTACATACTTTCTGCCTCCTCTCCCCTCCCATATCAAGTGTGTGCGTAACTAACTCCAATATAGTAGAAGAATAGAACTACTAATAGAAAGAAAACATATCACAGACCATTATGGTTTCCATGCAGTAAGCAAAGCATCTAAGGAGCCCCATCTAGAATGGTATAAATGAGGCCGGTTACTCATATGTAAAATATGTTTCTCTAACTGGAGAGCTATAAGCACATCCTTATACCATTCCAGAACCAGCAGTCCAGTATTGTCTTTCCAGTGTCTCACAATAATAAGCTTGGCTATGGCGGAGATCAAAGCCAAGTGTGCCTTCTTAACACCTGGAGTACCCTTCGGGAAATGGTATAATAAACACATTTCTGGAGTGAACAGAGAGTCAAGACCTAGCAGCGGATCCAGCAACTGTTTAATGGATTGCCACAAGGCTTGAACCACCGAGCATGCCCATAGCATGTGATATAAAGAACCAGTGGTTTGGTTACATCGAGTGCAATTAGGTGAGGGAAGCTGACCCAATTTGTGTAGTTTCACTGGCGTATAGTAGAGATTGTGCATGATATTAACTGTATCAATCGCAATCTGTCCTGCTTAACAAATTTATAGATATTTTTCCATATATTCTTCCAAATATCTGTTTCCGTTGTGAGGGATAATTCTTGGGTCCAATAACAGCAGGTCTCCCGGGGTAAGTTAGTGTCAAAAGACTGCACATCTTTATAGACCTTGGATACTGCATGGGGCTCCTTAGCTGAGTGTAAAAGCTTGTTTAACTTCTCAGTATGCAGCCGGCTTATATCCCCACGTCCCAAATGAGTCATAATGACCTCTTTAACCTGTTTATATTTAAAAAAGCTTGTGATAGGCATCTCAAAACGGAGCAGAAAACAGAGAAGGAGATCAGTTTACCATCCTCAAATAGATCAGAAACATTCTTATTAATCAAAAGAGGCTAGAATGTTGGTGAGATGGGTTTATGATTAATTTTAAAGTGGGGATTGCCAACTATAGGTTGATCAAGGGATGTGTGCCAGTTACATGAAAGGTGGACTTGTAATTGATGGAGGGCTCTGACCGACCATCTGATGGGAGTATTCCTCAGCATTTTGGGGAGTCTCTTAGGACTGATGTAGATCAGAGAAAAAAAAGAGTACCCTGATGTTGGGTTATTAAAAATCTTTCTACATCCAGCCATAGTGCTAAATAAGCCTGAAGCTCCATCTCCCACTCTGTCTTTGACCAGTAGGCTACTTTACTAAGGTGGTGGGCACAGTAATAGGTAAAGAAGGAGGGCAGTGCTAATCCGCCCTGCAATTTCGGCCCTGAAAGGTTAATACAGGAGTGTCTAACACCTTTACCACTCCACAAGAAGGTATTTAACGTGGCTTGCAGCTGGGTGAACCATTTTTTGGGAAGGAAGCACCCAAGCATCCCTAAAGGGTATAATACCCTAGGTAGAACATTAATTTTTACAATGTTTATTCTTCCCCATAGTGTAAAAGGGGAGACCACCCCATCTATTGAGATCTGTCTTACTGGTTTTAAGCAGATCTGTAAGATTAAGCTTAATCATAGTGGGAATATCTCTGGCAGCCTGAATTCCAAAGTAAGTGAGGGTATGAGGTTCCCACTCCAAATTGGTGTTGTTTATAACCAATCAGGGAAATTTTGTTACTCAAGGGGCAGACCTTAGTTTTAGATATATTAAGTTTATAGTGGGAAACAGCAGAGAAGGATTCAATCTCCTCTAAAAGGGCAGGGATTCCTGATACAGGATCCTCCAGGTGTATCAGTAGATCATCCACATAAGCAGACAGGGTGTAATGCTGTTCTCCAATTTTAATACCTTGTACTCGTGGGGAGAAGATTAACTTCCGGATCAGAGGTTCAGATAAAGATTAAACAAAAGTGGAAACAAGGGGCAACCTTGTCTGGTCCCTCTCTGAACCTGGAAAGGGTCAGACAATATTCCATTACACCAGACTTGAGCCGACAGGAAAACATATAATAACCTAATCCATTTAACAAATTCAGCAGGGAGACCAAAATGTGCTAAAGCTGCAAACAGAAAGTTCCAAGAAACCATATCAAATGCTTTCTCGCCATCCAAGGACACCAACATCACAGATGAGTCAGAGTCCCTGGCTACCGAGAGAATATACATAACTTTCCGCAGATGATCAACTGATGACCTACCAGCCATAAAATCGATTTGTTACCGACCAATAAGGGTAGCTAACATGGGACTTACTCTACTGGCCAGGATTTTGGCAAGAATCTTTACATCCGTGTTAATCAATGAAATGGGTCGATAACTTCCAGGGTAAAGGGGGTCTTTGCCTGGTTTGGGTATAAGTGTAATCAATGCTTTCAGGAAGCTGTCCTCCGACATACCATCCGAATACCAAAAGTTATATACCTCTGTTAAAAGAGGAGCAACTTCTGATATACATGCTTTGTATAAGTTGTTGAAGAGACCATCTGGTCTGGGAGATTTATCTGACGTTAACTGCTCAATTGCCTTATTAACTTCTTGTATAGTAACCAAACTACCAATGACGTGGCACTCTGGAGAGATAATTTGGGGGAGCACAGCAGAGGTAAGGTAATTAGTAATAGCTTGAGTTGTGAGACGGTCAGTTTGGTCAACTGAATAGAGCCTCTGATAGTATGTCCGCAGCTCACTTACAATATCTCTAGGTGATATAATAATTTGGCTATCAGATTTAATACTAGAAATGAAGCGGGAGGCCTCGGCCTGCCGAACCCAAACCACCAATAATTTCCCTGCCTTTTCCCCTACATCCAGATATTTGATTTTAGTGCGCTTCAATGATAGTTCCACTCTCTGATATATCAGGGCTGAATATTGGGCTTGTAGCCTATGTAGGGTAACCCAATCAACATCCGGGGATCTACGGTTAAGGGTAGTCTCTAACTTGCAAATGGCAAAAAGCAGAGTGTCCTGTTGGGTTCTGAGCTGTCGGGATTTAGTGGCAGCCAGCCGAAGACATTCCCCTCTTAGGGAACATTTCATAGCCACCCAAACCATATAAATTCTTGTGACAGAACCTCTGTTATTAAATATAAAAAATAGAGAGGAAGTCTTTGATCAGCTGTAAGGTATCAGTTTTCTGGAGTAGTTGATTATTCAACCTCCAGACGGAATCTCTTCTAACTCCCGGCCCCAGGAAAAATAAAAGTGAGACAGGTGAATGATCAGATATAACCCTCTCATGTATGACCGTGCTTATGACACTTGCGAGCAAAAGGGAACTCAACAAAATAAAATCTATTAGGGAAAGAGATTTATGCGGAGGTGAGATAAAAGTGTATTGACGATCATTAGGGTGCAATACTCTCCATGCATCCAGAATGTCTGCACCTCTCATCAGATCATGTAACGCCCTTTGTGAGGGGGAAAACCCCTGCCTCCGAGAGTCAGATCTGTCTGTGTGAGTGTATGGAACCACATTCCAGTCTCCCCCTAATATAGTCAAGACCGGTGGGTTAGTAACCACTAAACTCAGTAGCTGTGTAAAAAACATAGGGGATTCACATTTTGGGCCATATATAGCTCCTAGTATAATTGGATGAGCTACAATACTTCCATGTAAAAGGATATATCTCTCGTTGGGGTCATATATTTCTTTTCCCATTTTAAAAGGAACTTTCTTATTTATTAAAATTGCCACTCCCCCACTGTTGGTAGATCTCCCGGCACCAAAAACTTGTCCCACCCATGCCTTGGAAAATAGGTGGATATCTTCTCGCTTCAGGTGAGTCTCCTGGAGACATGCTATCCCGACTTGCAAATGCTGTAAATGTTTAAGGATAACCTGCCTCTTGCACTTGTCCTGGGCACCTTTAATATTCAAACTAATCAGCGGACACATACCACTGTGGGTGAATCTATGCCATTCGGTCTGTAGGACCTTTGATTGGTCCCCAATCTATGTTCTAAACAAAACTCTATAGTAGTAAATAGATTTAACACACTTGATATCTTCCCCCCACACATCCCAACAAAACTGTAAATGAAAAAGTATATCCCTTTTATTTTCTACCACAATGTCCCCAAAATAAGAGAAAGCCCTTTCCCCTCACCCCCCAGTTCCAACGAACTGTAACACCTAATTAACTATGGTGAGTGATGTCTTTGTGCAAGAATGATACGCACCAGAACCCCCCTCCTCATCTCCCGCACCTCCCCTGCTTAAACAAATAGCAGACTAAACCTTCAACCATTCAAAACTGTTTAAGCATCCCAGAAAATCCGCTACGATATATGGCGTACAGCTTATCTGTTTTAACACTTTCCTATATAAATTGCTTTATCATAATCAACAATTACTGTCCCCTTATGGGACTGCATAAGTAAAACCACGAGAGAAAAAAAGAAAAAATCTCCTGCTCTCGGAATACAGGTCTTATTCCAGTCCCCAATAAAAAGAAGTGCTTGACAACAGTCTAATAATGTTGAAAAAGTAGACATTCACTGTTTTCTCTATCTTGATCCGATGTTTCTTGCAGGAGTATAAACATATGGTTTCTGATGATAAAACAAAAGTCCGTGCTAACAGAGACCCAGATATCAAATCAGGGTTGCATACCTTGTTACTGAGGCAGTCTGAATTCTTGCAATGATTGTAGTGTCTCTATCCAAACAAAAGATAAGCGTTAGGAACAACCTCCTCATAGTTTCAAGCTGATTCTATGGGGCCTCCGTCAATTTACATTGGATGAAAGCCCCAAAAGATTGCGTTATGAGCGACTTATCTAACTGTGGAGAAAACCTACTCTGTTGCAGCGATTAAGCGGTAACTACAGCTCTGTATAGCTCAACCAGTTACATCATTTGAATAGGTCTGGGAAGAGGCCTTTAAGCTCTTTCAACGCTTGTTCCTGGGTTTCAAAGGGTATCCAGTGATCCTCATATTTGACATAAAGTACTGGCGGATATCGCATTTTAAAAGGTTTCCTGCAGCAATCAATGGCGATACAATCGGGTGCATCTCCTGCTTCTTCACCCGTACCGATTGTGGAAGATCTTGTGAAATCCTTAGTCAGTGCACTTCCCACAAAACTTCTTGCAGATCCTTGATTTTTGCCAAGATGTATTGCTTATCTGAAAAATAAAATAATCGGCATATTAAGGGTCTAGGCGGAGAGTTAGGCAGTGGAGGCGGGCGGAAAGCCCGGTGTGCCCGTTCGATTACATAGGTGGGTCCATTCGGGGAAGGTCCTGCTATTTTTTCACACAGCTTCTGTGTAAACAGTATGGGATTAGTGCCTTCCTCTTTCTCAGGTACACCAATAATTAAGAGGTTATTCCGCCTGCTTCTCCCCTCCAGGTCCTCCAGCTTATCTTCCAGCTTTCTGAGTCTCCTCCCGAACTGTGTAACCACAAGTTCACTCTTGTCTTGCTTTTTTCATGCGATATAATTTTGGCTTTTGAATCTTCTACCCGAGTTGTAAGCAATTGGACTGAGGACTTGATCTGTTGCATGTTCTTGGCAATTTCTGCTATTTTATCCTGCATTGGCCGCATTATTTCTAAAAATCTCTCTTCCGAGAGAGCGACTGCAGGAGAGGAAGTTTTACACTCGCTATCGCAGGCTGATGTTTGGGTCAGCTTATGCCTTCTTTCCGGGTTGGTAGAGGTGAGTGCCTAGGCGGCGGTTTCTTCATATAAACGTCCATCCTGAGATTCTTTCATAGCTTTCTAGGAGTCTCAAACAATCGGTCAATGTAGGTACAGCACACTATTTGTGAGCGTATTTGAAGTAAAATACTGTATTAGCTAGCAGAGGCATGGCGCTGTGGAGAGTTGCTGCTGCTTTTCACGCTGCCATCACATGACCAGGGCTTGGATTTCTGCCCGAATGAGGCCTGCGTGGGATGGGGAGCAATAGGTGGAAATCGGTGGGTTGTCTGCAAGTATTTGGGTGAACTCAAGGGGGTAACCCCTTTCTATAATTTGGAGTGCCCACTGATATGCCATGATGCTGGACCAGCCTGTGAGGTAAAGGGAGAATCGCCCTCCGACTGCCTCCCCCTGTAGCTCTGTGGGAGGAAAGGCAGCAGGCAGAGAGTCATGCAGAGATTGTTAGAGTGGACAAGGGAGTTCTGGCAGTTTTGGAATTCCTTGGTCCCTGTGCCCCTGTTGATGGGGGGGCCTTTTCTTCTGTATCCCCCTCTTTGCAGCTGTAGTTTCCCCTGCTGGCCTTGTTGCCTTTGAAAGGGCTGACGTCTGGATGGGGTTGGCTCTGACTATACACCTTGTGGACTTCAGAAACTGCCCCGAGTCCTGCAAACCTGTGATCATCTTTTTCCACCTCCTGGCCGAAAATAACTGAACCCTGAAAGGGGGCATACAGGATAGCCTCCTGCAAATCCTTCCAGAAGCCTGAGAGCCTCAGCCAAGAGTAGTGCCGGAGGCATATCCCCGTGGCGGTTACTCTGGCAGCAGTGTCTGCTGAGTCACATGAGCACCTGAGGAAGTGCCTGCCAACATCAGCACCGAGCTGTAGGACAGCTAAGAGCTCTGTCTTATTAGGGGAGTCAGGCTGTGACCTAGCCAGGTCCATAGCTTTTTGCCAGAAAGACTTCTGGTACATGACCATACGTGCCAGAAAATTTAGCAACTGGACCGTACAAGTGGCCAATGAGTAGACCTTATAGCCAAATCAGTCCATGTTTTTTGACTCCTTATTCAGTGGTTGGGAGCTCAAATGCTTCAGTTGCTGAGTTCTTCTATGCGCAGCCGTAGGATTTGCCTTCCTCTGAAGGACGGAGGTTGGTCATGAGGTTTCGCGCTGGCCCCTCCACTACCCCCCCACCCCCAAGCTCTGTCCCCGGCTGCATCTAGGAACACGCCAGGATTTGCTTCCTTCTGAAGGACGAGGTCATGTCGCGAGGGCCGCCACTACCCCCCCCACCTCAAGCTCTGTCCCCCGGCTGCATCCAGGAACACGTCAGGTAACTCTGCCTGCAGAGTGCGACTCCAGCTCTCTCGACATTTACATTTACTGGGACCTAACTGTTTCACAAAAAACAATCCTTCATAATAATTCTTTAGTGGTACCTTCTACTCCCACGGCACCTGCACGCCTGGCCCAGCCAGTTCCTGCCTCGCTGCATTGCCTTGGCCCCTGCAAGTTGCTACTGCTGCCGAGCGGGTGCTGCTGTGGGAAGTCTGGTCAACGCACGTATGAAGACAGTTTATTTTTTATGTTACCGGACCATTTACTGCCGAGGTGCAGCTCAATTATTAGTGCTGCCTTAATTAAAGGGCACGTATTAAATTGTTCTGTGAATTCATTTAAAACAGTTTTTTTTCCCTCATTGTTACCTCAATTCTGTGCTGTGCATTTAAAAGCTATGTTTTTTTTTTCCCCAAATTCGCTGGTAGCCTCACGTAGCACCACCATCTTGTACAGCCACCACAGTTGCCCTCTACTACGCCTTGGTTGCCATCTTGTCCCGACTTGCCACAACCTCAAGTGCAACTGTGCTGTGCCTGTACACACTTTAATTTGTGCTGAGCATTTATTGCTGTCTCCCTCTTAACGTCGCTGGCAGCCTTAAATATTAGAGAGCAACCGTGTTGTGCCTGTATATATTTTAAACTGTGCGGTGCATTTCTTTTACTCTATTCTTTCTAAAGTCATTTGGTAGCCTTAGAATACGCTGAGCATTTAAGAAGGCATTAATCTTGCTCTCCCCTTATTAATAGTCATTGGTTGCCTTAGAATATGCCAAGCTTTAAGAAGGCATTAATTTTTGTGCTGTACATTTTTACTCTCTCCCTGTTAAAGTCACTGGTAACTTTAGTGAGCTTACTTGAATAGACCTGAAATTTCCATTCTAAGCAACTTACCAGCACCACTACACAAGAGAGCTTTTCTAATTTGTGCAACAAGCCTTGTTTAATTCATTTAGCACTGTAATATTGTCTTGTAACATTGAGAGTTTATTCTAATCTGCAACCTACTGTATGCTATTCTGCTCCCTCCCCCACCGTCACCTCGGACCCCTCTTACTCTCCTCCCCTCTCCTACAGTTAAGTGTCAACCTGTTCTTTTCTCCTCAGGTTGCCTTCCCTCTGAAGGATGAGGTCATGGTTACCAGGCACTTCTGCAGGCCTCCTACCCCCACCCCTGGAAGCTCTGTCCCCGGAAGCTGCATCCAGGAACACGCCAGGTAATTTCTCGGCCTGCAGAGCACGACTCCAGCTCTCCCGACGTTTACATTTACTGGGACCTGTTTCGCAAAAAACAATCCTTCATAATAATCCTTTGGTGGTACCTTCTACTCCCACGGCGCCTGCACGCCTGGCCCAGCCGGTTCCTGCCTCACTGCATTGCCTTGGCCCCTGTGAGTTGCTGCTGCTGCCGAGCGGTTGCTGCTGTGGGATTGGCTCATGTCGCGCCAGCTGCCCCAATTTCCCCCACCACCACCGTGGTCGCCACTCACACTTAGCGGAGATCACGCGGCACCCAATAAACCTATCAGCCCATTTGCCATTGGCAGGCTATGTTCTCCTGCCACTAGGGGCATTTCCCATTTCCTCCATTTCACTCTGCAGTAAATTCTGCTTTTTCATTCACTGTTGACTCCTGCTCTCTGCTTCACTGCTTAGACCCCCTCCCCAGTCCTACCTGCATGCCCTCCCTGCCCCCTAGCTCCTGCTGTGCCCCATCCTGCTGATGCGTCTTAACCCCCCACCCCCTGGGTGTAGCCTTCCACGCCTATAGGTGAGCCCCGGTTAACCTCTGCCTGCCCGGCTGCCCCCTAAATAGCCCCCACGTCCGCTAGCAGCAGCCACCCCTGCCTGGTCCTCTCCTGCTGTTGGCTCCCCTCCCCTGCCATTGCGCCCCCGACTGCGTTTGACCCAGGGACATGGCTCCCCACACTCAGACAAATCCTCCAGCGTAGCTGCCCGGGTCGCCTCGCCCCGTCACTCTGCCCTCTGCCTGGTGTGCGGCCAAAGGTCTAAAGATAGCGCACCTTAACATCCGCAGCATCCTCCAGAATTTTGCGGAACTAACAGCGTGGATAGCCCTCTATAAGCCTGACATCTTGGGCATCACTGAAACCTGGCTGAAGCCCAGCACCCCTGACTCTGCCTGCTCCCTCTCGGGCTACAGCCTTGCATAGTGTGACAGGACTGGTAGTAAGCGCGTCGGGGGCATACTCCTCTATTATAAGGAGCACCTTAACGTGTACATAGTTGCATACTCACCCATGACCCCCCAACCCTGCGAGTTCCTCCACACCCTACTCCTCCTTGGGAATACAACAAAGGTGCATCTCATCTGCACTTATAACCCTCCTAAGGGTGGCATACTAGGGCTCTCCTCACTGCTCGAGCAACTTAGGGACAGGGTCGGCCCAAATGAGCTCCTCATCCTAGGGGACCTTAACCTCAACTGGCTGGGGCCCAACCTTAAGCTGTTCGAGCCGCTGCTCTCTGGCCTTGCTCTCAGTCAGGTCAACACTGAACCCACCAGGCCCTCCCACCGTGGAGCCCCAGGGACGCTCATCGACTGGGTGATGAGCAACTGACTCGACAACATCATCCAATCAGGGTTACTCCCTGATTCCATCTCTGATCACTCCCCAACCTACTGCATATGGGGCTCTATCTCTTTCAAAGTCCCCAGTCGAGTGCTCCTGATGAGGGGCTACTCTAAATTCTCACCTGACCACTACCTTGATGACCTACGGAGGGTTGACTGGTCTAGGATCACCTCCACAAATGACCCTGTTGCAGCCCTAGACCATTTCATTACAGTATTTGTCCCACTGCAAAACAGGCACGCTCCCTTCTCAAAGAGGAGAGTTCGAGGCACAGCCACACAGTGGCTCCATAGTGACCTTCTCTCCCTCATGAAACAGCGTGACAAAAGCTGGGTAAAACACAGGCTCTCTCGTAATAACGATGACCTCCTGGAGTACCGCCCGCTAAGAAACTCCTGCAAGCGAGCTATACGTGCCGCAAAAAGTGAGTTCTGCAGAGCTGCCCTGCTTGCCTCAGCAAATAACCCCCGGCGCTTCTGGACAAATGTGAAAAACCTTGTCGGAGGGTCGGCCAAGAAACAGCTCACTGATATGCTCATAGGAGGTACAAGCTGCAATAACCCCCTCACCATCGCCACCTCTTTTAACCGTTTGTTCACTGACCTGCTGGCTCCCACTCCTCCCCTGCCCTCTGCCCTAAAACCACCGGGAGCGCCCCCCCCACCTGTCCCCCCTTCTACCTCAAACGAGTCACTATTGGCGAGACCCAGAAACTCCTTGCTGGCCTCTCTCACCACATGGGAGCTGGCCATGACAATCTAGAGCCGAAGCTCCTTAGCCTGGGGGCCCCTCTCCTTGTCCGTCCGATCGCCCACATTTTCAACACCTTACTTATCTCAGGGATCCTCCCTGACCTGTGGAAGGTTGCTAAGGTCATCTCCATCTTTAAACATGGCGACCCAAAAGATGTCAACAATTATCACCCCATTGCTATACTATGTGCTGCCAGTAAGCTCCTCGAAAAGGCGGTTGCTTCGCAACTCTCACACTACCTCCAGGGACATGATGTTCTATCCCCTACCCAGCAAGGCTTCCGGAAAGGGCACAGTACATCAACCGCCCTTGCCGTGGTCACCTCCCAGATCCAGTCCACAACTGACCTAGGCAAATTGACAGGGGCCATCTTCATTGATCTATCTAAGGCCTTTGACCGGGTGGACCACCCCCTCCTCCTCTCTGCCCTGCAGTCTCACGGATTCTCCCTCCATGCCCTTGATTGGTTTGCCAACTACCTAGGGGGCAGGCAGCAATACACCTGCTTTAATCGAACCCTTTCACCCCTCTCCTCAGTGAAAAGCGGGGTGCCCCAAGGATCCGTCCTTGGACCAATCCTGTTCTCCCTGTTCATTAATGATCTGCCCTCTGTCACTACCAATGGGCACCTAACTCTTTACGCCAACGACCTAGTCCTCCTAGCCAGCTCTCAGAACATCACCTCCATCAACTGCCAGCTCAACTCTGATTTCTCCCTTATCAGGACCTGGCTTGATGGACACAAACTTACAGTGAACCTGAAGAAAACACAGGCTATGCTCTTCGGCTCCGTGGCTAAAACCTCCTCCTGCACGACCCCCCTGAAAATCCATGGGTCAAGTGACTCCCTCCTTCCGACCACTGACTCTGTAAAATACCTAGGTGTCACTCTCGATCCTCAATTGGATCTCTCCACGCACATTCGATCCATTTGTAAAGCGACAAATGGGAAGCTCGGCCTAGCCTATAGAGCTAAGGACTGCCTCACCCCCGGAGCTCGGCTTGCCATAGCTAAGGGGATTCTCCTCCACACACTCTCCTACGGGCTTGTTGCCTTTGCCCCGTCCCGACCTCTAGCCTCGCCAAGTGGGACACCATATACAACAACGCATGCCGCTTCGCACTCTCGGCCCCCCACCTCACCCACCGCTGCGAGCTCTACTCTCGGCTAGAGTGGCTACCTCCTGAGAGTTCCGGAACTGCACCCTTGGCAACTTCACTGACAATATAGTTAGAACAGCCACTCCCACCTCGCTTGCCCTTCCACTGAAACACGCCTCCCCTGTCTACAACCTTAGGTCGTGTACAGCTAAGACCCGTCGGGTCCCCAAGACCCGCACCCTCACAGGCGATCAAGCTTTCACCGTCCATGCACCTAAACTGTGGAACTCCCTTCCAGCTTGTGTCCATGCCTCCCCCTCCCACTCTTGCTTCAAATCATCCTAATGGAACTTCCTAAAAACCGCATCCACCGGCCTGTGTTAAGCACACACCTGGCCACCTCCCCAGCGTGCAGTTCCTCCCAACGTCACCTCCGCTGCTGACTGCCCTCCTTAGGCACTTACCACTCCAGGTGGAGCGGCATTATCTCTCTTAACTCATTCTCCTCACCTGATCTAGTACCTAATCCTCCTTCTCTTTACAGGTGTCTAGGCCAGGCTATTACACACTTAGGTACTCCTAACTATTTTGATGTTTTTATTCCTGCATATGTTGCTCATGCTGTACACTCCTAACTCCTATTGATGTTACTTCACTCATGTTCACCAAACCACTTTGATGTTCGGTTCCTGCCTCTGTTTGTTCCTGCTGCGAATTCCCAACTGTTACTTTGATGTTATCTCTGTATCATCCTATGGTGGAGCATGTGGCTCATGTATGTAACCCACGGCTCCTGTATGTAACCCCTACGCTATATCTTGTGTTCATGGATACCCTGTAACTCTCCCGGGTCGCTCCGGAAAATAGGCACTTTGCTGTCTAGTGTGCTTACCTGGTTAACAAAAGCAAATAAATAAATAAATAGAGTCCACTTTCGGTTACTCGCTTAAATGTGGTTCTTCCCTAGGGGTCCTATATAAGCAGTCAGCTTTCTTAGAAACTGACAAGGTTGTGAAAAGGTGCTTCCAGGCTATTTTTATAATGTCCTAGAAGGGCTCTACTAATTGTGGGATGCCCAAAGGCTTTGGGTCAGTGGCCCGCATGAATTTCGCCAGGCGGCGTCTCTCAGGGTCTAAATCTTCTGTCTCTCACTGGTTAAAGAACTGAATGTGTCTCATCACATCTAGGACAGTGGGATCATCTTGAGGAGACCTTGGGGAATTCTTCCTTGGATCCGGAGATGGAAGAGACAAGTTGTCTTCTAACGAGTCATAGGAGGAGAAGCCTCTACATAGAAACATAGAAACACAGAAGTTGACGGCAGATAAGGACCGCAAGGCCCATCTAGTCTGCCCATTTCTTTTTCTACCTTATAAATGTGCCATCGGCCTTTGCTCTGTCAGTGGCCTATCTATTCATAGTCATTTGTATTGCTCCCTTATGCCTATCCCATGCCTGTTTGAAGCCCTGCACTGTATTCATAGCCACCACTTCTTGTGGTAGCCATTCCATGCATCCACCACCCTTTCTGTGAAAGAATTTCCTCACATTCCCCCTTAATCGGCCTCCTCTAATCTCATGCTGTGTCCTCTTGTCCTGCTATTTTCTTATATTTAAACATGTTAGACTCTTTCACCTTGTTTATGCCTTAAGGTGTTTGAATGCCTCGATCATATCACCTCTCTCCCTCCTTTGCTCAAGGGTATACATATTGAGCTCCGTTAATCTGTCCTCATATGTCTTCTGATGCAGTCCCTGCCATTTTGGTTGCCCTTCTCTGGACTGCCTCAATTTGGTTAATGTCCTTGTGAAGGTGTGGCCTCCAATACTGCACGCAGTACTCCAGATGGGGCCTAACCAGTGTCTTGTACAGAGGGATTATTACCTCCCTCTTACGACTTGTGATACCCCTACTAATACACCCTAACACCCCCCTAGCCTTACCTACTGCTTTAGAGGTCTGCTTGGATGATTTTAGGTCATCAGTGATGATGATGCCCCAAGTCTCTTTCTTCCTTTGTGACTGCTAGCAACTCCCCTCCCAGCCTATAGGTGGCTTCAGGGTTTCTCTTCCCTATGTGCATGATTTTGCACTTCTTTGCATTAAATCCCAGTTGCCACTCTTCTGACCATTCTGCTAGTTTATCCAGATCTCTTCTCATTCTGCCCACCCCATCTGGATCATCTACTCTGTTGCAGATCTTGGTGTCATCTGCAAACAGACAAGCCTTACCCTCTAGTCCATCTGCAAGGTCACTAATGAAGATGTTGAAGAGGACTGGCCCAGGACTGATCCCTAGGTACCCACTTGTGACTTGCATCTCTTCTGACTGTATACCATTTACCACCACCTCTCTGTTTCTGCCGTCAACCAGTTTGCCACCCAGTTGACCAACTTCTGACCCACCCTGAGCCTACCCAGCTTATTTATCAATCTTCTATGTGGAACAGTGTCAAAAGCTTTGCTGAAGTCAAGGTAGGCGACATCAACTGCTCCCCCTTGGTCCACCACTCTGGTTACCCAGTCAAAGAAATCTATGAGATTAGTTTGACAGGACCTGCTGGATTCCTCTTAAGATGTGGGCTGGCATCCGCTAGAGAGACTCTGGTGTCTCGAGGAGGATTGGGATGATGGGTGGCGACCGTGCCTCCGTCATCTGGGGGACTGCTGTCTATCACCACCTGGAGTTGGGTGGGCTGGCTTCGGGGGTGGCGTAGGTGTTCTGAGTGGAGGAGGGGTCGTTGCATAGGCGGAGCTGGCATAGGGGTCCCCACAGGTGTGGAGTTAGGCTCTGGCGGTCTCGACAACAGACTCCCTTTGATTGTGTTCCACCAACTGGTAAACAGAGCACTGACCTCAGCCAGAGGTACCATGGGGGTTATCGGTGGGTCTGTCATCGGGATAGGGGTGCCCGAGGGGCCTGGCATCAGGCCCTTCGGTTTAGTCCCCCTGTTGTCAAGTCTGATGACACCGGTGTATTGGGGTCAGGTCTGGTGGTGTCTCATCCTCCAGCGTTGGGTGCCCTGACGTCTGGTCATTGGGCTCCCGAGGGGGAGGTAGCAATGGAGTGTGTGGCGCCTTATCCATGGCATTTTTAGAGCCTGAGGGTCTGGTCCTCTATCATCTGCTTCATAGTCAGAGACTTTTTAGAGCCCTGCAGATTAGGCGACAGCTTGGAGAGTGTTGTCTGCTCCAGCTCCATAGGGGTGGAGTCAGAGAGCATTGTGGTCTGTTGTCAGTCTGGTGCCCCAGCTGATGACAGCTTGGAAGGTGAGCGCGGTTTCTTGTGGTGCTTGTTTTCCTGATGCCTCTTGGTGTCGTCGGACCCTGTCGTCTTGTCGGACGACCCTAAGGTAACAGCCCTGCAGATTGCAGGTTCCGACTTGCCACCAGATGAAGTGTGGACTGATCCTTCTGACTGAGACCCTTGCAAGTGCTTGTGGGGACTGATAGTCAGTGAAACAGAGGCTGTGGAAGGTCTTAGCCTGGGTAGAGCCGTGAGGCTTCATCGACGATAAGCCAGGAAGAGTAAGGGAAACCGGAGGGGCTGAGTCAGATCTCACGTTGGAGGTGGAACTTTTGGAAGCTTTGTGTGGAGACTTGGATCAGGATTCTGACCGGGACTTATCCCTGTCTCGGTGATGGTGCATCCCACTAGATTTTTTTCTCTCTAGGGGATGAATCTTTAGCCAAGGAAGAAGATGAGCTGTGTCCTGAGTGGGTCTTCTGCATGGCAGTCACTTGTTGTTCAAGGAGGAAGGCTTTCAAGGTCTTCAGGTGGAGGATGCAGATCCTGTTATTGAAGCTGAGGCAATGCGAGCAGGCGTCCCTCTTGTGGTTGGGGCCTAGGTGCAACAGGCAGGCCGAATGGCCGTCTTTTGCCGGGATCTGCTTGCCACATGCGCATTTCAATTTCTGTCACTCTGTAGATGAAGTTGGCTGGGTAGACATACATGATGAAGTCAGTGAATTCAATGAACAAAAAATGGTAACTGCGCGAAGAGTGGAAAATGGTGATCGACTGGTAGCAGGAGGTGTCTGTGGAGCCGAGATGCATGAGTTGACGGTGGGAAAAAAACTGAGGTGGTGCCAGGGGACCGCCCCTTTATACCATGAGCGACGCTGGGGCGGGGTTGACATCGGGGGTGGTCCCCCACTTTAGACTGCTAGCTAGAAATTTTACCGTGGGGTCCTAGTGCCTGGTGGCACAGTCCTAATGGTTACTGCCTGCTGTAAGAGCTCTCTCCCGAAGTGAGATCTCCCTTTAGCAGGTTGCTGGATTCCATCCACCACTTCGGCACTTTGCATACAGGAGAGGTTTCTAAAACCCTTTGTCCTAGACTGTCTGTGAGCTGGTCCCACTGGACTCTTAGGGTCCACTGGGGGATCCTCATGTGCAGTCTAGCCAAAAGTACTGTGACAGTGGGCGTTGCCGTGAGGCCCTGGAACCGAGGGAAGATCCTGGCTGAGACATGCAAGCTGCCGTATATCAGCTGGCCCTGAGCAATCAGACATTTGGCGCTGCCCAGAGGCAGAAGGCTGAGCCCTGAGCTGTGTCCAAGACTGCACCCATGTACTGCAAGCACTGACAGGGTGTCAATGGTGTCAATACAGACATAGGTATGTTGACAGTAACCCCCAGAGCATTGAACATCTGCCTCGTTCGAGCTAAAGTGTGCAGGAGCTGATCCTTGGAATGGGCTTTCAATAGCCAGTTGTCCATGTAGAGAAAGACATAGAGGCATTCCCTGTGAAGGGCTGCCGCCACTACCATCAAACATTTGGTAAAGACCTGTGGCACAGAGAACTAGCCAAAGGGCAACACTCTGACCTGGTAGTGCTCCCCCTGAAACAGGAACCTCAAGTACTTTCTGTGAGGTTTTTAAATTCTTATATGAACATAGATACATAGACAGTGTCGGCAGATAAGGGCCTATGGCCCACCTAGTCTGCCCATTTGAGCTTGTAAGTTCAGTTTGTTTTCCTAGAAGTCTATTTCCCCTTACCCCTGACCTCTAGAATTCCTTTATGTCTATCCCATGCATTCTTAAATCCCGTGATTGTTTCAGCCCCCACCACTTCCTCTGGCAGGGTGTTCCACTTGTCCACCACCCGTTCAGTGAAAATTCTTTCTCATGTTTCCTCTGAATCGTCCTCCCTCCAACTTCATCCCATGCCCTCTAGTCCTGAAACATCTTTTTGCTTAAAAATAGTGTTTTCCTGCACCCTGTTCCTCCCTGTAAGATACTTGTATGTCTCTATCATATCCCTCTCTCCTCCTCTCCTCCAGGGAGTACATGTTCAGTTCCTTCAACCTGTCTTCATAGGATTTGTGATGCAACCCATGCACCATCTTTGTTGCCCTCCTCTGAACCTTCTCTACCCTGTCTATGTCCTTACGTAGGTATGGTCTCCAGAACTGTACACTGTACTCAGGTGGGGCCTCACTAGTGTCTTGTATAAGGGAATTATGACCTCCTTTTCCCTGCTGGTGATGCCCCTGCATACATCCCAGCATCCTATTTGCTTTACCTGATGCCTTGTCACACTGTTTCCTACCTTGAGGTCATCAGAGATGACAACCCCAAGATCCCTTTCCTGCTTGGTGCATGCTATATCCTCACCCCCAACTGATATATTGTGCCAGGGTTTTTGTGCCCCATATGCATTATCTTGCACTTCTTTGCATTGAATTTCAACTGCCAAACCCTTGACCATTCTTCAAGTTTCTGCAGGTCCTTTCTCATTCTGTCTACACCCTCTGGTGTGTCTACTCTATTACAGAGCTTTGTGTCATCAGCGAACAGTGAAATTCTGCCTTCTATATCCTGTGCAATGTCACTGATGAGATGTTGAATAGGACCGGTCCCAGCACTGATCCCTGTGGTACCCCACTGGTCACTCTTCCCTCTGTGGAGTGACAGCCATTTACCACCACCCTCTGTGTCCTGCCACCCAGCCAGTTACCTACCCACCACACTACTGTCCTGCCACACCCATATTCCCCAGTTTGTGTAATAGTCTTCTGTGTGGCACAGTGTCAAAGGCCTTGCTGAAGTCCAGATAGGCCATGTCCACTGCCCTCCCTGATCCACCTCCCTAGTCACCCAGTCAAAAAATTCAATGAGGTTGGTCTGACATGACCTCCCCTGGTGAAACCATGCCTTGGGTCCTGTAGTCCATTGACAACCAGATGTTCCACCAATCTCTCCTTCAGTAGTGCTTCCATGATCTTTCCCACTACCGAGGTGGAGGCTGACTGGTCTGTAGTTCCCTGCTTCCTCTTTGTTCCCACTTTTGTATAAGGGACTACATCTGCTGTCCTCCAGTCTTTGGGTACCTCCCTGTTTCCAGTGATTGGCTGAACAGGATGGCCAGAGTTCAGCCACCACCTCTCTCAGTTCTTTAAGGACCCTGGGTGCACCCATCTGGCCCCATTGCTTTGTCAACTCTTATTACTTCCAGTTCCTTCAGGACCCTTTCTCGTGTAAAGGGACTTGTGTCCATTTCTGCACCATTCTCACCCTTGTACCCCTTCCGACCCATTATCCCCTCTTCCTTAAAGACTGAGTAGAAATACCTGTTCAATATGTCAGCTTTACTGTTGTCATCCTCCAGCTGCTCCCATCCTCCCCCTTCAGTCTAACTATCCCTCCCTTTGTCCTTCTTTTTTCACTTATGTACCTGTAAAAGGTTTTGTCCCCTTTAACCACTGATTTTGCAATGTGTTCTTCTGTCTGAGCTTTGGCTTCCCTTACTGGCTTCCCTGCCTCCCTTTGTTTCTCCTGGTACTTCTCCCTATCCCCTTCTGCCTGTGTCTTTTTGTATTGCCTGAATGCAGTCTTTTTGGCTTTCACTTTCTTTGCTACCTCTTTTGGAAAACCATAATGGTCTCCTCTTTCTTTTCCTCTTGCTAACCTGCTTAATGCATAATTCTGTTGTTCTTATAATCCCCATTTTAAATACTGCCCACTGTTCCTCAATCCCTGATTCCTGTCCCATTCCCCTTAATGCCTCTTTCAAGCATCTCCACATTTTCCCAAAGTCTGCCCCCCTAAAATCCAGGATACGTGTTTTTGTGTGGTTTGGTTCTGCTCTTTCTGTGATTTCAAACCACAATGACTGGTGGTCACTGTTACCCAGGTGCTCCCCCACTGTTACCCCCATCACACTGTCCCTGTTTGTGAGCACAAGGTCCAGTATTGCCTTCTGCCGAGTTGGTTCCATGACCAGTTGCTTGAGGAAGGCACCCTGAAGAGTCCAGGATAAATCTGCTCTAGTTGATGCTGCTGCTGGGATGCTCCAGTCCACATCTGGTATATTGAAGTCTCCAACCAGTACTACCTCACCCTTGTCAGCCATCCTTTGGATGGCTAGCATCAACTCCTATCTGTTTCTTCCTCCTGGGCTGGTGGTCTATGGAGACCACACCTGTGTAGGATGGCTGGCCCCATTTTCCCTTTCCAGCTTAACCCACAGTATCTCTCCCCCATTTTGTTCCTCCTGGATCTGTGTGGCCCTTATGTCATTTTTCACATACAGTGCCACTCCTCCTCCTTCCTGCCTGCTCTGTCTCTTCTGAATATGTTGCAGCCAGGTATGGCCATCTCCCAGTCATGGTTATCATTACACGGTTTCAGTGATGGCCACAATGTCCAGGTCTGACTGTACCATGACAGCCTCCAGATCTTCCATCTTGTTGCTAAGGCTCCTGGCATTTGCACACATGGCTTTCCATGATTTGACCTCCCTAGACTGCTTCACTGTTTCTCCAGCCCCTTCCTTGGTTGTCATTTATCCCTGGTTCTCCTTGCTGTCTGCCCTTCTGCTGAATTTGCCCTTTCTGCTTATCCACCTTTTGGACACTAATCTCCAACTTTTGCACGCTGCTTTGCAGAAGGTAGACATCCTTTATTTGAGGGAACAGATCTAATCCCCTGCTTGCAGCAGTGGGAGCAGGCCTTGCAGGGTGACCATTCTGAACTTTTTGTACTCTATGAAAAGTTCGGTCCCCAGATCGAAATAGGCACTTGGTCTCTTGTCCATTTTAGGATTAGGAAGTAACAAGAATAGAACCCTGTGGGGTTTTGTTGTCAGAAAAGCTGAAGGCTCTATGGCTTTCTTCTGAAGCGAAGTCTGAACTTCCTCTATGAGTAGAGAAATGTGGTCCGGAGGATAGTGAGCTAGCACCGGTGGATGATCTGGAGATGTGTCCAAAAGTTCCAGAGCATGATCTTGTGCTATGATTTCCAGGACCAAGGCATCTGATGTTACCTCCTTCCACTGAGTTAAGTGAAGGGAAAGACAACCCCCTACAACCACCCCTAGAGGTAATGGTGTTTGAAGGGTGTGCAGGAAGTCAGACAGAGCCAGTTTTGCTGGCTTCTGCTGCGCTACCATCTCTAGGGGCTTCTGAGTGTGCATCTGGAGTGGTGCCTGGGGTGGGAAAGGCTCCTGCCCCTTGCCCTTACATTGTTGTCTGGTAGTTGGACAGTGTCTAGCACCAGCTGGGTGAAAAAGTACCCTCTGTCTACCCCTTGGTCGGGTATGGTAGAGGGACTGAACTGATACCAGGGTCCTACCTAAGGCCTGAAGATTAGTAAGAATACCCTGGATATCAGAGCCAAACAGTTAATGTCCTTAATGGGGGCACTGAGAATGGACTGTTGTACATCATTCGCAAACCCTGCCACCCTGAGCCAGGAGTACATCCTTAGACAGATGCATGAGGCAGCAGCCCTGGCAGAAGCATCAGAAACATCATAGGCCATGCGAAGCAGGTGCCTTTCTACATCAGCCCCAGCTGTGAGAGCCTACAGGAGCTCCTGTTTGGGGGTACCCTCTGGTAAGGCTTGTGCTGCTGCCTTGGTCCTTCTCAAGAAAGTGTCCTAGTACTTAACCATGTGGGCCTAACAGTTAGCAATTCTAAGGCCCAGGGAGGCAGAGGCAAAAGTCCTCTTGCCTAGCACATCCAACCTCCTGGATTCTTTATCAGGAGGGAGGGAGCTCAGGTGTTTTGGTGCCCTTGAGTTATCATGGGCAACATTAATGACCACAGACTCTGCCTCAGGCTTGGTGGCAAAAAACGGCTTCCTTGAAAAAGTCATGTACATTCTGTCTGCTTTTCTTGGTATAACTGTAATGACATTCAGCCTATACCAGACAGCAAATGTGGCAGTGAGGAGAGGTGGTACCACAATGGGGTGGGGGAAGAATCAGGTAACTCTAAGAAATCTATTCATTTTTTTCTTGGCGGTAGCCTGCTCCTCTAAATAAAAGCCCAAGGCAGCCTGTAACTGCTGCATCATGGTGAGGAAAGTTGGGTCCTCTGGTGGGGACACTGGAGTGTGGATCACTGAGTCCTCACTGCAGGTGGACACAGCAGACCTAGTGCCCGTTTCATACAGACATTCAGCATAGTCCTCAGGTTCCTCCTCTCCACCCTGCATTATTAAATAAGGATTGTATTCAAAATCATTGTCAATCTGATTAACGGGTAGCAGGGAACACACTAGCGAGGTTGGCAGCACTGTAGGAGGTGGCTGAGACACGGCTCTAGTTTGTGTCATCATGGGGGTAGGGGGGGAGGATGTTAGTAGAAAGCCCCATCAGTGGGCCTCCTGGAATGGGAGGAGGAAGTAGCAGGCATCTGAACATGTCGGTAAAAGACGACAGAATCGCCTGGATGTCAGCACCCGTGTGGTCAATGGTTGCACCGGTAGAAATCGACAGGGGAGGCGGCACCATACCAGCCATACTAGGCCTGGTGGTGCCAATGCCATGCCCTGACCTGGGAGTTATGTCGACGGTCAGGGGGGCGAGCAGTGTCACCACAGGAGCACTCAATGATGCAGTGGAGGCTGTACCTGCTGTGCGGAGGGGTGACCTGGAATGCTGTGGGGAGGTTTTCTCTTTCTCCATCTCCAGGTACTTGTGCTTATGACTCCCGCATAACTTTTCCCTGGATTTTGAGGACCTGGACCTGGAAGTGTGGGCCGGTGACATGGCAGTGCTCTTCTGCTGGAGCTCCTTCTCTATGCAGGCTACCTGTTGCTTTAATAGGTGCTTCTCTAGGGCCCCCTTTGGTGTCACTAGGTGGCAGTGTTGAAACCCTGCTCAGGAAAGCTTACATGTTGTGGTCCAGGCTGAGGCAACAGATGCAAACATTATGAGAATTGCCAGTGTAAATCTTCTCACCGCATTCACAATACCAGAACAATTTCAATAGCTCCTTCGACAACATATAGGTAACTGAAAATCACTTGTTAAAGTGATTGCTTCACTACATATATATAAAAAAAAAAAAAGGCTGCAGCAATTACAGCAGCATTTCTGTCAGTGGTCCAACAAGTAGGGTCGATGGCAAGAAAAGAACTGAGTAGAGAAGGGGCTGCCCACATTTATGTAGCAGCCCACGCCTGATGTCGCTGTGTGCGCTCCCCTGTTGTCCCTGTGTTTCTGTGTGGTCCTAGTGCCTGCGGCTTCTAGTTCCATAGGTATAGCCTGATGAAAGAGAGATCCCTGAAGAAGATCAAGCACTTTTGGTGCACATGAAAAATTCTTATGTCGCACTTAAATGTGCAACTAAAGAATCCGGCAGAAAAATACATTTTTTTGGTGTGCATGAAAAATTCTTTGGTTGCATTTAAATGTCTAAATAATCATATTTATTCCAGTAGTGAGCAAACAGAACCTCTCACCGGGAGCAGAAGAGCAGCCCACACTTCCTACCGGTGAGAGGTTCTGTTTGCTAGCTATTGGAATAAATTTGATTATTTGAATCTTTATATTGTGTTTAGTTTGACTGACTTGTTTAGCAGTTGGTGGTGCTGGAGTTTCTGTGTTTGACTGGTACTGTATTTCTCCATGCACACCTGTTACTTTGGGGTGGTTCTGCTGTGTTTTCCACATTTAAATGTGCAAATAAAGAATCTGTGGCTCATGACACAAAAATCAACCATCTCGCTAAGATGACAGCCAAAGAAAGATCAATTTCTTAAGAACTTACTGTAACAGTAGATCTTTGAGAGAATCTCATCCATTAGGCTACACCTTTAGAACTAAAAGCCGTCAGCATCAAGACCACATGAAAACTTTTACTAGCTGGGGACCGCTCACAATGACGTGCAGCATCTATGTGCATATATTCGTGGGTGGCCCCATAAATCCTCAGTTCTCTGCTGGAAATTAGTCTTGGAGAACCTCCAACTGTGCAGAACCAGGAGATGAGACCAGCACCAGGCATATAAGGAGAGGCATGGGGCTGGAGACAGGATGCATGGAGTAGGTTTTAGTCACAGCATCTGATCCACCACTCTTTCTGTGAATATGTACTTCCTCACATCTCTCTTGGTTCTACCCCTCTCCAACTTCATAGCATGTCTTGTTGTTCTTGAGCACCTTTTCTTCTGAAAAATACTTCCCACCTGTACCGCAAGAGGTATTTAAAGGTCTCTATCATATCCCCCCACTCCCACCCTGTTCCAGGGTGTACATATTCAGGTCCTTTAGTCTCCCCTTGTAGGGCTTTTGATGCAGATCCTGGACCATTTTAGTTGCCCTTCTCTGGACGGCTTCCACTCTGTCTATGTCTTTCCAGACATGTGCTCTCCAGAACTGGATAGAGTACTCAGGGTGGGGTCTTACCAGTGATCTATTGAGAGGCAACATCACCTCTCTCTTTCTTCTTTTTTTTTCTTAATCAAGGTGTTTATCATTTTGGCTAGGACCAGACGGGCTAGCAGCCCTGTCCCTGGGTAGTGACAACCAGCCACCTACCACCTCCTTTCCACCTGGTAACTCGGCAGGGTGAGTTTCAGCACTCCGGCCAGGGCTTCAATTTCTTTTTTTTTTCCCATATACAATTTATGCTCTTCATTACCCTACCTGCCCCCTTTAGATTGACCCAGCCCCGTCACCCTGGTATCACCGGGACTTACCTTCTTGACTTTGCCCAGTCGCCGGGTGCGGTGCCTGTGCAAGGCTGGTCATAACCTGCAGCTAGGGATTTTTTCCTCCATTTTGTTTCCCATCCCCATTGCCTTAGGCGCTCATGTCAGATATTGCATATGTGGAGGCACATACGCATGTCCATGAAAGTACTGTAGCACCTCCCTTCCCTAAGCCCCATCAGACCTGCACTACCCTTGGCCTCCACGCGAGGGGCTGGTCATTCAGTGGGTGCCAGTCCTCCTCCCGAGAGGAGAGCAGTCCTTCAGATGCTCAATCCTCTCCTTCCCCAGCCAACTCCCAGTGGTCTGCTCACACCGCAAACACGGGTCACCGGCGTGGCAGGAGGTAAGGCATGGATGCCTCAGACCTCCATTCCACTGGGCTGGCTTACCTACCATCCATTTTCCACTGCTTTTCTCATCTTTTACTCCCCAGACCTTAGTGACACACAAGTGCATGCATGTGGAGGCGCGCATGTGCTCTGGAACTGGGGACCCCACTAAACCCACCCTGGAGACTCAATCTCGTTCCCATATTCAAGTCACCGGCATGGGAGAGGTAAGGTGCTTTCCAGTGCCTCAGCCCTTGGCACCACTGGGCCTGCTCACCTCCCTCTTTCTGCTGGTGATACCCCTCTCTATGCACTGCAGCAACCCACGAGCCCTCCCGACTGCACTGTCGTGCTCCCTGACCACCTTTAGGTCATTCGATATGATTACCCCCAGGTCTCATTCCTGCTTGGTGGTCATCAATACCACTCCACCCATTTTGCATTCTGCCCTTGGGTTTCTGTGCCCTAAGTGCATTATTCTGCACTTTTTTGCATTGAAACCTAGCTGCTATACCCTTAACTAATCCTCTATAGTTTTCTCAGATCTCTACTCATCCTTTCCACACACCTCGAGCGTCCACACTATTTCAGATTTTGGTGCCATCTGCAAAGAGGCAGATCTTCCATTACAAC
Source organism: Neoceratodus forsteri (assembly GCA_016271365.2). NCBI lineage: Eukaryota > Metazoa > Chordata > Ceratodontiformes > Ceratodontidae > Neoceratodus > Neoceratodus forsteri. The sequence goes on from CM057455.1 coordinate 292,965,514, forward strand.
TCCTCTGCAATGTCACTTATAAAGACATGAAAGAGGACTAATCCCAGCACTGATCCCTCAGTCACCCTGCTGGTCACCCTCCCTTCCTCAGAGTGAACTACGTTTACTACCACCCTCTTTTACCTATCCCCCAACCTATTTCTCGACCAGTTTATCACCTTTGAACCCACTCCAAAACTATCCAGCTTGTTTACTAGTCTTCTGTGTGGAACAGTGTTGAAAGCCTTATTGAATTCTAGGGAGGCCATATCCACTGCTCCACCCTGATCTAAATCCTTCATCACCCATTTAAAGAAATCTATCAGATTAGTTTGACATGACCTCCCACGTGAAACCATGCTGCCCCAGGTCTTGTAATCCACTGGATTCAAGACATCCCTCAATCCTTTCCTTCAGCAGTGATTCCATTAACTTTCCAACCAATGATGTCAGGCTGACCGACCTATAATAGCCAGCCTACTCCCTGCTACCTCTTTTGTGTAGCGGGACTACATGCACCCTCCTCCAGTCCTCCAGAACCACTCCTGTTTCCAGTGAGCTGTAAGGTGCAGCCAATATCTCCCTGAGCTCCCTCAGTACCTTAGGATCCACCCCATCTGGCCCCAATGCTTTGTCCACCTTCAGATTAGCAAGTCTCTTCAGGACTCTCAACTCCAGAAAGGGACTACTGTCCCCCTCCCTCCCTACAAATATTTTACTTTTTCGTGATCCCACTCCTTCTTCCTCTGTGAACGCTGAACAAAAGTGTGTGTTCAGGATGTCTGCCTTTTCCTGATCCCCCTTTGCACAGTCCTCACCTTCCCTTTTTAACCTTAGAATCCCACCCTGGTCTTCCTGTTTTCACTTACATACCCCAAGAAATTTCTTGTCCCATTTTGTTACCTCCTGGGCTAGTCTCTCTTCAGTTTGCGCCTTTGCCCTCCTTACTGCTTTCTCTGCTTCCCTCTGTTTCTCCTGATATACACCACCACCCTATCCTCCTCCCTCTAATAATTTTTGGTCGGGAAAGACACACTGAGCTGAATCTTGTTTCCTAGTGCATCCTGAGAGCACAGGGATATTAAAGGACTTGTGCAGGGTCACGCTGTACACAGGTAGCTGTTGTGGGTTTCAAACTCAGGTCTGATGCATCTCCAGCTTGGTGTTTTAACCCTCTAGGCTATACTGCTTCCCCCAAGAGTGGTGGATTCTTTGAACAGCCTTTCACTGGTGGTGGTAGGAGCAAAAAACAGTTGTGGGATTCAAGAATGCATGGGATAAGCACAAGGGAATGATGGTGGAAAGGAAGAGGAAGAAGGAAGAAAGAGCTGCAAGTGAGGCACGGTCTCGCGACAATAAGCGCAGCTAGGGAGACTCGTATGAACCCTGGATGCAAGTGGTCCTTATCTGCCATCAAAGTCTATGTTTCTATATAACCCACACTGAAAGCAAAAGGGGGAAGGAGGGAGGGAGGAACAGCATGGCCTAATGGAGGAAATTCTCTCAAAGATCTACTGCTATGCTAAGTTCTTATGTAACTATTCTATCTTCTTAAAAGATATCTCTTCCATTAGGGCACACCTTTGGAACGATTCATAAATGGTGCAAAGTGAAGTGGGAGGATGGCACAGTCTGATATATGATCAGGACAGAAGGCCTTATAGTACAAGAAGCCCAAAGCCAGCACAACTATGAGAGACGATGCCCAGAATGTAATGGTTAGTGAAAGTGTGAACAGTGCTCCATGTGGCTGCAGCATATACAGTATATCAGCAGCAGGGACATTTTTGAAACAGGAAACAAAATGGCCATACCCCTTGTGGAGTGACCATGAGCAGCACCGGGAAGTTCCTTACAGGCACTGTTTAGAGCACCCTCTTTCCCCACGGCAAATAAAACAAAAAGCTGTGAGGACTATCTGCAGTCCTTGGTGTGAGTAATACATCATTGCAGTTTTCTTTTTTTGGGGCTCCTACCTGACCCCAACCGGCCACTCCTTCGGCCGTGCACTGTTTAACTCCCTCCCACTGGGCTGTCCCCCGTTGCTATCTACTTCCTCCCCACAGGTCCCGTCTCCCAGTAGATCTGGCGGGTCCCTGCCAGGGGCTCCCTCCAATGGGATGGGCAGAGAAGGGGAGAAAGTATTCCACTGCCTTAACTGGGAACTCGGGGGGGGGCTAAGGGGATCAAAGGGGGGCACTCTGTGAGGCTACATGCCACAGAGGGAACATGGCGACCATCATTCGGTCAGCCAGGTGGACGATTTTCCACTTTTCTGGGGCCCCTCCCACCTCCCACAATCGTACAGATGCAGTGGTGTCCTGGGGGTGAGGATGTTCAGTAGTGCTGTAGTAGCCCACGCTGCATAGAATGCCTCTGCTAGCCACATCCAGGAGCCACCTATCGAGCAGTCCAATATGGCCCCCCTCCCTCCCCATAGGGAAGCATCCAAGGGATGCTCTAACTCACTCCTCACCGGCCTCCCCTCCTGACATGCAGGCTCAGGGCATGAACCCGGGTCACCAGCATGCCAAAGTAGAAGACTTGGTTTGCTGGCCAAGGCACCTAGCTTCACCTGAGCTCTTTCCTTCTAAGACTGCTTGAAAGGCAGAGTAGAGAAACTTACCAGAGCAAGGGAGAAGGATTAAGACTTAGTTTGGCTAAGCAGATTTACTGTGTGGTGGTGTTTTTATTTTTTACTCACAGGGATTGCTACTGTTTGTTGCTAACATTTCATTGCTTATTTTTTCTCTGATTCAAATTGTTGTTGCTGGTATACCTTCTTCTGCATTATTACAAGGTGTGCCTACAGGTGTGTGCTAACAGATTACTGCTGTAATCTTCTGAGTCAAATTGTCTTTGCAAGGTATATCTTCTGTTACTGCTTTATTTTCTCTGGAGCAAAGTGTTTCTTACAGGGTATATCTTCTCTGAAATTATTACAGGTGGTGCTTTACAGGTTTTACAGTTTTATCTAACATTAGGATAAGCTTTCAGGGTTACTGCATTTGTTGTTGACTGATTGTTTCTGCTCTTACCTCCTTGTTCTTTCAGTCCGTGGTTCTTCTTTTAGGCAGGGGAAGGCCCAGCCACCCACCCCCATCCCCAACCACCCACGCTACACTCCTTTTATAGGGTACCACAGTTGTGACATTTCCTGTGGCAGAGCAGGAAGGGGCGGATCAGTGGGGCCTCCACAAGGTGATCTCATTTACAGGGCACTAGAAATTTAACTTGTTATAACAAGTTAAACAAAGCACAATTAAACCATTACTTGCATTTTTTTTCCTTCTAATTACTCTGACTAGGTTACAAACCCAGCAACTTATTTGGAATGGATTTCATTAACTGCAGGTACTGTGGAACAATTTTCAGAAGGACAGTCTTACAAGATTTAGGACACTGTCCTACATGCTGGGCCTTTGGAGATCTTAGGTCTCAGCTCCAGGCAGCATGGGCAGAGATTCACGCCTCAAATTTCATATTGAAGAGGGAAATACATTATAAGAACCACCCGCCATTTCCCCAGCATCCAACAGAAAAACCTCGATCACAGAGGGTAGTTGGTCCAGGAGGTTGGCAGGTGGTTAGGAGGAGCAAATCAGGTGCCCCATCACTCTCTACTCTCCAACACATTACCTCCAAAACCATATAAACACTACAAACAGGTATCTGCCTCTATCTCTGAAATCAAATAAAGAGGCAGAAGACACTGCAGAGCAGGACACTGTAGCACAGGAGCTAGCACAACAATACTCACCCAAATCAGGAACCAAAACTAAACAAGCAAAAAGAAATCCAAAAACTTCTGATCATAGGAGACTCCATGATTCGGAGTTGATACCCATCTCCAGCCAGGGTGATGGTCAGATGTCTCCAGGTACATCAGCATGGAGACACTGACCGCATTGCTAAAATTGTTCACAAAGCAGGAGAAAACATTGATGTCCTAGTACACATAGGGACTAATGATCTCGCCAGCCGGGTCAGTTGTGGAGACCAAGGAACACCTGACTAGGCTGGGTGACAAACTATCATCTATTTCGTCCGGCATCTCCTTCTCTGAGATCCTGCCAGTCTGGGAGAAGGGAGCAGATGGAGGAAGGTCAGAGAAGGGAGATAGGGGAGCTAAACACGTGGCTCAAGGACTGGTGCCAGGAAAAGGACACAGATTTGTAGGGAACTGGCAACAGTTCTGGGAGTGAAAGTTCTTTAAATTTGATGGACTGCATCTGACTAAAGAGAGTCAGTGCATTGGGCAGAAGTTTGGCGTCTTTGCAGAATATTTAAAACTAGCAAATGGGAGAGGGTGCAGCACCCTTCGTCAAATGGGAAGAACACCCCTCCCCTCAGCTAGTGGTCAAACAGGAATTCAGTGTGTTTGCCGTTCATTTGCATCACCAGGTAAGAAAAAAAGGTTTGTCTCCCCATACGATGCACAGGGGTAATGCCAAACTTCACCCAACAACTAACACACCAAAATCTGGCCAATGGAAAATCATGTACACAAATGCTCACAGCCTGGAAATAAGATCCCAGACCTGCAGGCAATTATGTCAGAGGCTAAACTGGACATAGTAGCAATTGAGTGAGGCGTGGTTTACCAGTAACCGCACAGGAGACTTCAGTACCTGGCTATGTATTGTTCAGAAGAGACCGAGGTGCAAAGGGGGAAGTGGCCCTGTATGTTAATGAAAATATCAAAGCTACAGAAATTCAGAATACACATAAGGAGCCAGAAGAACTGTGGGTCACCTGGAAACAGGAAATGGGACAGCCATAAGAACTGGGGTTGTCTACAGGCCCCCAGACCAGAGGGAGGACATAGACACATTACTGTTAGAAGATATACAAACACATGACAGCTAAAGGAGGTTCTGATAATGGGAGACTTCAACATGCCAGATACAGATTGGTCAATACCAGCGGAACATCTGCCAGAACTAGACTCATAGTGGATTCCCTGCAGGGGAGGGCCTCAAACAACTGGTACAGCAACCCACAAGAGACAGGGCTATCCTAGATCTAGTACTGACTAACAAAGAAGGATCACAGATCTCCAGGTAGAAGGTCACCTGGGGCCAGTGACCATCACATGGTATGGTTCAATTTGGCTACTACATCTAAATCATCCCATTCCAAAGCAAAAATATGGGACTTCAGAGGAGCTGACTTTGATAAGATGGGCCAACAGAGTTAAGCTAGCCCTGGCAAAAGAAACACAGGTGAGGAGGTACAGGCAAAGTGGGCAAGCATTAAGGATACAATACTTGAAGCAACATCCACTGTGTTGAGACAGAAAGGAAGTGCAAAGAAGAAGGAAACCACTTTGGTTCTCAAATACAGTAGCAGAAAAGGTCAGAGCCAAAAGGCTGGCCTTCAGAAAATATAAGGGAACATAAGCGGGATGAAGATAGGGAGGCATACCAAACTGCCCTAAGGAAGCAGGTAAGGCAGTAAGGCAGGCAAAGTCCCAAACTGAGGAAACACTAGCACGAACAGTAAAGAAGGTGACAAGACTTTCTATAGATACATTAGTGAAAGGAGAAAGTCCAGAGGGGGTATTGCTAAGCTTAATGGAAAAGGAGCATGTGAGGAGGAGGACCCTGTAAAGGCATCTATCCTAAATAGATACTTTTGCTCAGTATTTACTGAAGAGAAGGTAGGGCAGGGCCCACAGCTCAGCATCATGGACACAGGGGGAGGGAGGTGGCACCTCCCTTCACAAAGAAGGGTCCTACAAGAGCTTACCTAAGCTCAGGGTGGATAAGGCAATGGGACCTGATGGCATACATCCCAGAGGTACTTAAGGAGCTAAAGGAGGAACTATGAGCCATTAGCAGAATTGTTTAGTGAGTCTCTGAGCACAGGAGAGGTCCCAGAAGACTGGAGAAGGGCTCATGTGATCCCACCCACAAGAGTGGTAGCAGGGAGGAGGGGGAACTACAGACCGGTCAGTCTTACCTCAGTAGTGGGCAAGATTATGGAGGCACTCTTAAGGAAAGGATAGTGCAACACCTGGAATCCATAGGGGCACAGGATCCAAGACAGCATGGGTTTACAAAAGGAGGTCCTGTCAAACTAATCTCATAGATTTTCTTTGAACAGTAGCGAGAGACCAAGGGAGCAGTTGATGTCGCTTACCTTGACTTCAGCAAAGCTTTTGACACTGTTCCACATAGAAGATTGATAAATAAGCTAGGTAGGCTCGGGTGGTCAGAAGTTGGTCAACTGGGTGGCAAACTGGTTGACTGGCAGAAAACAGAGAGTGGTGGTAAATGGTATACAGTCAGAAGAGATGCAAGTCACAAGTGGGGTACCTCAGGGATCAGTCCTGGGGCCAGTCCTATTCAACATCTTCATTAGTGACCTCATGATGGACTAGAGGGGTAAGGCTTGTCTGTTTGCAGATGACACCAAGATCTGCAACAGAGTAGATGATCCAGATGGATGGAGCAGAATGAGAAGAGATCTGGATAAACCAGCAGAATGGTCAGAAGAGTGGCAACTGGGATTTAATGCAAAGAAGTGCAAAATCATGCACATAGGGAAGAGAAACCCTGAAGCCACTTATAGGCTGGGAGGAGTTGCTAGCAGTCACAAAGGAAGAAAGACTTGGGCATCATCATCACACTGATGACCTAAAATCATCCAAGCAGACCTCTAAAGCAGTAGGTAAGGCTAGGGGTGTTAGGGTGTATTAGTAGGGGTATCACAAGTCGAAGAGGGAGGTATTAATCCTCTGTGTACAAGAGCATTGGTTAGGCCCCATCTGGAGCTCATGCAGTATTGGAGGCCACACCTTCACAAGGACATTAACCAAATGAGGCAGTCCAGAGAAGGGCAACCAAAATGGTGCAGGGACTGCATCAGAAGACATATGAGGACAGATTAATGGAGCTCAATATGTATACCCTTGAGCAAAGGAGGGAGAGAGGTGATATGATCGAGACATTTAAACACCTTAAGGGCATAAACAAGGTGAAAGAGTCTAACATGTTTAAATATAAGAAAAATAGCAGGACAAGAGGACACAGCATGAGATTAGAGGGAGGCCGATTAAGGGGGAATGTGAGGAAATTCTTTTCACAGAAAGGGTGGTAGATGCATGGAATGGCTTACCACAAGAAGTGGTGGCTATGAATACAGTGCAGGGCTTCAAACAGGCATGGGATAGGCATAAGGGAGCAATACAAATGACTATGAATAGATAGGTCACTGACAGAGCAAAGGCCGATGGCACATTTATAAGGTAGAAAAAGAAATGGGCAGACTGGATGGGCCTTGCGGTCCTTATCTGCCGTCAACTTCTATGTTTCTATACCCCTTTGCTCTGTGCCACGGTGCTGGCTACTGCAGTTTTCTATGTACATCCAAAGTATGGAGCAGTGCCTCTCCCTGGTTGGCATGCTCAGGATAACAAAGAAAGGCGTATCATTTGATTCAGTGTAAATTCTGATACCACCTTCAGCAGAAACTGAGGGTTCGTACACAAAGAGACTATCTGTGAAAAATCAAATAAGGAGGCTCCCAAATTAGAGCCTGAAGCTTGAAAATCCTTCAAGCAAAAGTCATCACAACTAAAAACAACTTTTTCCATGACAGGAAATGTAAGACACAACTCCCAGTAGACTCAAAAGGAGCCAATGTCCATTTCTCAAGTACAAAATTCAAGTCCCAAGGCGGGACTGGATTATGGATAGGATTTCTCATGAAGACTACCTCTCAGAAACGTACAGGACACCTGTAATTGGGCAACTGTACGACCATCAATAGGTTCGTGAAAAGCTGATACAGTGGCCAAATGCACCTTAAGCAAGGAATACTGTAGGCCAGAGTCAGATAGGGAAAGTAAGTGTTCCAACACAACATTCACAGGCCATGGAAAAGGGTACAATTTCTGTGAAGCAGCCTATAAAGTGAAACACTACCAATTCAGGGAATAACTATGTCTGGTAAACAGCTTCATTATGGGATACCCCGAAACGTGCAATGGCTACGTCTTCAGCAGCAATGAAAGCAAATGGAGGGACGTCAAGCCCAGATGGATCAGGGACCCCTTGTCCTGTGACACACTGACACAGAGGTAGAGGGAGGGACAGGAGGCTCCACTGCCAGATGTTGAAGGAGTGGAAACTATATCTGGCAAGGCCAAAACAGAACAATGAGGATAAGGGTCACTCTCTCCATCCGTATTTTGAGCAGAACACTCTGTATTAGAGGAAAGGGGGAAATGTGCACAGGAATGTCCCTTTCCAAGAGAGAGACAATGCCTCTTGCCAAAAAACTCCAGGCTCCGGAGTGAGCAAGCAAAAACGTATGTATGCTGATGACAGTCATCTTCACCTCTGGTCCTTCCACTGCCTCTGTGGAACTCCTACTCCAACAGGATTTCAGTAGTGTACAGCACTGGTTCCACGCCAATCAGCTTAAAGTCAGCACTAAAAAGACAGTGACAATGACCTTGGGAACCAGCCCCAAAACTGGCCAGGCTGTCTAGACTTCCAGCCTTCTCTACGCTGGATGGCTCCCCTCTTGATGCGGTCCCATCATTTAAGTAGCTCGGTGTGTGCTCGGACTGCAAGCTTGATTGCTCCACCCATATTGATGCCATACATGCGAAACTTCACCCAAGCTTGGGGCACTGTATCGTAATAAAGATTGTCTGTCCTTGCCAGTCAGACATGAGCTAATTACCAAAATGGTGCTCCTAACCTTTGACTATGCCAACGTGGTATATAGGACTGCCCCTTCCACTTCCTTTGCCAGCATGGATACCCTCTGAAGTGCCTTTCGTCGCTTTGCGACCAACTCCCCTTCACGTATACACCACTGCTTCCTCTACTCCTCCCTTTCCATTCTCCAACTACACTTGCGTCGCCAGCTCCATAACACTCTCTTTATTTCCAAGAACTGGTTTGGCTCCCTGCCATCCTATCTAACCTCTTTCCCATCTCTTCAGCTCCATGTTCCCTCCACTCAACAGACCAGCGTACCTTCCCCACTCTTCACCCTCATTCCTCTGCTGGATAATCTGCCTTCTCCTACCGCTTGCCACTTTTCTGGAACCAGTACCTTCATACCAATCATCACTCCACCTCTTTATGAATGCTCAGACATCAGCTAAAACTTCCCTTTCAAATGAACTGCACCTGTTTTGTCTGACATGTTCCATGTGATGACATTCTCATGTCATACTTTCTCTGGATTTTATTCAATCCTACTGTTTAATTAACACTTTATTTCTGCTGCCTGCTTTCACCATTACTGTTCTTTTCCCAAACTGATTTTAATTTCTCATCATTTTATTTATTGTTCTGTTGTACTGTCTACCTATGTTTACCCTCCCCCGGGGTCACACTTGGAAATGAGCCTAGGCTCCGTGTGCCTTTCCCAGTTACCAATTTTCAAATAAATAAAAACAGAGCAGTTGTGTGTTGTGTGTGGATGCAAAAAAATTTGTGAATAGGTCATTAACCACAGAAGTCAGTGGCTCACATTTGTTCGTGAACCATTGACTCAGACCTGCTGAGCCTGTCTGCCAAGACGTTTTGGAGACCTAGGTGATAAACGACTTATGGCTAAAGGCTGTGAGACAGTACCCAGTGCCATACTGTCATTGCTTCTGTATATAAGGAATAGAAGTAAGTGCCTCCTTGTTGGTTGATGTAGTGTATCACACTGAGGTTGTCTGTTTGGATCACCAGAGGACTGGGGCAGAGATAACGCTGAAAGGCCTGGAAGCGGTACAGAACAACAGCCGACATTTATATGTTGCTCAGCCTCCATCTAGGTCCATGACCCCTGTGTCTGGTAAGGACTGAGATGAGCACCCCCAGCCGGAGTCCGAGGCATCCATGATGAGGATCTGTACAGGAGCTGGTACAAGGAATGGAACGCCCTTCAATAGGATTTAGTGATCTATCCACCATAACAATGTTCTGCGAGCCGGCCTGGTGGCGCTGAGGGTTGAGGTGCACACCTCGGTCACGCCGGCTACCCGGGTTCGGGAATGGACTTGGGATGCTAGGGTTCAGCAGGGGAGGGAGAGGATTGAGCATCCAGAGGACCACTCTCCTCTCCTGGGGTGGGTAGCGGGACTTGCCTCGCTCCTTAGTGGCACCCAGTGGAGACCGGGGCTGATGCAGGAGTGGCGCGCTACAGGGGCGGAGTGGCGGCAGACATCAGCACAATTGGTATGCAGATGCCATTGCACGTCCATGCTCCGGAGGGAAACCTAAGGAGGAAAACCCTAGCTACTGGAGAGGCGATGATGGGGCTCGAGTACTCAAGCCCCTATGCCCAATGCTGGCCCTGGTCCGACTTGACTCTCCCTGGTCCCTGCTCCTCCCATAGTCAAGGCGGGAGGTGGGGGCCTAGCACTCGGTTCCTCAGTCGGATTTATGTGATAATGGTGAAAGTCTACAGGCGATTGGTGTTTTCACGAAGCAAGAGTGCCAAAAATCAGTTTCGGCACTCTGACTCCCGATTGCACAAAAACGGCCGAGGACTTGTATTTTAAACATTTTATGAGGGGCTTTTGCCCCGCACTTACTAAGGATTCTCAACTCCAGGAGGTGCATGTCGGGGTAAAATAAAAAAAATAATAATTTGAGCGGGTGCATCAAAACACACCAGCCCCAGACCCAAACCAGCACCCTGCCCACCGAAGCTGCCAACCCACCCACCACGCCATGGTGTCATCTACAACCCACTGCGGCACCACCCTCACAATCCCTCCACCCCTCGCTCTGTGTACTCACCCCCACATTCGTATGTACAGCGACATCCCGTCGCTATATTTGCCAACCCTCCCCAATCTGGTGCCCCACCCGTTGGAAACCCTGATGACATGCACCGGGATTAAGTCACCGTTATTGCAGGTGCTCAACTGCCAAAGCCCATGTCACAGGCTACCCCTCAGTCGAGGCAGGGTTCAGGCGGGTGGCAGAGGTGAGAGCGAGTGGGTCCCTGACCAAGAGATGCCCCGGTATCCAGTGACTGGTAGGAAAAATAGATATGGCACTATGCCGCCAGGCACTAGGATCCCATGGAAAAATTTCTAGCTAGCAGTGCAAGGTGGGGGACCGCCCCCCCAATGTTGGCCCTGCCCCGACATCCTGCGTGGTATAAAAGGGGCGGTCCCCCAGCACCACCTCAGTTCATCCTGCCGGAGACCCGGCTGAGATACAGGATGGGGAATCGAGGAGGACCTCCCATCCCACAGAGAGAAGTACAGTTACATAACCCCAGGGGCAGGTGGGAGAGAAAACCACCTGCTTCAAGAGCTCCTCTTGAAGATCTACTGTTCTGGTAAGTTCTTACATAACTGTACTATCTTACTTCAAGATGGAGCTCTTGCAGCAGATAACACCTATACGACTGAGTCCCAAGCAGTACAAGGAGAGACCCAGATCAGAAGGGCGGCGGAGTAGCAGAAAAACAGTGTCCTTGGCACTCATTAGAAATGTAATCCCTTGAGGACCATAAGACCAAAACCTGCCTCTCCTTCTGGAAGCAATGTCAAAACTGTAGTGCCTAAAGAAAGTGTGGACCGAACTCCAAGTAGCAGCTGCACAAAGAACTGCTGCAGACACATTTTTGAGGGACGCAAAGGAGGTTGCGACCCCTCTTGTGGAATGACCCTTGACCGGTCCCAGCAAGGGTTTGTTGTACTTTTGGTAACAAAACGTAATGCAGTTGACCAACCATTTGGCCAATGTCTGCTTGGTCACTGGAGTCCCTAACATTCTTTGGGCAAAGGAGACAAACAACTGGTCTGTCTTTTTTTGACAAACGAGTCTGTTTTACATAGTAATGGAAGATTCTGTGTAAATCCAGAGTATGTAACAAGGCCTCCCCTCTGTTTGAGTACGATGGGTAGTTGGATTTCCTGATTTAAAGTGAATTCGGACACCACCTTTGGAAGGAACTTAGGATTTGTACACAGGGCAACTCTGTTCCTGTGAAAAATAAGGTATGGCTCTTTACACATCAGAGCCTGCAGCTCGGAAATTCTTTGAGCAAAAGTAATGGCAACTAAAAATAACACTTTCCATGACAGGAAGCGTAGCTCGCAGCTTGTTCAAAGGGAGGCAACGTAAGCTTCTCTAACATAAAACAAAGGTCCCATGGAGGGACGGGATCCCTCCTGGGAGGCTTGATGTGCAAGATACCCATTAGGAAGGTCTTGCATGAGTCCACTTGTGCCAGAGCTTTCCCATCCATCAGCACATGGTAAGCGGACAGCGCAGAAAGGTGTACTTTTTTTTTTCTTTATTTCACTCCTGTCATGGCCCCCGTGGACCCTCTCTTGGGCATCCTGTCTGTGTCCTGCCCGCTGGAGGCTCCTTGCATTCTGCCTCCTCTCTCCCCCTGCAGCTAGCACCCCCGGTTTAACCCATCTGGGGCGGGTCACCCCTCCTCTTGGGAGCTCTTTTAAGGCAGCCTCCAGCTGCAGATGGGGGTCAGTAGGGGGAACTGAGAGGTCAATGGAGGGTAACCCAGCAGAGGGCATGGGGGACAGGTTCCATCGCCTGCTCCACGACGCGGTGTTTTCCTTGTTCTGGTGGAACCCCCCCCCTTGCGTGGGCACCCCTGATGCAATGATGCATGGCAACCCTGCCTGCGTCAGCCACAAGGTACTGTGTGCAGCCCAGCACACTGCAGCACTCCTGATCTCCACCTGGAGCCGCTGGTGCACCAGGCTGTCCCTCGTCCCCCGGAGGAGAGCAGCCCTGTGGGTGCTCAATCCTCTACCCACCCCTGCCAACCCCCAGCACCCAAGTTCGCTCCCGAACACGGATCGCCGGCGTGGCGTGAGGTGTAGCGTCCAGCGCCTCAACCCTCAGTACCACCGGGCCGGCTGAGAAAGGTGTACCTTAATGGATGAGTAGCTGAGTCCCCTGTCTAACAGGGAAAGAAGGTATTCCAGCACAGAGTCCACCAGACATTGGAAAGGGTCCAAAGAATGGGAGGATGCCCATAAGCAGAGACGTTTCCATTTCATGGCATAAGTTGCTCTGGTTGAGGGTTTTCTCACTGCCACGAGAACCTCTGCCACTCCGGAGGATACTCCGAATCTGTCCCTGATTAGGTCTGCAGAAGCCATGCATGCAGATGCAGAGACTTAAGATTTGGATGTACCAGGGTTCCCTGCTTCTGGGAGAGCAGGCGACTGGACAGGGGTAATGGGACTGGCGGTTCCAATGCCAATTGCTAGAGCAACAGAAACCAGATCTGACAAGGCCAAAAATGTGCTATGAGAATCATGCGTGCACTTTCTGCCTGTATCTTAAGTAGTACTCTATGGAGGAGCAGAAAGGGAGGGAAGGCATACAGGAACCTCGCTGTCCAAGAAAGGGACAATGCGTTACACCAGAAAACACCAGGCCCTGGATCTAGTGAGCAGAAATTGGGCAGTTTGGCATTGAGTGGGAATGCAAAGAGGTCCAGTTCTGGCCAACCCCACTGTCTGAAGAGGTCGTCTATGACTTCTTGCAGCAGCTCCCATTCGTGACTCTGTGATCGAGAACGGCTTTGACTGTCTATGAGGTTGTGAATCCCTGGAATGTGAACAGTGTGACACTTGGACAGTAGTTCTGATCACTGTATCATTTTTTGTAATATAAAACTGTATGATGGACTGTCTGCCTGTCCTGAGAAATGCTGAAACAGCATGTGAGATCACACACACACAGGTTTTAGATACAAGGTGTTACATGGAAGGCCAGAAGCTAATGACAAACTTTTTTAAGTTAATTATAGCTGTAGTTGCTAAGAGGGAAAATCATAAACTTTTATAACGCTTAGAGGAAGAAAAACAGGTTTAGTACACTGGTGCGAAATCATAAATGCTTTGGTGCCTGTGTGAGAGGGGATACTACTCATAGATCAAAGAAATGTCATTTGAAAAGAGAAAATGAGTTGTGCTGAGGATTACAGAATTTAATACTTTGAAAAGACATCCTGTTTTTGTATGGATATATTTTTTTATATACTCTGACAGAGGAGCAGGTAGGTGACCTCACACAAAGGAGTTGGCAAATACAGTTTTCTTTAAGAAACATTCTGTTTCACTTCAGAGAGACACTTCTATCTAGACTCTGACAGAGAAACATCTATTAGCACTTTAAGCAGGTATTTAGAGAGAGAGAGAGAGACAAATCTAAGTACTGTAGTAGGAACTGCACTGTTTAAACCTCGTTCTTTTAAAAGATTTGTACAGTTCTTGTGATGTTGGTTCTGTATTTTATGTTTTACATATTTCGTTTCTATTTTAGAAAAACTCTATTTTCAGAGCATACTGGGTCTGTCTTTGAGTTCTTTCCTTTTACAAGTGGAGTATATATGGTAAAATCAGACACTGTACATAAGCTTGAATGGTGATACCAAACTGGAAAAAGGTAAGCATTTTTAATCTGAGGTCTTTTATTAAGTTTTTATACAGTTTTATACAGTTTTTAAGGGTTCATTTCTGTACACCTGGTTAGGTGCCCGTAGGCAAAGATATCTGGCCCACCAAAGACAGAAATATCTGATTCTGTGCACTGGGTATGCTAGCAAGAGGTTCACAGTTTGAATCCCTCCAAGACTTGAGACCAAAGGTTGACTGAACCCACAAAACAGACAAGAGGGTTACCCTGTTTCTGTAAACTATTCACAAGACTGCACTCGGAGTTTGGCACTTTGGGAGTAGAGGACTGACCTGCTGAGTGGGTTTGTGACAGATTGGTTGGCAGCGGTGGCATAAATTTGGTATCACAAGCTTTTATTGTTCAACGTGTCAGCTTGAGACCGTAAGCTCACTTGCAAAAAAAGAAAAAGGCAGTGATTTATTTTTAAAAGAAAACAGAACGATATCACTTGGTGTACAGTCAAGTTCCTACCAATTTTAATTTTTCTAAAGTGCAAGTCAGAGTAGCACTAGTGAGTGAAGAAGATGGCTTCCGACTACAGCAGGCACACTGTAGACTCCTTAAAGCAGTTGTGCAGGGACAGAGGAGTCACGTTTGTGGTAAAAGCCAGCAGGCAGAACCTCATAGATGCCCTGATGGTAGCAGATACCCAGAGCAGTGAGTTACAGACCATGACTGAAAAGGACCAAACCTCGAGTGTGGCAGGGCTAGCAGCCAGTGCAGTGTCCAGATCCAGTGAGGATGACAGCAGGGCCACTGTCAGTGAAGGGTTACAGCAGCAGGGGATGGTCACCAGTATTCTGGATCCAGAGGTACTCAGACTGCAAACTGAGTTGCGCAGGATGGAGCTGGAGTTCCAGGAGAAGAGAGAACGAGAGAGCCGTGAAGCAGAGCGAGAACGCCGAGAGGTAGAGTGAGAACAGAGAGACGCAGACCATGAGAAGCGTGAGCACCAGCGATCTGCAGAGGGGAAGAGGGAACGAGAATGCCGAGATGCAGACCGTGAGGAGCAGGAGCGCCAGAGGCAACATGAACTGGAGAAGATACGACTCCGACCAGCAGCGCCAGAGCAGGTAAGTGGCTTGGGTTTAACTGGGACTACAGGATTGGGTTATAAACTGAATTCAAAATTAATAGCTGAATTTAAAGCAGGGGAGGATATGGATGCCTTTTTAAATTCCTTTGAAAAAGTTTGTATTCAGGCTAAAATTCCTGGAGCTTCCAGCTATCCCTGCTACTTACCGGGAAAGCTCAGGATGCATTGGGTCAAATGGACAATGAGGACAGTGATGATTACAGCAAACTTACAGCTGCACTGTTAAAAAATTTTGAATTAACTGCTGAATCATACAGAGCTAAATTCTGTAAGCTCAGGAGAAGCCCTGATATGAGCTACGAGGAGCTAGCCATGAAACGACGTCAGTTTTTAAAATGTTGGTGGGAAGGAACTGAGGCAAACTCTGTTGATAAAACTGAAAATGTGATTTTATTAGAACAGTTTTATTGGGCATGCCCAGCCGAGCTAAAAACTTGACTAGAGGACCGAGATCCCAAAACAGTGCAAGAGGCTGCTGAACTCTCAGATCACTATGCCAAGAGCAGACCTGCTCTGAGAGCAAATGGGGCGGGTGTGGCAGTGCAGAAAGGGAAAAGCGCGCCTTCAGGGCAGCTAAAACCCTCACTGCCTCCACCAAAACCAGTTAGCCCCAGATTTCAGAGAAAAGATTTCTCTGAGAGAAGAAATGAATGTTGGTTGTGTAAAGAAACTGGGCATATTGCCAGACGGTGTCCCAAAAAGGCGAGCAATACACAACAGGGTGCTAGAAAGGAAGTAGGTTGTTTGTGTGTCCCTGGAAGCATGCCAGTGAACATGAGGGAACACATGCACCCAGTCATGGTGAATGGTGTACAGACGCAAGGGTTAAGGGACACAGGGGCATTCCTGACCTTGGTAAAGGGGGATCTGGTAGAGCCTGGTCAGCTTATACCCAATAAATACGTCACTGTACAGGACTTCAATGGTGAGGCGAAAACATTGCCCCTCGCCAGTGTTCTCCTAGACTGGGGTGAAACAGGGGGAACTGTGCAACAGGTGGCTGTAGCCAAAACCTTAGCAGTGGATGTGATCCTGGGCAACAATCTAAAACTGGGGATGGTATGTGCAGTTACCTATAGCCAAGCGGCAAGGGAAAACTGTAGTTCCCGGAACCCCACAGAAGCCATTATGGAAACCACTGAGAGGTTGGTTCCCCAGCCTGTGTCTCCAGATGGGGAGACTAATGAAAAGGGGGTAGAAATTTCCCCAGTAGCAAGTAACCACACAGCTACAGTGGGTTACTCTGAAGAGGGAGGGTGACCCATTGTCAGAGTGTTGGGATTGACAGTGATCCTGAATGCGCAGACGCTAGTGCTAAGGATCCTAGTTTAGCAACTGAAGGGGACCTGTCCCATGCCTTGGGAATGTGTGAGGGGTTTGCAGCTGCTCAGAAAAGTGACCCTAATTTAGAGAAGCTGAGGGCTTGGGCAGACTCGGACGGTGCACAGGGAGGTGACAGCAAACATAAGGTTTATTGGGAAAATGGATTTAAGTATACTCAGGCAGTACAGACAGAGGGAGGGGGTGCTAGGCCAGCATCTTGTCATTCCCCAGGGATATCGTGAGCAGTTGCTCAAGATTGCACATGATATTCCCTTGTCTGGTCATCTGGGAATAGCACGCACAATGCAGCGGTTGGCCCAGAATTTCTACTGGCCTAACTTCACCCAAAAGGTGAAGGAGTATTGCAGGTCTTGTCACTGATGCCAAGAAATAGGGAAGGCAGGCAAGAAAACGCAAGACGCCCTGATTCCATTGCCCATAGTGGAGGAGCCATTCCAGAGGGTAGGAATGGATATTGTGGGGCCTTTAAATACCCCCAGCTCCTCAGGGAAGAGATTCATCCTGACTGTGATGGATTATGCCACCCAGTACCCAGAGGCAGTCGCCCTGTCTTCACTGAGGACAGACAGAGTGGCAGATGCCTCACTTGGGATTTTCTCCCGTGTTGGGTTTCCGAAGGAGGTAATCACCGATTAAGGGGGTTCCTTCATGTCAGACCTGATGAAATGTTTATGGGAGGAGTGTGTTGTGGTGCAGAGATGCACAACACTGTATCACCCACAAGCCAATGGACTTGTGGAAAGATTCAATGGTACCCTAAAGTCAATACTCCGGGCGTTTGCTGAACAGCATGGGAGGGACTCGGAGAATTACGTTCCCCACCTGTTGTTTGCATACAGGAAGGTGCCCCAAGAGTTGACAGGATTTTCTCCCTTCAAACTCTTATATGGACACAGGGTATGTGGGCCCCTAGACTTGATCCGGGAGGACTGGGAAGGCAAGCACGGCACCCAGGGAACTCCCATTGTGGATTACGTCCTTAGGTTTAGGGATAGCTCATCCCATGCAGGGAATAGAGCCCCCAAATTCAGTCTAGGTGGGGAGTAATTGTGACACTTGGACAGCTGGTTCTGATCACTGTATCATTTTTTGTAAAATAAAAATGTGTGATGGACTGCCCGTCCTGAGAAATGCTGAAACAGCATGAGAGATCACACACACACATAAGGAGCTTATGGGGACAGCCCAGAGCAACCTGGCAGCTGCCCAACAGAAACAAAAAGTGTGGTGCGACCGCAGAGCCAGAGCTCGCTCATACATGGTGGGTCAGGAAGTCATGGTCCTTATTCCAGTCCGGAAAGACAAGCTGCAGGCTGAGTGGGCAGGACCGTACAAAGTGGTTAGGAAGGTAAATGACGTGAACTACATTGTGGAGTTACCTGACAGAAGACAGACAGAAAGGATGTACTATGTCAACATAATGAAGCCATATGCAAATAGGGCTGACATGGTGTTAGCAGTGTGTAGTCATGGGAAGGGGACGGACAAAGGAGATCCCTTTCTGGACTTGCTGGAAGAAAGTAAATGGGAGTCCTCTGTGGAGGCAGCAAACTTGTCTCCCCAGCTGGCCCTGGACCAGATCCAGAAAGAAAGAGAGGTTTTAGCAGACTTTGCCTCATTGTTTAGCGCCAAGCCTGGACCAACCCCATTAGCGACGCACGATGTGGAGACAGGGACACAGACGCCCATACGGCGGACAGCATATCGGGTGTCAGAGGCTGTCCAAAAGGACATTAGGAGGGAAGTGGAGGAGATGCTGGATTTAGGGGTAATCCAGAGATCCCACAGCCCTGGCCTCACCCGTAGTCCTTGTGCCTAAGCCAGATGGCTCTACTCATTTCTGTGTGGACTATCATGGACTGAATGCAGTCACAAAGTCAGACGCCCACCCAATGCCCCAGACGGACGAACTCCTGGACAAGTTGAGGGGGGCGACCTACCTTATGACCATTGACCTGACAAAGGGATATTGGCAGGTAGAGTTGACAGAGAGAGCTAGGGAGAGGTCGGCCTTCATCACTCCGATAGGCTTATTTGAGTTTAAAGTAATGCCTTTCGGAATGAAGAATGCCCCAGCCACTTTCCAAAGGTTGGTGAACCAGGTGTTAAATGGTGCTGAGGAGTATGCCATGGCATACCTGGATGACACTGCCATCTTTAGTACCAGCTGGGAAGAACATCCCGGAAGTGCTGGGCAGGATACAGAGGGCCAGGCTCACTGTCAAAGCCGAGAAGTGCAAGGTGGCCATGGGAGAAGTGGCATACCTCGAGCATGTGGTAGGCCGGGGACAGCTCCATCCTAACCAAATAAAGATAGAGGTAAACCAGGCGTGGCCCAGACCAGAAACACAGAAGCAAGTCAGGAGTTTTCTAGTGACAGCAGGGTACTACAGAAGATTTGTACCCAAGTACAGTGCCCTGGCTGCTCCCCATCTGACCTGACAAAGAAAAGGATGCCCAAGAAAATTACCCGGGACACAGCCTGTGAGAAAGCCTTTACCAGATTAAAGGAGGCATTGTGCAGTGCTCCTGATCTGACAAGTCCTGATTATAGCAAAACCTTTATAGTTCAGACTGATGCCTCAGACATGGGTATTGGGGCAGTACTGAGTCAGACATCCAGCCAAAGGACAGATCACCCAGTAGTGTACCTGAGTAGGAAGTTACTTCCCAGGGAGCAAGCATACTCCACGGTGGAAAAGGAGTGTCTTGCCATAGTGTGGGCCCTAAAGAAATTAAAGCCATACTTACATGGGCAGCATTTTGTGGTACAGACTGACCACAACCCCCTGGTTTGGCTGACGCAGATGGGAAAGAAAGTACAGTTACGTAAGAACTTACCGTAACAGTAGATCTTCGAGAACAGCTCTTGCAGCAGGTTACACCATTAGGACTGGAAACGGCGGGCGTCAGAACGGAAATTTTCTGGCTAACCGGTTTTCTGGCGGGGACCCGCTTCCGTATCGGTCCGGCCCCCGACGTCAGGCGTAGTACATAAGGAGGCGGTCCGGCCAGAATCCCCAGTTCTCCCGCCGGAGACTTCCAGTCGCTGGATGACATCAGAAGAGGAGACAGAGGACCCGCCATCAGATGGCCAAGACTAAGAACCGACCTTTCCGATCCTAAGGATAGTGTTAGGCTGGAATATACTTCCTCCAAGGGGGAATGGTGGGCGGGAAGGTACCTGCTGCAAGAGCTGTTCTCGAAGATCTACTGTTACGGTAAGTTCTTACGTAACTGTACAATCTTCTTCGAGATACAGCTCTTGCAGCAAGTTACACCATTAGGACTGATTCCCAAGCAACGGCGCCTTTGAAAAGCCATCAGGAGGAGGCAAGACTGAAAATGAGACCCGTCCTGAGCCTAAGACAGAAGTCCCTGAAGAACGGCTAGGCCGAAACCAGCTCTTCGCCTTGAGGCGATATCCAGGTTATAATGCCTGATAAAAGTGTGCACTGAACTCCAGGTGGCTGCGGCACATATAGCCGATATAGACACATTCTTCAGTGTTGCAAAGGAAGTAGCCACTCCTCTTGTGGAATGGCCCTTGACCACTCCTGGTAAGGGTTTCTTACATTTGTCATAACAAAACAAAATACACTAAATGAGCCAGCGTGAAAGGGTCTGTTTCGAAACTGGGGCTCCTTTCATCCTCTCAGCAAAGGAAATGAACAGCTGCTCCGTTTTCCGGTGCTGTTTGGATCTGGTCAAATAATATCTGAGACACCTGTGAATGTCCAGGGTGTGGAGCAGTGCTTCTCCTCGATTGGCGTACTTAGGAAAGTACACTGGTAAATCAATGTCCTGGTTAAGAGTAAGGGCTGAAACCACCTTAGGTAGGAACTTAGGATTCATCCTCAGGGACACCCTATCCTGATGAAAAATTAAATAAGGCTCCTTGCACATGAGAGCATGTAATTCAGAGATTCTTCTCGCCGAAGTAACAACAACCAAAAACAACATTTTCCACGACAGAAAATGTAGCTTGCAATCTGCGGCAGGTTCAAGAGGTGGCAACGTAAGCTGCTCCAGGACAAAGGGTAAATCTCAAGGAGGGGTGGGATCCTTAATGGCGGCCTAAGGTGGAGGACCCCCCTTAAAAAGGCACGGGCAGTATCCAGCTGGGCCACCATGCGGTGGCCTATGGGGGCATGATAAGCAGAGATTGCACAAAGGTGCACTTTGATCGAGGAGTAAGCTAAACCGGATTGAAAGAGGAAAAGCAGGTACTCCAGAACCAGCTTCTCAGGACAGTCTAAGGGCGAGAAACCGCGTGCTTGAGACCATAGGCAAAACCTGCGCCACCTCATAACATATGTTGTGTGTGTCACCGGTTTTCTGGCGGCAGAAAGTACCTCTGCCACCTCTTGCGAGACCCCGTGTCGCAACATGGCTATGTCTCTAGGAGCCAAGCATGCAGGTTCAGTGAATGTAAGTCCGGGTGGACTAGTGAACCCTCCTCCTTAGACACCAGGTGGGATTTGATTGGCAAAGGAAGCGGAGGTTCCTGGGACAACTGATTCAGAAGTGGGAACCAAATTTGCCTGGGCCAAAAAGGCGCTATCAAAATAAGCGTCGCATGCTCCTTGCGAAGGACTCTCTGGATTAACAGGAAAGGAGGGAAGGCATAGAGGAATCTGCCCACCCAGGAGAGGGACAACGCGTCTCACCAGAAAACACCAGTCCCTGGATCTAGTGAGCAAAAATTGGGCAGTTTTGTGTTGGATGGGGAGGCGAATAGATCTAATTCTGGACTGCCCCATCTGTGGAACAGATCCTCTGCCACTTCCTGTAGAAGTTCCCACTCATGGACTCTGGCCTGGGAACGACTCAGGCTGTCTGCGACAGTGTTGTCCACCCCGGGAAAGTGAACTGCAATGAGGTTTGTGCCGTGTCGTATTACCCATTCCCACACCCTCATGGCCTCCCTGCAAAGGGGGTAGGAGTGTGTGCCTCCTTGTTTGTTGAGGTAATACATCACCGCAGTATTGTCTGTTTGTAACAGGAGAGTACTCGGTGGAATCTCCGACTGGAAGGCTTGCAGGGTATAAAGGACCACCCTCATCTCCAATATGTTGAAATGGAGATGAGATTCCTGGGTAGTCCATGTTCCCTGAGACCTCACCCCGTTCAAGTGCACTCCCCACCCCAGCCCTGAGGTGTCTGTGGAGAGTGTTATCACCGGGGACGGCGCTGTGAAGGGAACCCCCACTGAGAGGGTTCCCGGATCTAGCCACCATTGCCAGTCCTGAACCACGGCCTTCGTGATTCTGACTGGCTGCTGCAGATGGTCTTGCCTTTGGTCCCACTGCACCCTTAACATCCACTGGGTTACCCACATGTGGAGTCTTGCCATCGGGACTGTTGGAATGGCCGCAGCCATGTGTCCGAGCAGGCGAAGGACCAATCTGGCCGGGACGGTCTTCTTCGCTGACAGGTCCCATATGAGGGATCGTATGCGTTCCACTCTGTCTTCAGGAAGAAAGGCTTTCCCCTTGACGGTGTCCAGAACTGCCCCTATGAACTGCAGTTTCTGGGACGGTACCAGGAGAGACTTCTCGTAGTTGATTAAGATGTCCAGAGACTGAAAGAGAGTCTGGGTATGCTGAATGGCCAACAGCAATGCCTCCTTGGAGGAGGCCATGAGAAGCCAGTCGTCCAGGTACGGGAACACATAGTGGCCCTGTCTCCTCAGAGACGCTGCCACAACTGCCATGCACTTGGTGAATACCCTGGGTGCTGATGACAGCCCGAAAGGAAGCGCTTGGAACTGATAGTGGTGACCGAGAAACTTGAAGCGCAGGAACCTCCTGTGCACCTGAGCGATAGGGATGTGCAGGTAGGTGTCCTGCATGTCCAAGGACGCCAAGAAAGCATCCTTCTTCAGCATGGGGATTAGTCCCGGGAGGGTCACCATGCGGAAGCGCTTGTAAACGACCGACATATTGAGGTCGCTGAGGTCCAAGATTGGACGGAGGTCCCCTGTTTTCTTTGGAACCAGGAAGAAGTATGAATAATAACCTGCTCCTCTCTGATTCCCTGGAACATGCTCCAAAGCTTCTTTCTATAGAAGTGTGAGCACTTCCTGCCTTATAAGCAGAGCATGCTGCCCCGAGTAACAGGAGAGCAGAGGAGGCCTTGTGGGGGGGCTTGTCTAGGAATTCTATATAGTGGCCTTTTTCGACCAACTGTAGCACCCGTCGGTGGTGATCGACCGCCATCCTGACAGGTGGTCTGCGATGCAACCCCCGACCTTTGTTTCCCGTTGATCCTGAGGAGGGGCGGAGGCTGGGAAGGAGTCATGCTGTGGCAGCAGAGGGTCCTGCAGGTTGGGCCGACTTGGTAGCACGTTGGCCTCTACCTGAGGATGTCTTGGCCTGGGCTTTCCGGGAGAAGGAACCTCTCTGTTGCTGGCCTGGAACGAGGTTGTTGCCTCTGAGTCCGGCTGCGAAAATGACTCTGGTTCCTATGAAAGGAACTGAGTCTAGATCTGTACATGGCCTGGACAGATCTAACAGCCTTCCCAGCTTCCCGTAATTTGGTGATGACCTTTTCTGAGGCTTCACCAAACAAGACTTCGCCATGAAAGGGAGCGTCCATAATGTTTTTCTGGATGTCTGGGGTAAACCTGGAGACACAGAGCCATGAGTGTCTCCAGAGACATACGCCTGAGGCTGCCGCTCTGGCCGAAGAGTCCGCAGAGTCGTACGTGGCTCGGAGCACCTGGGTCCCCACGTCTGAACCCGTGCGGAGGAGCTGAAGGAGTTCCTCCTTTTGGCCACCGTCTGGCAATTTCTCCGCCAGTTCCTGTCCCTGTTCCCACAGTGTGTTCTGGAACTGAACCATGTGGGTCAGGTAATTCAGTGATCTAATGGTGCAAGTCGCGGCTGCGTAAGTGCGCCTGCCCAGCACATCCAACTGCTTGGACTCTGGGTCCGGTGGCTGCGTGCTCAGATGCTGCAGTTTCTGAGACCAGTCATGAGAGGCTGTAATGACCAGGGAGTCAGCCAGAGGATGATTAGCCAGGTACTGGTCCTCCCTTGGGGCCTTGTACAGGCGGTTAGCCTTCTTCGGCATTGCCGGGGTCGAATGTGGACGCTTCCATGCTGCCTTGGTGACGTCCACGAAAGTGTCCATCAAGGGTGGCACTACCACAGGCTTGGGATCTTTTTGCTGAAGGTAACGGGCAAGGCGTAGTCTTTCGTGGGGTCGAGTTCCTCCGCATCCCATCCCAAGTTCTCTTGGATGTGTCTCATTATCTTGGAGAAGGAGGGGTCATCCGGAGGAGACCTAAGGAGATTGCGTGGGTCCGGAGAGGGGATGCTGATTGAAGAAGGAGACCTGGAGCATTCAGAGATGTCAGATCTGGAATCCTCCGTTGACGGTGAATACCGATGTCTTCTGGGTCTCTTGGGGCTGGGTGACCCTGAAGAGGATCTTGATGGAGGCCTTCTCTTTTCTGTAGATCTGCCCCTAGGAGGTGCTGCTGGCTCCTGGGGGGAAGGTGCTCGGCCTGCTGACCCTTTTGGTGAAAGAGGGGGCGCAGGCGTCGGTGGTGCCGCGGGTGCGGGAGGAGGGTGCATGGTGACCACATCCTTTTTGATGGTGTCCCTCCAGAAAGTGAAGAGCTCCTTCACTTCTGCCAAGTTTAAACCTGATGACGGACTGGGTGCTGGTGGCCTGTCGTCGGGGCCGGGCGCTGGCTCCCCGGGGGTCTCAGGTTCTGGAGAGGGCTCCCGTGGGATTTCGACGGGTCCAGAATCGCCCGCCTGGTCTTCGGGCTGAGTAGACTCCTCCTCCTCTGACAACGCCTCCCGACCAACGTCAGTAGGTGGCGGTGTGGTCCTCCTGGCTGCGGCATCTGACGTTGGGCCCCCCAGCCGGCGTCCTGGGGGTGAATGCCTGACCGGCGATGGGTGACGAACTGCCGCCGGTTCCCGGGAGTGTTTATGTACCTTGGCTGACGTCGGGTCCGACTTCCGCTTAAGGGAGGTCAGCTCCTTGGTCTTGCATTGGGGAGGCGGCGGGCAGGGAGACTGACCGGACGTCTGAGGCCAAGTGCCGGGAAGATGACTTGTGATACTCCCCTGACCTGGACGAGGCCTGAGCCGGCTGCAGAGTAGAAGAACCACTGGCCGATTTGACCATGACTGGGGGAGGCTGAGAGTGGGCTCTAGACAGGGAGCAGTCCGACCTGGAACCGGAGCTGTGGGAATCCGAGGCCCTGAAGGGGGATCTGGGTCTCACCTTCTCCCGGTGCTTCTCGTGGTGCCTGTGTGACTTCCCCGAAGATTCCCCTCTGGAGGAAGGTTCCATGGCCTTAAGCTTTTCTTCAAGAAGGAAAGCCTGGAGAGCCTTCTGTCGGCGGATTCTCGTTCAGCTGTTAAAGCCCTGGCAGAAGGAGCAAGCCTGGGTGTCGTGATCCGGACCCAGGCACCGAACACAGGCTGAATGAGGGTCTTTGAAAGGAATCTGCTTCCCACAGGCACACTTCGAAGAATGGCCCTCCACTGAAGTTGGGGAGGACATCAGATGAAGAAAACGGCTGAAAAATAGACTTCCTCCGAAGTTTGGAAAGTTTGGAATGGATTTCCTGGTCGTCGTGCGCTAGACTAAACCGATAAGGTCGAGACATGCAAAGTCGACGCCGGGAAAGAACTGGGGATTCTGGCGAGACCAGCCCTTATGTACTACGCCTGACGCCAGGGGCGGAACCGACGTCAGAGGCGGTCCCCGCTGAAGACTGCTAGCTAGAAAATTTCCGTGGGGTCCTGACGCCTGCCGGCTTCAGTCCTAATGGTGTAACCTGCTGCAAGAGCTGTATCTCGAAGAAGATCAATGGTAGATTGCTAAGATGGAGTCTTTCTTTCAAGGGTAAGATATGACAATCGTACATAGGGCTGGAGCCAAAAATCAGAACTCAAATGGGCTATTTAGGGTCTATGTGGAGTGAACTGAATTGGAAAGCTCATCCCATGCAGGGGATAGAGCCCCCAAATTCAGTCTAGGTGGGGAGAAATTGTGACACTTGGACAGCTGGTTCTGATCACTGTATCATTTTTTGTAATATAAAAATGTGTGATGGACTGTCTGTCTGTCCTGAGAAATGCTGAAACAGCATGTGAGATCACACACACACACAAATTTTAGATACAAGGTGTTACATGGAAGGCCAGAAGCTAATTACATACTTTTTTAAGTTAATTATAGCTGTAGTTGCTAAGAGGGAAAATCATAGTCTTTTATAACGCTTAGAGGAAGAAAACCAGGTTTAGTACACTGATGCGAAATCATAAATGCTTTGGTGTCTGTGTGAGAGGGGATACTACTCATAGATCAAAGAAATGTCATTTGAAAAGAGAAAATGAGTTGTGCTGAGGATTACAGAATTTAATACTTTGAAAAGACATCCTGTTTTTGTATAGATATATTTTTTATATATTCTGACAGAGGAGGAGGTAGGTGACCTCAGACAAAGGGGTTGGCAAATACAGTTTTCTTTAAGGAATATTCTGTTTCACTTCAGAGAGACACTTCTATCTAGACTCTGACAGAGAAACATCTATCAGCACTTTAAGCAGGTATTTAGAGAGAGACAAATCTAAGTACTGTAGTAGGAATTGCACTGTTTAAACTTTGTTCTTTTAAAAGATTTGTAGGTTCTTGTGATATTGGTTCTGTATTTTACGTTTTACATATTTTGTTTCTATTTTAGAAAAACTCTATTTTTAAAGCCTACTTGGTCTGTCTTTGATTTCTTTCCTTTTACAAGTGGAGTATATATGGTAAAATCAGACGCTGTACATAAGCTTGAATGGTGATACCAAACTGGAAAAAGGTAAGCATTTTTAATCTCAGGTCTTTTATTACAGTTTTTAAGGGTTCATTTCTGTACACCTGGTTAGGTGCCCATAGGCAAAGATATCTGGCCCACCAAAGACAGAAATATCTGATCCTGTGCATTGGGTATGCTAGCAAGAGGTTCACAGTTTGAATCCCTCCAAGACTTGAGACCAAAGGTTGACTGAACCCACAAAACAGACAGGAGGGTTACTCTGTTTCTGTAAACAGTTCACAAGACTGAGCTCAGAGGTTGGCACTTTGGGAGTAGAGGGCTGACCTGCTGAGTGGGTTTGTGACAAACAGCTGTTATTTCCAGGTTGTGATCCACTGCCCAGTGCCAAACTCTCATTGCTTCCCTGCATAGGGGGTAAGAATGCATGCCCCCTTGCTTGTTGAGGTAGAAGACAACTGGACTGTTGTCTGACTGGACTAATAGAGGCACTAGTGTGAGCATGGACTGGAAGGCCTGCAGAGCATACAAGATGGCCCTCATCTCCAACACACTGATGTGGAGATTGCACTCCATCAAAGACCAGGAGCCCCTTGTTCGGTGGGATGCCAGATGTGCACCCCAGCCCATCCCCAAGACGTCCGTAGGCAGAACTTGCTGAGGACTGAGTTTTTGAAAGGGAACTCCGATGTTCAGCTGGGAAGGGGTGAGCCACCACTCCAGAGTATGGTGTACGGCCTTGGAGATCCTGACCAGTTGGTCGAGATTGTCCATGCATTGATCCCACTGAACCCTGAGGTTCCACTGCGGAACCCTCATGTTCAGGCAGGCCAGGGGAACTGTAGTGATGGCTGTGGCCATGTGACCTAAAAGCTGCAGCATCACTCTGGCTGGGATTGGATCTGTGGAAACAACCCTCCGAGAGACAGCTCTTAGCCTGTCTGCTCGGTCCTGAGGGAGAAAGGCTTTTCCTTGGACAGTGTCCAAGACCACCCCATATACTGCAGCCTCTGGGTAGGCCAGGAGAAATGACTTGGAGAGATTCTTTAGGTTGCTGATGCCTTCCCTGTTGGCTCTGGTTCTTATGAAAGGGCCAGCATCTGGTAGTAGCTGGATCCAACCTGTACGTTCGGCGGACGCCAGAAACTGCCTTACCTGAGTCCTCTAGCCTGATGATCTGCTTCTCTGTGTCTGAGCCAAAGAAGACTGACCCTTGAAAGGGTGCATCCAGGATAACATCCTGCATATCCTGCCAGAATCCTGAGACCCTCAGCCAGGCATGATGCCTCATACAGACCCCTGTGGCAGCAGCTCTGGCGGCCATATCTGTGGAGTCATATGAGCTTCTCAGGACGTGTTTGCCTATGTCAATGCCGGACTGAATAACAGCCATAAGCTCAGATTTTTGATCAGAATCAGACTGAGCTTTAGCCAAGTCCATTGCCTTGTTCCATAATGACTTTTGGTACATAACCATATGTGCTAAGAAGTTCAGGGCCTGACTGTGCAGGTGACTGAGGAATACACTTTTCTGTCCATCTGACCCAGCTTCTTAGACTCAGGATCAGGAGGCTGTGAACCCATAGGCCTAGGTTGCTGTGCCCTGCTGTGAGCTGCAGTCAGCACCATAGAGTCTGCGTTGGGCTCTTCGCTCACGGGAGGCTCTCCCTTTGGTGTCCTGTATAGGCGGTCTGCCTTCCTTGGGACAGCTGAAGTAGTGGAGGGGTGCTTCCAGGCCAATTTTGTGATGTCCTGGAAGAGCTCCACTAGAGGAGAGACGACCAAGGGTTTAGAGTCGTTTGCCCCTAGAAATTTCACCAAGCGACATCTTTCTGGGTCAAGTTCCTCTGTATCCCCCTGATTAAGATATTGTACGTGTCTCATTATGTCCAAAAATGAAGGATTATATGGAGGAGAACTGGGAGAATCCTTCTTAAGGTCCAGAGAGGGCAGCGGGAGCTCATCCTCTGAGAAATAATAGGAGGAAGAATCCCCTGGATCTTCATCTGAGGATGAATGCGGATGTCCCTTTGAAGATGGTATGGACAGCGGGTGTCGACCATGGCTGCTAGGCGCTGGTGACACCCAAAAATCATCCCCTGATGATGGGAGATCAGGAATCAGAGGCGGTCTGGAAGGCCTCTGAGGTGATGGCTCTCGGGGCAGAGGTGGAGCGGGAGATGCTTAGGGCTAGGCAACCACTCCTGTGGTGTAGATAGCAGATCTCCCTTAATGGCGTTCCACCATGAGTTGAACAGAGCTCCTACCTCCACCAGTGGGATGACAGGCTGAGCTGGCAATGGAGTAGGGACGTTCGGTGCCCCTGACAGCAGCCCTTGCAGTATATCCGGCACAGCCGTCCGGTCTACCAGTTTATTGCCATCAGACATTGGTATCGGAGACTCTGGGACAGAATCCCCTAGAGGTCGGACGTCCGACTCTTTAGGAAGAGACGACGAAGGTGGGTTTGAACCTCGTTCAAGAGGTCCGGGAGTTCAGTCCTCAGGCATGAGACCTGTCGCCTGGTCCGACATCTGGTCCTGCGGAGCAGACGGCCTTTTGGGAGGGGACATCTGATCTGGCTCCGACATGGAATCAGAAGGCCCTGAAGTCTGGCGATCCTCTGAAGCAGTTGCCACCTTCTCTCGGGGTGGCGGGTGCTTCTAGCAGTGCTTAGATTCTGGGCGTCTGGTGGAGTTGCCCGACCCTCTTGACTTTCTGGATGACTCCAAGGTCTTACGGGAGGTAGATTCTGACGTAGCACCCAAAGAAGACGCCTGTCCTTCTGGCTTAGACCCTAGGAACTGCTTGTGAGGCCTTCAAGCCAGGGACATGGGGCGGACAAACACCCATGCCCAGAGGACTCCTTGATGTGAGAATGGGAAGAGGCGGGAGTCATCTTGGCAGAAGCCCCGGGAAGGGCTAATGAACGTGGGGGAACAGATTCCAACCTCCCACCAGAAGCAGAGGACTTGGAGGTCTTGTGGGGGGACCAAGGGTGGGATTCTGACCTGGCTCGATCCTTGTCTCTGTGGTGGTGTTTCAAACAACATGACGTCTTGCTATATTATGACATATGCAGTATAACCCCAGGTTAGAACTGCTCCGGAGGTGAAAGAGTTAACTTTCCATGCAGGGCATGGAATCTTGAGCGCGAGCTTGGTTGAACACTCTGTCTGTTGAAGCTGAAACTTAAACTGTCAGATTCTTTACTCCGCCTCACTGAACAGTCGCTCTGGAGATTCCTCCTGCTGCTCGGTTCGTTTGTCGGTTTTAAAGTGTAATTCTCGGTTTATTTTACCGAAATTTAACTGCAATCGTCAGTTCAAGCTCTGTCTGTGGTATTGTAAGTAATAGATAGGCTTATTTATTATTTTTTCTTCTGTGTGGAACTTGTAAACGTCTTTTTTGGTTCGGTTTGAACCGATCAGATGGGTTTTAAAATTACCTTCTAGTCCTTTAGAGTGCGGTTCCCGGTTCTTATCGGTTCTAAAAACGAATTTTATTACGTTTTTTTCCACGACCCGTGACACAGTTGGGAACCGATGAGAGAGTCTTGCTTGGTGGATTGCCATTAACGGGCAAGTTTTGGTTAGGCTGGCACTATGTCTGAGAAACCCAAAAGAAAACCGACCCACTGGGTTTCAGCACTGTGGCCTCTGTGGGGAAGCCTTTGCTAAGGCTGACCCACACACCATTTGTGTATACTGTCTGGGGTTTGACCACCTCAATGCAGACTGCCAGATTTGTAAGAATTTTCCTGCTGCCACCGTGGAAAAAAGAGTTGGTAGGCTCAGGAAAAGGGAGGCCAAAAAGTCTGCTGACCCGGATAGCCAGCCCGGTTCGGTTCCAACCGAACCTGAGGGAGTGCCCTCTGACCAGGGCGATACTTCTTCGGGCAAACGAAGAGCCAGCTCTGAGGAGCTGGTTCCAACTAAAAGGACTAGAAGGTCAGCTAGTTTGGGGCCAAAAGTTCTTTCTCCAACCGCTGAGAAAATAGCCAAAGCTATTCAAATTGTCCAGTGTCTTTCCCCAGTTCCATCCGAACTGGCACCATTTGGGAAGCGCCCGGTTCGGTCGGTTCCCCCGGTTCAAGATTATGATTCTGAGGATTTTTATGAACCGGGGGAAGGGAGGGGGTACGAGGAGAGTGAGTGTGATTTTGAAAGTCTGGATGTGCCCATTGAGCCGGACATCTCTCCAGACAGACCCTCAGGAGTGTCCCCTCCCAGGCTATCTGAGTCCCCTTCTCATTTTTTGTTTTACAAGAAAGTTGCTGAGACTCTGCAACTCCCTGTAGAGGAAGCTGTTGATGATCAAGAAGAGCCTGATTTTGTGGAAATGATGGATATTCCAGAGTCTAGGAGACTGTCTATTCCCTTGCATAAATCTTTTAGGAAACAGACAGTAAAAATTCTGAAAACTCCTCATTCTATCCTCCCTGTGGATAAAAGGATGGACAAGAGGTATGCTTTATCAGGCTCTGATACGGAGTTCCTATCCCAGCAGTGCAGCCATGTGGGGGTAGTGCAGGCTGCAGCCTGTGACAAGGCTGATATTCCTCTAGCCTCTCACACTCCTGAAAAGGATTCCAGGAGGATGGATGCCATGGCAAAAAAGCAGTACATGGCAGCATCTTTGGGACTCAGACAGGCAAATTATAGTACGCAGCTAGGTACCAGAAATCCAGGTGGGATACTGTCCTGGCCCTAGCAAAACAGGCCCTGACCAGCTTGCCAGGGAGCTGGAGCAGGTGGCTGCGGATGGTATTGAGGCATCCAGGTGCAATTTCATGCTGCAGTAGACTCTAATGCTGTTTCATCAAGAGTCATGGCTACATCTGTGTCTCTTCACAGAATGGCCTGGCTCAGATGTACCGCCCTGTCACAGGATACCCAGTCTAAGGCTATGGATTTTCCTGTTGTGGGAAATTCTCTGTTTGGGGAGCAGACAGAGAATTATATGAAGAAAATGGATGAGTATAGGACCACCTATAGGAGTGCACAGGCCAAAGAAAGGCAAGTCACTCCTCAAAGGCAGCATATCAGGGGCAGGGGCAGGCCTTTTCATAGGCCGTTTACCAAGCCAGGCCTCCTCTTCTGCTTATGCCCAGAGGGGTTCTTTAGAGGAAGGGCAGAAGGGTTCTAGTAAGCCTGCTTCTACCCCTCAACCCAAAGCGCAGGCAAAACAGGCTCTCTGATGGGGTAGCAGGCGATTCTCCACTACGGTAGGGGCAGGCTGGCTTACTTTGTCCAGGACTGGAAGTCTTTAACATCAGACAAGTGGGTCCTGGAAGTAGTAAGCCAGGGACTGGTTCTCAGCTTCAAAAAATTTCCGAAGATGAGAGCCAGGTCTTTTCCACCTGTAAACCCTTCAGAGGCACTTGCCCTGGAAGCAGAAGTTTCTTCCCTCCTGGCTCTCAGAGCCGTGGAAAAGGTTCCACCCATACACCAGGGCAAAGGGTTATACTCCAGGTACTTTCTTACTCCAAAAAAGACAGGAGAATGGCGGCCCACCCTGGATCTCAGATATCTAAACAAGCACCTTTTAAAACCAAAGTTCAAAATGGTGACCCTGGGGATTATTTTACCCTCTCTAAGGCCAGGGGACTGGCTAGCCTCCCTGGACCTCAAGGATGTCTACTTCCATGTTCTCATCAGAAGCTACCATCGAAAATACCTCAGATTCGAACTGCCCTCAGGCCATTACCAGTTCAGAGCAATGCCCTTCGGCCTCACCTCGGCCCCAAGGGTGTTCACAAAATGCCTGGCAGTAGCAGTTGCTCATTTAATCAAATCAAATCAAATCAAATTTATTTAAAAAGACGCCCAATCCCGAAGGCTCTGGGCGCTGCACAAAATCTGTACAGTATGTCATACCATATACATTACATTACAGTATAATACACATAAAAACTTAATCACCAAAAGCCTACATAAATAAAAAAAGTTTTCAGCCGACTCTTAAAGGCCTCTATAGTGGGGGCCTCTCTCACTCCGAATGGCAACGAGTTCCAGAAAGCTGGAGCAGCAACTCCAAATGATCGATCCCCTGCTGATTTCAACCTTGCTTCGGAACCTTAAGGAGGCCACCACTAGAGGAGCGGAGATCTCGGACAGAGGTGGACGGTACCAGGAGATCAGATAGGTAACCAGGGCCCTGTCCATGTAGGGTCTTATAGGTGAAAAACCCACCTTGAACAATACCTCACCTGACAGCAGCCAGTGCATCCACGCATACCGAGTAATATGACAAAACTTACTTTGTCCGGTCAAAAGCTGGGCAGCAGCATTTTGCACTAGCTGCAGTCTGCAAAGAGAAGTTCCAGAGACCCTGAGATAGAGGGCATTACAGTAGTCAAGCCTAGAGGTGACTAAGGCATGTATCAAAGTAGGGAGGTCCAGAGCCGGAACAAGGGGCTTAATCCTGGCGATATTTCTAAGATGGAAAAGCAGGAACAAACACAGAGGATATTTGAGCCTCCATGGACAGGTTCCTGTCAAAGATCACACCAAGATTTTCGACCCATGAGAGGCCATCAATGACACAGCTCCTAGCACAATGCCAGTCGCAGAATCAGAGGCCATCCCATCACGAGCTCTGTTCGACTCCACTACCAGTACCTCAGTCTTGTTAGGGTTCAGTCGCAGCCAGCTGGAAGACATCCAGTCATTTATCTCAGCCAGACAGATATTCAGCACTTCCACTGCATTTGATGTTCCTGGGGCAAAGGATAGGTATAGTTGAGTATCATCAGCATAGCAATGAAAACTCAAACCATACCTCCTAATGATCCCCCCCAAGGGGCAGCATGTATACTGCGAACAACATTGGGGCCAGTACCGAACCCTGAGGAACTCCACACGAAAGGAGGCAGGGTATGGATGAGAAATTGCCCATCACAACCCGCTGCCTCCTGTTAGTAAGAAATGACTCAAACCATTTGATGACAATGCCAGTGAGTCCGCATAACTCCCTCAGGCGGAAAAGCAACACACAATAATCCACAGTATCAAATGCTGAGGAGAGATCAAGGAGAACAAGAATTGTCTTGTCCCCCCGATCTCTAGCCCTGAGGAGGTCATTTTGCACCCGAACTAATGCAGTTTCAGTGCTATGTCTGGCCCGAAAAGCTGACTGGAAGGGATCATACAACTCGTGGGTCATGAGATGTTCCCCCAACTGAAGTGATACCACCTTCTCAACAATCTTTCCCAGAAATGGAAGATTGGAGATATGACGGTAATTTGCCCTAATCTCCGGGTCCAGAGAAGCTTTCTTTAAAAGGGGTCTCACCAGAGCCTCCTTCAAGGCATCTGGAAAGACACCCTGACTCAAGGAGCACCGGACAATCAGGGCAAACACCGGGCCAACAGTGTCAATGCACCTCATCAAGAAGCGCGTTGGCACGGGATCCAGTTCACAAAAGGTATACTTCAAGTTGGCCGCTATCTCAATGACCTCACGAACCTCCACTGGCCTAAACTCCCCCCAACCAGAAGGAGTGCTCTCAGAACACAACTGACGACTACTGACAGCAATGATATTACTGGCTGAGGAAACCTCCCGCCGGATCACAGACACCCTGTCCGAGAAAAACCGAGCAAATTCCTCACAGTCCTCGTTTGAGGAAACTCTTCCGGGCTGAAGACAGAATGGATGGAGAAGTCTATCAACAGTCCGGAAGAGTGAGGCTGGTCGGCTTCTCCCAGCAGCAATCTCCCGAGACAAAAATATCGCCTTCTTTTGGTTGATTGCCTCCTGATATGCGATAATGTGCACACAGGACCAGTTTGTCAGCCCCCAGACGGGATTTCCTCCAGCGACGCTCTAATCTCCGACCCAGCTTCTTCATTTCCCTGAGATCGCCGTCATACCAAGGCGACCTCAGGTATGAGTTCTGGGTCGTACACGGACAGTGCAGAGTCGATGGCGCCAGACAGCACCTTATTATAGGCATCTACCCCGGCGTCAACCGCTCCGACGCATGCATCACCCACCCTTGATAAATCAAATGCCGCCGAAAAACCCTCAGGGGTAAGATCTTTTAACGGGCGGCAGCGAAATATCTCAGAAGGGGAAGAATTTATGATGGGAGCACTAAACGTGAACTTCACCGTGCAATGATCAGACCAGGCTACTCGATCAACATCAAGATCAACAATCTTGAGTCCCAGTGAGAACACCAGGTCCAATGTGTGGCCATCCTGATAAGTAGGCACGCCGGCAGACTGCACCAGCCCCAAAAGGGACATACTCTGCAGTAACTCATCGGCGCACTTTTGACTTCTATCCTCGGCCCAAACATTTAAGAAGGCAAAAGATTGTCATCTTTCCTTATCTGGACGACTGGCTCATTGTAGGCCAGTCTCCAGAGCAGGTCAAATTACATTTACAAGTAACCCAGCAACTGCTTACATCTCTAGGTTTCCTTCTCAATCTTCCAAAGTCAGTTCTGGAGCCTGTCCTGCTTCTCACCTTCATAGGCGCAGAACTGAACACAAAAGAAGCCAGAGCCTTCCTTCCTCTGGAAAGAGCAAGGACCCTGGTGTCTCTGGCCTCCTCTTTCACCCTGCAGGTCTCTCGACCAGCAAGGCATTTTCTACAGCTCCTGGGGCACATGGCTGCTTCTACAGCAGTTGTGCAGGGAGCGAGATTTCAGATGAGGGACATTCAGTTCCATTTGAGAGCCTTTTGGTCTCAAAAGACAGATCCCTAACCAAATTGATTCCAGTGACTCAACCCTGATCCAGGCCCTTCAGTGGTGGCAGGATCAGAACAATCTGAGACAGGGGTTCCCTTCACTCCCCAGTCTCATTCCTTGACCCTTACTACAGATGCATCCCTCTTGGGGTGGGGAGCTCACATGGGCAACCTTTCCACCCAAGGGCTGTAGTCCCCTCAGGAATCCCTGCTCCACATCAATTTGCTGGAACTCAGAGCAGTTTTTCTAGCACTCCAGGTCTTTTCCACATCTGTCCAGAACAAGGTGGCTCAGGTCAGAACAGACAATACCACTACAATGTGGTACATCAACAAGCAAGGGGGCACTCGGTCTACGACCTTGTGCATCGAAGCAATGAAGTTGTGGTCTCTGGCTTATTCTCTGAATGCCTCCCTTATGGCAGTTCACCTCCCAGGCAAGGACAATGTCCTAGCGGATGCTCTCAGCAGGATTTCCCAGGGCCATCACGAATGGGCACTGGATCCCCTAGTACTGGAGGTAGTATTTGCCAGATGGGGCACCCCGCAAATAGATCTCTTTGCAGCCCCAGACAATCACCAACTTCCCCTTTTTTGCTGCAGGCCCCCAGTGTTGGGCTCAGTCCCTCTGGATGCCTTCCTCCTCAGTTGGGAAGGGAAGTTTCTCTATGCTTTTCCCCCTTCCCCTTCTTTTCAAAGTGCTAGTCAGAATCAGATCTCAATCCTGCAAGATGATCCTGATTGCTCCAGATTGGGCCAGGCAGCCCTGGTACCCACTCCTCATGTCCTTAGCAGTCCACTCTCCCCTATGTCTTCCCAGGAATCACAACCTGTTAACCTGTGCCCAGGGGAGAGTTTGGCATCCGAACCTCAAATCTCTCAATCTCAAAGCTTGGCTCTTGAAGAGTTAGAGTTTGCTGACCTACACCTGTCTCAAGGTGTATTGGATATTTTGAAGGCCTCTAGGAAGCCTTCCACCAGGGCTACCTATAACTCAAAATGGAAGAGATTTTCCATATGGTGTGCTGGAAAGCATATTTCCCCAGAATCTGCTGGCGTGCTCACGATCCTGGATTATTTGGTGCATTTGAATTCCTTGGGGCTGAGACCAGCTAGCCTAAAAGTGCACTTGGCAGCTGTGTCTGTCTTCTTATCAGCAGGTAAGCCCTCTTCTTTATCAGCTCACCCTGTGTTCTCCAGGTTTTTTAAAGGGTTGCTTCACACCAACCCTCTGTTCAGGGACCCTGCCCCTGCTTGGGATCTTAATATTTGCATCACTCAGCTTATGCAACCCCCTTTTGAGCCATTATCTTCAGCAGAGCTTAAGTACTTGACTTGAAAACTGTGTTTCTGGTAGCCATCACCTCTGCCAGGCGATAAGTGAGCTACAAGCCTTGTCAGTGGAGCCTGATTTTATCTCCTTTCATAGAGATAAGGTGGTCCTCAGGACTAACAGGAAGTTTTTGCCTAAGGTGGTTTCAGACTTTCACCTTAATCAATCCATGTCTCTTCCTGTGTACTTCACTGACCATTCCTCCTCTGGTGAGAGGAGATTACACAGTTTAGATGTCAAAAGAGCCCTTAGTTACTATATAGAACGTACCAAGGGTCACAGGTTCGAATCCCTCCAATTGTTCCTCACTTATGGTGAGGTTGGTAAAGGAAAACCTGCCACTAAAAGATCCATTGCCAGGTGGATTGTCTCTTGTATCCAATTCTGTTATGAAAAACTGGGTAAGGTTCCTGCCTCAGGCCTGAGGGCTCACTCTACCAGAGGTACAGCTGCGTCTCTGGCTGCTGCCAGGGACATTCCTATCCTAGAGATATGTCAAGCAGCTACCTGGAAAACAGTTCACACTTTTACTAAGCATTACTCCTTGGATATCCAGGCTAGGAGTGATGCTCGATTAACACAGCTGTGCTTCAGGAGCCTATTTCCCAAATAGGTTCTGTCCTCCTCCATGGAGGTACTGCTGTGTAGTCTGCATATGTCATAATATAGCAAGACTTCATGTTGTTTGAAGAAAAAATTACTCACCTTAGTAATGTTGTTTCTTCTAATGGAGTCTTGCTATATTATGACCTCCCACCCCAGCCTGCCCCTCTCAGAACCTCTATTTTTTGGGATGTGGGTGGGCAGTGCAATGTTGGCACTTCACTGATGCCCACTTTATTTTCACCCTTCTGGGTGCTTAGGTGTTATACTTAATTTTCTTTCTTGAATCCTCCGACTTGAGTCTTTGCTTTGGGATCAAGAACAAAAAGGTGTTTTATAGTTAGTAGCCAGTGGCTAGTGTAGGTTTACGGCTTCCACAGAGAATCTTAGTGAGTTTTTGCTCGTAAAGATCTGACAGTTTAAGTTTGAGCTTCAACAGACAGAGTGTTCAACTGAGCTCGCACTCAAGATTCCATGCCCTGCATGGAAAGTTAACTCTTTCACCTCCGGAGCAGTTCTAACCTGGGGTTATACTGCATATGGCATAATATAGCAAGACTCCATTAGAAGAAACAACATTACTAAGGTGAGTAATTTTTTCTTCCCGCCCGTTTTCTTCTCTCTGGGGGGGAGAAATCCCTGACTGAAGAGGAAGAACTGTGTCCCAAATGTGTCCTCTGCATGGCAGCCACGTGCTGTTCCAGTAGGTAAACCTTCAGAGTCATGAGTTGGCGGATTCGGGTCTTGTTGTTGAACTTCTGGCAGCGTAGGCAGTCGTCCGGCTTGTGGCCCGGGCCCAGACAGATAAGGCAGGCCAAATGGCCATCTCTAGCCGGGATATGCTTGCCGCATATGCACTTAGACTTCCGCCGTGGAGAAGATGAAGAAGACATGCACAAAATGAAAAAGGAGAGGAGAAAAAAGTAAACAATTGGCAACTGCACGAAGCGCGAAAATGGTGGTTGACTGCGAGAGAGGCGTCCGTGGAGCTGATACTAGCATGTTGATTGTGGGAAAAGAAGTGAGGTGGTGCTGGGGGACCGCCCCTTTTATACCATGTGGGACATCGGGGTGGGGCCGATGTCAGGGGGAGGTCCCCCACCTTGGACTGCTAGCTAGAAATTTTTCCGTGGAGTTCTAGTGCCTGGCGGCATAGTCCCATATGTGTTACCTGCTGCAAGAGCTCTCTCTCTCAAAATAAGATCATCAGTTCCAGCACGTCCATCAACTGATCCTACTGGACCCTGAGTGCCATTGAGAGATGTCATATAAAGATGTGCCAGTGGTGCAGTCACTATGGCCATAGCCATGAGACCCAGGAGACATAACACTGTTCTCACAGAGGCATAGTGGCTCCTGTATACCTTATGCACCTTGACAATCAGATTGTCTGCCATGACCTGTGCCAGGAGAGCACACCTGTTCTCTGCGTTCAAGACTGCCACTACATAATACAGTCTTTGACACAGAGTCAACACAGACTTTGACACATTCACTGTGACCCCAAAGTTATCGAACAACTGACATGTCCAAGACAGGGTATGTAACAGTGCTTCCCTGGAGCTGGCCTTCAGAAGTTGGTCATCCAGACAGGGAAAAACATATAGACCACCCCTGTAGGGTTGCTGCATCTACTGCCAAGCATCTGGGGAAGTGACCACTGGTCACTGTGGTTTGAAATCACAGAAGAACCAAAACCAAACTGCACAAAAACACGTATCCTCGATTTTAGGAGGCCAGATTTTAGGAAAATGGGGACATGCTTGAAAGAGGCACTAATAGGAATGGGGAGGGAATCGGGGTGGAGAAACTGTGGGCAATATTTAAAACAGGGATTACAAGAGCAACACAATTATGTGTTAAGCAGGTTAGCAAGGGGAAAAGGAAGAGGAGGCCATTATGGTTTTCCAAGAAGGCAGCAGAGAAAGTGAAAGCCAAAAAGATCGCATTCAGGCAAAACAAAGACACAGGCAGAGGAAATAGGGAGAAGTACCAGCAGAAGCAAAAGGAGGCAGGAAGGTCAGTAAGGGAAGCCAAAGCTCAGACAGACGAGCATGTCGCAAAATCAGTGGGTAGAGGGGACAAAACTTTTTACAGGTGCATAAGTGAAAAAAGAATGGTGAAGGGAGGGATAGTGAGACTAAAGGGGGAGGACAGGAGCAGCGTGTAGGATGATGACAGTAAAGCTGACATACTGAACAGATATTTCTGCTCAGTCTTTACTGAGAAAGGGGAGGATAACAGGCCTGAAGGGAGTACAAGGGGTGGGAAGGGCACGGAAATGGACACAAGTCCCTTTACACAGGAAAGGGTCTTAAAGGAACTGGAAGGAATAAGAGTTGCTAAAGCAATGGGGCCAGATGGGATGCACCACAGGGTCCTAAAGGAACTAAGGGGGAGGTGGCTAAACCTATGGCAATCCTGTTTGGCCAATTACTGGAAATGGGGAGGTACCCAAAGACTGGAGGACAGCAGATGTAGTCCCCGTACACAAAAGTGGGAACAAAGAGGAAGCGGGGAACTAGAATTTCTTCATGGAAAGGGTGGTGGACAAGTGGGACACCCTGCCAAAGGAAGTGGTGGGGGCTGAAACAACCATGGGATTTAAGAATGCATGGGATAGACATAAGGGAATCTTGGAAGTCAAGGGTAAGGGGCAACAGACTTCTAGAAAAACATAAAGGGAATTTATAAGCTCCAATGGGCAGACTAGGTGGGCCATAGGCCCTTTTCTGCTGACAGTGTCTGTGTATCTGTGTATCTGTGTACAGACCAGTCAGCTTGATTTTGGTAGTGGGGAAGAACATGGACGCACTACTGAAGGAGAGATTGGTGGAACATCTGGTTGCCAATGGACTACAGAACCCAAGGCAGCATGGTTTCACCGGGGGGAAGTCATGTCAGACCAGCCTCATTTAATTTTTCGACTGGGTGACAAGGGAGGTGGATCAGGGGAGGGCAATGGATGTGGCCTATCTGGACTTCAGTAAGGCCTTTGACACTGTGCCACATAGAAGACTGTTAAACAAACTGGGGAATATGGGAGAGAGCAGGACAGTAGTGCAGTGGGTGGGTAATTGGCTGGGTGGAGGACACAGAGGGTGGTGGTAAATGGCTGTCATTCCGCAGAGGGAAGAGTGACCAGTGTGGTGCCACAGGGATCAGTGCTGGGACTGGTCCTATTCAACATCTTCATCAGTGACACTGCACAGGACCTAGAAGGCATAATTTTCCTGTTCGCTGATGACATAAAGCTCTGTAACAGAGTGAACATGCCAGAAAGTGTAGACAGAATGAGGACGGACATGCAGAAGCTAAAAGAATGGTCAAGGGTTTGGCAGTTGGGGGACAAAAACCCTGGAACAACCTATCAGTTGGGGGGTGAAGATATAACATGCACCAAGCAGTAAACAGACCTTGGGGTTATCATCTGTGATGACCTCAAGGTAGGGAAATAACAGTGCAACAAGGTGGCAAGTAACTCAAATAGGATGCTGGGATGCATAGGCAGAGGCATCACCAGCAGAAAAAGGGAGGTCATAAGTCCACTATACAAGACACTAGTGAGGCCCCACCTGCAGTACAGTGTCCATTTCTGGGGACCTTACCTACATAAGGACATATATAGGGTGGAGAAGGTTAAGAAGAGGTAACAAAGATGGCACAGGGATTGCATCACATGCCCTGTGAGGACAGGCTGAAAGACTTGAACATGTACCCATGGAGGAGAGAAGGGAGAGGGGGAATATGATAGAGACATTCAAGTACCTTATGGGGAGGAACATGGTGCAGGAAAACACTATTTACTAGTGAAAAAGATGTTCCAGGACTAGAGGGTATGGGATGAAGTTGGAGGGGAAGGCAATTCAGAGGAAACTTGTGGAAGAAAGGGTGGTGGACAAGTGGAACACCCAGCCTGAGGAAGTGGTGGGGGCTGAAACAATCACAGGATTTAAGAATGCATGGGACAGACATAATGGAATCCTGGAAGTCAGGGGTGAGGGGCAACAGGCCTCTAGAAAAACGTAAAGTGCTCTTACGAGCTCAAATTGTAGATTGGGTGGGCCACAGGCCCTTATCTGCCGACAGTGTCTATGTATCTATTATGTATGGTAAAGACTTGTGGTGCAGAAGACAAGACAAAGGGCAATACTTTGAACTGACAGTGTTCCCCCTTCCAGCATAAAATGGAGGTACTGTCGGTAGGATTTTCAGATCCTTACATGAAGGTATGCATCCTTAATGTCCAGAGAACAAAGCCAATAGAAATAAGTGCGCATTTATTTATTTCAACCCTGTACTGTATACACTGTATATACTTTTTCTTCCTTGTATATTATTGTTTTTTTGTATACCTGCTTCTGTACTGTACTTTGATGTATTCATGACCAGGCCCACCTTGCAAAAGAGCCTTGCTTAATGGTGCCCGCCTGGATAGATATTTTGATTAATTGATTGAAGTGCATCACGGGAGTTAACTAGCTTAGAAAGTCACAAGCCCGAAAAGGTGCATTTCCCTGTATACCATTCATATCAACTGTTTATTCTACAAATAGCAAGAAATATTCCATATTGCTGAGTGACAAAGTGATCCGTCATTGGTCTTACAGAGGGTACACATTTGTTTGACAGATTGCAAAGTAGTTACGTAATCACTTACTGCAAAGGTAGATCTTCAAGAGGAGCTCTTGCAGGAGGTCATAACTGGTAGGACTAAGCCGTGAGGTGCTAGGGAAACAAGGAAACCTTTCTAGCTAGCAGTGTACCACCCACCACAGATGTCACTCCGCTGACTTCGGCCTATCCTATAAAGGTGGGTGGTCCCCCACACTCTCCTCACTTCTCCAGCCAGAGACCCGAAACGGGCAGTAGAAGAAGAAACCAAGGAGGTTTCCCAAGAGCCAGAAATAAAGTAAAGAGAAAGCAGAAGACTCACTCACATGGAAGAGGAAAAAAAGGCAGACAGAGAGTAGGGGGAAGGGAGGAAGGAGGGAAAATTAGGGCTGTTGCTAGAGCTCGTCTCGAAGATCTACTGTTATGGTAAGTTCTTACATAACTGCACTATCTTACTTCAAGGGGTCTCTTGCAGCAAGCCATCACTGGCAGAATTGATTCCCAAGCAGTTTTAGTAACACAAGGAAACAGCAGTGGGAGGAGGAGGAAGAAAACATCAGCTAGAGGCCCAAGAGAGAAGGCCCTGGAGAATGGCCAGGCCGAAGTTAGCCCCATGCCTTGAGGCATCGTTCAGGCTGTAGTGTTTGGTGAAGGTATGGACAGAGCTCCAAGTGGCAGCTGCACAGATGTCTGCAGTGGACACATTCCCGAAGCAGGCCATGGAAACAACCATACCCGTGGTGGAATGGCCCTTAACAACTCCTGGAAGTTCTTTGTTGTACTTTCGGTAACAGTACACAACGAAATTAGCTAATCGCTTAGACAAACACTGTTTGAACACTGGAGCTCCCTCTCTTTTAGGGGCGAACAAAACGAACAACCGATCAGACTTTCTCAAAGTTTTAGTCTGGTGTGTACAGTATCACAAGATTCTATGTACATACAAAGCATGGAGTAAAGCCTCCCCTAAACAGACTACTCTGGATAATAAACAGGAATGTGGTTGGATTGATACAAAGTAAACTCTGACACCACTTTAGGAGAAAAAATAGGATTGGCATGCAAAGACACCCTGTCTTTATGAAAAACCAAATAAGGGTCCTTTGCACATGAGAGCCTGAAGCTCGGAAATCCTTCAAGCAGAAGTAAAAGCAACCAAAAAGAGTGCTTTCCATGACAGACAGTGCAGCTTGCAACTCACAACTGGTTCAAAGAGAGGCAACGTGAGTTTTTCCTAAAACAAAGCTGAGGTCCCAAGGAGTGACAAGGTCCCGAATGGGAGGTTTAAGATGCAAAATGCCTCACAGGAAGGTGCAAGACACATTGAGCTGAGCCACAGCTCTGCCCTTGAAAGGAACATGGTACGCAGAAATGGCCGAAAGATGTACCTTTAATGGAGGAGTACCTCAATCCAGAATCAGAGAGGGAGAGAAGATACTCCAACACCTGATCTACTGAGCAGGTAAAAGGACCTAACTGGTGGGAAGTGGCTCAAAGGGAAAAACACTTTCATTTCATGGCATAGGTAGCCCTAGTGAAGGGCTTCCGGGCAGCCACCAGGACATCCGCAACCCTTGGAGAGACCCCAAACCGAGTGATGGCTATGTCCTTAGCAGCCACGCATGGAGATGCAGAGATCCGAGATCAGGATGGACCAAGGTCCCCCACTCCTAGGACAGTAAGCTGGTGCACAGGGGAAAGAGCACTGGCGGTTCAACTGCCAGCTGCTGCAGCAAGGGGACCCAGATGTGACAAGCCAGATGGGAGTTATGAGGATTATTTTGGCCTGCTC
This sequence comes from Neoceratodus forsteri, assembly GCA_016271365.2. Classification (NCBI taxonomy): domain Eukaryota; kingdom Metazoa; phylum Chordata; order Ceratodontiformes; family Ceratodontidae; genus Neoceratodus; species Neoceratodus forsteri. Next base: position 293,009,188 of record CM057455.1, read on the forward strand.
CATCTGAAACTTCAGCAGGACCCGCTGAAGGATTGAGAAGGGAGAAAAGGTGTAGAAAAAACATTGTGTTTCAGGAGAAGACAATGCATCTCACCAGAAAACTCCAGGCCTGGGATCAAGCAAGTAAAAAAGCAGCAGTTTTGCTTTGAGTGGGGACGCGAAAAGTTCTAGCTCTGGATGTGTCCACCTGTCAAAGAGCTCTTTGACTACTGGGGTAAGAAATTCCCACTCATGAGCCCTAGAGCAGGAGCCACTTAGACTGTCCACCAGGACATTTTGGATGCCTGGAACATGGATGGCGGAGAGTTCCAGACCATGCTCAATGGCCCAATACCAAACACTCACTGCCTCCCTGTACAGTGATAGGAAATGTGTCCCCCCGCTTGTTTATGTAGTAAACCACACATATGTTGTCTGTCTAAACTAAGAGTGGACTGGGGAGGAGATGAGTCTGGAAGGCCTGGACAGCAAAGGGCATACAGGACGACCTCCATCTCCAGGACACCGATGTGGAGGCCCTATTCCACATCTGTCCAAATGTCCTGAGTCTGGTGAGCTCCCAAGTGGGTTCCCCAGCCGAGACCTGAGGCACCCATCATCAGAATCTGGCGGGGGTTGGGACAGCAAAGGGAACTCCCGGAAACAGGTTGGTTGGCTCCAGCCACTAGGACAGGACCCACTGGACCAGCTGGAGACCATGACCAGCTGGTCGAGGTCATCCGTGCATTGGTCCCATTGGATCTGCAATGTCCACTGAGGGATCCTCATATGTAGATGGGCAACAGGCAGGTGGCAATGGCCACTGCCATGTTGCCCAGAAGACGCAGGAATACCTGGGCTGGGACCTGACGACTGGAGGAGACCAGATGGACCTGGTACATCATGCACTCCGCTCTGTCCCTGGGCAAAAAGGCCATGCCCTGGGATGTGTCCAGGATGGTTCCAATGTACTGGAGGCATTGGTAGGGTGTGAGGCAGGACTTTGGCCTGTTGATTGTGATCCCTAGGGTCTGAAAGAGGCTGAAGGTATGCTCCAGGGTCTGGAGAAGGCATTTCCAGGACAGGGCTGCAAGAAGCCAATAGTCCAGGTATGGAAAAATGTAAAAACCCTGCCTCCTCAAGGCAGCTGCCACTACCAACAGGCACCTGGTGAAAACCTTGGGGGCTGAGGACAGGCCAAAGGGGACAGTCCAGAACTCAAAATGGTCCCCCAGGAAGTGAAAGCGAAGGAAGTGCCTGTGGGAAGGGAAAATTTTGATATGCAGGTAAGCATCCTGCATGTTTAGAGAACAGAGTCAGTTCCCCTGGTGCAGGAGGGGCGGTAGACCCTGAAGGATGATCATCTGAAAGTGTTTGTATTCTATTAAAAGATTTCAGGTCGCTGAGGTCCAGGATGGGCCTGAGGTCCATGGTCTTTTTGGGGACCAGGAAAAAGTGGGAGTAGAACCCCCTACCCCACTGAGCCTGAAGAACGGGCTCTATGGCTCATTTTTGCAACAGAGCTTGAATTTCCTCTCACATGAAATGCAGATGAACTGGGGGGTAGAAAGAGTTGCCCAGAGGTTTTTCCGGAGGCCACTTGAGGAGATCCACAGAGTGACCATACTCTATGAGCTGCAGTGCCCAGCTGTCCAAGGTGATCCCTCGCCACCTGTCAAGGTGGAGGGAGAAGGACCCCAACCATCCTCCACATGGTTTCTACTGGGGGCTGGCAAGGATTCAGAAAGTAGGAGCGGGAGCCGGGAGAGTTGGGGCAGTCGCCCAAAGAGCCCTAGCGGTGGTTGTGGTAGCAGCTGATGCCTGCTTGTGCTTACTATGGCCTTTGGCGGGAAGGTGGAACTGTCTGCAAGAAAAGTGGCAGAAGGGTGGCCGCTTGCTAGACTTAGGCTGCATATGGTACAAGGAGTGGACAGACCTGAGCGCCGGTCCTGATTCCTGAAGGGAGGAGATCAAGTCCCAAATGTCACCTCCAAAAAGGATGAAACCCCCGACAGGGGGCATCCAAAATGCTGGACTTCACATCAGAAGAAAATTCAGACACCTGGAGCCAAGAGTGGCGCTGGATACAGATGCCTGCAGCTGCACCTCTGCCTGGGGCATTGACTGCATCACAGGCAGCCTGCAAGATGTGATTTCCTACATCTGAGCCTGTCTTGAGAGTCTGGACCAGTTGCTTCTTAGCTGGATCATTGTGCAGGGCCTGAACCAAGTCCCTGGCCTGGTCCACAGAACATTCTAGTAGTGAACCATGTGGGCCAAACAGTTAATGGCCCGAATGGCCAGGGCAGAAGAGGCATGAATCTGCTTGCCTAGGTGATCCAGCTGTGAGGAGTCCTTGTTGGGCGGAAGAGCACTAAGGTGCTCAGGTTTCTTAGTTTGGTCATGGGCCACACTGATAGCCACTGAGTCAGCCTTAAGCTGCCCCCAAAAAAAACAGGGTTTTCCAGAGGGGGCATGGTAAAGGCAGTCAGCCTTCTTGGGTACCCCCGGAGTAGTAAAAGGGTGATTCCAGGCCACTCTAAAGACATCCTCGTAGGAGTCAATCAAGGGAAGTACTACCAATGGGAGAGCATCAGTATGCTGCAGGTAAATAGCCAACCAACATCACTCTGGGTCCTGCTCCTCAGTCTCCCAACTCATGGTTGTCTGAATGTGCCTCATGATGTCCAGGAAAGAAGGATCTTTAGGAGGGGATTTGGGAACTGCCTTAGGGGTCTCTTCATCTTTAGACGAGACCCCCGAAAGGGAGGAAGACTCTGAATAATCAGGGTCCTTTTCATCCTCCTCCTCGTCTGGCTCATTTTCAGGGGGTAGGTGTCAGTCTAGGCATCCAACCAAACCTGTGTCGGATCTTGTACCCGATGTATGAGGGTCAGTAGGAGCAGGCTGGACATGGTCCAGAGGAGGCTTAGACAAGGGGTGGGGTGGGGAGCTAGTGGTAGGCCTACGGGGGGGGGGATTCTGATTCTGCATAAAACCCCACCAAGAGGTGAACTGGGCACAGTAATCCACCGGTGGAGAGTAATTATACACTGGAGGATATGGATAGGCCAGAACCGGGTAGGGATAGGACGGCGTCGGTCCGGTCGGGGCCGGATGGGGTACCACGGCATAGGTCCCACAGGCACCAAAAGAGGAGCCGGTGTTGGGTTTGGCTGAGGCAGCACTGGCGGTGGCCCAGCAGGTGTGGGCTGCGGGAACCTGGGAGGGGTGTCAACAAGGCACCGAGAGAGGAGAGACCGACACAAAGGGGGAACAGAGACCTCCCAGGTGAAGGCTGAGGCGAGACCGGATGTGGAGAGGCGCCGGTAGCCAGCAGTGGGTGCTGCCTAGAAGGACTGGTGCCGGCCCCCATGGAGGGGACCAAAATAGGCAGTGCTGCAGCTGGGGGCGGGGTAGAGGAACTGGTGCACAAAGTACTGCCACTGGCCGAGCCATCTGGCTCACAGCCTGTGGAGGTAAGGGGATGGGGAGCAGTAGATGAAGTACTCTGGCCTGAGGAGCCACCACCCGCCACGGACATAAGAGCGGGTTGTGGGGCCACCGGAAGACCAGCAGGAGTAAGGTCTGATGGGGCTGAGGAGGCTGACCTCCCATGGAAGGAAGACCCAGTTGCGGTCGAGGGTTTTAATAGAAGACTGCAAGTGGGAAGCAGACCGAGCACCAGATTTTTTACTGGGTAGCGAAGAGAAAGAATCCCTGGAGGACTGTGCTGGTGAAGCCAAAAAGCTCCTGGCCTGCAGCTGCTGTTCCAACTTGATGAGCTTCTGCTTAAGGAGATGGTGCTCCACAATTTTCAGGTGGTGTCTCCATGTGGCCTGGTTAAAAATTTCTGGCAAAACTGACAGGCTTCATTGTCGTGGCTGGGGCCTAGGCACAGAATGCAAGTAGAAATGTTTGTCATTTTCTGGAATCCGTTTCTTGCAGGTACACTTTGTGGAGCAGTCGGGAGATGAGGCAGGTTAAGGGGGCAGTATAGTGCAGTGGTTTAAGGCTCTGAGCTGCAAACCCGGAGACCTGGGTTTGAATCCCACAGCCCCCACTTGCATACTGCGTGACCCTGAGCAAGTCACTTAGCTTCCTTGTGCTCCCAGGTCGCACCTGGAAACAAGCTTCAGCTTAGAAAGTTTCCATGTGATCCTGGCACCTGATGGCTTAGTCCTACTGGTGATGACTTGTTGCAAGAGCATCCCTCAAAGTAAGATCTACAGTTAGCATTTAAAATTAAATCTTGTTTCTGATTAAATGTTGTGTTTACAGTAACACTCCCAGAAGTGCTTGTTTCATTTATTTTAATGGGGTGGAGAAGCCAGTGTATGGTTGTTATCTGTTCCCAGCAAAGGAAGCCTTAACCTGCTGGGTGCTATAACTTACCAGCTCTTATCTTAAACTGTCGAAAGAAATATCCAAACCAGATTTCCTACCCCTCCTAATTAAAGGCAGTCTTCCTCTGCTCTTTCCACTTACCCTTGCTGTTGGCATCTTGTTGGCTTCTACATAGAAATGTGGAGTCCGCATTTCATACAGAGCTCCGTAGTCCAGTTCCTGCAAAGAAACAAACACATTTTAGGAGGGTGCTGGGTGACTTATTTATTTTACTTGTTAATCAGGTAGATGCACTAGTGCCAGGGACTGTTTTCAGACATGACCCTGGCCATCAAGATGGGCACATAAGTTAACACACTGAAAGCACATACAGGTCCAGACTATTAGCATGATACAATACAGTCAACTTGACCCAGGCAATGGGTACAAAAGTTACTAGACAATAAATATAGAAGTTACTGTACAGGACACAACTGATTTACAAGGGTTCTTAGAGGGAAATCACAGCAATAAATAATGACAATGTACAGAATATACAACTTACAAATACCAAGGTACAGCTATCACAGAAGTTATAACAATTCTAAAAAAGTTCACCAAGATCAAACAGCTTGGCTTACCTGGTTAGGCCTCACAAAACCAGTGCCTTAATCACAGTCCAAACTTTCTACCCCCCAACCCCCCAAAACCATGGCCTGTTTCCCCTTCAGGCTCTAAGCGGTGAGCTCCCAGTCCCGGCAACCACAGCTCAATAACTGTAGTGGCAGGGGGCTCAAGTGTACTGGTGAACATCCTGTCACTGTGGTGGTGGTCTTACTCTTCATTCCCCCCCCCAACCTTCCTTCATGGTGTCCTGCAATGACACCATTCCTGCAGTAGCCCCCTTAGGAGAAGAAGACTTCCCTCCTTGGACTACCACTGCTGTCACTGCAGGGGTGAGAGCAGGAATGTCCCCACCCCAGCTCAGAAGCACTGCCATTGGCTGCAATTCTGACCATGAGGCTGCATGACTGTGAACCCCTGGACTCCCACCCGAACCCAGGTTCTCACTCCTGATGCGGGTCGCCACTATGGTAGTACAATGTATTATGGCTGAGCCAACAGGGAGGCCCATCAGTATACAATATTTTGAGGTCCACACTGCTGTAGTAATTGCTATTGCCAGCAACCTACATGCACTCCTGAGCCATAAATTACTATCTCCAATCCTTGTTCAGGATGGGTAGCACTGTACTGTGAAGCTCCTCGTGGCATCACTGTTTCAGTGCCACCAACCGGCATTTCTCCGCAGCAGTGGCAAACAAGACTCCAAGGGAAGGGTAAAAGGGTGAAAGCTAAATACCAGCAAGCATAAGGCTCACTACTGTACTTCATGCCTTGGTTAGAAAATCCCACATAAAAAACTAGCAAATCTAAAAGCCGGCCCAGTGGCGCTGAAGGTTGAGGTACTGGATGCCACACCTCACACCACGCCAGCATCCCGGGTTCTGGAACAGACTCGGGCTGTCGGGGGTCGACTGGGGAGGGAAAGAATCAAGCGTCTGGAGGACTGCTCTCCTCTCCTGGGGTGGGTAGTGGGTCATGCATCGCTCGGCAGTGGCCTCTGATGGAGATCGGAGGCAGTGATACCATACCTTGGGGTGGAGTGGTGGCAGACGTCAGAATGTTAGGGTGCGCAGATGTCATTGAATGTCCACGCTCCAGGGGCAACATACAAGAGAAAAGCCCCACTCCCTGGATAGTCAAGGGTGACCTCCTGTGCCCTACCGCCACACACCCAATGCCGGGCTCAACCCACTGGCTCTCCTGATCCCCCAGCCTGCCTTGGCTCCAGCGAGTAGGGGTCCATCAATGGAGCACATAGGTGGGGAGTGTCTATCCCCGATTTCCCAGTGGGGAGGGCTTCAGGCGAGTGGTAGCCCAGTTGGTGGTGAGCGAGGGATGCCTGAGAGAGTTCCAGCATATGCGGCGATAAAGAGAGTTAACACAAAAAAAAACAAAAAACTAGCAAATCTAATGCAAGGTTGGAATTGCAAGATTAGACAGTAAGGATCAAGTTAAAGGTGAACATGAAAGCCATTTTTCCTTAGTGTTTTTTTAATACTGGCTCTAATTCTGTTATTGTTCCATCTGCACTGGCCTATCAGTAACCTCAGTGGTTGTTTCTGATTTACACTTTGGAGTTAAGTGCCATTATAGAACGGTATGATGTTGTTTCTGTCCCTCTCAACCATGGAGTTCTACAGCAGAATATCGCTGAACCGTGCCAATAATGGGATGTCCAAGCAAGGATATGAACTACATTATACCGTTCTAAAATGGTACTTACTATCAGTGTGTATATCAGAAGCATTTCACAACAAAAGCAGCCAATCACAGAAAAAGGAGCCAGGCACTTGCAGTCGAGATTAGTTCTTGAAAAAGAACTCTTACACAATTTCTAGGCAGATTTTCTTCATTACTACTGATCCTGGATTACACAGCATAAAGTGCCCTGGAGCATCTAGTGGTCACGACCGATTCTCTTGCACTTTATGCCGTGTTGTCCTTGAGCTGCACTAATAAAAGAAATCTGCTTAGAAACTGAGTAAGAGCTCTTTTTCAAGGATTAATCTCAACTGCAAGTGCCTGGCCCCTTTTGTTGTGAAATGCTTCTGATACACACACTGGTACTAAGTACCTGGCTCCTTTTGTTGTGAATTGTTCAAGTTCAGGAGTGAGCAGTTCCCGCCCAACACCAGACTCCCTCTCCACCTGTGTACACCTGTTTCCTGCCTTGAGTATCAGAAACACCCACCAGATGACAAAAAAGCCTGTAGAGATGGAGCAGAAACAATAGTGGAACCAGTAATTAAACATCAGCATCTACAGGGAAAAATTACTTACAGGTTCAGTGCAGTTCTACTTTAAACAAGGAAGGGTAAGTTTTAGATCTCTTTTGGTGGTCTGCACTATCAAATGGATAGGAGAAATCCGGCAAGTTAACCGGTTAAAAACAGTCTCTGACTCATGACGATATCTCATTATAACATCATAAGTCAGAACTAATTACCAAGGTCAGCCACACTTCAACACATTTTGGCCCTTTTCTAGTGACAATAATACTCTTCACAGTGTGCTATAGTATACCTTGAGATATACTATAGCACACTCCTTGGGTGGTTGAAGGCACTCAGTTTTGCATCGCTCCTCACAACCCATACAAGTTATGATGATAGCCCATAATATCCTGTACCATACAGTGTTAAGTATTATTGCTTAATTGTCCACTTGCGCTTGCCTTGTAGATGCCATCTGCCACATTTTTGGGCCTGATTTACCATTTATTGTAAGATTGAAAATAATTAAAGAAGCATTCCTTTAAATATGGTTCTCCCAGGGTTTTTGTCAGTTTTCTTGACTGTTTTATAACACCTAGTTGTTTAACATCACTTTTCTTGTGACTAAAGTGAACTACTGTAGCATGCATCAGAAACTTCCACTCACCATTTGGGACAATGGGAACTCAAAAACTGCTGGCAATACTGACTAAAACATTTGGGAAGGCAAATTTAAAGAAACGCACCTAGGCATCTTACTAGACAGGAGAAAAAGAGCAATCCAAAATATGATAAAATGGTATCGGTACAAAATGGTTATCGTAACATGGACTAGTTGGTCAAAAATGTTGACATGCAGATTTTTTTTTCCAAACAGTGTATTTTTTTAAAACATCATCAATATACCCATTTATCTTTTAATTTTATTTCATTCCTGACCTGAGATATGGGATATTGAAGTTTTTAAAAGTTTCTGCTCTCTTGCCATGCAACCCAACACAAAATGAAACATCTTGGTGTGATGCTGTGCTGTTTAGCTGGTGCAGTCCCAACAGATCAGCAATATTGGTACAGTCAATATGCAACCTCAACTGAAGAGGTTTTTAAACACTGCTAGTAGCCCTTACATTTCTTGAAGTGAGTTATTAATTAGTAAACTAGTGATAAAAACTGTTTAAAAATGTCTAAGAGGCTCATTCAAAATACACTGCTAAGAAATTTAAGGATGTCAGAAATACATTCTTGCAAAAAAACAAACAAAAAAAAAAAAACTGTAGGATGACATATTTGGCCAACTAACAATTACTGCTGCTTTAAATAGGCATACACCCGGCAACAGTTTACCCCATCAGTGGTGGCTTGTATCTTTTTTCCCTCTGGTGAGAAGTCTCATAACTCCCCCAACACGCTCGCATACGCACACACACACCCCTCCCACGTACTTGCAGTTGTGTCACATCATCCAGCCTCACTTGTTAGGGGTGCTGGCGGTGGTCTACTGCTAGATAAGATGGCTGTCAGTTCTAGCCCCACACCAGGCAGTTTGGTTAATACCCATAACTGTAGTGCAGTATTGGGGGAGGGGCTGCACTGGTGAGGTGCCATCCTTTGGATGAGATGTTAAACCAAGGTCCCTTCTACCCATCTCTGGTCACTGTCCAAGTGGAAGTAAAAAATACCATGGCATTTACTGATGAAGAGTGGGGGCTCCCCCTATGTTATGGCGAACATTCCCCCATCAATAAAAACAGGTCCATGTGACCCACCCCCAGGACACAACTGGAAACAAGCAATCACAGCTTTTTGTAGCTTTCCTAGTCAAAAATGACAAATAAATAAAAATAAAAGACCCTGTGGCTCATTGGTTGGTCTCATGGGATGCTAAAGAGTAAAGCACTCTAGTTCTCCCTCCCTCCTCAGAGGGTTACGGTACCCCATCCATGATGTGACTGCACTTGGCCAACTCTATTTCATTCATACCTGACTGCAGTGAAAAATGAAACAGCTAAACAATAAGGAATAAAATGGGGGGGGGGCTATGCCCACTGTCCTTAGCCCAGAATTACCGTTGTACCCATCTTTTCCAGAGTCTCTTCATTGATGGGGTATCGCAGCTTCATCTTGCGGTACAGTGGATGCTTCTCATAGTAACTCACTAAGTCGACAAGGCTCTCAAACTCGGCCGAGGTGCCCAGCATGAAAAGGCGCCCCTCCTGCTGGATCCGGCAGTGCTTGATCTTCCCTTCTGCTCTGCAGATCAAAACAAAGGAAAGGAATGAAAATGCTAAGCTTCCATCCCCCTAGAGCTGTTGAAAATCAACCATCCGCTGCATGGCAGCACAGAGCAAAAACCCCAACATAAACCTGCAGTACCTTTTTCATCATTTAATCTTGTGATTGGGATGTGCACTATTTCCAATGTCCTACTCATAAATGGGAAATAAACTATTTTAAAATTCACCACTACACACAAAGTGGCTGTCACTGTATGTTTTCTTATTTCAGTCTGTAGTAACAAGATAGCAACTGGTTTACAACGCAACATTTCTAGACCATGGATCATTCTAGATCCTATAAGTGAGCAAAATACTACACCAAGCTTGTTTTAAAGTCAACTTTGCTTGTTACTGTTCCTGTATATTAAAGAACTGAAACCCAATAAACATTTTTATGCAGCGGGTGTCTGGATAAAAACTGGAACATTAATGCAGTTATCTGAGCCACTGTCCAGATAAATGGGGTCTGATGTAATCACTATGGGAATAACTTCAAAGTTATTTCCACAGTGATTACATCATACCCCATTTATCCACACAGTGACTACGTCACTTCCCCTCCCCCGCCAGCACTACTTCCAGTCACACACCATCTCAAGAACCTGTGATCCTATTCCTCCTCCTCCTCCTCCCCACCCACATGCCTCACTGCCACGCAGACAACCTGTCCCAGGTCTCTTCACATCTCACCACCTTCCTACACACACAAGGATTTAGCCTTCTAGCTGCTGTTGCTCGTTTCTTTTTTCAGTACCTCTGCTTCTCGTTTCTTACTCAGGAAGCTGCAGCCAGTCATCGCAACAACACCCCTCTCCTGGTGTTTCTCCAGCAGGTCCCGCTCCCACTGCATTATTGTCTGCGACTTCCAGAAACCCACTCCACAGCAGTAACACAATTTTTTGAATTAAAAAAAAAAGGTAAACTCTCAGAACAGGCATTCGGTGCACACCGTACTCACTCTCGCTAAGGGAAAAAAATCAGCTCCTCAATTTAAACACCAATCAGCTGCTAGGCGGCAGCATCAATCCAAACGCCATGAGGTGGCTCCCTAGCAATGCCCATAGCAACAGGGCACACAAAAGATGGACGAGCACCAAGACATTAAAAAGACCCAAATGCTTTTATTAACTTATAAAATAAAACAAAAATTTGGCCTCTCAATAACCTATCAGAAAAACTCCAGCCCTGTTGCATAAATGAAATATGTGGGGGGGGTGCCTCTGGGATAACCAAGTTATCTGTACAGTTCCAGTGACCACTTGTAACCCTCACTCATGGCTTTGCCACTTGTGAGGTTACTTGAGGTCACAAGCAACTGTACAAATAACTTGGTTATCTCACAGGTGCCCCCCCCCCCCGCATATCCCTTATATATTTTGAAAAGGCATGACAAAAACAGCAGCCACGTAAATGGTTCATTTTCCTATGTACTGTCAAACTGTTAAGAACATGCACAGTGAATACCCACTCAGGTTGACACAGTGGCATGATGGGAGTGCACTGTCCTGCCACTTGGAAGACCCGAGTTCTGACTCAGGGCCCAGAATCCCACACAGTCTGAGGCTGGGCGTGTCATGGAGGTGAGACACTTGCCCCCTTGGGGGAGAGCAGGCATGAGCTACCAGTAATTTGTTCGTGCCCTGCAGAAAAATAATGAAAATGGCACACACAGCACAAACTGGTGATTATCAAAAAATTGTTATAAACTGTGAGTTAGGAATGCAGAGCACACACCCCTACATATCGACTCTATAGGGCGGCTTTATCAACATGAGGTGCAAGGCCGGAGGTCAAGAGCCATATGTCCCTAGGGTTAGAATAACAAAGGTTTCGCCGGCCAGGTGGCACCAAAGGTTGAGTCGCCCAGTACCACACCTCACACTATGCCAGTGACCCGGGTTTGGGAACAACCTTGGGTTGCCGGGATGCTGGCACGGGTGGGGGTGGGAGCAGGATCGAGCGTTGGCTCTCCTCTCCCGGGTAAGGGGTAGGATCGCCTACCTGTAGTCCCACTGTCACCGAATGGAGGTTCGGTGCTGGTACAGGTGGTTAACGGTGCAACTGGAAGGGAGAGGCATCCCAAACGGCGTGCACGTGCATACCTCCACATGCATGCGCTACGTCGGGACACGTTGGTGTAGGGATCGGGAGAAAACCCATAAAAACCCAGAAATTACATATTAAAAAAAATGAATAACAAAGGTAACCCAAACCATGGAGTGCCTTAATGCTAATACTAGACTGTTTTCATTTTTTCAAATTATTTTTATAGCTAACGCTGTAACTGTTCTGTTTTACATGAATGTTTCCAGCCATTAACCTAAACCTTTTAGAATGCTGTAAGCCTATCAGAATGTTCCATTTCCCACCACTGCTCCTACTTAACCTGGGTCATAAGAGAGTCGGAGAAGGAGAGAAGGATTGAACATCTCAGAGGACACACTCCTTCTCTGGGGAGAGCCAATATAGTTTATGTTGTAGAACTGCCACCTGGGTGACTACGGGTAGAAGTGCAGGCTGGAGAGGGAGGGGGCCGGCTGGCTTGCCAAGGAATCACACAGTTGCATGCACACAGGTATATTGGAGCCCTTACCATCAACATCCTGGAATGCAAGGAAAAACAAAAGGATAACATTTACTGACCTGTGTGGATGACAACCAGTGCACTAAATCCCCGCACAGCCACCTGTACCCCTCTCTTCCTTAAGGTACTTCGGGGGGAAGGGGGAGGTACTTCCTGTCAGGTCCGTCATAGAGGGTAAGACGTGGGTTTGAAAAAAGAGGGATGCAGGCAAGGGCGATGGGGCCATGTGGTTGCCAGGGGCCACTGGAGGGCGTGACCAGGATGGAAAAAGCAAAGATTAAAAATAAAACGCAGTCACAGCAAAACTAAAAATCCTACAAAACCAAAAACCATGCCCCCACCTCTCAGACACTACAGGAATATTTTATAGGTTCCTGCTGCAGTGTTGCGCTTACCTGAATGAGATGGCATAGGAGTTGGGCTCATTCCGTTTCCGAACCAGGAAGGCTCCATCCCGCGGCACCCTCATCAGCATATGTTCAGCTTGCAGCCTTGTCAGGTTGGCATGGTACCATCTGTTTCAACAGAAAAAAAAAAACAAATTGTTAAATTCAGTCACTAAGCTTCCTGATGAGCAGATTCCTTTATAAAAAAATGTGGAATGTGTGTTAAAAAGGCAAGTGTTTTTTTTGGTTTTTTTTGCATTATTTCTTTTTACCTCCTCCAACACGCCCACTGTCATCCTCTCCTTCGGTTGGCCAAGTCCTTCCGTTGCCTCTTCAGCCGATCCACCATCCAGCTGCTCCGATTTCCCGGATGTATCCCTTCGCCAGGGGGGCTCTCTCATATCCCGCTGGGGCCCTCAGGAGAAGAGAGCAGAGCGCACATAGCGCTCCCCTGCATCTTTACCGGGGCCCGTAAATGCAGTCTGGAGGTTTCTTGGCAGGGAGATGGAGGGAGGCGGGCCGCCGTCACCTGGACGGCATGCATGCATTTTTCTCGCTTTTCTTGTCCCTCTTATGCGCCTGCTGCTTGTAGTACCCCCAGTCTCCACCGGGGGTCACTAACAGAGCAGGGCTACCCACTCAGCCCGCCCAAGGAGAGGAGAGCAGTCCTCCGGAAGCTCAATCCTCTCCTCCCATGCCAGCCCCCAGCGACCTGAGTCCGTTTCCAAACCCGGGTCTCCGGCATGGTTCGAGGTGTGGCGTCCAGCGCCTCAACCCTCTGCACCACTGGGCTGGCCAAGGCAAGTGTTTAAATGGATGTCCACAATACCACAACCATCTTTCCCTGTGTAGGGAGACAAACACCAGACCCCCCCAAAAAAAAAAGATAAAAATGTCTAGGGTGATGGAAAACAAAATGACCTTCAAACCTGTAGGGAGATACATAGGAGAACGTTCCCCCTAATGTATAGGGTAATACCAGCATTCCCCTCTACACCAAATATGTAGAGTGGTAGACAACAGAATGCTCCCCAGAAAGACACTACTGTGTAGGTGACAAAAACAGAATGCTTCTCAAAATGTGTAGGGTGACAGATACAGAATGACCTCTTAAATATATAGGGTGATGAATACCTGAAAGCCCCCCCCCCCAAATGCATGCAGCACTGACTGATCTAGAGTCCAGCTCTGCTCTGCTAGAGTGTGTACCACAGGTTGCTCTATAGCCCAGCTCTGCCCCTATACATACCACTGACTGTTCTTCAGCTCATCACTATCAGTGTGTACCACTGGTTGCTCTAGGACTCAGCTCTGCCTCTATGTGTACCACTGATTACTCTACAGCTCAGCACTATCACTGTGTACCACTGGTTGCTCTAGAGCCCAGCTCTGCCCCTATGTGTACCACTGATTACTCTACAGCTCAGCACTATCACTGTGTACCACTGGTTGCTCTAGAGCCCAGCTCTGCCCCTATGTATACCACTGATTGCTCTACAGCTCAGCACTATCAGTGTGTGCCACCACTGGTTGCTCTAGAGCCCAGTTCAACCTACATGTGTGTACAGCTCACTGCTCTTGAGGCCAGCTCTGCCACAGTTTGTGTCACTGATTGCAGTCTTGTGCTGTCTTCTCCACTCCACCTGAGCATGCATCCCTGAATGCTTTATATAGAAAGACAGAAATATAGAAGATGACAGCAGATAAGGGCACCCCAGCCCACCGTGTCCATCCTATTTTGTATCTTGTGACTCCATGATTAGTCCAATGGTCCAATAGTCCATTTACATTGCTTTAGAGACCAACTCTACAACTGCGTTTATCACTAATTGCTTGAGTCTACAGCCTAGCTTTACTGTACTTGTGAATGTGCCACTGACTGTTCTGAGCTCATCTTCAACTGTATGTACCACTGATTGTTCCAGTGCCCTGCATTACTGTACCTGTGCATGTATCACTGACTGCTCTGATCCCAGATTCACCTGTGTGCTCCATTGATTGCTCTAGTGCCCGGCATTACTGTTCTTGTGCACGTACCACTGATTTCTCTGACAGAAGCCAGCTTCACATTTGTCTACCACTGACTGCTCTATACTGTACCTGTGCATGTACCACTGAATGCTCTATACAGAAGTCAGCTTCACGTGTGTGTACCACTGAATGTTCTAGTACCTGGCATTCCTGTATCTGTGCATGTACCACTGACTGCTCTAGAGCCCAGCTTCACCTGTGTCTATCACTGACTGCTCTAGTGTCTAGCATTACTGTACCTGTGCATGTACTACCAATTGCTCAGAGCCCAGCTTTATCTGTATATACCACTGATTGCTCTAGTGCTTGACATTACTGTACCTGTGCATTTACCACAGACTGCCCAGAGACCAGCTTTATCTGTGCATGTACCACTGATTGCTCTATTGCCTGACAGTGCTGTACTTACTGAAAATATAAAACAACAAACAATACAATGGAGAATATCAGACAAAGATAAAACACTACAGTATAACTAACATATTATAAAATTCCCAATAAAATATACCTATAAATAGCAGCAAAATTAAAGCTCAGTTAAAGGCTATGAGTAGATGTGCTGCAGCAGTTATACAGTTTGTCCGAAAAACCTGCTGAAAGTGGTATGTTTTCAGCCCCCTTCTTACCTAAGCATCAGTATTGCAGCAGAGGCAGCGTCCCTTCCTCCTCTGTGGAGCACAGTGTCCTCTGGGACACTCAATCTCCCTTCCCTAGCCTACCCTCAAGTGGCCCAGGATCATTCCAGAATCCAGGTCTCAGCCTTGCTGCGTCACCACCAAACCGGTTAACATCTCACATCTTAAGCAGAGATGGGTAACAGGCAGGTCACCCATCACTGAAGAAGCACTTGCCCAGTACACATGCTTAGCTACAAGGAAATTCCTCTGCTTTCACTAGCATTCCCCCAGTAGGGCCCAGGAATGACAGCAAGCAAAACTGAAAGTGAGGCCTACAGTAAGGAAGCCTATGGTAAGGAGGCCTAAAGTACGGAAACCTACAGAAAGGAGTCCTACATAACGAGACCTACAGTAAGGAGAACTATAGTAAGGAGGTATACCACACAGAGACTTACAGTAAGGAGGTCTACAGTAAGGTGACCTACAATAAGGAGGTCTAAAGTAAGAGGCCTATAGTACGGAGGTCTACAGTAAGGAGACCAACAGTAAGGAGGCCTACGGTAAGGAGGTCTACAGTAAGGAGACCTACAGTAAGGTGACCAGCAGTAAGGAGGTCTACTGTAAGAAGGTTTACAGTTAGGAGGCCTACAGAGGTGCTATACTGCCTAAGGAGGCAGTATAGCACAGTGGATTAAGGCTCTGAGCTGCAGATCTGGAGACTTGGGTTTGAATCCCACAGCTAGGTGCATACTGTGTGATCCTGAGCGAGTCACTTAACTTCCTTGTGCTCCCAGGTCACATCTGGAAACAAGCTTCAGCTTAGTGTGCTAACAATGTTCCCTTTCCCTTCCCTACAGTAAGGAGACGTACAGAAAGGAGGACTACAGTAAAAAGACCTGCAGTAAGGAGGTTTACAGTAAGGAGGCCTGCAGTAAGGATGAGGTCTACAGTAAGGAGACCTACATTAAGGAGGCCTACAGTAAGGAGGACAACAGTAAGGAGGACAACAGTAATAAGACCTACAGTAAGGAGATCTACAGTAATGAGGTCTACCATAAGGAGGTCTACAGTAAGGAGACCTACAGTAAAGAGGCCTACAGTTAGGAGGTCTACAGTAAGGAGACCTACTGTAAGGAAGTCTACAGTAAGGAGGCCAACAGTAAGGAGACCAAAAGTAAAGAGTCCTGCAGCAAGAAGGACTACAAAATAGAGGTCTACAGTAAGGAGATTTACTGTAAGGAGCCCTACAGTATGGAGACCTACAGGACAGAGACCTATGGTAAGGAGGCCTACAGAAAGGAAACCTACAGTAAGGAGGTCTACAGTAAGGAGGCCTACAGTAAGAAGTGCCACAGTAAGGGGGCCTACAGTAAGAAGTGCTACAGTAAGGGGGCCTACAGTACAGAGGGCTACAGTAAGGAGACCTACAGTATGGAGGCCTATAGTAAGAAGCAAACATGACAAAAGCTTGAAATACAATCCAGGACAAGTAGAATAAGGCACTGGTACCAAAGAGCACTTACTCTTTGCTCTCATGAGCGTTTGGCTGTGGTACTGGATCGGTGAGTCGCATCTCAAATTCATTGCAGCGCAGGGGGACCTCCCGGTAGTGGCTGATAAGGGCATAGAGGCTATCAAACACCAGGTTGTCTGTCAGGTAAAACTTAGTGGTGCCCGCCTCTTGCCGTGAATGGATTCGGCAGTGCTGAACCCGCCCTGACCTCCTGCAAACAGAAAATAAAAGATTACTACACAAAGTTGAAGTTTTGACTGCAAACGTGCCTCCCTCATCTACTGAGTTACAGTGGAACTGGGAGGTCCCACAGTAAGTATGTTTCACACTGAGACAGGATTCTTCCATCATCACATGTACAGTAACTAAGATGAATCCTAACAGACACATGTACAATGGTAGCCTGTGTTAATTTTTAAATGCAACCAGTTGAAACAGGATTACTCATATGTTTTAGATAAATTTAACAGTAATAATAATTTTTAGGGAGGCTGTTGGTTTCTGATCATGTATGCCCTAAATCAAAATCCAGCCCCCCCCCCAAAAAAAACACATGTGCTGCACAAATGGGGCCTGCATATTTAAACATTAATTTCCTGTTTTTCTAGCTTCTACCTTAGCTAAAAATATGGTAGTTAGTTGAATGTTTCAGCAGAAAAATGAGTAAGCATAATGAAATGGGTGACCCTCTAAGTGGTGCCACACTTGCTTGTTTTTACCATCAACAAACCACAGGCCCCTATAGAAAAAGAGTGCCACTTGTGGGGATTGTTATTATCAAAAGGTAACCCACCCTTCTGGTGTGCTATACCTCAGTTATAAAATTAATTATTTAGCTAATTCATTCATTCATTTTGTTAAGTAGGTAAAAATGTACTGGACAGAAGATCCGTTTTCAGACCTGACTAGGGCTTCAAAGGCACACGTTAAAATGAAGTAAAGCTATATTTGAGGAAAAAAATACTTAATAAAAATCCTCCCACATGCACACTTGCCTCATTCAAGGACAGGAGGCGTGTGTGACTTGTGTGTTTACTATGTAGTAACATTAATCAAAAGGTTGGAATCTCAGCCTAAATATTCTCAACAGTTGTTTATCAAATTGTCTCATAAACAGCACATACTTTCAACATTGAGTACTGGGCCATTCCTGTACAGTCATTTATACAAGTATTGTACCAAACATTTGACAGAAGAATCCTTGCAAAATCCAGAAATTAGACAAGCAATTACTGATACGATCCTGGAATTTCATGTCTTGAAAATGGACTTTCAATACTTTAAGCACCATAAACCAGTGACCTTGGTGATGTCAACAGAACAGTGACTCTATAATAAATTGTCACTATATAGGAACCGCCCTCTCACTTGAAAGGCGATATAAATAGGGTTTAACCCTGCTGCTATAAACTAAGGTGCAGTGACCCCTACATACAGAAAAATGAACAGGCAGCTGTAAATAATATATATAAGAATGCATGGGGTGGCTGGCCCGGTGGGGCTGAGGGTTGAGGCCCTGGACGCCACACCTCGTGCCATGCCGGTGACCCAGGTTCGGGAACGAGCCGAGGCCACCAGGGGTCGGCAGGTCGGCAGGGGGGAAAGAGATTGAGCATCCGAAGGACTGCTCTTTCTTCCCGGGGGTGGGTGCAGGGTGCGTTCGGTCTTGGAGTGACCTCTGGCGGTGGCTGGAGGATCACCGAATGCAGCAGCATGGCATATGCCTGAGGGCGGAGCCATGGCACTCCGTTGCTTTGCTGGCCAGGCTCTGCAAGGGAGAGGGAGGGAACTAAAGCACAAAAAATCCCCGGCTTGCCAGAGAGATGACGAGGGTCTCAGGGATCTCCCTCTCATCCCAATTGCCGGGCCAGGCCACACCGGGGATCCACGGCCGACCTCCCAGAGGGATGGACCCTTTAATTTCAGAAAGGCCACCGAGGGCGGGCGGGACCTGTTCCAGGGGGTGATCCGGAGTGCTGGGAAGTTCATCTGGGAGGGGTGAACCGGTGTTGGCTGGCCACGGTGGGAGAAGAAGGGTCAGGATTGAGAGGGCACCTCTGAGGGATGCCTCGGTGAGTACTGGTGCATAAACATAATTGAAAAAAGAAAAAAAAAAAGAAGAATGCATGGGGTGGTGCATATAATAAATAGAATAAAGTATGGGGTGGCATGTGTAACGAGAAGTTTACACATCCCCGAGGTGTTAGATGCTATATAAACCCCAAGAGCAAAGCTCAAGGGGTTTATTAAAGCTTCTAACACTGAGGGTGTGTGCGTAAACTTTGAGTTTCACACACTACCCCTTATTTTATTTTATATTTATTCATTTATTTGCTTTGGGTAACCGGGTAAGTGCACTAGATAGAACTGCCTATTTTCAGGCATGACCCGGGAGAGTACAAAACAAAGAAGAGGTAAAAACAAATACATATACAGTGCTGTACAATATAATTGATGTGTTTCACTTTCTGGCCAACGCAATTCTATGAAATAAATGTCACTGCGATGCGGCTGCGGGTCAGCTTCGCCGTTAGTGCGGTCTGCAGTCTAGTTGGTTGCTTGCTTACAGCTTTTTTTTTTGGTTGGTTTAAGACTTTAACATAGTAAAAGGCAGCAGCGACTCCGGTATTTAAAAAAAAGTAACTTACCACTCAGTCAGAGTGACGGTGCAGTTTTGAGAAGGCAGGGGTGGCGAGTGCGGCTAGAGAAGTTCACAGAGGAGCTGTGGCGGGAGCATGCGAAGGAACCCTGGCACGTGTTTGCGTTATAAACACTCCTTTATAAAGGCAAATTACACTACAGGTTTCTCTGATAGAAAGCAAAACCCATAATTATTATACTCTTATACATAGCTAAGCTGTGGGATGCTACAAAAACACAGGGATCTTCGCTCTTGGGAGTTTATCTAAGTATCCCACACATAGTGTGTGCAAAATTTGAGTTTTACATAGCACTCCATGCCTTGTTTTCTACAATTGCTGAAGAGCACTTTTTTGCCTCAGCAAGTGTCACTAGAATAGGTAAACAGTACAGCAAGCCACTCAGTGCCCATGGCTTTCCACTTGATAAAGCTGTGTGTGTTTCCTGTTATAACCAGCTGAATTTTAACTGGCTTTGTCATTGGGAAAAAACACTCGGCAGTTATTATAAGTGTATTAGTGCACCAAGAATGGCAAAGCTCTAGTGGCCCTGCATGTCATCATAACACCAAGGTGGGCATACATGTTATTCAAAACAACCAGGTTTTACGTACCAGGTAACGTATGACAGTGTGCGCAATTGTAATGGATTAGTACACGGAATGGTTGGTTGTTAGGCATGAACAACAATAATAATAATAAATTTATTTATAAAGCGCCTTATCAATTGCCAAGGCACCTAACAATATAAAAACAGATCAAAATCATACAAACATCAGACAGCAATTTAGTTAAAATACATAACTATAACAATAAATCAGAAAAAGCAAACCATTCAACTGGCTGAGAAGGCTTGGTGCCACAGAAAGGTTTTTAAGCCCTGCTTAAATCCCTCCACAGTTGCGCACTCCCGTAACCGACAGGGTGGAGAATTCCAAAAGGTGGGGCTGCATACACAAAAGCTCTTGCACCAGATGATTTCAGATTCACCCTTGGGATCTCTAACAACCCCTCATCAGTCGAGCAGAGTGATCGACCAGGGCAGTAGGGGACCAGGAGCTCTTTTAAACAGTCCGGGCCCTGTCCATGAAGGGCTTTGAAAGTCAGTAAACCAACTTCAAAGCTGATCTGCCACTGTACTAGCAGCCAGTGCAGTTCACACAGCACCGGAGTAATATGACAGGATCGAGCAGATCCTATCAAAAGCCGGACCGCCGCGTTCTGCACCAGCTGCAAGCGACGGATTTCAACCCCAGAAAGCCCTAGGTAAAGGGAGTTGCAATAATCCAAGCGTGAGGACACAAAGGCATGGACCAGGGTAGGAAGGTCGTCAGACGGAACCAGATGCCTAATCCTGGCGATATTCCCAAAATGATAAAAGGATGTTTTGACAACAGCCAACACCTGAGAATGCAGGGTCAGTCCATCATCAAAAACTACCCCCCGGTTACGCACCCGTTCAGAGGTCAGGAGTGAGACGCCACCAAGAAAAATTCCAGAGGGTGCACCAACACCCGACTTCCCTATCTGATGACCTGGGTCCACAACCAATACCTCAGCTTTTTCCGAGTTCAACTTCAGTCAGTTGTTATCCATCTACTCCTGGATTTCTTTCAGACGGTTATTAAAGACCAAGAGAGCTCCATCCTAGTCGAGTGCAAAAGAAAGGTAAGGCTGGGTATCATCTGCATAGCAGTGAAGCCTCAGCCCATGCCTTCTTACAATGTCTCCGAGGGTAGCATATACACCGCGAACAACATGGGTGACAGCACTGAACCCTGAGGCACCCCACATGACAGAGAAATTGGGCTTGAAGAATGAACTCCAGACACAACTCTCTATGTTCTACCTATGAGAGAAGATGTAAACCATCTGAGGACTGTTCGCGACAGTCCACAGATACACCTCAGGCACCCTATCAACACCACATGGTCCACAGTGTCAAAAGCTGAAGAGAGATCCAGAAGGACCAAGATGGTATGGTTCTTCCGATCTCTCGCCATCATGAGATCACTGAGCACCCGAACCAGCGCTATCTCGGTACTATGTCTTTTGCAAAAACCAGACAGGAGTGGTTCTCAGATGTCATGGATGGTCAAATGGTTCTCCAGTTGAACTGCCACTACTTTCTCAATCACCTTCCCAGCAAAGGGAAGGTTAGAGATAGGTCTGTAGTTTGTGTGGCAGTCGGGGTCCAAGGTAGCTTTCTTCAATAGTGGTGTCACCACCACCTCTTTCAGGGAGCTGGGAAACTCACCAGATTCCAGGGAGCACCCGACTATCTGCACAAGGACCAGATTGATGACATCAATACAACCCAGAATTAGGGAAGTTGGTCCAGGGTCCAAACTACAGCATGTAGGGCGCACACTCTGGATAATCCGCATGACATCCATGAACTCCAGTCGACCGAAGGTACTCCAGGAAAGCTGAGGTACAGTAACCTCGTACTGATTAAAAGCAACACCCATAGAGTGTGCTGGCTGAAGTACTACCCTGATGTCAGCCACCTTATTTGCAAAGAATCGAGCAAGCTCATCACACTCTAATTGCGAAAAGGCTTTCCGAATGTAGACAGGCTGGGTTGCACAGTCTGTCCACAACTCGAAAAAGCTGACCTGGTCGATTCTGAGCAGCCGCAGTCTCCCCAGACAGGAATTCTGCCTTCTTATGGGTGATAGTCTGCAATCTGCAGACTCTGCAAGACTGCTAGATTTGATAATGGTCCATCAATCTAGGGTGGACGGCATCAAGGGCGGACTTGTGCCAGCAACGCTCTAACCTTCGTCCAAGTCTCCGCATCTCCCTCAAAGTCCCATCAAACCAGGGGCACCTGGGGTGAAGGGAGAGAGGACAAACACAGACTGGAGCAATGGAATCCAGAGCCTCCGAGACGGCCAAATTATAAGCCGTCACAAGGGACTCTGGGTCACTGGTTGCCAACGAGAGGGACGAGAGATCAAGTTCCATCTCCACAGGGATAGGCCTATTGGGGGGGGGGGGGGGTGCTAAAACTAAACCTCATGGTGTAACGATCAGACCACCCAACTGGTTCCACCCCTAAGTCAGATGTTTCAATCCCTAGGAGAAAGATTAAGTCAAGAGAGTGTCCGTGTTTATGAGTAGCAGTGGAAACCACCTGTGTAAGGCCCAGAGATATCATTAACTGGACGATAATTGAGTGCTGCAACCACCTGAGAAAGGGATCCTTCACTTACAGCCACACACCCTGGAGAGTGTTATCCAACTTACAAAGTGGGCTTTTATTTGTTAAACAGTATTAACTGTAGTTCAGGTGAGGTGTTTCAAGTTTATTTTTATATTTTAACAGCATAAGGCCACTTGGCAAAGCCTGTTTTTAGGGCTGTCCTGTATGTAACAGAAAACAAGTTGCACAAAATATTAAAACAATATACAATAATACCACAACAATTTATACACAATACAATCAATATTCAAAAACATATACACTTAAAAGGACACCAGTCAATGAGCGCTGCCTTAAAGCTATGATATGCTGCCACATTTCAAGATTCTAGCGGTAATGAGTTCTAGGTAGTAATGGCGATATACTGTAACAGAATGTCATCTGCCCACATTTAATTCTTGGCCTATGGACGTTTAAGCCTCTACCTCTGACTTCTGGTACTTCGTAACTTGAAAGTATGGGGTAACTTTATTAAATAAGTACGATGGTGCCATGTCTCTCATATATTTGTAAGACTGCATTCACAAAGAAACAACCTTAAATACATTGGGCAGAACTGATAAAGAAGCTTTTACATATGCATGTGACAGCTGTATTAATAAGAAATCCCTCTGTTTACCTGATGAAGGACTACGTGTAGCCTATGAA
Source organism: Neoceratodus forsteri (assembly GCA_016271365.2). NCBI lineage: Eukaryota > Metazoa > Chordata > Ceratodontiformes > Ceratodontidae > Neoceratodus > Neoceratodus forsteri. Next base: position 293,032,235 of record CM057455.1, read on the forward strand.
AGCTTGTGTTCTGTAAATCTCATTTTGGTCCAGTAACAGGTGTCAGATCACCCACTTTGTTTATACATTTGACTGGAAAGTCAAATAACAGCCTTTCTCTTTGGATCTCTTAGCATTGTCCAGTTCAAGTTCAGCAATAATGTGCAATGATGCACCAAGGGGGCAAAAACCCTAAACTAATCTAGCCAACCTCTACATAGTCGATCTAACTTCAACAGACTACTTTTGCCAGAATAGTAGATAATGCTACCATAATCAATTACCGGTAGCATGATTGCAGTAACTACCTTGGCTCTAATTTCTTCGGTCAAGCAACTTTTGTGCTTCCAGACAGCACCCAATTTTTGTACAAATCTTGTCTGTGTGACCATCAAATTTTAACTCAAGATCAACCCAGGTGCCTGCAAATTTATAGGAAATAACCTGTTCCATACCAGGGCCATCATGGAAAACATTTTAAGTTAATTTGACACAGGGCTGCTTCCCCCGACCTAAACAGCATGCAAATTGTTTTACATTTAAAATAAGTCTAAAGCCAACCATTATTCTAGATTTAAAACTCATTCTGCAGTGCAGCATTTACACTTTGTAGGTCTCTAGCAGGAAAGAGCAGGACCATGTCACAGAACAGTTAAGTAAGAACTTACTGTAGACTTCCGGTGACGTCACCGACCTAATGGCCACTCTGGTTTAGGGCTCCTGAGAACTCACCCATCAAAACTCTCCTAGAACAGCTCAACACCTACAATATTGAAAAACATGGCTACAGACAATTCTGGGAAGATGAGAGGTACCAAGTTTCAGGCAAAAAATGTAAGAAACAAACAGGATGCAGAAGGATTACCAAGTAGACATGACAGCAGCTGGAGCGCTTCACCGGCCAGCAGTGCAGCCTTTGAATGTGACACAGATCAAGAAGGCGAGCGGTTGTCAAGATCGTGATTTGAAACATTATTAGCAGAGATTAATGCATTTCGGGCAGAGAACAAAACAGAATTTAAGTCCCTACAAATGAGAATGCAAGAGGTGGAGGGTAAATTAGATGCCGCAGAGAAACAAATGGGGGAGACAGCAGAAGAGACTCAACACTTACATAATGCGGTCGATTTCTTTATAGACCACCAGGAAAACATGCAGGATAAAATATTAGATCTAGAAGCCAGATTGCGATGGGATAACATGAGGATATACAATCTCCCCGAGGGAACAGAGACCGGGAAGATGGAGGAGTTCCTAGAGGACTTGCTGAAAGATGTGCTCCAATTACCCACCACCTTTCAGTTCCGCATCGAACGAGCACATAGAGCACTATCACAAAAGCCGACTGATCCTAATGCCAGACTCTATTGTCCTGAAATTCTCCAGTTATAGGGATAAAGAGCAGATTCTTCGTACAGCATGGACACAGAAGATAGTAAAATACAACACCACCCGCCTCTTTTTCGATCAGGATTATCCGACGGAGATAGTAAAACTGAGAGCAGCATATTCATCAGTCCTGAAGGCCCTCAGGGAACATGGAGTTCATTTTCAGACTCCCTATCTGGCTAAGCTGCAAGTCTTTTGGGACTCTGGGGCAGTGATTTACAATTCAGCAGAGGAAGCCAGACGGGAACTCTCCAACAGAGGATGGGGTTTCAGGACGGAACAAGCAGAGGAGCAACGGGCACGCCCACCATGAGCAAACTGGCAAGTAACCGGAAAGCCACAGAGGAGAGGTCGCACACAGGATGGCTTCTATCAGTCCTTAAAGAGCATCAGATCAATGTTGGGTAGATTCCGAAAGGCAGAGGAACCCAGAGTCTCATAGCAGAAAGAACAGACATGAAGGGTATGTTGAAAGCAACTCAGTTGAGACAAGATGTGTAAATGATTTTCCCTATGGATAGTAGGATGAGGAAGGGAGGGGCTTCAGTGGGGACAAATGCGTGTCCCAGGCCCCTACTCTCGTTTCCTATGGGACAAAAAAAAAAAAAAAAACTTTACCTGAAGAACTTTGCTCTATTTAAAGTAATGTAAAAAAGGCAAACCTAAGTAATAAAACATATGTTTACAGAATTTATCTGAACCAATTTTAAGTTAGAACTGTCCTGTTTTAATAGACTGCCTGAATGAAACGTTTCTCTCTCCCTTTCTTTTTTCTTTAGTTTTCTTTTATACTGGACAAGAGAGCTTATATACAGCTAAACAAGGGGAGCTTCCCAGCAAGGTTACTAGGGTGATTATGCCAGTTTCAAAAGTGAGAAACTATTTTTATTTTTGGTGTTGCCAGAAACTTTAAAGGGCACACGGGAAGGGTGTTATCCCCCAACTCAGACTGATGGTTGGCTCTTGGGAGAAATTGCGGACCGGCTGTTCGGACCCATTGGGTGGCTGACGGGTTTAAAGATGCGGAGAGCATCTGAACTCAAGTTAAGTCGAGTTCAAGGAGGAGTGTCCACTGGCTAGGCCCCCACTCCTCCCGTGGAGGGGTCTCAAGATCTCCCCCATGGTCATAGAGGGTGGAAATTAATGCCCTCCTACCTAGGAAGTGTAACTGTATATAGGTTATTTGTTATGTTTGGTTCTGTTTTGTTAAATGGTTTGAAAAGTAATGTTTATTTGTTAATGGTTACCGTACAGCTCGACAAAATCCTAAATGGCGCAGAGGCCCCATCATTAGAACTCCCAGAGAGGAGGAAATTTGGGCTGGACCCCCTTTGTTGAGAAATAATTATTAGACCACCTCCCCCCCTCATATTAATGAATAAAAAATGTCCTTTCACCGTATGTTCACTTAATGTGAACAGGGTAAGCAGTCCCATTAAAAAATATAAACTATAGACACTTATTAAGAGAAAGAAGCCTACATTTGCTCTTCTCCAAGAGACACACCTGGACAGAGAGGAGCATCTGAAGCTGGCCAGAATGGGTTTCGGAGAGGTGGTGGCATCTTCCTATAGAGGAGGGAAAAGCAGGGGTTCAGCAGTATTAATTTCAAAACATACTACATTTGAGAAAATAGATTCATATGCAGACCCAGAGGGACACTTTGCTATTGTAGTGAGGAAATTAGAGGGTCAATACCTTACGGTGACCTCTATTTATATACCCCCAGGTTCTGGAGCAGAGGTAGTCCGAGCCTTATTTAGGAAAATAACAACAATGCGGCAGGGACTGTTGATATTGGTTGGTGACCATAACCAGATACAAGCACAATTGGACACAAACAACCCCAATATGCCAAAGAAAACTGCTGCTCAAAAAGCAGCACAAATATACTGTTCTGAAGTGGGATGGGTGGACGCTTGGTGTTCTCAGCACCCAAACCAAAAAGGGTATACACACTATTCGGCACCTCATGGAATATATACAAGAATTGATTATTTCCATGTTACCAAAAAGCATTACTATAAGATATGGGAATGCATACAGACTCCATCAACCTTATCGGACCATTCAATGTTGACCCTGGTAGTGGACTGGGAAACAGATAGACGGGAAACCCTATGGAGATTTAATAACTTTATGTTAAACATAAAGGACTTCAGAAACATGGTAGAGGAAAGGATCCCGCAGATATTAAGAGAAAATACCTCTCAGGAGGTCTCGGAATGTATCATATGGGATACATTAAAAACGGTACTTAGGGACGGGTTTGGTAAAGTATATGGCCAATTACAAAAAAACAACAACAACAAAGGTTGGATAAATTACAAGACCAGCTTAAAGAGTTGCAACTTCAGCATGCTACAGGGGACAGTGTAGCCCTCCCATTATTACAGGCTACAAAAGAACAAATTCAAAATATTTTAGATATCCACACAGAACAGGCACTACAATTTATATGTCAGAAGTATTATGACGGGGGTCCTCGGGCCACCAGACTACTGGCCCATAGGCTAAGAAGGCAACAGACCCAGGAGAACATAACTCAAATTAGGGATCCTATACAGAAAAAACTGACAAACCTACCCCACCTGATAAGAGAGGGCTTTCAGACCTTCTATAAAAATCTATACACCCCTGAACAAGACACTGATCTGAAGGCTACTAAAAACCTTCCTAACAACCCTTAATCTCCCGAGTATTACACAAGATCAGCAACAAACTTTAGATCAACCCATTTCAGAGCAGGAGCTAATAACAGCTATCACGAACTTAAAAGCGTTCAAAAGCCCAGGACCTGATGGGTTTTCGGGGGATTTTTATAAGGCATTTAAAGCTAAGATAATTCCTACATTGCTGCTGGCATGTCATGCTGTTCAGGATGGGGAAAGCATTCCAGATACGTGGAGATACGCTTATGTCACTAGTGTCCTAAAACCAGGAAAGGACAGTACAAATTGCACTTCTTATCGCCCAATATCGGTTCTCAATATTGATTACAAAATATTTGCTTCAATAATGGCGAGAAGGCTGGAGTCCCTCTTACCTCAGTTAATAGATCTGGATCAAACAGGGTTTATCCCAGGCAGACAGACCCAGGATAATATAAAACAAACTCTTCATTTGCTTCACCATGCTTCCCGGTCGGGGGCTCCTTTTTTACTTCTCAGTTTAGATGCGGAGAAGGCCTTCCACCGGATGGCATGGCCATTTTTGACGGCAGTTTTGAGGAGGATGGGCCTACCATTGGAGTTTCGAAGAATTATAACCGATATATACTCAGACCCCAGAACATATATAAAGATTAATGGCTCTGTTACAGCCCCGATACCATTACGCCAAGGAACCAGACAGGGATGCCCCTTGTCTCCCATGCTCTTTGCCTTGTACCTTGAGCCACTGGCTCAGGCTATTAGGCAGAATACATTAATAAAGGGGCTGAGAGTGGGAGGGGAGGAGCACAGATTGGCGCTGCACGCAGACGACCTTCTGATATATTTGGCTGACCTGGAGAAATCTCTGGAACCCCTGTGGTCCCTACTTCATACCTTTGGCCACCTAGCTGGATACAAGATCAACTCTACCAAAACAGAGGTGTTAAGAGTAAACTACGAGCCCTCCCAAAACACTTTAGCAGCTTACCCATTCCGATGGAATTTGACTCATTTAAAATACCTGGGAGTGCTGATTGGGTTATCAGATGAGAAAATATATGAACTCAATTATACCCCCTGAAACAGAATATTATTTCAGAGACAGAGATATGGAGAGTATTGTCATTACCACTAATTCAGAGAATAGAGGCGATTAGAATGGTCATACTACCCAGACTCCTTTATTTGGCTCAGGCTTTACCGATCCAGGATCCAGAAAGTTTTTTAAGACTCTTAACAGAGCACTTTCACGCTATATTTGGGACTCCCAAAAACCTAGAATCAGATATACCATACTTCAACTCTCAAAAAATAAGGGGGGCCTTGCATTACCAAATATAAGACTCTATTATATGGCAGCGCAGCTGAGAACTATTTTATACTGGTTAGATCAGGAATACATTGCCAAATGGAAAACTTTGGAAAAGTGAGAGGAGGACCTTGGACAACTTAACACAATATTACTAGCCAATCCTCCTAACATTGATCTGGAAGAAATAGATAACCCATATACTCGGTCCACGGTTCGGAACTGGAGAAAGATCTCATTTACAAGAAAACTGGAGGGATGGAGGCCCTTATTGTTTTCCCTGCCCTGGGTGGATCATTTCCTCCCTGCTAGAATGGATTTGGGATATCGGAGATGGGAAAGACAAGGATTACATTTAGTGGGACAATTCCTACAACTAGGGACCATAATAACCTAATCAGACTTAGAACAAAAATATGGAATTACTAGAATGGAGAGTTTTAGGTACTTCCAGGTTAGGAACTTTATAAAATCACTGTCAGGAGATTTTTTGGGGGAAGACCCGTACCCTTCTCTTATAGATATTACTATTCAGGCATTTGAAGGTAAAGTCCCTAAATCACACCTAATATCAAATTTATATACTGCCCTTAGGGAATTGGAGACAGACTGCTGGGAGTCAGTAAGGAAGGCCTGGGAAAAAGATTTGGAGACTCCAATCTTGAAAGAACAATGGGAAAAACATGTTTGTACTATACAAACAGGGATCACATCCAAGATGTGGAAAGAATGTGCATGGAAACTGACTACCAGATATTTTAGACCCCCTACAACACAGGTTAAATATAAAAGAGAATTTGAGGCTGTTTGTTGGAGAAGACGTGGACACTCACCTGCTTCTCATGCACATATTTTATGGTTTTGCCCTAGGCTTTCGGGGTTCAGACTAGATTTTCAGGAAGCCCTTAGACAGATGTGGAATTCCAAACTAACCCTGACACAGTCTATGTACTTTTTCCAGACACTTCCACCAGAAAATAGAGACAAACAGTCGAGAAAACTGGTAAAATATTTTATACTGGCTTCTAAGAAAGCTATAACCAGAAGCTGGTTGAATGAGAACCCCCCCACAATAAAAATTTGGCAAGACATAGTGATAGAACTATACAAAATGGAACATATAACAGCCATGCTAAACAAACAGCAAGAACAATTCAAAATAACATGGAGAAGATGGGTTCTGTATACTGTATAACCCCATTAAGGCCTGATTTTATACCATAAATCTGGTGGAATGGCTAGAGGGAGAAGTGCATGAACTACAGGAGAAAAGGGAAGGGAATAAAAAGTTGTAGCTGAAGAACATGAGAGAAGGAGGCTGATATGAACTTAGAATAAAGAAGGAAGGGGGGATCTCTGTGTACTGACTTAAGTAAAGCTTATAAAGAATTAACCGTTTAACCATATGTCGAGCTATGTATGTGTTAAATGTATATTGTATGAAACTTCTAAATAAAGTGCTAAAAAAATAACTTACTGTAACAGCAGATCTTCGAGAGAGGTTCCTGCAGTAGGTCTTCACAAGTAGGACTGCGCCCCCTGATGTCAGGACCGCATGGCAAACTTGTAGCTAGCAATCTTCAGTGGGGGACCACCCCTAGCGTCAGGGGATGGGACGTCAGCGAGACTATAAATAGGGGTGGTCCCACACCCACCCTCCAGTTCTCCTGCCGGAGACCTCGAAGGAGGAAGCAGGAGAGAGGAGTGAAAACTCCTGATACCCTGAGCCCTGGATAAAACAAAGTCCTGGGAAGGGAATTAAGAGGAAGAAACACAGAGCTGGGGGAAGGTGGGTGGGAAATCTAGACCTACTGTACCGCAGGAACCTCTCTCGAAGATCTACTGTTACAGTAAGTTCTTACGTAACTGTTATATCTTACTTTGAGAGGGTTCCTGCAGTAGGTTTTCATAAGTAGGACTGAATACCAAGCAGCCAACTAAATAGAAAGAGTTAAAGACTAGGTTCTGGGAGGAGGAATATGTCTGCCAACAAGAGTCTTCTCATGACAGAAGTTCTTGCAGGACTGCTAGACCAAAGCCAGCCCTGCACCTGGAAGCAATGTCCAGACTGTAGTGTTTCGTGAAGGTGTGGACAGAGGACCAAGTGGCCGCTGTGCAGATGTCCACTGTGGACACGTTTCTAAAGAAAGCAGTGGAGGCGACCATTTCCCTAGTTGAGTGGCCCTTGGCCATCCCCGGAAGGGGCTTCTTGTACATCTGGTAAATGCAGCGAATACAATTTGCCAGTCACCTAGACAAAGTCTGTTTAGAAATAGCCTTGCCCTGGCACTTTGGAGTGAAGGCTATGAAGAGTTGATCTGACTTGTGAACCTCCTTAGTCCTTGAGATGTAATATCTCAAATTTCTGTGCACATCGAGGGTGTGTAGAAGATACTCCCTCCTACTGGAGTGCTCCGGGTAAAACACCGGCAGTTCAACATTCTGATTTAGGGTGGATTCCGAAACTACTTTCAGAAAAAGAGAAGGATTAGTCCGCAGAACCACCCGGTCTCTGTGGAAAATTAAATAAGGTTCTTTACAAGCTGCAGCCTGAAGCTCCGAAACTCTTCAAGCTGAAGTGATCGCAACCAAAAAGAGCATTTTCCACAAAAGGTGATGCATATTACTACTTGCTGCTGGTTCAAAAGGGGGCAAAATAAGTTTTTCTAAAATAAAATTAAGATCCTAGGGGGAAACAGAATTCCAGACCAGAGGTTTGAGGTGAAGGATCCCCCTTCAAAAAGGTTCAGGGACACTGGCCTGGTGACGCTGAGGGCTGAGGCGCTGGATGCCACACTTCGCACCACACCAGCGACCCATGTTCGGGAACGAGTGTAGGTCACTGGGAGTCAGCAGGGAGGAGATGGATTGAGCATCCGATGGACTGCTCTCCATCTCCGGGGAGGGAGGCGCCTTGCGGTTGGCGCATGTCTGACCCCTGATGAAGGCTGAGGATCAACGGAGCGGTGCCTCCTGAACATGGGGGCATCATTGCATGCTGAGCTCTTGCAAAGGGAGAAAATGGAAAAAACCCTGGCGGCTGGTCATTGCAGCCTGATGGCTGTCCCCTGGTGCTCCACCTTCGGAGGTAACACCCTGAACTGGATCCTAATGGGGGGGTGAGTAGGGAGCTCCTCGTCGCCCTGCCATGGGGGGTAAGCCATGGGGGTTACAAGGGTGAGGGCCTGAAGGAGCAGAGGCCTAGGGATGGCACCTGACAAGGGTCCAACCAGAGCCGGGGAGAGGAGAAACAGCAAAAAAAAAAAGGTTCTGAAACCTTTAGCTTAGGGTTTTGCCCTCCACCGGAAGGTGGTAGGCTGAAACCACAGACAGATGGACCTTCAGAGAGGAATAGCTGAGGCCCATCTCTGACAGGTGCAAAAGGTACTCTAGGACCTGGGAAGCCGAGCAGGAAAATGCGTCTAGGCCTTTGGTTGTGGCCCAGATCGAAAATCTTTTCCACTTCATGGCATACGTGGATCTAGTGGAGTGTTTCCTGGCCTCCACTATAACTTGAGCAACTCCAGAGGAGATGCCATAGCGAGAAACTGCTATGTCCAAAGGTGCTATGCATGAAGCTCGGATGTACCAGGGTGCCCTGCTCCTGGGACAGAAGGTTGTGAAAGAGGTAGAGGTACTAGGGGTTCCATCACTAGTTGTTGCAGCAGGAGGAACCATATCTGCCAAGGCCATGGGGGGACAATGAGGATCATGTGAGCCCCCTCTGCCTGTAGCTTCAGTAGAACCTTCTGCAGAATAGGAAAGGGAGAGAAAATGTACAGAAATCTTCCTGTCCGAGACAGAAAGAGTGCGTCTCGCCAAAAAACATTGCGCCCAGGATGGTGAGGTGAAGAGGCCTATTTCTGGCTGACCCCACTGAAGGAAGAGATCTTCTACTACTACCTGCTTTAGTTCCCACTCATGAGCCCGGTCAACAGAGCCGCTGAGACTGTCTGCCAGAATTTTGTGAACACCTGGAACATGGACTGCCGTCAATGATAGGCTGTGTTGAACAGCCCAATACCACAGCTGTATCACCTCCCTGCAAAGAGGGTATGAACGGAGGCCTCCCTGTTTGTTGATGTACCAGACCGTTGCCACGTTGTCAGTCTGGATGAGAAGTATTCCTGGAACTAAGAGGGACTGAAATGCTTGGAGAGCACAGAGCACTGCTTTTGTCTCCGGAATATTGATGTGAAGATTCTCCTCCATGGGAGACCATGTCCCTTGTGTTCGATAGTCTCCCAGGTGGGCCCCCCATCTGAGGTTCAAGGCATCTGTTGTAAGAGTCATGGAGGGGGATGGGGAGTGGAATGGAAACCCCACTGAGAGATTCGAAGGGTCGTGCCACCAGAGGAGATCCCTCTGCAGGCTGTTGGAGAGTAGTACCTTCTGGTCCATGTTGTCCAAGCGCTAATCCCATTGGACTCAGAACAGATCATTGGGTCACCCTCATGTGCAGTCTGGCCAGTGGGACTATGAGTATGGCGGCCGCCATCAGGCCCAGCAGTCGTAAGACGGAGCGCACTGGGGTCCAATGAGAGGAGGCCACCAGTGCGGCTTGTGAGATAAGGGTCTCTGCCCTGTCAGTGGGAAGGAAGGCCCTGTACTGGACCGTGTCCAGCACCGCTCCTATGAATTGGAGGCACTGGGAGGGTAACAATTGAGACTTGGGATAATTGACTGTAATGCCAAATCTGGAGAAAAGGTCCAGGGTGAAGGAAAGGGAATCCTTCAGACTGTCCTGGGACGGGGCTGAAAACAGCCAATCATCCAGGTAAGGGAACACATAAATGCCCTTGCGATACAAGGTAGCCACTACCACCACCAGGCACGTAGTGAAAACCCGAGATGTCAAAGAAAGGCCGAAGAGGAAGGCCCTGAACTGAAAATGCTCCTCCTGAAAGGAGAATCTCAGAAAGCGGTGGTGGGCCGGCAGAATTGGGATATGAAGGCAAGCATCCTGCATATCCAGGGAACACAGCCAATTGTTTGGTTGGAACAGGGGCAAGAGTCCCTGAAGGGTTAACACGTGGAACCTCTTATATTCTACGAAGAGGTAGAGCATGCTGAGATCTAGGATGGGCCTGAGATCTCCCATCTTTTTGGGCACTAGGAAGAAGTGGGAGTAAAATCCCCTTCCTATTTGTGCTGTTGAAACCCACTCTATGGCTGATTTTTGCAGAACTGCTTGAATTTCCTGTAGCACACAACTTTGTTGTCCTGACAGGTAATGAGACCTGCCCGCCGGGTTGCTCGGGGGTCTCTCCAGAAACTCTATCAAGTGACCTCTTACGACCAGTTGTAGAACCCACATGTCTGCAGTTACAACCTCCCACCCTTCCAGGTGGAGGCTGAATCTTCCCCCCACAGGCTCCTCCATGGGGAGTGGAGGTAACGGGGGGGGGCCGTAAGTCAGGACGTGGAGGGGAGGGATGCCTTGCCCCCTATGGCTTCCTTTGGAAACTTAGCCTGGGGGGTTTGGGCACCAGAACCAGGGGCCCTACATTTGTTTTGGCATCTGCCCTGGTTCTGTTTGTTCCATTTCCATTGTGAGTGATGAAAATTCTGCTTAGGTTTTTGACCTGAACGATACATGGAGCAGACATCCTTCAGGGATTTGCTGCTTTGTTGCAGTTCGGTGATTATATCTTTGGCATCACCCCCCGAACAGAACTGGAATCCTGAATGGAGCATCCTGGAGGGTGCTCTGTACATCCTGTGCCAAACCTGTGAGATGGAGCCAGGCCAGGCATCTTAGGCAGATGCCCGTAATCATGCAATGCGCTACCGAATTGACCAAGTCGTAGGTGGCTTGTAGAGCACGGTGGCAGGACGATTTATTCATTCTGATTTTGCCCAGAAGTTTATTCCTAAGCTGTTCATCAGGGACTTCTTGGATATCCTTTTCCAGGTCGGACAGAGCCGACTTTTGGAAAGCCACCATGTGGGCTATGTAGTTGAGTGAACGTACAGCGCAGGTAGAGAAGGTATAGACCTTGCATTCATATTGGTCCATTTGTTTTGATTCCTTGTCAGGAGGAGAGGCACTAAAGTGATTACGAAAGAGTCCACCTTAGGTTCTGCCGCTAGGTGGGAAACCCCTTTGGGGGGGGGTGGTAAGTCCTGTCGGCTTTCTTAGAAATCGCAGGAACAGATGGTTGATGCCAAATGGTGGATGTCAGATCATTGTGCGACCCATCCAGGGTGGAACAGGGAGGGGTTCCGCATTAACCAGGTCCAGATGCTCAGCAAGTCTTCTGTGCTTAGGGTCCAATTCCTGGAATGCCCAACTGCACGATTGCTGAATGGACCAGAAGAATTCTGCAAAAGACGGATCCTGCAGTGGTGATTTTGGTGACTCTTTTGGCTGAGATTCTATGGGAGAGTGGGGTTCCGATTGGTCCCCAAAGTTGGAATCTTTGTCTGAATCAGAGGATTCTGGCCTGCTGGCAAAGAAGTGGCATCTAGAACTGCCTCCGTGACGCTGGTCTCTAGAGTGATACCTGATGGCAGACTGCCTGTGTCTCTGCTGGATACTCTGATGGAAGGGGCAGGGCTTCCTGGTGGCACCCTATGGGTCGGGGTAGCCCTGACTACCAGCTGGGGCTGACCCAACTCTTGTAGGGGCTGGGACTTGGTGTCTTTCCACCAAGCTGGGGTAGATTCTTGAGGTTCCAGCTGAGGAGGTGGTGGAGGGAATCCTGGGTACCCCATAGAATAGGAGGGATAGCTAGGTGGTTGGTGCCAGTAGGGGTACTGGTGTTAACCCTGATACTGGTGAGCCTGACCCAGCACTGGGTAACCTGGAGTCAGAGGCAGGTAGCCCGGCGTCGGACCCCCCCCCCCGGCATTGGGGAAACTGTGGCATGTAGCCAGGGTAGTAACCTGTTGGGCCCGATAGAGGAGGAGTTAAAGGTCCAGAGGGTGGTGGTGCTGAGGGACCACTGGGATTTGGGTAAATCAGTGGGTCTGGGGTCAGAGGTGGTATCCCGGAAGGTCCAGGAAGAATCTGGTCCATCTCATCTGGAAAAGGATCCAGGGAAAGACCCAGCATCGGGTGCCAGAGGGTGTCCGACAGTGGGACCAAGACTGGTGAGAGGGTTAAGTCCGGAAGCGCCTCTGTTGACAGATCTGCCGGTGAGGCAGGGATATTGTGAAGTAGGTCCAACGTGAGGGGTTCCTCTAGATCAGCCCCAGAAACGCTGGGTAGGGACAGTGATTCCCTAGAGGGAGAACCCTCGTGGGACTCAGGGGAACTTACAAGCTCACTCTGCTGGACGTTGGGGACCAGGAGGGAGTCCAATGGGACAGCAGTCACTGCGCGGTCGTCGGGCAAGCTGGCGACCCACTTTGAGGTGACAGTCTGGCAGGCATTGGAGGGCCCGATGGCTGACTTACAGACCACAGTCGGACTAACAGAAGCTGAGAGGCACAAATCAGGCTGATCGACCTAGGCCAGGTGTGGCAGAGGAGCTGGAGGATGACTTAGTGGCTGAGCTCCAAAAACAACTTCCTCTAAAGAGGAAAACCCTGACTGCCCACTGACCTCAGCGGGGGGCGGGAGGAGAGAAGGCACCCGATCTGGTGGAGTGGACAGGAGGTGGGGTACTCACCGGGGTGGAGGCCCCATCTGATGTGGCATCAGCTGTCTGGCAGCTTTTCCTCTGAGGAGAACGGCTCCGCTCCTGGCGTTTCTCCTTCTTCTTTTTTTGTTTTCCCAGGGCAGGTGATGACGATCCTTCCCTCAGTTCCTGAAGCTCTTTTTCCATCGATGCCAGTTGTTGTTTTAATAAGTGGGCATCGAGGGTTCTCTAGCGACAGGTGCGCATGGTCTGGTTGAAAACCTGGCAGATTGGACACACTGCGGCCTTGTGTTTAGACCCCAGGCAAAGGACACAGTGGGAGGGGTCATCCCCGTGCAGGATCTGCACACCGCACTTGGAGCACTTTTTCTTGGGCCTCTGTGAAGACATGCAATGCAGGAGAGAGGAAAAAAGCTATGGTAACTATTGAGAAAAATGGCAGGCGACTGAAGCTGTTTCACCGCAAGGTCCGACGATTCAGACTGATGGCGGAAAAGAATGCAGGATAGGTGGGAAACCGCCCCTATTTATAGTTACGTTGATGTCCTGTCACTTGAAGCCGGGGGCGGTCCCCCACTAAAGATTGCTAGCTACAAGTTTGCCATGCCCTGACGCCAGGGGGCGCAGTCCTACTTGTGAAGACCTACTGCAGGAACCCTCTCGAAGTAAGATCTGCATCTATCTTTTCGCTGGATAATGAGAACACCTCTGCCAGCTCATCAGCAAAAATGCAGTAACAAACAGCAGAGGCCCAAGGATGGATCCCTGTGGTAACCTCTTGTTTACTGCTCTAGCTTCTGACAATAGGCTCGTTCACACTGCGCCTTGCCGCTACTTTTTAATCGTTCTTAAAAACATAGAAACATAGACTGTGACGGAAGATAAGGACCGCTTAGCCCATCTAGTCTTCCCATTTCCCTACATACAGGACAAGCTGCAGATCCTTGTTAACCAACAGCCTATTTCTTCCTACCCCCCACAAGAATTGCCTTAGTTCTGTCCCATGCATTCTTGAATTCTCCCACAATTTTAGACCCCACAACCTCCTCAGGAAGGCTGTTCCATGCGTCCACCACCCTCTCTGCAAAAAAATACTCCCTCACATTGTCCCGAACTGTTCCCCCTCTATCTTCAAATTGTGTCCCCTTGTTCTTGCACATCTCTTTCTCTGAAAGATGCTACCCCTCTTGGACCTTGTTGATTCCACTGAGGTACTTAAAAGTTTCTATCATGTCCCCCCTCTCCCTCCTTTCCTCAAGGGTATACATTAAGCTCCTTTAGTCTCTCCTCATATGGCTTTTCTTGCAGACCCTGCACAATTTTAGTTGCCCTCTTCTGGACTGCCTCCATCCTGTCTATGTCCTTGTGGAAATGGGGTCTCCAGAACTGGATGCAGTACTCCAGATGGGGTCTTACCAACTGTCTGCACAGAAGGATAACAACTTCCTGTTTTCTGCTGGTGATGCCTCTCCCTACACATCCCAGTAAACCCCAGCCCTCCCGCTGCCTTCTAACATTGCTTGCTAACCTAAAGGTCATCTGATATGATTAAACCCAGGTTCCTTTCCATTTTTGTTGTTGTTACTACCCCCCCCAATTGTGTAATCTTCCCTGGATTTTTGTTTCCCAGGTGCATTATTTTGCACTTCTTTGCACTGAATACAAGCTGCCATACTTCTGACCATTCCTCCAACCTTGCCAAGTCCCTTCTCATCCTTTCCACACCTCCTTGTGTATCAACCCTGATGCAGATCTTTGAGTCATCTGCAAAGAGGCATACTTTTCCTTCCAGTCCTTCAGCAATGTCACTTATAGAGACATTAAAAAGGACTGGACCCAGTACTGAACCCTGCGGTACCCCACTAGTAACCCCCTCTTTCTTCAGAGTGGACTCCATTTACAATTACCTTCTGTGTCCTGTTGTCCAGCCAATGTTTTACCCAGGCTACCACCCTGGGTCTCACTCCCAGACTAGTTAATTTGATTATTAATCTTTTATGTGGGACTGTGTCAAATGCCTTGCTAAAATCTAGGTAGGCCATGTCCACAGCCCCTCCCTGGTCTATTACTTTGGTCACCCAGTCAAAGAAATCAATTAGATTTGTCTGACATGACCTTCCCGCTGTGAACCCATGCTGTCTTGGTTCCTGTGCCCCACTGGCCTCTAGGTACGCAACAATTCTTTCCTTCAGAAGTGACTCCATCACTTTCCCTACCACAGAGGTCAAACTGACAAGTCTGTAGTCTCCTGCCTCTGTCTTGTTCCCTCTTTTGTGCAAGGGAATCACATCCACCTTCCTCCAGTCCTCAGGTATCACACCATTCTCACATGATTTGTTAAAAAGGGTAGTCGGTGGTGTCACTAGTTCTCCCCTTAATTATTTTAGAATTCTGGGGTGAATTCCATCAGGTCCCATTGCTTTGACCACCTTCAGTTTTAGGAGTTCTTTCAGAACCCTTTCTTCTGTGAAAGGACTGGGATCAACCCCATATCCAGAGTTACTGGATTAGGCACCTCCCCCTCCTCCTCTTTTGTGAATACTGAGCAGAAGTATTCGTTCAGTATCCCTGATTTTTCATCGACCCTCTCTGCCAACCCACCGTCCATTCTATTCAGCCTCACTATCCCTCCCTTTGTCTTTCTACGCTCCCTGATGTACCTATAAAAGGTTTTATCCCCTTCTTAACCAAGTTGGCTATCTTTTCCTCAGTTTGGGCCTTTGCTATTCTGACTTCCCTCCCTGCTTCCTTCCACCTTAACTGGTACAGTTCTCTGTCCTGCTCCTTCTGTGTTTCCTTATACTTGCTAAATGCTATTTTTTTCTCCCTAACCTTCCCCGCACCTCTTTAGAGAACCATATTGGCTTTTTCTTTCGTTTTTGATTTGTTTATTTGCTTCACACAAATGCATGTTGCCTCTGTGATGGCAGTTCTGATGTATCCCCATTGTTGCTCCACCCCTCCTCCTAGCCTGTTTGCTAGTTTTCTAAGGCACTCTCCCATCTTACCAAAGTCAGCCCTCCTGAAGTCCAGTACCTTCTTTTTTGTATGGCTTGTCTCTGTAGCTAAGTTTATGGTGAACCACACTGTTTCATGGTCACTTGCTCCCAGATGGCTACCCACTTCTAGATCTGAGTTCCTCTCACTGTCCCCATTTGAGAGTACAAGGTCTAAGATTGCTCCCTCATGAGTGGGTTCCAAAACTAGCTGTCTGAGGCATGCCACCTGTAGGGCATCGAGAATGGCCCTGCTCTTGGATGTGGCTGCAGCAAAGGTGCTCCAGTTAACATCTAGCATATTCAGATCCCCTATCAACAGTATCTCCCCTTTCTCTGCCATCCTAAGGATGCCTTCTATCATATCCTTGTCCATTCCTTCCCCTTGACATGGGGGTCTGTATACAACCCCTGTGCTGACTGTGGTGCCATTTCCAGTCTGTAAGGTGACCCACAGTGCCTCCTCTCCTCCTTGTTTACTCTTTTGTTCTGTTGCTTTCATCCCTTCCCCTACACAGAGAGCTACTCCTCCCCCTCTTCTACCCTCCCTGTCTCTCCTGAAGGTTGTGTACCCTGGTATGTTAACATCCCAGTCATGGTTCTCTGTGTACCATGTTTCTGTGACTGCTACGATATCCAGTCATCCCTCTTCTATTAAGGCCACCAGTTCAGGGAGCTTGTTGCCCAGACTACGGGCATTGGTACTCATTACCCTCCATTTCTTGATGGCCTTACCCCTTTTTGCCCGATCCCTGTCCTTACTGCCTTTGTCATTTTCTCCATTTACCCCTGCCCTTCTCCCTCTCGACATCTCTATCTTGGTGTTTGCCTCACTTACTACACTGATTTTTTTGGAGGGAGGGGGCTAGGATTTCCATGCTCCTTTCCAGTGCCCCCCCCCTTGGCTAGTTTAAATGCTTGCCAATGAAGCATTTAAACCCATCACCCAGGATTCTGGTTCCCCTCCTGGACAGATGCAGACCATCACGCCAGGATAGGCCTGCATCACTCCAGGTGGACCCCCAGTCCCCAATGAAGCCAAATCCCTGAGCTCTGCACCAGTTTTTCAACCAGTGATTGAATCCCATGGTGTGGAGCACCCTAGCCTCATCCATGCCACAGACAGGCAGCACCTCCAAGAAGGTTACTGTGCATGCTACTTGTCTAAGGACCCTCCCCAACTCCACAAACTCTTCCTGCGCTGCTCTGATCCCTTTCTTAGGCAGGTCATTTGTCCCTAGGTGGACAATGACATCCAGCTTGCTCCCTGTGCAGCTGCTCCTGTGATTCTGAGGATTCACTCCCTGTCCCTCCAAGCCATGGCATCAGGCAGGCACCTTACCTCCCTTTCCCCTTCCTCCCCCAGTTCTACCCCCTAACAATGGAGTCCCCCACCAGGAGTTGTTTCCTTCCCCTGTGGGGTCCCATACCACCCTCCTGTAGGTCTCCTTTGTGGAGGTTCCCAGCATCCTCCTTGGTCCCACTGCGGGTGCCTCCATAGAAGTGCTACAGTTTCACGTTCACACCGCATTGGTGTTGCCGCTGCCCTTTCCCCTTCTGGCAATTCCAGTATTGTCCCTACTTTGGGTGGCGAACTGTGGTGTTGCAGGTAGTTTTGATGTTCACACAGGACAGGAAATTACCAACATCACTCTGCAAACTCAAGGAAAGAGGGATCGTGGTTGCAATACCACATAATAGAAAATTGCCAAAATGGTAAGCTTCATACAGGTTCATACAGGGGATTGGCACTGACAATGGCTCACAGTCCCTCGTGTGAATGAGCCTAATGTTCCATTAATTTCAACCATGTCAGGAATGCCCATATAAATAAGAGTCAAACCATGACAAAACATCTCCACCCATTCCCTTCAAAGCCATTTTGTGTAACAGCAATGGATAATCCATTGTGTCAAAGGCTTTCGTCAGCCCCACAAACACCATTCCCATGCACTGTTAATATTCCAGCGCATGGAAGACGGTGTCCATGAAATCCATAGGGTCCCTACTAGTTAAGTGACTGCTTTAATTTTCCTCTACGGCTGTTAAAAATTACTACAAATTGAATTTAAAAACAGCCCCCATACACTTGTATAGGGATCGTCCCCACGCTCTCCCTGGCCACACGTCACAATTTCAGAGAGTGTGGGGGTAGAGTTGGGGTGGAGCGAGCTCATGAGGAAGTTGGAAGGAATTGGCTGGCCAAGGGTTTTGGTGCCAGTTACGATCCCTTCCCCTGCTAAAACTAACAACTTTAAAATTACAATTTTTGCAGCGGTGAGCTCATGATGATATAAGGTATTGGGCTATGAAGCCCAATACCTTATATCGGAAACTTCCTTTAATATACAGTTGACATTTTTATGGATTTCTCTTCCCTTTTTCCTTAGGACCTTTTTTTTTAAAATATACTTTATTAAGTTTTCCAACCAAAAAAAATAACACTACAATACAATACGTGGCACATCATATCATTAAATCTTGAACATATAGAGGGACGATACTATATGAAACAATTTAACCCCCCCCACCACCACCCTGCTGGAGATCCCTAAATTAGGTCAACAAAAGGTCATATTAAACAAAATAGTGTACTACAGCAATACGTAACTACAGGAAGTGGACATCAAGCGAGAAATGGTCAGAGAAAAGAGAAACACCACCTCGGTAAGATCCTGCTACACTCAGGACTTTAACCTAATTAGTAGGGGGATGTACAGATAATAGGCCTTCGAGCTTACCCCATCTACTGAAGTATAGTGGCAACTGGTTCCGTATGCTAGCTATTGTCTTTTCCACACGAAGATTGAATAGAATTTCATTATACCATTCTGGATAAGAAATCATTTCTTGACTTAACCAATGTTTTAGTACTAAACGCTTTAATGACATAGCCATTAACATAATGTAGTATTTCCTTTCTCTCACTGCTATGGCAGATAAGTCTCCCACCACACAGATTTCTGGGGAAAAACAGTCCTCGAGACCCAGCAAAGGGTCAAGCTTCGACTTAATTTGAATCCACAAAGGAGCAATTTTGGGACAGTCCCACAAAATGTGGAGTAAAGACCCCTCTGCTGAATTACATCGAGTACAAGAGGACTGTGAAAGTTTCCCCATTTTATACAAGTGGATTGAAGTATAGTAAATATTGTGAAGAATATAAAATTGGGTAAGACGGAGTTTATCATTTGTCCCTTAGAACCTGTTTGAAGACAGGAGCTGCATCCCTTGGGGCTGACCTGCTTAATCACACACCTGAGGTCATAATACTCCGCTGATGACATCACAGTAAACACCACAGTAACAGACTGTGACGTCACCAGCAGAGGATTATGGCCTCAGATGGTGACTGTGTCATTGTGATAGCTGAACTGGAAGGGGCAAATATCCTGTATTCATGCAAGTGTCCTCAGTAATAAATAATGGGAAGATAAGAACTATAAAATGTATGAAATATAAACAGCTGGGTGTAAATAATAGCTTTTTAAAACATTTCTCTGTGGGTGTCAGCTGCTCTTTAAGATCAAAAAGGGACTCAAGACCCATCGGATCCACCCCCTCTCACCCTGCTTTATAAACTGGGACTGATAAGTATGCTATGCAAACATGGTACTAATGTATAAGGATACCCCTACCTACTTTACTGCCCATGCTACCCTGTAATTCCCTGGGTAAGCAGAATGTGTTCAGGCTTACCCTGAAGGACTGTACTGTCTCTGTATCCACTGTCTCCACTGGTAGGCTGCTCCATATGCTCAACACCCTCTGGTAGAAAAAGTGCCTGTTAACATTATCCCTAAATTTACCACCTCAGAACTTCAGGGCATATTTGCACATCCTGATGGAGCAAACCTGATCACAAAACTCCGTCTGTTGATACCCTGGACTATGAGAAAGACTGAGATCATGTCCTCCTCTCATCCTTGTTTGCTCCAGGGTGAACATGATAAGGCTTTTGTCCCCCTGAACCCCTGATCATTTTGGTGACCATGCACGCTGTCAATTACATCTATGTCTTTTTGGAAAGAGAAGCCTAGAACTCCATGCAGTACTCCAGCTGGGACCTGATAAGGGTCCTCTAAAGTGGCAGGGATTACTTCCCCTGCTCAGCCGGTCACTCCCAACTTCTTGTATCCCAGTATTCCACCCGATCTCTTTAGTAAAGGCTTTACGGTGGCTGCACCCTGCTTTTCTTGCTTCAACCCCTTGTCTGTTATGACTGGCTTTCCTCCTCCATAAAGAGAAGCACCACACAGTGTGTAGGTCTTACTGTACCTCAGGTTTTCGTCGTTAGCTTGTGATTTGTGCTATTTACAATATTTTTCATATTTAAAATATTTTTCCTTCATGTCAATTGTAATGACTGAAAGAGGACATCGTTGTCTCCAGGAAAGTGTAAAATCTATTTGACAGATGCCGGTTGGGAGTGAGAACAGTCATCACATTTCTGTTGTTACGTGTTTTTTAACCATATTTGTGTGTGCCTTTTGTGGTATCTGATCTTAAGAACACAGGTGTCACTTCTGAGTTTTGACTGTTTTATTTCTTTCTTTCTTTGTTAAAGCAGCAGTGCTGCAAACAGTTTTTTAAATATTTGCATGGAAATACATATATTATAACTGGTCCTTGAAAAAATTATTTCTGATTTTACTGTTTATTTATTTTTTTCCCTTTTGCGGTTTGACTCACCCCCCCCAGCCAGCAGAGACTCCCGCCAGGATCGTCATTTGCAAACAGAGTGCATTAGGGTTATTAGGAGAGTCAGAATGTTAACCATAATGCACTACTGTTTGCCCATAATGCAGTTCTTTATGTTGTTGCACAGTGTGCATTCACAGTCACTATCGACAGTAAATACAGGTTACTCACCTGTAACAGGAGTTCTAGGAATGGTATATGTTGTTCATCCACACTCATTGGCAGGTATCCTTGCCGCTTTAAATCTTGCCGGAAGGTCTTCAAGCTTGCTCCTCCAACCCACCCGGGTGGTATAACTCTCGGCTCCGCCCCATGACGCCAGATCTGGCCCGCTGGAAGCTCAGGTTGTGCGTCGGGTCGGAGGTTTTAGAAATGTAGGATGAATACATACCATTCCTAGAACTCCTGTTACAGGTGAGTAACCTGTATTTCTAGGGACATGGATATGTTGTTCATCCACACTCATTGGCAGACTCCTAGCAGTTCTCCGGGAGGAGGGAGGCAAGACGCACACCCCAATACTTACTTGGGAAAGAGAGACTGGAGAACCGAGGCCCCAAAACCAGCATCCCGGGCGTGACTCAAGGTCGATGTGGTAATGGGTAATGAAGGTGTTTGCTGACTTCCAGGTAGCAGCCCTGCAGATTTCCTGGATAGGGACGCCCCTGGAAGCAGCCACATTGCAGCAGTATGGCGGGTAGAATGAGCTCTTATCCCTCTGGGAGGCTCCATGCCCGCCAACTTATAGCAGAGATCTATGCAGGAGGTTACCCACCTGCTTATCGTCCGCTGGCTGCAGGTCTGCCAGATGCGGCTTCAGCGTAGGTGACAAACAGCTGCATACCTCTCCCGATTCAGCCGTGGCTCCTTTATAATAAGCGAGCGCCTCTAGGGTCCAGAGTATGGAGCCTATATTCGCCTCCGAGGTGTGACTGGGGTAGAACACCGGCAGAGTCAACACCTGGTTAAGGTGGAACTCCGACACCACCTTCGGAAGGAATTTCGGTGGGGCGTAGGACAACCTTGTCCCTGTGGAAGACCAGGTAAGGAGACTCGATGGAAAGCACCTGGAGCTCTCCCATCCTTCTGGCTGACGGATAGCCACCAAGAAGGCGGTCTTCCACGACAGGTGAGAGAGAGACACCTGTGCATAGGTTCGAATGGCTTGCCCATGAGCTTTGCCAGTACCAGCAGTAGATCCCACGTGGAGGTGGGGGTTCCCGCGACTGAGGGAAATGTGATCAAGGCCTTTGAAAAGCACCAGACCACCTTCTCCTGCGCTATCGACTGCTTCGCCCGGGCCTCGTAAGCAGAGATGGCTGCCAGGTGTACCCTTAGGGTCGCCGACCTAAGCCCTTGACTAGAAAGGGACCATAAATAGTCCAAGATGCTTGCCAAGGAACAGGAGGAAGGGTCCAAGCCCTTGTTCTGACACCAAATGGAAACCTTTTCCATTTGAAGGCATAGCATTTTCTGGTCGACCTCACGGGATGCCTCAACGACGTTGAGGACCTCGTCGAAAGACCCAAGGCCTGGAACTCTAGCCAGCCAGGAACCAGGCCATCAGGTGCAGGGATTGAAGGTCCGGATGGAACACCTTCCCTGATTGACTGAGAGCAGGTCCGGGCGAGCTGGAAGCTGCCATGAATCCTGGAGCTGAGACTGAGGAGATCTGGTACCAGAACTGGCGAGGCCAGTCTGGGGCTATCAGAATCACCCTGCCTTGTCCCTCCTCGCCTTGAGAAGCACCTTGTGGATCAAGGGAAATGGGGAAAGGCATAAAAGAGGCCCGGGTCCACTGCCTCGAGAAGGCATCCCCTGCAGCGAGCCCCTGCTGAGGGGGCGGGCATGGAACAGACTCAGCTTCGCTGCTTCCTGGAGGCAAACAGGTCCACCTGAGGTGTGCCCCAATGGGAGAACAGATGCTGTACTACCTCCGGGAGAGAGACCACTGTGGGATGCAGCCCCTATCCCGCTCAGGGCATCGGGCCAGGGTGTTGGAGGCTCCTGCCACGTAAATGGCTAGGAGATCCGCCTCAGGCTGCGCGACGAAGTGACCAAATGCGGAGAGCTTCCTTGCATAGAAGCATGGAGCGCGCCCCGCCCCTGGCGGTTTAGATAGTACATGGTCGTGGTATTGTCCGCTTGGACTCGGACCACTTGACCCCGGAGGAACGAAGCAAAGGCGGTGAGAGCTAGGCGGACCGCCCGGAGCTCCAGCAGGTTGATGTGGCATCGGGACTCCCACGGGGAACCAGAGGCCATGAGCCCGGTGTTCCCCCAGATGGGCACCCCAACCCATCAGAGAGGCATCGGTCGATAGAGAGACCGTCGGCTCGGGGCGGACGAACGGGATGCCCTCCTGCAAATGATCTGGAACGGTCCACCACTGGAGAGCATTCCACATCCCTGTGTCACCGAGCAAGCTGGTCCAAAGGATCGCAGCGCCAGACCACTGGCTGGCCAGTCCCCACTGAAGGGACGATGTTCCAGCGGGCCCAACGGACCACGCTGGTGCAGGCTGCCATGAGACCCAGGAGGCGCAGGAAGTCCCGGCAGGGCGCAATTGCCCAACCAGAAATGATCGGGCAAAGGAGGAAGAACTCGGCCCTGTCCGGGCCGGGAGCCGCCGCCTGGCTCGAAGAGAGTCGAGCTGCGCCCGATGAATAGAATCACCTGCTTCGCTCGGAAGTCTGACTTGGCCTCGCTGGATAAGGAGGCCCAGTTGAGAGCAGACCTGAGGGCCAGATCTCTGGACCACTCCGCCTCTTCCTGGAGGGAGCTGCTATCAGCCAGTCGCCCAGGTAAGGTACACCCGACCCTCGGCCAGAGGGAATGCTGTCACCACTGCCATGCATTTGGTGAAGACCCTGGGAGCTGGAGACAAGTCAAGAGCATGGCTTGAACTCAAAGGGATCCTTCCGGCCGGAAGCTTAAGGAATCTCTGGTGAGACGGATGGATAGGGACGTGAAAAACGGCCCTGCAAGTCCAGAGAGCAGAACCACACCGCTGCTCCAAGGATGGTAATTATCTGAGCCAGAGTGACCATCCTGAAGGTTCCGAGACCTTAGGAACTTGTTTAGGTCGGTAGGTCGAGAATGGGGCCAGCCCCCGGTCTGCTTCGGAACCAGGAAATACCTGGACACAAACCCTGGGTCTGAAGGAGGGTCCACCACCTTCTTATCACCTCCTTCTGGAGGAGGAGAGCGGCGTCGGCTCGACGCAGCCACCAGTGAGGCTGGGATCTCAAGCCCCGAGGGGCGCACGGCTCTGAAGGGTGGTGCCTGTCAATTCCAGAGGCAGGCCTCTTCCCACCACTTCTCAAGACCCACCTGTCCGTGGAAACAGTGGACCAGGCGGAACGGAAGTGCTGAGCCGCCTCCCACGGGGACACCAGGGTAAGGTGACGGGAATGGGGCGACACCCCTCAGCCCTGTCACTGGGCAGGCTTGGAGGAGGGACCGCCGAGGGACCTCCTGGGCCTTTTCCTCCTGCCTCCTGTTAGAGGAAGCCGGCAGCTTGGGTTTGGGATGCCAAGGTCGAGCCTGCTGGCCCTGACGCTGTTGGGCCGGCGCTGCCGGGGCACAGAAGGACTAGAGGGCTTAGGCTGTGGTTCATGGGCTTTGTCCTTCTGAGCGGAAGAGACCGAGTCCAAGGTAGCATTGGACTTCGTACCTCTGCAGGTGACCTTCCACCCCAGGGTCAAGAGGTCAGTCCCCAAAAGGGAACATCCGCCAACTTGTGCTGGGTATCCGGGAAAGGTGGATATCCTCAGCCAAGCCCCCGACGATAGCCACCGCGGCCGCCACCGATCTGGCACATGAGTCCCTTATATCCAAAGCAGTCTGAGCTGTTGTTTGGCACTGCTTTCGTTCTGGTCCCGCACCTGCTTAACCGTAGTCTGCAGATTGGCGGAAGATGAGGGATGACCTCATCCAGGAGCTCAACAGGGCATGAGAAAATGTGCCATGAGGATGGCCGAACTGGCCTGGACGAAGGCCAAGAGAGGACGCAGCGAGACTTTTCGCCCGACATAGTCCAATTCTTGGACTCTTGTCAGGAGGTTTGTCCACATCCCTGGCGCTGCCGGCTCGGAAAACGCGCTGTCGGTAACCAACCCCCAGCAGAGGGGTGTTCAAAACCGACAAGGAACCGGTAGGGACCGTGATACTTCGGCCATCCTGGCCGAAGGCGCAGGGCAGGAAGCAGGGCGCTGCCAAAGCTCCAGTGCCGGACCCACTATGGCCTCGCCACCGAAAGGCCTCGTCGGAGAATCCCCATCCAGAATCTCCGGAGGATACCTGGCCTGCTTGGAACGGTTCGAGCTCCATCCCGTGGACTCGAGATGAGCCGATGAGTCCTAGGAAGGACGACGGGCTATCGCCCATTGACTGACCTTCCTGAAGACCAAGTCCAGTCGCTTGAGAAAAGGGAGGAATCATCTTCGGACCTCGAAGAGTCCTCGAAGAGCTGCCTCTGGCCTGAGCCACCCTTCACCTGCCGAGGTCGGTCGGGAGTGAGGGTAACTGACAGCCGATGGGTAGACTCTAGCCCACCAAGAATCTCTTGGTCGGAGCCCCAATTGGTGGCTGTGGAGGCGGAGGTTCCACCGGAATCGGTGGAGCAGCTGGTTTGGCCAACAACCGCCTGGGTATAGGCCCTCGATAAGTCGAGGGGTGTGTCGTGCCGCCCGTGACAGTTACTTAATGGCCGGGAAGGCGACGGGCCGGGCTTATCTCCGCCAGGAGGAGCTGTTGCCGCCAAGGTCTCGCATTCGCCGACGTGACTATGGCCAAGCCTCATCCGCAGGAGGAGGACGAGGCCGAGCGGCGACGCGCCACTGCTGCAAGCGAGACCGAGACCCCTATGACGGTGGATCGGCTGACCGCTAAGAGGTCCAAGACCGAGACCGAGAGTCCCGGAATTTCCGAGGTCGGCAGCGGGAGGTGTCGGCCGAACCGGCACTTCGCTCGGATGGTGCATCCGAGGGCTCCGAACCGAGGCACAGGCGAGCCCACGGATCCTCAACTCCTCCCGGGGGAACCGGGGAGAGGGGAATCTCGGCTGCTAAAGGCTACAGCCCGTCCAATGGGTCGAGAAAAATCTCGACTTCATCGGTGGGAGTCTCGGTCAACTGACCTGACGGGGACACCGTGAGGCCAGTGGCCGAAGCCGAGCGGTCGACCCAAGCCGACGGTCGACGGCCCGGGGAGAGGGACCTTTCCCGCTCCCAAGAGCGTCGACGGAGGGACTTACCCCTGTCCCTCTTTTTGGACCGAGAATAAGGTCCCGCAAACGTAGGCCCTTCTCCTTTAGTGGAGAGGGACAGACAAAGCTCCTTAAAAGAAGCCGTGTAAGAAGAGCCCAGAGAGAGCGGGATAAATGCCGCGGCCGAGGAAGATACGGCCCGCGCCGCCTCCTCTCTCGAGAGGGCTTTACCATCCGCCGAGCTGATCCGCCTCGACCCTACCGCCGACATCACGCAACCGGGCCTCCTTTTTGACTTTACCGGAGGGAACGCTTCGGACGCCCAGTTGCAATCGGGCAGCACGGTTCTTCGAGGACGGAGGTCGGTAAAGATGAGCACAGGTCGCAAGCCCGCGGGTCGTGCTCAAGGCCTACAGTAGACACACGCGGAGTGTGGATCCGTCCGAGACATCTTCTGCCCGCATGGGCATCTCCGAAATCCGGGAGTCGATTTGTCCATCGCAGCCGCGAGGGATAGAAGACTGAAGTCTTTTTCGCAAAATTTATTTTTAAATCCGCAAACGGAGAAATAGGAACCAGTCTCAAACGCAGAGCGTTAAGGAGGGAACCTGAGCTTCCAAGCGGTAAGGAAGATCTGGCGTCATGGGGCGGAGCCGAGAGTTATACCACCCAGGTGGGTGGGAGGAGCAAGCTTGAAGACCTTCCGGCAAGATTTAAAGCGGCAAGGATACCTGCCAATGAGTGTGGATGAACAACATATCCATGTCCCTAGAAATGGTGTCAACATGACAGCTGAAGTATTGCTGTCACACAGCAGCACTACATGCAATAGCTCTGACACTGAGTCTGTGTTTAGTAGGAGTTCATCACTAGACAGAATAACAAATGAAATCTCACACTTAAATAATTCATGTTTATTTATCAATTCAAATACCTCATGAGTGTTTAAGTCCCCCCGCCGTGCGCGCACACAAACACACACACACACCTGCCTTTTCGGGTAATCACTTCATAATGTAAGGGCATTAACAAGGTGAAAGAGTCTAACATGTTTCAATGTAAGTGTGTACCCCACAAATGGGGGTTCCCAAAAGTCTTCCAGGAGCTTGCCTGAATGCTCAAAGTCTGGGCAGTGTTCTGCATTTAAGCTGTTTAAATGTGGTTCCAAGTGAGTGCTATTTGAGCCTCCACATACTGTCTCTTTAAGAGCTGTCTGCTTACAAACTTAATTAGTTTGTATGGGGGGACTGTGTATTTAATGCTGGAATCCCACCCGAGCTGCTGTCAATTCGCTCCATTTCTGCCGTCACTACATGTGCAGAGGGAGTCTTGTTGAAAGATATAACTATTTGCCAGAAATCATTTGGAGTGACTGAGAAAATGTAGTTTGTCTAACCTGTCTTCATTTCAGCACAAACTGTGTCAGTGTAGCTCTTTCATTTTGGTCCCGAACTGCTGAAATGGACCAATCAATGGGGAAGGGTTCCCTAAAATGGAGCCTGTGGACGAATCAGAACTTGGACTCTTAATTTTGAGCCAGCCACAAGGGGATTGTATGGGCAGCGACTCTGGGAAATGTAGTTTTGACCTTGGCGCCTTTTTTCCACCAACAGAGGGAATCTTATTGTGAGTGACAGCCGAACCAGCCAACAGAATGGTGTGGAGCTAAAGGAAATGCCCTGATCTGTGACTGAAAGATCAGATCAGTTATAACAGTGAAGAGAGAAGGAGCTCTGTGCTTCTGCGGTATATAGTTTGCATGGGAAGCGCATGTGAGGCCCTGAGGTTCGGCCTGCAGCCGTTGTAAGTGCCAGTTCGGACTGAATCCGATTTGTGAGGAGAAAGAAGGAAATCTGAAGAGTGGAAACCAGGCTCACCCTGTAGAAGACTGGATAAATTGCTGAATCGCGCTCAGTCTGTCAGGAACTGAAGCTGCTGTGTGTGTTCCCGGGTATTTTGCAGTAACTGCGACCGGGATCGAGGAGCAGTCTGCCTGGCATGGTACTTTCCTTTTACATATGAATGTGTGTAGTGCTTGTGGGGAATCGCTATTTCCAATCCCCTGTACTGTGTGCTGAAGCTGAAGTAAACCCCAGCTTGTCTCGGACTAAATCCGTTTGCTATCAACTGCAGTGGGGTCCAGCTACAAGGACCCTGTCTCCATGCCCTGTTGTTTCTGGCAATCCAGAAGAACATCCACCATCCGGTTCTCAGCTTGGGTATTGTGAGTACAAATCAGGGTATTCCCCTGCAGCCTGCTATCAATTACAAGTGTGTCATCTAATTGTTGTTGTTTCACTTCTTCATGGACTAAGCCATCCGGCCCCGGATTACAGTTGGGTGTTGTGCATATATTTTCTTTCTACAGGGCCCCCATCCATCTGCACCTGCCGGCCAACCCCAGGCTATGGACCTGGCTAGCCCCCTCCCATCCTGGGTACCCAGAAAGTGACATTTTGGACCCTATATATATGTGCACAGTACTGTGATTTGAACTTGGCCAAAACGAATCAACCTGATTGCCACTCCTGTGTTACTGTTCCCTAAATAAATCAGATTTGTTGTTATTATACTATATTCTGTCTGTGGTGTTGGTACTTATGAAACCAGTGTTGCCTTTTGCTGTGTATGTTGATTAACCTTGTTTTACAGAGGTCCTCAGAGATGTGCTGTAGAATCAGTCTCGAGGGTAAGTGGTACTTTATGAGTGAACAGTGTGTATACGTGGGGTATTGGGGCTGCAACTCCTGTGTACTGTGTGAGCCACTAGAGGGAACCTAAGGGAGTCACTGTGTCCCAGAGGGCTGTGATCAAGCTAGTCTAACCACTACAAACCCTGACCTCTGGGTGGAGGCACCCGCCATAGAACCTAGGCCCCTCAACCTGTCAGTAGTCAAGCAGGCAGGGGTAGTAGCCCTTGGGATAGCGCCACCTGGGGGTTACAAGTAAAACAGCAGGACAAGAGGACACAGCATGGGATTAGAGGGAGTCCGATTAAGGGGTAATGTGAGGAAGTTATTTTTCACAGAAAGGGTGGTGGATGCATGGAACGGCCTACCTCAGGAAGTGGTGGATATGAATATAGTGCAGAGCTTCAAACAGGCATGGGATAGGCATAAGGGAGCAATACAGATGAGTATGAATAGATAGGCCATTGACAGAGCAAAGGCCGATGAAACATTTGTAAGATAGAAAAAGAAATGGGCAGACTGGATGGGCCTTGCGGTCCTTATCTGCTGTCAACTTCTATGTTTCTAAGCTGTTCTTTATTCCTTTTGAAGTTCAGAAGTTATGGTGTCAGTCACATCTGATATTTCTGAAAATATTCTAATGAGATACTGAGACCCCCCCCCCCGCATCAGAGCATAAGAAATCAAATATAACAGGGAGCCACAAAGCGGAGCAAACAACCACTTTGCTGCCCCTTCCTTTCTGGAGATATATTGTGTCAGCTAATTTTCACTTCAGGTCATATAAAAAGTAAATAAATAAAATGCACCAGAGGCATAGTTTATATTTGCTAGTTCCAATCTGTACCACTCAGCAAATGAAAACTTGAAATGCCGACCATCTACTTTTAGTTTAGACCCATCAACGTGTCACTAGGGATATCACGATAAGACGATATATCACAATAATTACTACTGACAATAATTTATCGCTTAAAAAAACACTATCACGGTTATCATGCGCATGACATACAGCGATAAATCGCCTCAGCTTGCTTTTCCAGCAGTGCGTCTCTTTCTAGGTGCAACCATGATTCCTGATTCCCCACCATCATCCTATCAGATTTTTTACTATTTTTCCTTAAAATCAGAACTGCAGTGCCGGCCATGTGACATGGAGTTTTGAGGGCCTGGGTGCTTCACCTGTTGCTACGCCAGTAAACCAGGTTCAGGTCACTTGAGGGCTGGTGGCATGAAAGAGGACTGAGCATCCATTGGCAGCTCTCCTTCTTTGGGAAGGGGGAACAGCACAAGCAGATGCTTGCTCGCCATCTAATGGAGGCTGGACAATGCAGCAGTAACAGCCTTCTGACTGGCTGGGGGCAGAGGCTGAGTACATGCAACATCTTTTACATCATCCACCCACATCATACCACATGTGCCAGCCTGAGGGATGGGAAAAAGAAACGGGTTGGGGGAGAAGGTATGTGCCCCAGCTCACTTACTTACATGGAAACATAGAAACTGACGGCAGATAAGGACCACTTGGCCCACTTAGTCGGCCCATTTTTCCTTCCTACTGTAATACCGCAGACCTTAATTGGTCTCCAGCTTTACCTTCCCTTTCCTAACCAGTAAGGTTCCCTCATGCATATGCTATGCATTCTTGAATTTCATTACAGTTTTTGCCCGACCACCTTCGCTGGGAGGCTGTTCCAAGTATCCACCACTCTTGCTGTGAAGAAGTACTTCCTCGCTTTTCCCCTGAATCTACCCCCCTCCATCTCCACAGCATGACCCCTTGTTCTTGAGTATCTTTTTTTTCTGAAAAATGCTTTCCTCTTGTAGCCTATTTATACCTGCAAAGTATTTGACTGTCTCTATCATATCCCCCCTCTCCCTACTTTCCTCCAGGGTGTACATACTGAGGTCCTTTCTCCGCTCCTAAGAGGACTTTTGATGCAGGCCCTGCACCATTTTAGCTGCCCTCCTCTGGACCACCTCTATTCTATGTCCTTCTGAAGATGTGGTCTCTAGAACTGGACATAGTACTCTAGGTGAGGTCTCATCAATGACTTATGCAGTGGTATCATCAACTCCCCCTTTCTGCTGGGGATACCCCTCCCTGTGTACCTTAGCATCCCACTGACTTTCCCCACTGCCTTGTCACAGTTTGGCCACCTTAAGGTCATCAGATACGATTACGCCCAAATATCTTTCCTGCTTGGTGGTCATCAGTACCACTTCCCCCATCTTGTACTCTGCCCATGGATTTCTGTGCCCCAAGTGGATGATTTTGTACTTCCTCACACCGAATCTTAGTTGCCACACTTTTGACCACTCCTCAAGCTTTCTTAGATCTGTATTCATTTTTTTCCACACACAGCCCCCCGAGTGTCTACCCTACTGCTGATCTTTGTGTCATCTGCAAAAAGGCAGACCTTCTCTTCTAGCCCCTCTGCAATGTCACTAATGAAGACATTAAAGAGGACCAGTCCCAGTACTGGTCCTTGTGGCACCCCACTGGTCACCCTCTCTTCCTCGGAGTGAACTCCGTTTACCACCATCCTCTGTCACCTATTTCCCAACCAATTTCTTACCCAGTTTACTGCCTCTGGGCCCACTCCAAGGCTGCCCAACTTGTTTATGAGTCTCTTATGTGGAACAGTGTCAAAGGCCTTACTGAAATCTAGGTAGATCACATCAGTGGCTCCACTCTGATCTAATTCTCTGGTCAACCAGTCAAAGAAATCTATCAGATTTGTTTGACATTTATTTATTTATTTAAGTTTCGGAATTACAATATCTTTGAGTCAAAGACTCATTTACAAAGGCTGCACGACAGAGGGTACTAATACAAAAAATACAATATACAAAGGTTACAGGCAAGGAATATAAAATGAGAGCAAGGATATACATAATACAAAGTGAATATAATGGCAGTAAAAAACAGACTTGGGGAGGAACCAGAACAATTCCTTAAATGCTATAGAAGGAGACAGTTTGAGGAAAGCACATTGAATGGCAGTAGGAATAATGTGAAAGCAATCTGAACAGGACTTTAAGTACAGAGGAACAGGAATAAAGACGGACAAAATACAGGGCATAGGAAGGGAAGTAACAGAATAGTCAGTGCATAAGGTAGAGTAGGGGAAGTACTTGGCTAATCAGAAACTGTCTGAAATGACTTAGTCACCAGTAACAAGTAGGGGGGAGAATGGGGGTGAGGGGTGGAGGGCTAGGAGAAACTGGTGGGAGGGGGAGTGCTTGAGAAGCAAAGGGGGTGGCCTACTATTGGACACAATTACAGCTGCTAAGGGCTGTAAGGTGATTGTGACGCTTAAGCTTAAAGGGGCCTATTTTGGGCTCATTCGCAATGTCAGGGGGAAGCACATTAAACCATGTGGGAGCCCTGTAGCTGAAAGTACGCTGGGCTTGAGAGGTTCTACAAAACTGGACAAGGAATGTTTGTTTGGATGCACTGTGGGTCAAACCGTACGGTACCAGGAGTTAGGCCCAGGTTAATTTTCTTAGGAAACAAGAAAGTTTGGTAGTTAATCCTACCCTTAAGGTGGAGCCGGTTTGTCTGCACATAGAGGTCACATGTGTGCATGTGTCTGTCAGCCTCAGAGACTAGCCTGCAGGATTTGTTTAGCAGGACAGTGATTCTATTAAGGGTGGTATCCATCGAAGCACCATAGATGATTAACCCATAGTCAAGTATGGAGATAACTGAACTGACCACTGCTTGCAGGAGGGCATCTTGGATCATACAATGTCTATGTCGATACAGAACACCGATTCTGGAGTTAACCTCCTTCGAGATCTTATTAACGTGCAGCGAATAAGTAAGAGGGCAGTCAAGAGTGATGCCAAGGTATTTAAACTCATGTACTTGCTCAAGAGGCTGGTTGAGATTGTCAAGAATGTTAAGGCAGGTAGACTTATGTCTGTTGCATGGGTTTGAGAAGAGCATCATTTTCATTTTTTTGTAGTTCATTAGAAGTTTATGTTGTGTAAACCAGGATTCAACTGACAGAAAGTCTGCTTGCAAAGCGTTGGAGAGAGGGACAGGTTGTAAGTGGCAGTCAAAGAGAACAGCACCATCCGCGTAGAGGGTCATGCTGATGTTGCATGCTTGGGGGAGATTATTTAGAAATAGGCTGAACAGTAAGGGACCAAGGACTGATCCCTGGGGAACACCAGAGTGTACTGGAAGGCTACAGGAGAGGGTTTCACTGATTTTAACTTGTTGAGTCTGGTTGCCAAGGTAGCTCTTGAACCAGCTGGTGACTTCACTTGATAAGCCAAGGGATGGAAGCGTAGTGAGCAGAAGATGGCGGTTAACTGTGTCAAAGGCCTTTTGAGGTCAATGAAAATTGAACTCATTAATTGGTTCCGGTCGAGTGTACTGTGTATGTAGTTAGTGAACTCTATTAAGGCAGTCGTCATACTATGTGCTTTTCTAAATCCATGATGCTGGGGACACCGAATATCATATTTGGCCAGGTATTCCGTAAGTTGATCTGCAACAATCCGCTCAAGGGCTTTGGAGAGGGGAGGAAGGAGGGATACAGGATGGCAGTTAGCGTGC
Source organism: Neoceratodus forsteri (assembly GCA_016271365.2). Taxonomy (NCBI): domain Eukaryota; kingdom Metazoa; phylum Chordata; order Ceratodontiformes; family Ceratodontidae; genus Neoceratodus; species Neoceratodus forsteri. The sequence continues at coordinate 293,065,321 of CM057455.1, forward strand.
GCATTTTTGTCACCACTTTTATGCATAGGAGTAACAATAGCAGCTTTCCACAGAGATGGGACTTGCCTAAGGGAGAGAGATAGGTATAATAGCTTGGTTAGAGGTTTTAGGACAACTTCAAGTGAAAGGTTTAGTAATTTCAGGTCAAGTGTATCACTACTAAGCCGGGACTTGCCTACAACCTGTTGAAGGTATTTTCTAGCTTCGGCTTGCGAAACCCGTCTGAAGTAGAAGGGAGGGACCCTGGGGGAAGGGGGAGAGTCAGTGGGGCAGCCCTTTCATTCAGGTGCATTGAAATAGTCTGGAGGAAGACTACCAGTGAGGTCGGTGAAGGCCATGTTGAAGGAGTCAGCTATTTGTTGTGGGTCCTGAACAGTGACTCCATCAACTTCAATCAATGAGGGGGGATCTAGTGGTCTTGCTGGTGAGTTCCTTTAGCTTGTCCCAGAAACTCTGACTGTCGCCACGGGAACTGGTGAGCTCGTTTCTGAAGTATTCAATTTTAGCTCTCTGCACTTCCCAATGTACAGGAGTTTCTGGCAGCTCTATAGTTTTGTATGTCGGCTAATTTACTGGAGCTCGATTCCAAAGGTTATCTCAGTCCTTCATCATTTTGAGTACGGCCCGGGTAATCCAGGAGTTTGAGACACCCTTAATCTTATGCTTTCTAAAGGTGGAGAACCTGTTACACATCACATTAAATTGTGTTATGAAGTAGTTAAATGCAGAGTCTATGTTACTGGTACGGTCAAGGGGAGACCAATCACACTGAGAAAGATGGTCCAGGAATAGTCTTGTGAGTTTTTTCTTAAGAATACATCATAACTTCCCTGTTGTGAATCCATGCTGCCTCAGATCCTGTAGGCCACTGGATCCAAGATATTCCACAATCCTTTCTGTCAGTAGTGATTTCCTTCAGTAGTACTAAACAGCGAACATAAGCCCTTGGACCTCTCTCCATGTTGATCCCCACTGGTGAGACAGTGGGGGAGTTGTGGTTGGGGTTTGGGGCAGTAGGACACCCAAAGACAGGAACTGGAGGTGACTGGGTCCAAACAACATGGGAAAAAAATGTTTATAAATTCTGCTGATTATCGTGATAATCAGTATATCGTGATAATTTTTACCCACATATCGTGATACAAAAAAATTGATATTGTGACATCTCTATGTGTCACCATTGAGAATAAAAGCATATTTGAATTGCAAAATGCAAAGAATCCAGTGCACCAAACACAGATAACTTCTGATACAAATTTGTTTTATCAGGTACAAGGTAAGCTAGTAAAACAGGCAGTGGTCATGCTATGTTTCACCCATTCACTTTGTACTTTATTCAATAGATTTGCATCAGCAGATGTCTGCCGTGTGTGCTGTATCCTTTGTATTCTGAGACTCTAGTTCCCATTTCCCATGTACATTAGCTCCACTGTAGGCACCTCCTCTGTTTATAAGAATATGTCTATTGTCAATTCTTATTTAGCTCACTTATTGTTATTAAAAAACAGCTCACTCCTGAGTTTGAGTGGGTAGTGTTCACAACAGTTCACAATGCTGCACTGTCACTTCACCATCAACCTACTAAATATGCCCACAGGGATGATGTCCTAACAGAATCCCATCTCACTTTTTTTAGAAATGCTAAAAACAATAAACATATACTGTGCAACACACAATATCACATACTCTTCGGAACAGATATTTCGGCCAACTTTAGCAATGCTAAACGCCTGTTTATCTCAGTGTCTGACAACACTGCTGTAAACAGATGAGAGGCTGCAGTTATCATACACTGTTACCAAATTCCGAGAGCTTGGGGTCAGGCACATACTCCCTTCAACAAACATGCACAGTGGAACTGCAGGATGCTTACTCCCGAAAACAAGCATGGCAGAGGGTCATTTAATCTGCATGAATTAATGTGCTGTTTTTTTTTTTAAATACTGTATATATTCCATAACAATTTAAAAATGAACTGGGCAGAAAAGAAAGAGAACCGGATGTCACACTGAAATCAGACACACAGGTTAGAGAATATCCCATTTTTCTTTCTATGATGTAGGCATATTATACAATAGTACATCCAATTTTATTGAGCCTTCTCTCGTTTTTTATGTCCCGTATCTTTTGGATTTGCTGCTCTGTTGTGGCAGCCACTGAACGGTGTGTTGCCGTGATCCTGTCTGTTGTTTAAGGAGCTTTCTGGGCTGCTAATTCTTACTGCTTTTTTGATTGTTTTTTTTGAATTTCTAATTTTTTTTCTTTGTGTTTGTTTTTGTAAGGGATCAGCATGAGTGCATTTCTTTGTCAGCTGCTCACTGTCGCTAAGAGCAACTGTTCCAGTTCTGAGTTCTAGTTCTCTGATGTAATTAGACATAGCAACACGCCAAGTTGTTTGATTTCACTCAGTCCACTGAGTTCTAGAATACCGGGAATAACATTTTACAATACTAAGTGTTTTGTAAGTCTTATTAAGGACATTTTCCTTGTAATCTGTTTCAGCATTTACACTGACTAAGGTTAAGGGAGTAAGTAAAGGAAGTGTAACACGTATGTGTGTATCGTTAGGTCTTACATCTACATTCCAGCTTGATGAGCACCACAAGTTAATTTGCACTTGTTTATAGTTAAGTCTTACAGCTACTCCCTATCTAGGTGTCGCTGTCCAAGTTAATTTAGTACTTGAGCTACAGTTGGCTCTTACAGCTACACTCTGTCTGGTTGTAGCTGTCCCAGTTAATTTAGTACTTGTGTTATAGTTGGCACTTACAACTACACTTTGGTTGTAGCTGTACGAGTTAATTCAGTAATTGTGTTATATATAATTGGCTCTTACAGCTCCACTCTGTCTGGTTGTAGCTGTCTGATTTAATTTAGTACCTGTGTTATAGTTGGCACTTACAACTACACTCTGGTTGTAGCTGTACGAGACCTGCAGGCACTAATGTCAGAGGCTAAACTGGACATAGTAGCAATTAGTGAGACGTGGTTTACCAGTAACCACACTTGGGAGACTTCAGTACCTGGCTATGTATTGTTCAGAAGAGACAGAGGTGCAAAAAGGGGGGGAGGAGTGGCCCTGTATGTCAATGAAAATATCAAAGCTACAGAAATTCAGAATACACATAAGGAGCCAGAAGAACTGTGGTCACCCTGGAAACAGAAAATGGGACAGCCATAAGAACTGGGGTTGTCTACAGGCCCCAGACCAGGGGAGGACATAGACACATTACTGTTAGAAGATATACAAAACATGACAGCTAAAGGGGAGGTTCTGATAATGGGAGACTTCAACATGCCGGATACAGACTGGTCAATACCAGCAGGAACATCTGCCAGAACTAGACACATAGTGGATTCCCTGCAGGGGGAGGGCCTCAAACAACTGGTACAACAACCCACAAGAGACAGGGCTATCCTAGATCTAGTACTGACTAACAGGGAAGGGATCACAGATCTCCAGGTAGAAGGTCATCTGGGGGCCAGTGACCATCACATGGTATGGTTCAATTTGGCTACTACATCTAAATCATCCCATTCCAAGGCAAAAATATGGGACTTCAGAGGAGCTGACTTTGATAAGATGGCCAACAGAGTTAAGCTAGCCCTGGCAAAAAGAAACACAGGTGAGGGGGTACAGGCAAAGTGGGCAAGCATTAAGGATGCAATACTTAAAGCAACATCCCATTGTGTTAGACAGAAAAGGAAGTGCAAAAGAAGAAGGAAACCACTTTGGTTTTCAAATACAGTAGCAGAAAAGGTCAGAGCCAAAAGGCTGGCCTTCAGGAAATATAAGGGAACACAGCGGGATGAAGATAGGGAGGCATACCAAACTGCCCTAAGGGAAGGCAGTAAGGCAGGCAAAGTCCCAAACTGAGGAAACACTAGCACGAACAGTAAAAGAAGGTGACAAGACTTTCTATAGATACATTAGTGAAAGGAGAAAGTCCAGAGGGGGTATTGCTAAGTTTAATGGAGAAAAGGGAGCATGTGAGGAGGAGGACCATGTAAAAGCATCTATCCTAAATAGATACTTTTGCTCAGTATTTACTGAAGAGAAGGTAGGGCAGGCCCACAGCTCAGCACCATGGACACAGAGGGGAGGGAGGTGAGCACTACTCCCTTCACAAAAGAAAGGGTCCTACAAGAGCTTGCTAAGCTCAGGGTGGATAAGGCAATGGGACCTCATGGCATACATCCCAGGGTACTTAAGGTGGAACTAGCAGAGCCATTAGCAGAACTGTTTAGTGAGTCTCTGAGCACAGGAAAGGTCCCAGAAGACTGGAGAAAGGCTCATGTGATCCCGCTCCACAAGAGTGGTAGCAGGGAGGAGGCAGGGAACTACAGACCAGTCAGTCTTACCTCAGTAGTGGGCAAGATTATGGAGGCACTCCTTAAGGAAAGGATAGTGCAACACCTGGAATCCATAGGGGCACAGGATCCAAGACAGCATGGGTTTACAAAAGGAAGGTCCTGTCAAACTAATCTCATAGATTTATTTGACTGGGTAACCAGAGTGGTGGACCAAGGGGGAGCAGTTGATGTCGCCTACCTTGACTTCAGCAAAGCTTTTGACACTGTTCCACATAGAAGATTGATAAATAAGCTGGGTAGGCTCAGGGTGGGTCAGAAGTTGGTCAACTGGGTGGCAAACTGGTTGACAGGCAGAAAACAGAGAGTGGTGGTAAATGGTATACAGTCAGAAGAGATGCAAATCACAAGTGGGGTACCTCAGGGATCAGTCCTGGGGCCAGTCCTCTTCAACATCTTCATTAGTGACCTTGCAGATGGACTAGAGGGTAAGGCCTGTCTGTTTGCAGATGACACCAAGATCTGCAACAGAGTAGATGATCCAGATGGGGTGGGCAGAATAAGAAGAGATCTGGATAAACTAGCAAAATGGTCAGAAGAGTGGCAACTGGGATTTAATGCAAAGAAGTGCAAGATCATGCACATAGGGAACAGAAACCCTGAAGCCACCTACACTACCGGTCAAAAGTTTTAGAACACCCCGATTTTTCCAGTTTTTATTGAAATTTACGCCAGGTTGATGTCTCAGTGTACTCTGAAATTAAAGCATAGAACAAATAAACAATTGGAGATAAAAAAGAAATCATAGAATCATTTTGTTTAACAAAATTTAATCTAAATTTTTGACTCATCAAAGTAGCCACCTTTTTGCAGATATACTGTAACCGCCAAACACACTCGTGGTATTCTTCCTACAATGGACATCAAATATTGTTCGGGAAGTTCTTCCCAACACTGTTGCAGAAGTTCCACAAATGTGTTGTAATTTGTAGGTTGCTTTGCTTTCACCCTTCTGTCCAGTTCATCCCAAACCAGCTAGATGGGGTTTAAGTCTGGAGACTGTGCTGGCCATTCCATGATTTGAAGCCCTACCCGCCTTGTTCTTTTTCCTCAAAGGTAGTTCTGACATAGCCTGGAGGTATGTTTTGGGTCATTATCTTGTTGTAGGATGAACCCCGACCGTCCAGGGCGTGAGACCAGAGGGTATTGCATGGCGCTGCAAAATGCTGTGGTAGCCCTTTGGTTCAGGGTGCCAGTCACTCTGTGCTGTTGTCCTGTGAGCCGCCTATCACGCAAGCTGTTGACTCTCAGAAACTTGCCTTCTGATTCTGTTGTGGCTTGGGTCTGCCAGACCTCTTCCTGTCAGAGTTTCCTCCAGTTTCCAAGTGCCTTTGATGGTGCAGGAAACTGTACTCACTGACACCTTGGCTTTCTTTGCAATTTCTCTACAGCAGTTTTTGCTAACCTAAACTTTTTTTTAACCTCTAGCAGTTTACCGCTTACATTTGTACCATTTCAGGTTATTCACTGGACTTGAATTGCTTAAATTTCAATAAAAACTGGAAAAATGGGGGTGTTCTAAAACTTTTGACCGTTAGTGTATAGGCTGGGAGGGGAGTTGCTAGCAGTCACAAAGGAAGAAAGAGACTTGGGCATCATCATCACTGATGACCTGAAATCATCCAAGCAGACCTCTAAAGCAGTAGGTAAGGCTAGGGGGTGTTAGGGTGTATTAGTAGGGGTATCACAAGTCAGAAGAGGGTAATAATCCCTCTTACAAGACACTTGTTAGGCCCCATCTGGAGTATGCTGCAGTATTGGAGGCCACACCTTCACAAGGACATTAACCAAATTGAGGCAGTCCAGAGAAGGCAACCAAAATGGTGCAGGGACTGCATCGAGAAGACATATGAGGACAGATTAACAGAGCTCAATATGTATACCCTTGAGCAAAGGCGGAGAGAGTGATATGATCGAGGCATTCAAACACCTTAAGGGCATTAACAAGGTGAAAGAGTCTAACATGTTTAAATATAAGAAAATAGCAGGACAAGAGGACACAGCATGAGATTAGAGGGGGGCGATTATGGGGAATGTGAGGAAATTCTTTTCACAGAAAGGGTGGTGGATGGCTGAATGGCCTACCTCAAGGGGAGTGGTGTCTATGAATACAGTGCAGGGCTTCAAACAGGCATGGATAGGCATAAGGGAGCAATACAAATGAGTATGAATAGATAGGCCACTGACAGAGCAAAGGCTGATGGCACATTTATAAGGTAGAAAAAGAAATGGGCAGACTGGATGGGCCATGCGGTCCTTATCTGCCATCAACTTCTATGTTTCTATGTTAATTCAGTAATTGTGTTATATATAGTTGGCTCTTACAGCTACACTCTGTCTGGTTGTAGCTGTACGAGTTAATTTAGTACTTGTGTTACAGCTGGCAGTTACAACTACACTCTGGTTGTAGCAGTACGAGTTAATTCAGTAATTGTGTTATATATAGTTGTCTCTTACAGCTACACTCTGTCTGGTTGTAGCTGTACGAGTTAATTTAGTACTTGTGTTACAGTTGGCACTTACAACTACACTCTGGTTGTAGCTGTACGAGTTAATTCACTAATTGTGTTATATATAGTTGGCTCTTACAGTTAATTTAGTACTTGTGTTATAGTTAGCACTTACAACTACACTCTGGTTGTAGCTGTACGAGTTAATTCAGTAATTGTGTTATATATAGTTGGCTCTTACAGCTACACTCTGTCTGGTTGTAGCTGTATGAGTTAATTTAGTAATTGCGTTATAGTTGGCTCTTACAGCTACACCCTATCTGGGTGAGCCCTACAAGTTAGTTTTTATCCCTGTTCCCTGTGCTATAGCTGAGCCTAACAGCTGTACCCTATCCAGGTGAGCACTACAAGTTGACTCAATGTTTTAACTGTGAACCTGTTGTTAAAAAGCCACATCAGCTAGGTTTAGCCGAATTCAGTGGCCCGTATAGGGATGGGGTTTGGGGGGGAGGCAATCAGTTGTGGCAGCGGTGGGTTGCTCTTCTCTAGGGATGTACTCTGGAGGAGGGAGCACTGCCCCATCTGCAGTGCCATGGTAGAATTCCAGGATCACCTGGTGGCAGCAAGGGTAGAAATATCTCACCTGCACCCCCAACATCCCCACTCCCCACAGAGATCCACTGGTCCAGAGGAATGGAGAGTGGTGGGGAGCGGGGGTAGGGGGCAGGGACAGCCATAAGGAGGTTGGCTAGCCCAGCACCATCGGAGGCTCGAGCACCTGACTCAACTGGGGGGACTCCAAGTCAGTCAGTGGGAAAGGGTACGACAACATGGTAGCACCCCCAGTGGGAGCAAGTCTACCAGGAGAGTCCTGGTGGTCATAGACTCAATGATTAAATGGGTAGAGAGGGTGGTACAGGAGGAGCTGGATGGGAGAGGGATGGTCTGATGGCCTTTTCCAAAGTCCTCCCTGTGTGGGGTAGGGAGGAGAAGCAGGGTAGGATAAGGAATGCTGTAACTGAGGGGTTTAACGGCTGGCTTAAGGGATGGTGTCAAGAGAAAAGGTACCACTTTGTGGGAGACTTCTGGGAGAGGAGACTCAAGGGTGACAGATTTCACCTGACATGAGAGGGGGGCCTGCATGCTAAGGCAGAAGTCTGATCTCTATATCAGACATTTAAACTGACTGCAGGGGAGACTGGAACTAGGGAAACCATGGTGACAGGTGAGAGGACACAGATCCCAGTTAGTACTCCCCCATATCTGGGGGCTTGTAACAACATGGCGGGTGCAAAGTGGGTTGTGGCTCCAACTGGACTAGATGAAGAAACGTCAGAGAGGGGTAATGCAAAGTGTGCAAATATGAAAACAAAAAAAAAACCCCAAAAGGATGAGAGGACAAGGAAAGCACAAGGGTAGTAGCAATGGAGAATCAGGGATCAGATGGAAGGGGGTATGCATTAATGTAAGAAACCTAGGTAACAAAATCAGCGAGCTCCAGGTGCTGATGGTGGACACTAAGGTGGACCTTGTGGCCATCACAGAAACGTTGGCTCTGAAAATAATGACTTGGACCAGACGGTCTCTGGGTACTCATTGTTTAGGAGGGACAGAGGGTGAGGAGAAACCTTTTTGTCAAGGAGGGCATCAAGGTGGCAGAAGACGGGAGCATCAGGGATAGCAATGGAGAGACTGAGTCGCTGATGGTGCAACTCATGGCAGCCTCAGGCAAGAAACTGCGCTTGGGGGTGATCTGTAGACCTCTGAGGCAAGGGGAAGAGAGAGAGACAGAGAGCTCAGGGAAGAACTTGAAAGAGCGGTGCAAAGGGGGAAGTAGTAATGGTGGCTGATCTGAATTTGCCAGATACTGATTTAGGATATTCCAGTACCCAAGAGCACCAGAAGCCAGGCCTTGCTGAACGCCTTCCAGGACTGTCTGCTGGTACAGCTAGTTATGGAACAGACCAAGCAAACTGCAGATCTCAATGTGGTGCTTACCAACTTGGAAGTGATTGAAGCTGTAAGAATAGGCAACCCACTGGGGAACAGTGACCATAACTCCGTTTGGTTTGAACTTGCTCTTAGGTCTGGAAAACCCCAATTGAGAGCTGAAGTCCTGGATTTCAGAAGTGCGTGCTTCAACAGGCTGAGTGAGCTCAGAGAAAAGTTAGTCAGGGTGAACAACTTAGGGAGGTGGAAGAGAGTTGAGGGGCGATTAAGGGAGCCATTCTTGAGGCATCAAAATTATGTATAGGAACGGTAACCAAAAAGAACAGGTTCAAGATCCATTACAGTTCTTGGCAAGACTCCGGGAAGCAGTGAGGGCAAAGAAAAAGGCCTTCTACAAGTATAAAGAATAGCAGTGGAAGTAAGAATGGGAAGAATACATACTGAAATATGGGGAGGCCAAAGCAGACACAGAGGTGTGTACTACGGAGGAGGTCAAGAGTGGAGATAAACAGTTCTGCTACATTAGGGGGAAAAAGGAAGAAAGGATGGGGAATTGTAATGTTAGCAGAGGATAGGCAAAAGGCTGCAGTACGGCTTAGTTTTCACTAAGGAGAACAGTGGACCTTTACCATAGAGTGGCATCAAAGTGGCCACTAAGGAGGTCCTGGAGATGAGGCAGCCAATATTTACAAGTGAAAGGATCCAGAAAGGGCTGGCAGCACTAAAACTACATAAGGCTCTGGGGCCAGGTGGGATGCATCTGAGGTTACTCAGAAGCTGGCAGCAGAGACTGGGTTCATTAAGGGGCGGCAGTCATACCATAATGTGCTTCGACTGCTCAATGGAGTATGGAGAGCCAACCAGGGGAAGGAAAAAATGAGTATAGTTTCAATAGATGCTGAAAAAGCATTTGATAGAGTTGAATGGGAATACTTATTTGAGGTGATGTCCCGATTTGGTCTGGGTGACTCCTATGTAAGTTGGGTGCAGGTGATGCATGAGGCCCCCAGAGCCTGAGTATTAGTGAATGGTGTACTCTCGGGGGAGTTTCAGTTAGAGAGAGGGACGAGGCAGGGATGCCCGTTGCCTCCCCTCCTTTTTGCAATGGCCTTGGAACCACTAGCTGTAGCAATATGCCAACACGTAGAAATAAAGGGAATTGGTGGTGTGCAAGGGTCACAGCATAAGATTGCGCTTTATGTGGACGATATGCCGGTCTTTGTAAAAAAAAATCAGGGACATTCATGCCACCCTTACTATCAGTGATAGAGGAGTTTGCAGACTTCTCAAGTTATAAAATAAACCTGAGGTAGTCCGAGATGCTGTGCTTCCCAGAAGGGGGAGGGGGATAGCGGAGGATGGGGACTCAGGAAGGTGCAGAAAAGCTTTACATATTTGGGAATCCGGGTGGGCAGGTCATTGTGCTTCATATATAGTCTGAACTATACTCCCTTAATTAACACAGTTGAGGCTGACTTGCGGAGGTGGGCGCAACTCCCGATATCATGGCGTGGCAGGATCAACCTAATAAAAATGAATATCCTCCCCAGGGTTCTGTATCCAATGCAGATGATAAACAACGGTTGAACAAAAGAGGACATTAAGAGGATGGAGAGGGCATTTTCTAGGTTTATTTGGCAAGGGAATAGGCCTAGGATTAGCTTACAAAGACTAAAGGCCGAAAAGAGCAAAAGGGGCCTCAACTTTCCTGATCTGAAGAACTACTTCCTGTCTATATAACAGAACTATATTGCAGACTGGGTCCATCAGCCAGAGGTGGCTGGCTGGGTCAACCTGGAACAGGAGGGCAACCCAGGCAGGTTAACAGCCTACCTGCATAGTAAGGGGATGAGAGTGTACAGAGCCTTGGGGAGTGGTAACCCATTGGTGGGTGCGGTTTTGGAGGCATGGGCCCAGCTTAAAAAATTAGGGGCAGTCCAGAGAGAGGAGACGCTGCTCTTACCTGTAGCTGGGAATCCCTTTTTTCCTCCCAGAGATGGATGACACGGGGTCCAAGGAATGGGAGATCAAGGGGGTTGGGAATGTGGGTAGTCTTATGATTGGGGGAGAGCTGTGCACATCTGAGAACATGCAGAGGAGTCTGGGAATAGATAGACAGCATCTGTTTAGATACTTACAGGTCAGGGTGTTCGTTGGGAGTATGGATAAGGAAGGGCCAGAGAAGTATGAATCAGATCTACTTGAAGGGTTAATTTATCAGGCTAAAAAGGAACCGAAAGGCTTCATTGGGAAGGCAGCTAAACAGGGGAAGTGGGACCTCCCGGATATGACACTTAAAACAAAGTTGTTATGGGAATGAGACCTGGGGAAAAATATTTTTGAGGAAAACTGGAAGGTGGTATTGCCTATGCATGCGGGGATTATGGTCTGCAACAAATATAATGAAGCCTTCTTTAATTTCTTACACAGATTGTACTAGCCTCCTGTAATGGTCAACAAAGTACATCCTGAGGTGTCCCCCATGTGTGGGAGGTGTGAAGAGGAGCGAGGTACATATATCCATTGCTTCCGGGGGTGTAAGATAATACAGCAATTCTGGCAGGAGGTGGTGAAAGAGGACTTGGGTATGGCAGGGGTATCACTTATTGTGGACCCCTTGGCTTGCCTATTTGGGGTGGAAGTAACTGAGAGGGAAGAGTGGGTGCCACTCCCAAGGTGGATTAGAATCTTGTATGTGCTGGCGAGGCATTGTATACAAAACACGTGGGTATCTAATGCCAGACCCACAACCCAGCAGTGGAGAAACCTGGTACTTCAAACTCTAGCACCCGAGAGACTAACACAGGTCACTGGAGGTCGAGAAGAGGCATTCAGCCGCTGTTGGGGCCCCCTTCCTCTCTTCCTTGAGTTTAGCAGAGGGTGAGGTATTGAGGCAAAGACTGCTGGAATGAGGCCGGGGAAGGATGGAGGGAGAGGATGTGGGAGTGCAGAAAAGGGCGTACAAGGAGTGCTGAGAAGAGGAAGAGTGGATTAATATGAGCCAATAGGGGTGGGAATGGAGGAGACAGGCACTGGAGGGGTGTAGATGCATGTGATAGGAAGATAATGGAATGTACTGTATGTATAACAAACTTTGCACTATCAATGATGGAACAATGTACACTTGTGATTGCACCTGTAAGTTATGAGTGTGTATTTGTATGTCTTTTGTTGCTGTGTGAATTTAAAACTTTAATAACAAGATTATACAAAGAAGCTGGCAGCAGAACTGGCTGAAGCCCTGGTAGGTCTATTCAACAGCTGTCTAGGGATGAGGGTAGTTTCGATGCATTGGAGGGTGGCAGATGTAGTTCTGCTCCTTGGGGAGGGGGGAGCAAGGAACATGTAGGGACCTGTCAGTTGTACCTCTCTTGTAGGGAAGCTGATGGAGTCACTGGTCAAAGAGGACCTTGTGGACTACTTGGAGGACAACGGGCTCCAAGATATTAAGCAGCATGGATTTTGTGTTAGGGAGGTCTTGTCAGACTAACCCGATAGTTTTCATTCACTAGATGATGAGGGAATTTGACAGGGCCATGCTGTAGATTTGCTCTACTTTGACTTCAGCAAGGCTTTTGACTCGATACCTCATAGATGCTTGCTGAACAGGATGGAGAATCTGGGTGCAGCTAAGGTCATAGTAAACTGGATAGGCAACTGACTAAAGGGGAGGCAGCAGAGGGTTGTAGTCAATGAGGTAAAGTCAGCAGAGAGAGAGAGAGAGAGAGAGAGAGAGAGAGGTCAGGAGCAGAGTACCAGAGGAACTATTCCAGGACCGGTCCTCTTCAATATGTTCATTAGTGACATCGGCGAGGGTATCCAGGGCAGGTTGTGTCTCTTCACAGATGACACTAAGCGGGGTAGGTTGGCATCTCTTCACAGGTGACACTAAGTTCTGTGGGATGGTGAACAGTGACAAGTGAATTGGGGAAATGCAGAGTGACGTGTGAAAGCTAGAGGGGGAGGTCTAAGTTTGGCAGTTGAAAATTCAGTGCCAAGAAGTGTAAGGTAATGCACCTAGGGAACAAGAACCCTAGGACGAGTACTGGATGGGTATGGTGACACTTAGCACTGTGGCTGAGGAATGGGACCTTGCAGATATCCTCAGTGACTCCCTCAAACAATCGAGTCAGTGCAACAAGGCATACAGCAAAGTGAATAGGATGCTGCGCTGTATCGGAATGGATACTGACAGCAGAAGGGATGAGGTAATACTTCCCCTATACAGATCCCTAATGAGGCCACGCCTAGAGTACTGCACCCAGTTTCGAAGTCCTCACCTCAGGAAAGATAGAGCTAGACTGGAGATAGTGCAATGCAAGGTTAACAAAAATGATTCAGGACCAAAAGGGTGGGTAATATGTGGAGCACCTCAAGGCACTGAACATGTATTCACTGGAGACAAGAACGGAGAGGGGAGGTACAATAGAGACCTTCAAGTTCCTAAAAGGAATTAACAGAGTGAACTGCGGGGAAATATTTAGCTTGAATACTGGTTCACGGTTACGTGGACACACATGGAAACTGACAGGAGGGAAGCTCAGAAGGGACATGAGGAAGTATTGTGGAAGAGTCTGCCTGTGAAGCGGTGGGTGCTAAAACTGTTAGTGGGTTCAAGCAAGGTTGGGATAGAATGAAGGGTATAGTTGTTGCTTGGGGTGGCAGAAGCTGGGGAGAAGGTTGGGGAGGGCTAAGAACCTAGCGGGACTGTAAGTCCTAGGGATAACTAGGGAACTCAGGCAGACTGGATGTACACCTGGTCTTTTTCTGTCATCATTGTCTATGTTTCTTTGTTTTTGTTTATTCGGGAATAGCCACTGAGCAAAGCATATTTACAATGGTAACCCTAGATAAGCAAAATGGCACTGCCTGTGTTATATTCTAGAAAAACAATACACAATCTAATAACAAATATAAATACTATAAAATGTAGTACATCCGTGCATTAATATGTGCCTTCCAAAGAAAATCACAGTGACTTCTCAAATTTAAAATCTATAATCAGGCTACACAACAGTGCAGAGTTCTACAAATAAACACTCAATAAGCAATAGGTTATTTCAGATAGCACGCTCATGAAATTTTCATCCCCAAGTGTAGTGTTCAGGTCCTTCTAAAGTGTGTCCTTGTCCTCAAGGGAATCTACCAACCTGATCAGCTTAGTGTCATCAGTGATTACACTGTAAGATTCCACTTAGTCAATTACATTGCAGAGTTATTGTTCGGTTATTCTGCACTAACCAGCCAGTGGACTGAATAATGGGACAGTGGCTCTGCATTCTGACTGGCTGCTGCATGTGTAACCCCCCTGCAAATGGGGGTTCCCAAAAGACTTCCAGGAGCTTGCTTGAATGCTCCGAGCCTGAATGGTGTTTGGCGTTTAAGCCATTTATCTATGAGTGTTTTTAGAGCCTCTGGTACTGTCTCTTTAAGAGCTGTCTGCTTGCAGACATAATTAGTTTGTATGGGGACTGTGTGTTTCTGCTTGAGTCCCACTGAAGCTGCTGCCAATTCACCCGCTTCTGCAGTCACTAGGAGTGCAAAGGGAACCTATCTGAAAGATGTAACTGTTTGCCAGAAATCATTTAGAGTAATAATGAAATACAGTTTGTCTAACCTGCTTTTCTTTGCAGTCAGAACTGTGTTTGCCTAGTTCTCCATTCTAGTTTTGAACTGCTGAACTGGACCAATCAGTGTGGGTTAAGATAGCTCTAAAATGGTGCCTTGGACGAATCAGAACTTGGACTCGTAATCTGAGCCAGCCACAAGAGGATTGTATGGGCAGTGACTCTGGGAGATGTAGTTTGGACTTGCGCCTTTTGGACCAACAGGGCAGTCTATGTGAGTGACAGCCAATCCAGCCAAGAACTGGGAGGAACTAAAAGGAGGTGCCCGTTTTGTCTACTGGAGTTTCAGTTGAGCTCTGGCAGTGAAGAGAAGGGCCCTGTGCTTTTGATTGTGCAGTTTTAGTCGGAAAACGCGAGAAGGCCTAGAGTTCCGGCTCCGCAGCTTGTGTAACTGCTTGTTAGACTTGAATCCATCCTGTGAAGAGAATCAAAGGATATCTGAAGAGTAGAAACCAGGCTCACCCTGTAGAAGACTGGAGAAATTGCTGAATTGCGCTCGGTCTGTCAGGAACTGAATCTGCTGTGTGTTCTCCCGGTATTGTGCAGTAATTGCGATCGGGATAGAGAAGCAGCCTGCCTGGTATAGTACTTTCTTTTTACCATATAAATGTGTGAGGAGGCTTGTGTAGCTCAGGTGAATTCTGCTGCCATTAAAGGACTTTTGCCTGTTACTGTTTACCATATAAATGTGTGAGGAGGCTTGTGTAGCTCAAGTGAATCCTGCTGCCATTAAAGGACTTTTGCCTGTTACTGTTTACCATATAAATGTGTGAGGAGGCTTGTGTAGCTCGTGAATCCTGCTGCCATTAAAGGACTTTTGCCTGTTACTGTTTACCATATAAATGTGTGAGGAGGCTTGTATAGCTCAAGTGAATCCTGCTGCCATTAAAGGACTTTTGCCTGTTGCAGTTTGTCATATAAATGTGGAGGAGTCTCGTGGAGCTCAAGAGTAACCTGCTGGCGTTGAAGGACCCTATCTTGTTTGGAGGTCGTGAGTACTAATTCAGGGTCGCTCCCTGTTGAATTGCCACATTGAATCCAAATGGAATTACTGTACTGCTGACTGTTTAACTAATTTTTCTTTTCTCTGTGTGAAGGGCCCCTACCAGCTGCCATGGTTTGGACTAGCCACTAGGGCTTTGGGTACCCAGGGACAGTAACTGGTAGGGATAGGCTGTGCACAGAGCCATAGGTAGATGAGTAAAGCATAAGCTAATTAACCTGATTTCTCGTCCTTGCTATATCCCCTAAATAAATCAGAGCTGCTTGTTTCAGCAAAGTTATACTGCCTGAGGTATTTGTCTATGTTAAAGTATTGTACTGTGATTGTTGCACTGTATCTTCTTATTTTACAGGGGTCCCAGTGCCTGAACCAGTCCTGGGAGTAAGTGTATACTGTGAAGGTAATTCTGATATACTGTGTGGGCCACTAGTGGGAAGAAAGGGGGGTTGCAGTGTCCCAGAGGGCTGTGACCAAGTTAGTTTAACTACTGCAAACCCTGACCTCTGGGTGGAGGCACGCGCAATCGGATCCAGGCCCCTCAACCTGTTAGTGGCAAATCAGGCAGGGGTAGTAGCCCCTGGGATAGCGCCATCTAGGGGTTACACATGTATACTTAGCCAATCAGAGAACAAACTCTGTCTGTCCTCCCACTTCAGCACGCAGCAGCCAATTAGAGACTCCAGTAATGTTACAGAGCTTCTGTGAGAAACTGTTCTTCCAACAAACAGATTTGCCAGTTTCAAACTTTGTATTTTTCACTTTTCTGGTATAATAGATTTAACAACAATAGAGGCCTGGGTTTCCTTGGTAATAACTGGACCGGGGTGGGGAGGGGTTAATAAACACTGAGGCCTTCGACCTTGCTGTTTATTACTCCCAGTCCAGTTATTACTAAGAAAGCTCACACCACTACGGTATTATAGCTATAACGTAAGCAGCCTACTAGAGACTACACTTCCAGCTTGTTGATGGAAATGTGAACAACAGTGGCCCTGGCACCAATACCTAAGGAATGCCGCTGAGTGCTCCTCTCCACTCAATGTAGTGCCCACTCACCACAACCCTCTTCTTCTTGCCCCCAAGCCAGTTAGCAGTTCACCTTGTATATGCCTCATATCATACAATGGTGGGCTTTACCCAGAAGCTTGTCATGCAGGTTTTTCACAAAAGTGGTAGCAGGGAGGAGGCTGGAAATTACAGGCCAGTCAGCCTGACCCCAGTGGTGGGGAACTTAATGGAATCACTACTGAAGGCAAGGATTGTGGAGTATCTTGAATCTAATGGCTTGCAGGATTCAAGGTAGCATGGATTCACAACAGGGAGGTCACGTCAAACAAACCTGATAGATTTCTTTGACTAGGTGACCAGGGAATTAGATCAGGGTGGAGTGGTGGATGTGGCCTACCTAGATTTCAGTAAGGCCTGTGACACTGTTCCACACAGGAGACTCATAAATAAGCTGGGCAGTCTGGAGTGGGTCCAAAGGTGATAAACTGGGTAAGAAATGGGTTGGGGGATCGGTGACAGAGGGTGGTGGTAAATGGAGTTCACTCTGAGGAAGGGTGGGTGACCAGTGGGATGCCACAAGGATCAGTACTGGGTCCGGTCCTCTTTAATGTCTTTATTAACAACATTACAGAGGGGCTAGCAAGGAAGGAATCTCTTTTGCAGATGACACAAAGATCTGCAATATGATAGACACTCCAGGGTGGGGTGGGGGTGGAATGACAGATATCTAAGAAAGCTGGAGGAGTGGTCAAAAGTGTGGCAATTAAGATTCAATGCAAAGAAGTGCAAAATCATGCATTTGGGACACAAAAACCCTGGGGTGGAGTACAAGATGAGGGAGTGATATGGACAACCACCAAGCAGGAAAGAGACCTGGGGGTAATCATATCCGATGACCTAAAGGTAGCCAAACAGTGTTACAAGGCAGTGGGGAGAGCTAGTGAAATACTGGGGTGCGTAGGGAGAGGTATCACCAGCAGAAAGAGGGAGGTAGTGATATCGCTGTATAAATCATTGGTGAGACCTCACTTAGAGTACTATGTCCAGTTCTGGAGACCACATCTCCAGAAGGACTTAATGTAGAGACAGTCGAGAGAAGGGCAACTAAAATGGTGCAGGGCCTGCATCAAAAGCCCTATGGGGAAAGGCTAAAGGATCTAAATATGTACACCCTGGAGGAAAGGAGGAAGAGGGGAGATATGATAGAGACTTCCAAATACCGCACAGGTATAAATAGGGTACAAGAGGGAAGCATTAAGAACAAGGGGTCATACTATGAAGCTGAGGTGGGTAGATTCAGGGGAAATGTGAGGAAGTACTTTTCCACTGAAAGAGTGGTGGATACCTGGAAGAGCCTCCCAGCAGAGGTTGTCAGGGCAAAAATTGTAACAGGATTCAAGAATGCATGGGACAGGCATATGAGAACCTCACTGGTTGGCAAATGGAGAGTAAAGCCAGAGACCAAGTAGGGTCTGCGGTATTATAGTAGGTAGGAAAAATGGGCAGATTAGATGGGTCAAGCTGTCCTTATCTGCCATCAGTTTTTATGTTTCTATGTGCCACAATGTCAAGGCCTTGCTGAAGTCCAGAAAAATTATGACAACAGTGCTGCCTGTGTCCTCCTCCCTGGTCGTCCCCCTTGAAGATGAAGAAGCTGTACATGTTAGTTTGGCACAATCTGCCCTCATGCTGAGAGAGAGAGAGAGAGAGTGAGAACATTGTTCTAAACCAACTGCTCCATTATTCTTCCCTTGATATTGGCTTCCAGGACAGTGTCCGGCACTGATGTCAGGCTGAACGGCCTATAGTATCCTGGATCCAACCGTGACTCTTCCTTAAAGCAGCTGTATTTAGTAGTCAACAAAAAAAAAAAATGATTCTTTTAGCAAAAATATATTTCTGACATCCTAAGATGCATGCTCAGTGTATTTTTAGTTTTCTCCAATATTGTTAAAACAGCGTTTACAACTAATTTTGTAATTAATGACACGTCATTAAAGACTGCTACCACTTGCAATTTTTAATAATCTCTTCTGCTGACATTGCCTGTTGAATGTACATGGATGGTGTTACCACATGCTTCTGATGGTAAGCAGCACAACATGGTATCAAGATGTTTAATTTTTTCATGACTGGTATGGCACAGAAGTTGGAGCTTCAAACTCCCATATCTTGGTTCAGGAATGAAAGAAAATGAAAAGAAAAATGGATCTCTCGATATTTTCGCCAGACAGACGTTATCGCTGGAAAAAAGTACACAGTGACTAACAAGTACTGCTGCTTTAAACATCGAAACAAACTGGCCATTTCCTGTCCTCAGGTACTGTACCTGCCCAGACAGACTCACAAAAGATTACTGCAAGTGGCCCTACCAATTGTTTTTTCATCCCCACTATCATCCTGGAGTGTACCCTGTCAGGTTCTTGGTAAAAACAATGACACATGGATCCTGGGCGGGGTGACTTCCAATGCCTTTCTAGCAAATGATTGGGACAGGAATGCATTTTTTATGGCCCTGGGACTGGGACTAGCCATCTGGGGATCAACAATCTTGTATCTTTCCCTAGCTGCAGTAACAGCACCACTGCAACAAACTGTTTCTGTGAACTTGAAAACAGATGTGAGGAAAGAACAGATACATAAGAACTTACCGTAACAGTAGGTCGTCGAGGGAATCTCTTTCATCAGGTCACACCTATGGAACTATAGCCGTCAGGTGCCAGGACCATATGGAAACTTTTCTAGCTAGCAGTGTATAAGGAGGGACTGCCCACTATATCATCAGTTGCATGACGTCCTCTCCTTATAAATGTGGGAGGCCCCTTGCTCCCTAGTTCTTTTCCTGTTGGAGACCCTGAAAAAGAAAGTCCAGCTGGGGAACCAAGGGGAGCCAGAGGTTCCCCAAGAGACAGAAAGGGAACCAAAGAAAAGAAGTAGAAAGAAAAAATGCCAACCACTGACCTCAACCGGAGACAGGTGGAAGGCTGACCTAGATGAGAGGAAACCTAGACTAAAGGCTGAACAGGCCAACAAAACTCTAAGACCCCTTGGTAGGGAGGGACAAGCACTGACTCCCCCCACAAAATGCCCTGGGCCCCCAAGAGGAGAAAGGAAGGGCCTCGGTAGAAGAACTGCTAAAACCCACTGGAGCAATAGACTGGAGAAAGAGACAAGAGTCAAGAGGTTCTATGCCCAAAGTGGGGGATGGCGGGTAGGATGGCATGACCTGATGAAAGAGATTACCTCAAAGATCTACTGTCTGAGTTCTTACATTACTGTTCTATCTTCTTTGGGGACATCTCTTTCATCAGGTCACACCTATGGAATGAGTCCCAAGCAGTATTGACATAAAGACAGACTGGGTGGCAGGAGGACCTAGGCCTATGAAAGGAGGCATGGAAACCAAACAAGGCCAAAGCCTGCTGGACTTGGAGAGGTCATGATCAGACTGTAGTGCTTGGAGACAGTGTGGACATATTCCAAATGTTCTCAGCACAGATGCCAGCAGCTGACACATTCCTGAAACAGGCAACCAAAGCGTCCCTGCCCCTGGTGGAATAGCCATCAACTATGCAGAGAAGCCCCTTACCGTACCTTGTATAACAAAAAGTAATATAGTTGGTCCACCACTGGGAGTAACACTATTTGAAAGCCAGAGCACCCTCTCTGCCAAATGTGAGATAAACAAATAGCTGAGAGGATTTTCTGCAGTCCTTGGTATAGCAGTGCAAAAGCCTATGCAGATCTAAAGGGCGAAACACCACTTCCCCTGGAGTGGCATACTCCGGGAAACAAATAAGCAGGTGGACTGACCGATTTAAAGCAAACTCATACACCACCTTATGGAGAAACTCTACAAGGTTACGCAGAGACACCCTGTCTGTGCAGAAAAGACAAATAAAGCTATTCCCACAGGCTCTGAAACCCTTCGAGCAGAAGGATCAGCAACTGAAGAGAATGCTTTCCTGTGACAGAAACTGAAACTCGCACGACTTGGCTGAGTCAACAGGAGGCAAAGTCAGCTGCCAAGAACAAACTCCAAAACCCATGTTAGGACTGGAGAGTGGAAAATGAGGCTTTAGATGTAAAATGCCTCTCTAAAAAAGTGCCAGCCACCTCCTGCTGGGCCACTGTATGACTATCAGTGGGCCCCCAGGAGGCTGATACAGCAGACAGGGGCGCCTCACCAGAGAAATACTGTAGTTCTGAATCAGACAGGGATAAAAGATATGCCAGACCCCGGTTCACCGGGCAGGTAGAAAGTGTCTAGGGGATGGGAAGAGACCCCCGTAGCAAAGCGTTTTCACTTCCCAGATTAAGTAGTCCTGGTGTAAGGTTTTCTGGCAGTCACCAGGACACCAGCCACTTCAGAGAGACCCCACAGTGGGCAAGAGCTAAGACCTCCGGAATCAAGAAGGCAGATGGAGGGACCGGAGGCCTGAATGGAACAGGGTCCTTGCACTTGTGTGAACAGGACCCAGCCAAGGAGTAGGGAAACTGGAGGTGCCACAGGCAACTGCAGCAGTGGAAAAGGTAGTCCGACTGCGCCAGCAAAGAACCCAGGAAGAGAGGGTTCTGAAAGGCCTACAAGGTATATCGGAAGGCTGAATGAACCCTGCGAAAGGACTTGGATCTCCACCTGGTATGTTTATGTTACAAGGAGTATGCCAACTTGAAAGCCCTGGCAGTGGTCTGCAGAACATTAATAAAGACCTGCACATCAGGGCTGAATAGTTTGACACCAACAAAAAGAACATGTAACTCCTATTGTTGGGTGGCAACTGCAAAACCACAGATCCTAAGCCAGGAGTGCCTTCTAAAGCCGGAGGCAGCGTCCCTGGCAGAAGCATCTGCAATATCAAAGGAGCTCTGAGGAGATGTGTACTAATATCTTCCAAGGCCTGGAGAACTTGAAGGACCCCTTGTCTCTGGGGACCCTCAGGAAGGACCTGAGCTGCAGCCTCACCTTTCTTCCAAAGGGAAAAACAGCCCCTGATCAGATGCGCCAGTGGGTCTCCATTCAGGACCAGGTCTTCTGAGCCTGAAAGGGACTGAACTGCACTCCCCCCCTCCCCTAGGGCTTGCATGGTGAAGGGACAGGGGAGGAAGCACAAACCTGCTGGTCTAAGCTTGCCTGTACACTGATCCCGGTGGACTCTCAATGGCCACTGGTGAACTCGCATGGGCGACCTGGCCAGACGAAGGGTGACGACGGCTGTAGCCAGAAAACCCAACAACAGTGGGGGTGCTCTAGCAATCACAGACTAGGTTTGGACCAGAACCTGGACCCAAAGTATCAGGCTCTGTGCTCAGTCCTGAGGAAGGAAAGCCGTGTCCCCTTGAGTCTGGAACCATCCCTACGTACTGCAGTCTTAGTGGAGGGACAGGACAGCCTAGGTCAGAATGATAATGATCCCTAGGGCCTAGGACAGTGGTCTGGCAGGTGCAGGGGCAGAAGAATCCCGACTGCAGCTCTAAGCCACCAGATGAATGAGTATAGGAGGAAGGATAGCCAATGCTACCAAGCCCCTGGAGTGCACCTAGGAGTGAAAACAAGTCCGGAGTCATGGCCACTGTTTACCATAAAGGAGTAAGGACAGAACACCCTGGACTGCTCCACAGGATCTGTTACTGATGGATGGGGGGGGTGTCCCTTGCGCCACACTACAGAAGGAACTGGACACAGACTGAGAAAACTTCTGAAGGACTGAAGGCTGGTCTGCAAGCAACCCCTGGACAAGGAGACAAAACACCTGAAGTAGGAGCCAACAGACACCCGCACAAAATAGAGAGTTGGGGTCCCTCGGACAGCGTATTCCCCGTCACCCTAGAACGCAAGGCTATAACAGACAGTGCCAAAACGCCTCTCCAGACACCTCCCACGGTCTACCAGAACACCAGTGGCCCTCCCAAGACCCTTGCAGATAGAGGGGGGAGGAGGAAGATGGAGGAGTAGCATGGTACGGGCCAGGAGGAAGCTTCCAAAAGCTTCCAGGCCTGCAGCCTGAGGAAAGAGTTTGCAGGAAGTGATGCCCATGCCAAAAATCACTGGACAGCTGGACCGCTGGGAAACCCGGTAAGGCCCACTAAGTGCCAATGCCTGTTGTCAAGGGTGATCCAAGGGCAAGAGGGAGAATAAGTGACATAGTCTAGAGTCACAATGTAGGCCAAAGTAGGGCGTGGGACTCACACCCTGGTCTACTGGATGTACCAGGTTCAACCACAGCCCGACTCTGCCCTCCCTGCCATACTGCCCACGGAGAGGAAAAGAGGGAGGAACAGAAGGCCTTCTCAGGGGTCAACAGTGCTGCGATGACATGAAAGAGTACTTGAGGTGACTGCGACAGGGCCCAGCTTAGACCAGACAAGGGGTTAAGGCTGCTGGGGCAGGCATGGGGACATTGAAGCCATGTCCTGTTACAGAACTGACCAGGAACTCTATAGGTATAGGAGTACCTGAAAGCGCATCAATAAGGACACCTACGACCCTGAGAGACCCTCTAAAGGGGAGGCACCGGGTGCCACTGTTGGGATCAGGGCACCCCCAACATAGGACAGGGCGGGGCAGGGGGTGCTGAGCAGGAAGAGAACTCTCCATCAGTTCTGGGCCCGCAATCAGAAGGAAGAAGAACCAGAAGCTCAGTCCAATGGCCGAAGCAAACGACGGCCAGCCCAGGGAAATGCTGCCGAAACACCAGATGATGAAGATGGTGTCGCATGGCGTAGTGCCTATGGCAAGAAAGGAAGGGCCAGCCCAGTGGTGCAGAGGGTTGACACATTGTCTTACCTCATGTTATACTGGTGACCCGGGTTCAGGAACGACCTCGGGTCACTGGGGAGCAGGCACAGGGTGGGGAGAGGGTGCAGGATTGAGCAGCCTAATTGCAGCTCTCCTCTCCTGGGGAGGTTGTCCCCCCCCCATGTAGTTCTGCTGCCACCGGGTAGAGGTCTGGTGGTGGCGTAGGCAAGTTGTCTCAAAGCGTAGCATGCGCGTGTGCTTCCACACACGCTGCATACATGGTGGAGATGGGGAGGCAGAAAAACGGGTAAACCCATTAAAAAAAAGAAAGGAGGGAAGGGAGAGGCCCTCTCCAAGGCAGAGAGCGCTTTTACTTTTTTTTATTTTTTTATGTACATGCCTTGCTGGATCTTAGCCTGAGAAGGCTCAATCCAAGAAAGGGCCCAAGACTGCTGGGATGGACAGTGGTGCAGGATGAAGCCCCAGAGTGCACTGGAAAGGCGTAATGCACTCTCGATGGACAAAGTGTGCCAAAGGTTGTCATCGGCAAGGTCAATGGCCAGACCAGGAGGCCGCCTGATGGGGGAGGCCTGAGGTGCCACCGTCAGGGCCAGGAGACCCCCCCAGAGCAAGGCTGCAAGGGTAGGGAACAACCGTTGCCAAGTAAAAACACCTCTGCCAATGGGCCAGGATGGGGGAGCAAGGATTGGGAACTCCCACTGGCTCGACCCCCCTGTGAGAACAATGGGGAGGGGGGCCAGAGAAGGACAGAGCCCTACCGAAATAAAGTGACTTACTCAGAGTCATACAGAAAACCCGAGCAGGATGTAAGACTCAAACCCCGACCTGCCTGAGGTACCACATGCAAGTGCAGCTCTTAACTGAACCTATGGGCTCTAACGCCGGCTTGCAGAAAAGGTGCCAAGGAACCGTGGGACTGCAGCTGGACTTGGGCCCCCCACATAACTTCATGGGGGGCTAATCTTTCAAAAGGCCAACATGACACGGTGAGTGAGACGGAAGAGGCAGCGGTGTAACCATCTCACGGCCCGGAGTGGCGGGGTAGGCACAGGGCGCCACCACTGAAGGCCAGGGCCAGACAACTGAACCCCGATGAAGAACTGTTGCCCCCGCCTGTTGGAAGCAGGGTGGGGGACTGGAGGGATGGGAGAGGCAAGAGTGTCACCATCCTGGGGGGGCTGCTACAGCAGGACCTCAAAAAAAACAGGTTACTCACCTGTAACAGTAGTTCTAGGAGCGGTATGTGTTGTTCATCCACACTCTTTGGTAGGTACCGTGCTGCTTTAAGAATAGCCGGAAGTCTTCAAGCTGGCTCCTCCCACCCACCCGGGTGGTATAACCCTCGGCTCCGCTCCATGACGCCAGATCTTAGCCCAGTGGAAGCCAGGTTTGTGCGTCCGCAGCTGGGGAGGTTGGGTCAGTCTGTGTGGATGAACAACATATACCACTCCTAGAACTACTGTTACAGGTGAGTAACCTGTTTTTCTAGGATCGTGGATATGTTGTTCATCCACACTCTTTGGCAGACTCCTAGCAGTTCTCCGGGAGGAGGGAGGCAAGGCGCACACCCCCTACTTAGGGAAGAGAGACTGAGAACCGAGGCCCCAAAACTAGCATCCCGTGTGACTCAAGGTCGATGTGGTAATGGGTAATAAAGGTGTTTGCTGACTTCCAAGTAGCAGCCCAACAGATTTCCTGGATAGGGATGTTCCTGGAAGCAGCCACCGATGCAGTGGTATGGTGGGTAGAATGAGCTCTTATCCCTCTGGGAGGCTCCTTGCCTGCCAGCTCATAGCACAGACTGATGCACGATGTGATCCACTGTGCAATAGTCCGTTTAGCTGCAGGTCTGCCAGAGGTGGCGTCAGCGTAGGTGACAAACAGCTGGTGAACTTCTCCTCCGAATTTCCGCCGTCCTCTCCTTGTAATAGAAGAGAGCACATCTCAGGTCCAAAGTAGGGAGCCCATACTCAGCCTCCGGGTTGCAATTGGGGTAGTATACCAGCAGAGTTAGCACCTGGTTAGGGTGAAACTCTGATACCACCTTCGGAAGGAATTTCGGGTGGGGGCGTAGGACAACCTTGTCCCTGTGGAAGGCCAGATAAGGGGAGTCCACTGAAAGCACCTGAAGCTCCCCTGTCCTTCTGGCAGACATGATAGCCACCAGGAAGGCCGTCTTCCTTGACAAGTGTAGCAACTCACACTTGTGCATAGGTTTGAATGGCTTGCCCATGAGCTTTGCCAGTATCAACAGAAGATCCCACAGAGGTGGAGGTTCATGCACCAGAGGGGATATGTGATCCAGGCCTTTGAAAAAGCATCTGGCCACTGTCTCCTGCACCACCATCGGCTTGCCGACCCACGCCCGGTAAGCAGAGATGGCTGCCAGGTGCACCCTAAGGGTCGATGACCAAAGACCCCCTTTGGAGAGAGACCAAAGGTAGTGGAGAATGCTAGCCACCGGACAGGACAGAGGGTTCAGGCCCTTGCCCTGACACCAAATGGAAAATCTTTTCGATTTGAAAGCATAACATTTCCTGGTCAGTTCCTTTCTGGATGCCTCCACCACGGTGTAGACATCGTCAGAAAGACCCAAAGCCTGGAACTCCAGCTGCTCAGGTACCTGGCTATGAGATGCAGAGAGTGTAGGTCCGGATGGTATACCTTCCCCTGATTGACAGAGATCAGGTTTGGGCATGTGCAAAGCCACTCCAGGGGCCTGCAGCCAAGGCTGAGGAGATCTGGATACCAGAACTGGCGCGGCCAGTCTGTAGCTGCTAGGATCACCTTCGCCTTGTCCCTCCTCACCTTGAAGAGCACCTTGTGGATCAAGGGAAATGGAGGGAAGGTGTAGAGGAGGCCTGGGGTCCATGGCCTCGAGAAAGCATCCCCCTGCAGAGAGCCCTGCTGAGGGGGGGGCGGGCATGGAACAGCCTCAGCTTGGTGTTTTCCCTGGAGACAAACAAGTCCACCAGCGGTTTGCCCCAGTGGGGGAACAGGCTGTAAGCTACCTCTGGATGGAGAGACCACTCATGGGATGTCTCGCCTAAGCAGCTGAGAGCATCCGCCAGATGGTTTGAGGCTCCTGCCACATGGATGGCTAGGAGATCTGCCTCCAGACAGCTCAGGAGGGTCCAGATGTGGAGTGCCTCCCTGCACAGCAGATGGGAGTGCGTGCCGCCTTGTCTGTTGAGGTAGTACATGGTTGTGGTATTGTCCATCTGGACTTGAAACACTTGACCCCGGAGCTGAGAAGCGAAAGCTGACAGTGCCAGTCTGACTGCTCTGAGCTCCAACAGGTTGATGTGGCATCGGGACTCCTCGGGGGTCCTGAGCCCGTGGGCCCTTTTGTCCCCCATGTGGGCTCCCTAGTCCATGAGAGAGGCATTGGTCATAAGGATGACCGTCGGCTCGGGGTGGACAAATGGGATCCCTTCCTGCAACCTGTATGGGACGGTCCACCAGCGGAGAACGTCCCACATCTTCTGAGTTACAGAGATCAGCTGGTCGAAATGACCATGGTGCTGAGTCCACTGGGCGGCCAGCTCTCATTGGAGGGGTCGCATGTGCAACTGGGCCCAACAGATCACTGAGGTGCATGTCGCCATGTAACCCAGAAGGCAGAAAGTCCCAGGCAGGTGCACTGCTCAACCAGAAATGATTGGGCAAAGGAGAGAACTCACTTGTCCGCCGGTAGCCAAGCTCTGGCTTGACAAGAGTCGCGCTCTGTCCCGATGAAGCCCATCACCTGAGCAGGCATGAGTTCCAACTTGGCCTCGCTGATCAAGAGGCCAAGTTGGGAGCAGGTCTGGAGGGCCAGGTCCCTGGACCTCTCCACCTCCTGTCGGGTGGAACCTGTTAGAAGCCAATCTTTGAGGTAAGGATAAATCCTGCCCCTCCTCCCCCGATGCCTGAGATGGGCCACACCACTGCGATGCATTTGGTGAAGACCTGTGGGGCTGATGACAGGATGAACGGCATGGCTTGGAACTCGTACAGTGACGCTTTGACCCTGAAGCGGAGGAACTGCTGATGGGATGGACGGACTGGGATGTGAAAGAATGCATCCTGTAGATCCAGTGAACAGAACCACGTTTCGCTCCAAGCATGGTATGATCTGAGACAGAGTGACCATCCGAAAGGTGTGTGACCTGAGATATTGATTCAGGTCATGCAGACCTAGAATGGTGTGCCAGCCCCCCCCCCCATCCACTTGGGCACCAGGAAGTACCAGGAGACAAAGCCTGGGTCTGCTGGAGGATCTGCCACTGGAGCTACTGCCTCCTTGAGGTGGAGCTGAGCAATGTCATCTCGGAGAGCCGACTGAGACTGGGCAGATGCTCTTTCCTCCTGAGGGGCGCAGGCTCAGCTTGGAGGGTACTGCTCAAATTCCAGGGGCAGTCTCTGTCCGACCACCTCGAGAACCCACCTCTCCGTGGTAACAGCGGACCAGGTGGAAAGGAAGTGGTGGAGCCGGCCCCTCACCAGGAGGACCCAGAGCCGGTGTGACGGGAGAGGGGATGGCAGCCACTGCCCCATCACTGAGCGGGCTTGGAGGAGGAGGATCCAGGACCGGAACCTCGGCCTTCTTTACCGGGCTTGGGAAGGCCCAGGCTTGGGCCGGGGATGCCAAGCTTGAGCCTGCTGCTGTTGTTGTTGCTGTCCTCTTTGAAAGGAGGACTGCTGAGCCACAGGGGAAGAATGCCGGAAAGATTTCTTCTTTTTCTTCTGCTGGCTCTTGCCCGAAGAGCTTTTGGCAGAAGTAGCATCCAAGGTGGCACTGGACTGCTCCATGCGCTGAAGGTGACCAGCCACTCCTGAACAGGTCAGTCCCTAGGAAAGGCACGTCAGCTAGTTTGTGCTGAGTGTTCACCAGGAAGGAGGAGAGTCTCAGCCAAGCCCTGCGACGAGAGGCAACTGTGGCTGGCATTGAACGGGCACAAGAGTCCCCAATGTCCAGGGCCATCTGAAGCTGCTGTTTGGCAACAGCTCGGCCTTGGTTCTGGACCTGCTTAACTGTGGTCTGCATGTCCATGGGAAGATGTGGGAAGACTTAATCCAGAGATCCTAGAAGGGTGTGGGAGAAGTGTGCCATGATGACGGCCGAACTTGCCTGATGAAGACCCAAGGAAGAAGCCACACAGACCTTCCTGGCTGAATGGTCCAACAGCTTGGACTCTTTCTCAGGAGGTCAGTCAGTATCGGTAGAACTACCAGTACACCTGAACACAGAGGTGGTCACCAGGCTCTTGGCTGAAGGGTGCTCTGTGAACCCCGCAAGGGACCTCATGGGCACCGCATACTTGCAGGCCATGTGGGCAGACGGAGCTGGACAAGAGGCAGGGCACTGCCAAAGTTCAAGAGCCAGGCCCACTATGGCCTCGGTCACTGGAAAGGCCTCCATCGGGGTATCCCCTCTCGAGGATGTCCGTGAGAGGGTACTCCACCTTTTTCTGGATAGGCTCCAGGGGCATCCCTGTGGACACAGAGCTGAGGCAGAGAATGCCCTGAAAAGACGAGGAACCTTCCTCCATCTCTACCCCACTGAGTGATTCATCATCCTCAGGATGAGAATGCAGGCTGGTGACATCCGAATCTGAGGAATCCGGATTTAATGGTCGACCGCCTAGGTCACCTTCGTACCACCAAGGGTGGTCGTGGTGACCATGACCGAAAGACGCAGGAAACGTCCAGGGTCTGGCCTATCTTCTTTAGAAGGAGCCCCTCCCACAGGCTGCTTAGGCGGTGGTTCCACCATAATCAGTGGAGAGACCGGTTTAGGCCGAACTGGAGGTATCGCCGGCTCCGCGGGCAGGGGAAATGACCGATCAGCTCTGAAGGAGTCTGCTTCGGCCTAGGAGGCAAAAGCCAAGTAATGGCTGGGGTAGAAGCTGGGGTTGGCTTGTGCCCAGTCAAAATTAGCTGCTGCCACACCAGGTCCTCGTAGCACCACTGGAGTTTCCGCTGGAGCATCGCCTCTTTTTGGAGCGTTTATGGCTCTTCCTCGGCCTATCGGTTGAGGGGGTCTGAGACCTCGATCGAAATCGGACAGACTGACTCAGTCTCTGGGGAGACGCCAGTGGGACCAGTGATTTCCCGGGGTCAGGGACCACTTCTTCGATGGGAGTTCCAGCTGGCTGGGTCTCCTCATCGGGGAAAGTCGGAATCGGTGTTCGATCGAGGGACTCATCGACCGGAGTCAGCGATATGGGATCGATCAGGTCTATGACGATTTCAACATCGTCGATCGATGGTTCAGTCGACTGACCAGACAGCAAAGCAGAGAAGCCAGCAGCCGAAGTAATCTTGACTTAAGTTGAGACCGCATATTCCTGAGAACGAGATCTCTCCTGTTCCCAAGAGTGTCTTCATCGGGATGAAGATGATCCCAGATCCTTCTCCCACTTACAGGATCGAGAGGAGTACGTGACCGCAGGACCCTCTCCCTTGGTCGGGAGAGACTGGCACAACTCTCGGAAGGAACCCGAGAAGGTGGAGCCCAGGCTGAGCAGAACAAGGAAGCTCTGTGAACTTTCTGCAGCCAGTGCCTCTTCCTCTTCAAATGCTTGCATGCATTCCAATTGCTTTGCTGATCCCACAGCCACAGAAACCGCCCGCCAAGCCTCCTTGGATTTCACCAGAGGGTTCCTTTTCTCCGGCCTCCCCAACTTCAGGCGTGCGAGACAGTGCGTTGAGGACATTAGGGTGGAGCAGTGGACACACCAGATTTCGAGGTGTCATGGTCGACACCGAGACCATACACGCACGTGGTGTGGGGATCGGTGCATGACATCTTCTGGCCGCACGGGCACCAATGAAATCCAGGGGAAGACTTGTTTTCCATAATCGAAGGTAAGAAGTCGTGATTGCTAATGCAAACTAGACAGATTTTTGGAATAACCAAAGGTTTTTGAGCCAGGGCCTACAAAATGCGTGAGCATGAGGGAGGCAATCTGTATCTTCCAGCGGAAAGAAGATCTGGCGTCATGGGGCAGAGCTGAGGGTTATACCACCCGGGTGGGTGGAAGAAACCAGTTTGAAGACTTCCGGTGATTCTTAAAACAGCAAGGTACCTGCCAAAGAGCATGGATGAACAACATATCCGTGATCCTAGAACAGAAAGTGATTGGGGGGGGGGGGGACAGGCCAATCTAGCGGAGGCAGGTCCAGGAGAGACTCTATCGCTCAGTTGAAGAACCAGGATGCTAAGGTGCTTGTCATGAGTCTGCTTGGAAGGAAAGAAGGGTTGAAAAGCAGCACTAGAAACAGTAAAATAAAGTTACAAAATAATGTGATCGACTAAAATGACAGTAGCCTCCATGGGTCTGACATGCACAAGTTGATTGTGGGAAAAGAAACTGGGAGCAAGAGGCCACCCACGTTTATAAGGAGAGGACGTCATGTGTATGACACCATAGTGGGTGGCCCCTCCTTATACACTGCTAGCTAGAAAAGTTTCTGTGTGGTCCTGGCCCCTGATGGCTATAGTTCCATAGGTATGACCTGATGAAAGCGATATCCCCGAAGAAGATCTTTATGAATTCTGAATTTGCCTGCTGAGTGCTGCCTTTATATCTATCTATCTATCCTCTGAAGAATGTTTTAATTTAAAAAAAATGTTGAGACTTAGCACCTTACCCAACGGAGCTGATCCTTCAACTTACATGTATCTCCAGGTCTGAGTTCAAATCCCCCCTCAGGTTAATTGATAATTTATACAGTCCATGCCACTTAATTGGGATGTGGTTAATGGGGACGCTTGGTTAATAGGGACATTTGATTAATAGGGATGTTTCCCTGGCTACCGATTTTGTCCCCATTGACTTCAATAAAGAGCTCATTCTCTTAATTGGGACACCAGTTTCAGTTAATTGAGACATTTTGCTACACACTGCTGCATAAGAATGAGTGTCTGACAGTGCACTTCATTCCACAACATGTCTGATAAAAGGACTGAGTCGACACTCGCACAGCGAGTCAAAGTAATTGAAGCCTTGCAGGCACCTAAGGCTTCGTTGTCCAGTGCTGCCAAAGACTTTGAAACAGAAACAGACTTTGATGGCAGATAAGGACCACCTGGCCCACCCAGTCTGCTCATTTCCCTACCTATTGGATAAGCTGCAGATCCTAGTTAACCAACAGCCTACTTCTTCCTACCCCCGCACCAGAATTGCCTTATGTCTGTCCCATGCGTTCTTGAATTCCCCCACTGTTTTTGATCCCATGACCTCCTCAGGAAGGCCGTTCCATGCGTCCACCACCCTCTCCCAGAAAAAATACTTCCTCACATGCCTTCATGACTTCTAGGCTCGACTACTGCAATGCTCTGCACGTCGGGGGCACGGGATGGACCCTCCGCAGGCTGCAGCTAGTGCAGAATGCAGTGGCCCAGTTGCTGATGGGCCTTTTGCGGTCCAGTCATGTGACTCCGGTCCTGCATGCTCTGCACTGGCTGCCAGTCAGGTGGAGGATGCTTTTCAAGGTGGGTCTTCTCACCTTTAAGGCCCTATACAGGCTGGGTCCTTGTTACCTGTCTGAGCTCCTGACACCGGTGTTCTCTGCTTGCTCCTTCCGCTCCTCCTCGAGGGGCCTCCTGGACGTTCCCAGGGTTTGGCTCACGACCTCCGGAGATTGGGCTTTTAGTATCTCTGGGCCGACCCTGTGGAACTCGCTTGCACCTGCAGTCCGGGAGGCTCCCTCGATTGAAGTATTTAAGAGGAGGCTAAAGGCCCACCTCTTCAGCCTGGCCTTTGACTGTTGACGCCTTTTTTAGTTTTGGCCAGTCTCCTGAAGATTGACTTCTGGAAACCTCTATTTTATTGAATTTTAATTTTTTGTGGTTTTAAATGAGGTTTTACTATGTTTTACTTTACTGTTGTATGTCCTTATTTATCTTTGGCGCCCAGAGTCTCTGGGATTGGGCACCCTACAAAAAAATTGCCTTGCCTGAGTGGTCCCACCTCTATCTTCAAATTGTGCCCACTTGTTCTTGCACATCTCTTTCTGAAAGATGCTACCCTCTTGGACTTTGTTGATTCCCTTGAGGTGCCTGAAAGTTTCTATCATGCCCCCCTCTCCCTCCTTTCCTCGAGGGTATACATATTAAGCTTCTTTAGTCTCTCTTCATATGGCTTCTGGTGCAGACTCTGCACCATTTTAGTTGCCCTCCTCTGGACTTCCTCCATCCTGTCTGTGTCTTTGCAGAGATAGGGTCTCCAAAACTGCATGCAGTACTCCAGATGGGGTCTCACCAACTGTCTGTACAGAGGGATAACAACTTCCTGTTTTCTACTGGTGATGCCTCTCCCTATGCATCCCAATATCCCCCAGCCCTCCTTACTGCCTTCTCACATTGCCTGCCTACCATTGGGTCACCTGATATGACTACCCCCAGGTCCCTTTCCATTTTTGTTGTTAATACCCCCCCCCCCATCGTGTACTCTTCCCCTGTGTTTTGGTTTCCCAGGTGCATTACTTTTCACTTCTTTGCAATGAATCTAAACTGCCATACTTTTGACCATTCCTCAGCCTTGCTAAGTCCCTTCTCATCCTTTCCATCCCCCCTTGTGTATCAACCCTGTTGCAGATCTTCGTGTCATCTGTAAAGAGGCATACTTTTCTTCCCAGTCCCTCTGCAATGTCACTTATTAAGACATTAAAGAGGACCGGCCCCAGTACTGAACCCTGCGGTACCCCTCTAGTAACCCCCCTTTCTTCGGAGTGGACTCCATTTACTATTACCATCTGTGTCCTGTTGTCAAGCCAATTTTTTACCCAGGCTACCACCCTGGGACCCACTCCCCAGCTGACTAACCCGTTTATTAATCTTTTGTGTGGGACTGTGTCAAATGCCTTGCTAAAGTCTAGGTAGACCATGTCCACAGCCCCTCCCTGGTCCACTGCTTTGATCACCCAATCAAAGAAATCTATTAGATTCATCTGACATGACCTTCCCGCTGTGAATCCATGCTGCTTCGGGTCCTATGGCCTGCTGGCTTCTAGGTACTCAACTATTCTTTCTTTCAGAAGTGATTCCATCATTTTCCCTACCACTGAGGTCAAACCAGCAGGTCTGTAGTTTCCTGTCTCTGCCTTGCTCCCACTTTTGTGAAGGGGAATCACATCCGCCCTACTCCCATGATCTGTTAAAAAGCATAGTCTGTGGTGTTACTAGTTCTCATAGAAACATAGAAATTGTCGGCAGATAAGGATCGCTAGGCCCATCCAGTCTGCTTGTAGGCCCTATATATTGTATGTGGCCACTGACCCTATGTGATCAATGGTTTTTCATCACTCCTTCCCCTCTCAGGCTTCCCTTGTGCCTGTCTCAAGCATGCTTAAACCCCTCAACTGTGTTTGCCCCCACTACCTCCTGTGGCAGACTATTCCAAGCATCGACTACCCTTTCTGTGTAGAAAAACGTCCTCACATTACCTCTTAATCTACCCTCTTCCAATTTCATATTGTGCCCCCTTGTGCTAGTACTTTTTCTACATTGGAAAAGGTCCCCCGCCTGCACCTTGTTTATGCCCTTGGGATACTTGAAAGTTTCAATCATGTCCCCCCGCTGTCTCCTCTCCTCCAGTAAGTACATACTGAAGTCCCTTAGTCTCTCCCCATACATTTTGTGGTGTAAGCCCTGCACCATCTTTGATGCCCTTCTCTGGATAGTCTCCACCTTATCTGTATCCTTGCACAGGTGGTCTCCAGAACTGCACGCAGTACTACAGGTGAGGCCTTACCAATGTTTTATACAATGTGTCATCTGCAAACAGGCAGACCTTTCCTTCCAGCCCCTCTGCAATGTCACTAATGAAGACACTGAACAGGACTGGTCCTAGTACTGATCCCTGTGGTACACCATTGATCACCTCCCTCCCCAGATTGTACCCCATTTACCACCACCCTCTGTCTCCTGTCTGTTAACCAGCTCCTAACCTAGTTCACCATCTTGTCTCCCATGCCCAGACTACCCATCTTGTTAATCAGCCTTCTATGTGGGACAGTGTCAAAGGCTTAGGTGAAATCCAGGTAGGCGACGTCTACAGCCCCTCCCTGATTAAGTTCCCTAGTCACCAAATCAAAAAAATTTATTTTATTCATTTGATATGACCTTCCTGCTGTGACTCCATGTTGCCTCAGATCCTGAGCACCACTGGATTCCATATGTGCCACTATCCTTTCTTTCAGCAGTGTCTCCATGATCTTTCCCACCACTGAGGTGAGGCTGACTGGCCTGTAGTTCCCCACCTCCTCCCTACTGCCACTTTTGTGCAGTGGGACTACATGTGCCCTCCTCCAGTCCTCTGGAACAACACCCGTGTTGAGTGACTCTGTGAACAGGGCCGCCAGGGGTGCTGCTAGTTCCCTTCGCAGCTCCTTAAATATCCTCGGGTGGATGCCGTCTGGCTCCATGGCCTTATCCACCTTCAGCTTTGTGAGTTCTTCCAGAACTCTCTCCACTGTGAATGGACTGGTGTTCACCTCCCCCCCACACTGCCTCTGCAACCTAACTGTGGTCCTTGACCCTCCCCCTCCTTAATGAATACTGAGCAGAAGTATTTGTTCAGTATTTCTGCCTTGTCCAGATACCCCTCCTTACACTCTCCCTTCTCCCCTTTGAGCCTCACAATTCCCCCCCACCCGGGTTTTCCTCTTTCACTGATGTGCCTATAAAATGCCGTATCCCCTTTGTTTGCAGACTGTGCTAAACCCTCTTCTTTCTGCACCTGTGCCTTCCTAACAGCCTTCCCTGCTTGCCTTAGACATTCAAGGTACACCTCCCTGTCCTCCTCCCTTTGGCTCCCCTTATATTTTCTGAAACTCAGCCTTTTAGCCCTGACTTTGTCCCTCACCTCTTTGGAGAACCATAGTGTTTTTTTTCTTCTTTTCCCTTTGGCCACTATCCTAATGCATTGGTTTGTTATATCCACTATGGCTCCTTTCAGTTTCTCCCATTGTTCTTCCACCCCCTCTACTACCTCTCCCTTCCCCAGGACTGCTTGTATACAGTACATCTACCCATTTCAGTAAAATCTGCTCTCCTGAAATCTAATACTCTTGCCCTTTTGTGGCTTAAATAAGTTCATGTCTCCATGCAGAATCACATCATGAGGTGATCACTGGATCCCAGCTGCCCTTCCACCTATATTTCTTCAACTCTGTTCCCACTGGTCCATACCAGGTCCAGAATTGACTCGTCCCTGGTTGGCTCATGCACCAGCTGCCTGAGTCCAACTCCCTGCAGGGATTCAAGGATGGCTGTGCTTCTGGCTGACATAGCCATCTGGGTCGCCCAGTCCATGTCCTGCATATTGAAATCCCCCAGTAGCAGGATTTTGCCTTTAGCTGCCATGTTGTGTATGATCTCCACTGGTTCCCTGTCTACTTCCTCCCTCTGTGCTGAAGGTCTGTAGATCACCCCAGTGCACACTGCTGTTCCATTCTTTGGCTCCAGGTGACCCAAATTACCTTGCCTTCCCCCTGTGTTCTCTGAACTTCTGTAGCCTTTATACCATCTCTGATGTACATGGCCACTCCCCCAGCCTTTTTACCCTCCCTGTCCCTCCTGAACAATGTATAGCCTGGTA
The DNA here is from genome assembly GCA_016271365.2 of Neoceratodus forsteri. Taxonomy (NCBI): domain Eukaryota; kingdom Metazoa; phylum Chordata; order Ceratodontiformes; family Ceratodontidae; genus Neoceratodus; species Neoceratodus forsteri. The sequence continues at coordinate 293,101,080 of CM057455.1, forward strand.
CATTGACTGCCCAGCCATGATTAGCAGAGTACCATGTCTCTGTTATTGCTGCTATGTCAAGGTCTGCATCTGCCAACAAGGCCTCCAGGTCTGGAACCTTATTTCCTAGGCTACGGGCATTCGTAAGCATGACCTTTCATGTTTTACAGTCTGCTCTCCCTCTCCAGCATCTTCCCCCACCCGTTAGTTCTTTTAGAATTTTGGGGCAAATCCCATCAGGCCCCACTGCCTTGTCCACCTTCAGTTTTAGGAGTTCTTTCAGGACTCTTTCTTCTGTGAATAGACTGGTATCAACATCCCTATCCAGAGTGCGTCTAGTGTTTGGTTTAGTTACGTCCCCCTCCTCTTCTTTTGTGAACACTGAACAAAAGTATTCGTTCAGTATCTCTGCCTTTTCACTGTCACCCTCTGCCCACCCAACCCTTCTCTTTATTAAGCCTCACTATCCCTCCCTTGGTCTTTCTTCACTCACTAATGTACCTAAAAAAGGTTTAACCCCCCTCTTAACTGAGTTGGCTATCTTTTCCTCGGTTTGGGGATTTGTTATTCTGACTGCCTTCCCCGCTTCCTTCTGCTTTAACTGGTACAGTTCTCCGTCCTGCTCCTTCTGTATGAACATATTAAATTGTCAGCAGAAACAGGCCTCATGGTCTGTCAAGTCTACGCGAATGTGCAGCTAGCCCCTCACCTCGCAGCTGCCCCTCCCACCCCCCTACCCAGTATCCCTTCCCCTGTCCCAACTCCTCTTGAAACTGCCCACCATCTTAAAGGACACTATCTTAATTGGTAAGGTGTTCCATTTTTCCGCCACTCTTTCCATGAAAAAATGTCTCCTCATCTCTCTCTTGAATCTTCCCCTCTCCAATCTCAGTCCATGCCCTCTCGTGTCCCTCCCCCTTCTCATCTGAAAAATCCCTTCTGTGTCTGTCTTGTTTATCCCCTTCAGATACTTAAAGGTCATGATCCTATCCCCCTATCCCTCCTCTCCTCCAGTGAATACATATTCAGCTCTCCCAGCCTGTCCTCGTAGGGCTTGCTCTCCAATCACTGGATCATCTTTGTGGCTCTTCGCTGCACCCCCAACAATCTGATGTCCTTCTTCAGGAATGGGCGCCAGTACCGCACGCCGTACTCCAGGTGGGGCCTGACCAATGACCTATACAGGGGCAGGATAACCTCCCTCCTTCTGGAGGAGAGTCCCTCCCGCAATACACTCCAGCATTTTGTTGGCTTTTGCTGCCACTTTCCTACACTGAGAAGAGTTGTTCACGCTCCCGTAATGATCACTCCTAGGTCCTTCTCCTCTGTGGAGCTCCCCAACTGTACCTCATTCAAGTGATAATCCCTCCCCTGGTTCCTGGCTCTGAAGTGCAGAACTTCACACATCTTGGCATTGAACCCCAACTGCCATGTTTCTGCCCACTCCTGCAGCATAGTCAGGTCCTCCTGCAACCCCTTCCACCCCTCCGTGTCATCAACCACAGCTCCCATCTGGGTATCATCTGCAAACAGACTGATCTTGCTCTGGATCCCGTGTGAGATATCTGCAATAAAAATCCCAAACAGCACCAGTCCCAGTACCAATCCCTGTGGTACTCCGCTCATCACCGTTCTCGGAGACAAGAAGTCCCCCCCCAAGCACCACCCTTTGCTGCCTTCCCTTTAGCCAGTTTGTGCTCCATTTCACCATTTTTTGTCCCACCACCACATACTCCAGTCCCCCCCCCCCAACCTCCCATGCAGCACTGAGTCAAAGGCCTTGCTGAAGTCCAAATACAGCACACCCACTGCATGGCCCTTATCCAGTTCCACGTCACCCAGTCATAGTACTCTAGAAGGTTTTACTGGCAGGATCTGCCCACTACAAATTCATGCTGTTGACCATCCTGGAGACGGTTTTCCTCCAAGAACCTCACTAGTCTCTCTTTTAGTATGGTCTCCATGAGCTTACCCACGATCGATGTGAGGCTCACTGGCCTATAGTTACCTGGTTCATTCTTTGGGCTACTTTTGTGGATGGGCACTACATGGGCCATTCTCCAGTCCTGTGGTACACTTCCCGTGTCCAGGGAGGTATTGAACAGGTCAGCCAGTGGCCCTGCCAGGACCTCTACCAACTGCCTTAGTACTCTAGGGTGAATGCCATCAGGTACATGTGCTTTGTCCACCCTTAATGTCCTCAAATCATCTAGTACCCTGCTCTCTGTAATCCCTACATCTGTCATCCCTCCCCTTCCCACTTCACCTGGGGTATCTTCCCTTCTCCCATGTGAAATACAGAGCAGAAGTATTCGTTCAGTTCCTCTGCCTGCTCCACCCACCCCCTCATCTTCTTAATCCTCACTAGCTGATCCTTGCTCTTTCTTCTTTCACTGATATAGTGGGAGAAGTCTTTTTTTCCACTTTTGACTCCCTGCACCAGTCTCAGCTCCCTGGCTGCCTTGGCCACCCTGACCAGTCGGGTAACCTCCCTGAACTTCCCCATGTATGTATCCTTATCTTCACCCCTTCCCAATTTCCTGTACTTCCGAAACGTGTCCCTCTTGGTCCTCACCACTTCCATAACCTCCTGTGTCAGCCAATTAGGTTTCTTTGCCCTTCCCTTCTTGCTTTTCTTCCTAGTGCAAGACTCTGTTACCTCTGCTGGCCCTTCCTTTATGATGTCCTATTTCTGGTTACCATCCATGTGTGGTTGCATTTCTGCCAGGTGCCTGCCCAAAATTTCCCCCATCTTCTTAAAGTCCACCCCTCCTAAACTCAATCACCCTTGTACCCATGCCCCGTTTCCCTCCCCATGTTGTGAATGAACCACATCGAATAGTGGTCACTCCCAGCAAATAGTTCCTCCACTCCCAGATGCCTTACAGCTTCCCCATTATCCAGACAAGGTCCAGAGTCCTTTCTAACTGAGTCAGCCCCTGGACCAGCTGTGTCAGAAAGCTGTCTTGAAATGCCTCTAACAGGACCCACTCCCTTGCACTCACGGTGGATGGGGTGCCCCACTGTGACTCCTTATACTTTCTGAATGTATCTTTTTCTCCCTAACCTTCCCTGACACCTCGTTTGAGAACCATAATGTTTTTTCCTTTGTTTTATTTGCTTCACACAAAGGCTTGTTGCCTCTGTGATGGCAGTTTTGATTTTTCCCCATTGTTCCTCCACCCTCCTTCCTGCCCTTTTGCTAGTGCATTCCTTAAGCACTCTCCCATTCTGCAATTGTTAGCCCTCCTAAAGTCCAGGACCCTTACTTTTGTATGGCTTGACTCTATGACTGTGTTTACTGAGAACCACACTGTCTGGTGGTCGCTTGTTCCTAGATGACTACCCACTTCTAAATCCGAGATCCTCTCACCGTCTCTGTTTGAGAGTACCAGATCTAAGACTGCTCCCTGCCGAGTGGGTTCCAACACTAGCTGCCTGAGGCATTCCCCCTGTAGGGCATCAAGAATTACCCTGCTCTTGGATGCGGCTGCAGGAAAGGTGCTCCAGTTAACATCTGGCATATTCAGGTCCCCCATCAACAAAATCTTCCCTTTTTCTGCCATTCTAGAATTCCTTCTATCATTTCCTTGTCCATTTCTTCCCCCTCAGATGGAGGTCTGTATACAACCCCCGTACGGATTGTGGTGCCATTTCCTGTCTCCAAGGTGACCCACAGTGCCTCCTCTCCTTCCTGTTTACCCTTTAGTTCCATTGCTTTGATCCCTTCCCTTATGTAGCGCTACTCCTCCTCCTCCTCTTTTACCCTTCCTGTCTTTCCTGTAAATTGTGTACCCCGGAGTGTTGACATCCCAGTCATGGTTTTCTGTGAACCAGGTTTCTGTGACTGCCACAATATCCAGGCATCCCTCTTCCATTAAGGCCACTAGTTCAGGAAGCTTGTTACCCAGACTACAAGCATTGGTACTCATCACCCTCCATTTTTTGATGGCCTCAGTCCTTGTAGCCCTATCCCTGTAATTACTGCCTTTGCCTTTTTCTCCATTTACCCCTGCCCTGCCCCCATTGATCTCTCTACCTTGGTGTTAACCTCACTAACTACCCTATTTGGGAATGCCCCGCTCCTTTTCAGTGCCTCTCTCCTTGGCTAGTTTAAATGCTTGCCAATGAAGCATTTAAACCTATCACTTAAGAACCTGGTTCCCCTCCTGGATAGATGCAGACCATCGGGTGGACCCCCAGTTCCCAATAAAGCCAAAACCCTGTGCTCCGCACTAGTTTTTCAACCATTATTTGAATCCCAGGGTGCGGAGAACCCTAGCCTCAACCATGCCATAGACAGGCAGCACCTCCAAGAAGGTTACCGTGAATGCTTCTTGTCTAAGTCCCCTCCCCAACTCCACAAACTCCTCCTGCACAGCTCTGATCCCATTCCCAGCTAGGTCATTTGTCCCTAGGTGGACAATGACATCCAGCTCCCTCTCCCGTACAGCTGCTCCCATGATCCTAAAGATTTGTTTCCTGTCCCTCCATGCCATGAGGCCAGGCATAGAAACATAGAAGTTGACAGCAGATAAGGACCGCAAGGCCCATCCAGTCTGCCCATTTCTTTTTCTACCTTATAAATGTGCCATCGGCCTTTGCTCTGTCAGTGGCCTATCTATTCATAGTCATTTGTATTGCTCCCTTATGCCTATCCCATGCCTGTTTGAAGCCCTGCACTGTATTCATAGCCACCACTTCTTGTGGTAAGCCATTCCATGCATCCACCACCCTTTCTGTGAAAAAGAATTTCCTCACATTCCCCCTTAATCGGCCTCCTCTAATCTCATGCTGTGTCCTCTTGTCCTGCTATTTTTCTTATATTTAAACATGTTAGACTCTTTCACCTTCGTTTATGCCCTTAAGGTGTTTGAATGCCTCGATCATATCACCTCTCTCCTCCTTTGCTCAAGGGTATACATATTGAGCTCTGTTAATCTGTCCTCATATGTCTTCTGATGCAGTCCCTGCACCATTTTGGTTGCCTTTCTCTGGACTGCCTCAATTTGTTAATGTCCTTGGGAAGGTGTGGCTCCAATACTGCACGAGTACTCCAGATGGGCCTAACCAGTGTCTTGTACAGAGGGATTATTACCTCCTCTTACGACTTGTGATACCCCTACTAATACACCCTAACACCCCCTAGCCTACCTACTGCTTTAGAGGTCTGTTTGATGATTTTAGGTCATCAGTGATGATGATGCCCAAGTCTCTTCTTCCTTTGTGACTGCTAGCAACTCCTCCCAGCCTATAGGTGGCTTCAGGGTTTCTCTTCCCTATGTGCATGATTTTGCACTTTGCATTAAATCTCAGTTGCCACTCTTCTGACCATTCTGCTAGTTTATCCAGATCTCTTCTCATTCTGCCCACCCCATCTGGATCATCTACTCTGTTGCAGATCTTGGTGTCATCTGCAAACAGACAAGCTTTACCCTCTAGTCCATCTGCAAGGTCACTAATGAAGATGTTGAAGAGGACTGGCCCCAGGACTGATCCCTGAGGTACCCCACTTGTGACTTGCATCTCTTCTGACTGTATACCATTTACCACCACTCTCTGTTTTCTGCCCGTCAACCAGTTTGCCACCCAGTTGACCAACTTCTGACCCACTCCAGCCTACCCAGCTTATTTATCAATCTTCTATGTGGAACAGTGTCAAAAGCTTTGCTGAAGTCAAGGTAGGCGACATCAACTGCTCCCCTTGGTCCACCACTCTGGTTACCCAGTCAAAGAAATCTATGAGATTAGTTTGACAGGACCTTCCTTTGTAAACCCATGCTGTCTTGGATCCTGTGCCCTATGGATTCCAGGTGTTGCACTATCCTTTCCTTAAGGAGTGCCTCCATAATCTTGCCCACTACTGAGGTAAGACTGACTTGCTCCCTCCCTCCTCCATGGTGCTGAGCTCCCCTGTGTCCATGATGCTGAGCTGTGGGCCTGCCCTACCTTCTCTTCAGTAAATACTGAGCAAAAGTATCTATTTAGGATAGATGCCTTTACATGGTCCTCCCTCCTCACATGCTCCTTTTCTCCATTAAGCTTAGCAATACCCTCTGGACTTTCTCCTTCACTAATGTATCTATAGAAAGTCTTGTCACCTCTTTACTGTTCATGCTAGTGTTTCCTCAGTTTGGGACTTTGCCTGCCTTACTGCCTTACCTGCTTCCTTAGGCAGTTTGGTATGCCTCCCTATCTTCATCCCGCTGTGTTCCTTTATATTTCCTGAAGGCCAGCCTTTTGGCTCTGACCTTTCTGCTACTGTATTTGAGAACCAAAGTGGTTTCTTCTTCTTTTGCACTTCCTTTTCTGTCTAACACAATGGGATGTTGCTTCAAGTATTGCATCCTTAATGCTTGCCCACTTTGCCTGTACCCCTCACCTGTGTTTCTTTTGCCAGGGCTAGCTTAACTCTGTTGGCCATCTTATCAAAGTCAGCTCCTCTGAAGTCCCATATTTTTGCCTTGGAATGGGATGATTTAGATGTAGTAGCCAAATTGAACCATACCATGTGATGGTCACGGCCCCAGGTGACCTTCTACCTGGAGATCTGTGATCCTCTCTTTGTTAGTCAGTACTAGATCTAGGATAGCCCTGTCTCTTGTGGGTTGCTGTACCAGTTGTTTGAGGCCCTCCCCTGCAGGGAATCCACTATGAGTCTAGTTCTGGCAGATGTTCCTGCTGGTATTGACCAATCTGTATCTGGCATGTTGAAGTCTCCCATTATCAGAACTCCCTTTAGCTGTCATGTTTTGTATATCTTCTAACAGTAATGTGTCTATGTCCTCCCCCTGGTCTGGGGGCCTGTAGACAACCCCAGTTCTTATGGCTGTCCCATTTCCTGCTTCCAGGGTGACCCACAGTTCTTCTGGCTCCTTATGTGTATTCTGAATTTCTGTAGCTTTGATATTTTCATTAACATACAGGGCCACTCCTCCCCCTCTTTTGTATCCTGTCTCTTCTGAACAATACATAGCCAGGTACTGAAGTCTCCCAAGTGTGGTTACTGGTAAACCACATCTCACTAATTGCTACTATGTCCAGTTTAGCCTCTGACATTATTGCCTGCAGGTCTGGGATCTTATTTCCCAGGCTGTGAGCATTTGTCTACATGATTTTCCATTGGCCAGATTTTGGTGTGTTAGTTGTTGGGTGAAGTTTGGCATTACCCCTGTGCATCGTATGGGGAGACAAACCTTTTTTCTTACCTGGTGATGCAAATGAACGGCAAACATGCTGAATTCCTGTCTGACCACTAGCTGAGGGGGGAGGGGTGTTCTTCCCATTCGACGTATGGGGTGCTGCACCCCTCTCCCCATTTGCTAGTTTAAATATTCTGCAAAGACGTCCAAACTTCTGCCCAATGCACTGACTTCTCTTTAGTCAGATGCAGTCCATCAAATTTAAAGAACTTTCGCTCCCAGAACTGTTGCCAGTTCCCTACAAATCTTGTGTCCTTTTCCTGGCACCAGCCCTTGAGCCACGTGTTTAGCTCCCCTATCTCCCTTCTCTGACCTTCCTCCATCTGCTCCCTCTCCCAGACTGGCAGGATCTCAGAGAAGGAGATGCCGGACGAAATAGATGATAGTTTGTCACCCAGCCTAGTCAGGTGTTCCTTGGTCTTCACAACTGATCGGCTGGCGAGATCATTAGTCCCTATGTGTACTAGGACATCAATGTTTTCTCCTGCTTTGTGAACAATTTTAACAATGCGGTCAGTGTCTCTCCATGCTGATGTACCTGGGAGACATCTGACCATCACCCCTGACTGGAGATGGGTATCAACTCCCTGAACCATGGAGTCTCCTATGATCAGAAGTTTTTGGATTTTCTTTGTGCTTGTTTTGTTTTGGTTCCTGATTTGGGTGAGTTTTGTTGTGCTAGCTCCTGTGCTCAGTGTCCTGCTCTGCAGTGTCTTCTGCCTCTTTATTTGATTTCAGAGATAGAGGCAGATACCTGTTTGTAGTGTTTATATGGTTTTGGAGGTAATGTGTTGGAGAGCAGAGAGTGATGGGGCACCTGATTTGCTCTCCTAACCACCTGCCAACCTCCTGGACCAACTACCCTCTGCGGTCGAGGTTTTTCTGTTGGATGCTGGGGAAATGGGGGTGGTTCTTATAATGTGATTTCCTCTTCAATAAGAAATTTGAGGCGCATAATCTCTGCCCATGCTGCCCGGAGCTGAGCCCTAAGATCTCCAAAGGCTCAGCATGTAGGACAGTGTCCTAAATCCTGTAAGACTGTCCTTCTGAAAATTGTTCCACAGTACCTGTAGTTAATGAAATCCATTCCAAATAAGTTGCTGGGTTTGTAACCTAGTCAGAGTAACTAGAAGGAGAAAAAAAAAGAAAAAAAAATGCAAGTAATGGTTTAATTGTGCTTTGTTTAACTTGTTATAACAAGTTAAATTACTAGTGCCCCTGCAAATTAGATCACCTTGTGGAGGCCCCACTGATCCACCCCTTCCTGCTCTGCCACAGGAAATGTCACAACTGTGGTACCCTATAAAGGAGTGTATGTGGGGTGGTTGGGGATGGGGTGGTGGCTGGGCCCTTCCCTGCTCTAAAAAGAAGAACCACGGACGAAAGAACAAGGAGGTAAGAGCAGAAACAGTCAACAACAAATGCAGTAACCCTGAAAGCTTATCCTAATGTTAGATAAAACTGTAAAACCTGTAAAGCACCACCTGTAATAATTTCAGAGAAGATATACGCTGTAAGAAACACTTTGCTCCAGAGAAAAATAAAGCAGTAACAGAAGATATACCTTGCAAAAGACAATTTGAATCAGAAGATTACAGGAGTAATCTGTTAGCACACACCTGTAGGCACACCTTGTAATAATGCAGAAGAAGGTATACCAGCAACAACAATTTGAATCAGAGAAAAATAAAGCAGTGAAATGTTAGCAACAAACAGTAGCAATCCCTGTGAGTAAAAAATAAAACACCACCACACAGTAAATCTGCTTAGCCAAACTCAGTCTTAATCCTTTTCCCTTGCTCTGGTAAGTTTCTACTCTGCCTTTCAAGCAATCTTAGAAGGAAGAGCTCTAGGTGAAGCTTAGGTGCCTTGGCCAGCAAACCAAGTCTTCTACCTCCAAGATATCAACTAACCTGACTTTTTAACCCTTCTTTCTGTTGGAAATTACTGACAGTTTTCCAGCTCCACTCCACATACACACCTTAATCCTTTGGAAGAGCTGTGGAAGGAAAGCAATTAACTCCTTCAATGTGAGAAGGAGACTGAAACACCTCTGAGACAACAAACCTTTTCAACAAACAAGAATAAAATAAACACAGTGTCAAACAGTAATTTTGTTTAGCCCAATGATAAAAAGTCACAAAATGTAAGCTCCACCTGTAATACAGTAATTTCAGAGAAGATATACCCTGTAAGAAACACTTTGCTCCAGAGAAAATAAAGCAGTAACAGAAGATATACCTTGCAAAAGACAATTTGAATCAGAAGATTACAGGAGTAATCTGTTAGCACACACCTGTAAGCACACCTTGTAATAATGCAGAAGAAGGTATACCAGCAACAACAATTTGAATCAGAGAAAAATAAAGCAATGAAATGTTAGCAACAAACAGTAGCAATCCCTGTGAGTAAAAAATAAAAACACCACCACACAGTAAATCTGCTTAGCCAAACTAAGTCTTAATCCTTTTCCCTTGCTCTGGTAAGTTTCTCTACTCTGCCTTTCAAGCAGTCTTAGAAGGAAAGAGCTCAGGTGAAGCTAGGTGCCTTGGCCAGCAAACCAAGTCTTCTACCTCTCAGGCTGGCATCTTGTCTCCCTCTCCCTTCCCCTAGTTCTATCCTCCTAACGATTGAGTCCCCCACCGGGAGTTGTTTCCTTCCCCTGTAGGATCCTGTACTACCCTCCTGTGGGTCACCTTTGTGGAGATTCCCAGCATCCTCTTTGGTCTCCACTGTGGGTGCCTCCTTAGAGGAAGAATGCTCTGCCAGAAAGGCATATGAATTGCGGAGAGCTGCAACTGGAGGGATGCATCTCTGTTCCACCACCCTCACCCTCCCTGAGCCCACCATAGTCCAACCAGTCCTTATTCTTGACAACCTCTCCCCTCCTTAAACTTTCAGCTACAGTAATCAGAGACCAACTGTGGACTTTCACCACCACAGAGGACTGAACAGTATTTTATTTATTTAGTAATCAGAATTACAACCTTTGAGCTAAAAGGTCATTTACAAAAGATCATCATCACAAGGGTAGGGGAGGGTATATAAGTTTGGAGACAGTAGCAGCTTAATAGGCACTGTCAAGAATATCTAATAGTACGAAAAATGTGAACAGGAGAAATTAGTAAACATTGGCAAGCAAGCAATAATACCTGACAGGGTGGACAGTATTGGCAATATCGGTCTTCCCAGGGGCGTAATGAGGCCTGACGCCACAGGCAGAGGGCCTTATAGTTCCTGGAAGGTCCGGTATTGCCCATACTGCCCACCCTGGAGGGTATTACTGCACTTAGAAAATGGACCACTGTGTTATATATGATTAAAACAAAAAAATGTTATGTCTATATGCTCAAACATATTTATTTTATAATAAAATAGTTCTTCCACCTATATTAGACTTTTTTTTTTTTTTGACCTAGGAACTTTTGTACTGCAGGAGCCTCCATACATGTGACCAGGAGCTGGCTGTCAATGCAACCCTCCCCCAATCTTTTATTTTTTTACTGATTACTAAATGCCCCCTTCCCCTCAAGAGTTTGTTTTTCTGTCCCCACATCCCCAATTTTATCTGTGCAGAACTGAGATTAAGCGCAGTCCAGCAGCACGGTTCTTTGGCGAGGTGTGTGGCTGTAGTGAAAAGCCATTTTTGTCATTGTGGTCTTGGACTTAAAAGAAAAAAAGAACTTGCAGAGACTTCAGTGAACTGCAAACAAAGTACAACACCAAACTGCACAGTTGCCACACTTTGGGGAGTGCTCAGTTTACTGGTGGGGCGAGTATGCCACTGTGTTCGTCTCCAGCACTGACATTTAACACAGAAATCACGGAGGTCAAGCAAGCAGACAGAAAAAAGAAAAGCAATTTTTAAAATACTGCAGGTTATTCGGTATTTACTTGCTTTGCTGTGCATTTTTCAGAGGGGATTCAGAGAGGATTTTATTTGCTGCACGGATCAAGAGAACTGGGTTGGGAGTCATGGTGGCACGTTTCTGAGTTTCATTCCCTGGAGAAGGACACGCTGCTGGCTTGTGTGTTTTACTACATCAGGCAGCTTTTGGGGAAGTGGGGGATGGAAGTAGTACAGTGTTACCGGCCTGCAGTTGGGCTGGAGAGCAGAAAATCTATCTGCCAGAAAAAGTGTTACCGGCCTGCAGTTAGGCTGGAGAGCAGAAAATCTATCTGCCAAAATGGCTAGGGGGCAGTGGGAGGAACGTTTTTTAGAAGGGCAGAGATTATGGCACAGCACAAGAGTGGGGTCAGGAAAGTGCTTTCTTTTGAACTGGTTGCAGCTGTGAGGAATGAAGAATTGTCTCTCTTCCCCTGGCTGTAAATGTTTCTTTTCCTTTTTTTACAAAAACGCAGCAGGCATCAAACTAGGGAGCTTTGGAGAAGGTGAGAAGGTCGTATGTCTCGCTAAGCGAGACAAAAAAATGGCGGCTATTTCAAATTCAAATGAGGGGGCTTTAGCCAACTGGAAATTAGGGTGGGCACTTAGATATTTCAGTGGGTGAAGGGGCACTGGGACTGGTACTTTTTATTTCCTGGGCATCTATTGAAAGTTAATGTACCCCCTGGCAAGGGTACTAGACAATCAGATGCCAGAAAATAACAAGCCCATTTTCTAATAGCATAACAATGTAGGATGACATAGGAAAATAACAACACATAACCAAAACAGGGGTACATAGTCAATGGGATTGGGTTCACACATCATGCCATGCAATTAAGTGCTAAGTAAGAGTTAGGTGCTAGTTTGAGAAAAAAAAATCAGAGGTGGAAGCTAGGCAGGATGTATCGGGAGGAACAGGAGATGGAGCTGTTCATCAGAACTGATACCTAAAGGCAAGGCCCCTGGAATTCTGCGGTTGCGGAATTTGCAGCAGAATTTGCATCACGCAGCAGAATTCATTGTTTTTGGTGAATTTTCATATAAATATACTGTTTTCCATAGTGTCAGTTTGTTTTCCCACCTCGTTTATCCTGAAGCCCCTCCTCTATACTCAGCATAGGATGTCATCGATGACATCACATCATATTTAGCCAATGACAGGATTGCATTCTGCCAGAGAAATGAATACATCATGCCGCAGAAATCAGAAAATGCTGCCGCAGAAGTCAAGGAGCCCTGCCGCAGAAATCAGAAAATTCTGGCACAGAACACCAGGGGCCCTGCCTAAAGGTTACTAGGGTATAGCCAGAGGAATCAGCCTAGGCATAGTAGTCAAAAAGGGTAGAGGGAACCAATCAGGATTAGGTAGGAAAAGAGGAATCAGAGGAGAGGGATGACGGTAGGCTCAGAGGTGGGTGGTGTAAGGAGGTCAGCGAGTGGAGGTTTTTCAGGGAGAGTGTGAGAGGAGAAAGGTGAGCAGGCAGATGGGTAGGTGGTGAGAAGGGAGGTTTGCCTCAAATTGTAGAGTGAAAGAAGAACCTTGGCAAGCCTAGGATTCTGGTACCTGCTAGGCTAATACTGGCTGTGGCAGCATACAGGAGGGGAGATAGTCTTTAGGAGCATGGCTTTGGGGAACAGAGGCGTGCTGGCTCGTGGGTTAAGAGTGGCAACAGCAACGTACAGGAGGGTGGAAGGCCCAAGTTAGGTAAGGCTTGTGGTGGCGGTTGGTAGCTCATTTATCCAAGCAGGGGTCCTGACGGCAAAGGTTCATCTCCCCAAGGCAGCCCTTCTGAATGGAACAGCTAATGCATGTTTGGTAACACTTCCTGTGGCATGTTCAGCTGGAGCAGGACAGAATAAGGCTCGTATAGAGGGATGTGAAAGTCTGAGTAGGGCCTTCTGTCCCAAGGTGCAGGCATGGAGCTTAATGCGGTCCATAAGTGGGAGACATTCAGTCTGTGTGTACAGTTCACATGTATGGAATAGGTGGTCTGCCCCTAACGCAAACCTATAGGCTTTATTTAAGTAGGCGTGCACTTGGAGCAGGCTAGTTTCAGTGGCGGCCCCACAGATTGCATTCCCATAGTCTAGGATTGGAAGAATTGTACCTCTGACTGCCTGTGTCCTGGTCTTGGGAGTAAGACAGAACCGGTGCCTATACAGAGCCCCTAGTTTCCTACTGACCTCCGTGGTAATATTGCGTATATGTTCGTCGAACGTTAGGGACTCATCTATGGTGAGACCAAGATACCGGAAGGAAGTTACCTGCTCCAGGGTGGTGTGAGAGCTGCAGGTAATTGAGAGAGGTGCGGTGGACCTCTTCTTTTCTCATCTGGCAAAGAGCATTGCCTTGGTTTTTTTACTATTGAGCACCAGCATGCTGTCCTTGAACCATTCCTGTCACAGGTTAAAGTTTTTAGTATTTAAGTATTTAGTCATGGTTGTCAGGTGGAGTGAGACACATCAGGATCTTTAGGACAACAATAGACCCCACCTATCCTGGAAAGGCCACATCAACCGTAAAGCTCCCATAGAAGGGCTAGAGTGCTAACCACATGGTTTACGGACAGCAGCCATCTTGTACTAGGGCAATGAAAGGGAAGTCTCACAGGCATATTCTGCCTTTCTCCCCCCTTTCAAAATATTACCATTGGACTTCCCATCTATTGCCCTAATCGAAGCTGGTGATGTTTACACACTACACTGATAGCATGCTAACCATTGTATAGGGTCTGTACGACATCAACACACTCAGCTCTGGTGCCTTAACAAAACTGCATGATGTTGCAGAAATCAAAGCCATCACTCTCCCTCCAAACTAGCTCAAACAATATGCTGATCACCTAAGCCGGGGAGGTGGGAGCTGCAATCAAAGGTAGCAGAACACATTCCAGGGAGGGACGGAGCATCCAACTGGATACTTTCTGCTTCAATGTTCCATCAGCCCATCGTAGTGGTGTCTCGTATTTGGAGGAGTGAGCCCAATTCTCTGTCATGGCGAGTGACAGTACTACCTCTTGTGGCAGTAGGCTGGTTTAGCAAGATATAAATTAATAATTCTTTAGATGTGATCTGCTGCCTGATTCTGTTTAAGAAATGCAGTGAAAATACCAGGACTATATACAGTATGTGGACGAGACCACCTGCTGACTCACCTTCAATACCTTTGTAGAGCTCAAACATTAGAAACAAGCTGAAACAATGAGCTATAATTCATGGGCAATCATGTTCAGAGACAATATACATGCAGAGAAAAAAAGAAAACATAACAGAAAAACACATTTTGTGTTGCTAAGTCTAGAATCCCAGAATGGGAAAACTCCACCAAAGCGGACAGATACACGCACCAGAAGGAGAGGGTGTAGTCTCCCACGAAGGTCTCACTCTCCCGCACCAGGAATGTGCCATCTTTTCGGCCTGTTTCTGTGCAGTATTCGTGGAGCAGCTTCTCAGCAATCCTGGCTTGTCTCACACACCACCAATTTGCCGTGAAACCACTTCTCCATGAAGTGCAGGTCATTGTTGTTGAACTCCTTTGGGGGGCAAAAAATTTGGCAGAGTTAGTGATCCCTATTTGAGGGGGTTCTTTTTAAAAATTAGTGTTTAGCTGTTTGCCCTTACAGAGCATACTGAAATTTGCCAGCAGATAAAGGCCTAGAGGTCTATCAAGTCTGCTCGAATGTGCAGCTAGCACCCCTATTCCTGCAGCTGCCCCTCCCTTCAACCCTTCCCTTCATTAACCCTCCCCTTTCCTGTCCCATTCTTTTTGAAGTAGTCCACTGTTCTACTGCATACCACTTCAGCAGGTAACGATTCCACCCAGCCACCACCCTCTCTGTAAAAAGTGTCTCCTCATCTCCCTCCTAGACCTTCCTCGCTCCAGTCTCAATCATGGCCCTAGTGTCCTCCCTCCTGCTTTAGAACAGCCCTCTATACCAGTCCTGTTTTTTCCTTTCATGTATTATTTAAAGGTTTCAATGTTACCCTGTCTCTCCTCTCCTCCAGTGAGTACATGTTCAACTCCTTCAACCTCCTCTCTATGATAAGTCCCCAGCCCCTTGATCATCTTTGTCGCCCTGCGCTGCACCCTCCAGTAACTTAATGTCCCTCTTCAGATACGGATGCCAGTACTGCATGCAGTACTCCAGGTGTGGTCTAACTAATGACCTATACAGTGGCAGAATCACCTCCTCCTCCTCGAGGATATACTCCCTTGCAATACAACCCAGCATTTTGTTGGCCTTTGCACCTGCCTTCCTACATTGTGCTGAGTTGTTCATTGACCCTGTAATGAGCACACCCAGATCCTTCTCCTCCTCTGTCTGGGCTAGCTGCACTCCCCTAGCTGGTAACTCCTCCTCCTTGGGTTCTTCATCCCAAAATGCAGCACCTTGCACTTTTGGCATTAAAGCCAGTAGCCAGGCTGCCTGACCAGGTTTCAAGCTTGCCAGATCATCCTGCAACCCCTGCCATCCCCTAGGTCATCCACCACCACGCCTACCTTGGTATCATCAGCAAACAGACTGATCTTGCTCTTGGTGTCCCATGATATGTCTGCAATGAATATCCCAAACAACACTGGTCCCAACACTGAGCCCTGTGGAACACCGCTTGTCACTGCCCTTGGGTGTGAGGCTCCCCACCCACCCTCTCTGTTGCCTTCCTGCAGCCAGTTTCCTACCCATCTCACCAGCTTTCACCCGCCCCTGTGCCTACTAACTTCCTTCCCAGCCTTCCATGTGGCACTGAGTCGAATGCCTTACTGAAGTCCAGACACAGGACATCCACTGCATGGCCCCTGTCCAGTTGCCTAGTTACCCAGTCATAGAACTCGACCAGGTTGGTTTGGCAGGATCTGCCATGTATGAAGCCATGCTGTCTGCTGTCATGCTGTCCCTTAGCTGGTATTGGGGACTCTACCATACAAGCAGGCTTGATAGACTAAAAGGCCTTATTCTGCCGGCACCTTCATATGTTCCTATGTCCTCTGGCCTGGGGTCTACCCCTATTGTGACTAACACAACCTCTGGAAGCCCCAACGTCCTTGATGGTGGGGGAAGCATGGCACATGGTCCAAGGCAGTCATCAGCCATCATCACAATAGTGGTGTTGCTTTTTACCACATTTTCCACCTCCTACTTTCCTGATGTTCCAGCAAGAGCTACTGGCCTGGGGTCACGCATGCCCCCCTCTCTCGGGGGGAGAAGGCTCCACAACCCACTCGCGAAGGGACCATGTGATGCCAGGATCCAGCCCTTTCTCTCCCCCTGGTCTGGTTCATTTTGCACACAGCTGCAGTCCTGAGCCCCGGCTACTCAGGATCCCAGCTCCCGTAGTCCATTCCCAAGCCCAAGGTCACCAGCATATACACACAACAGGATTCCTGGGCTGTCAGGTGACCTCTTGGAAGGGGTTCTTTGACAATCAAGAAAAATTCTCTGTTAAACTTATGTACTGTACTGTCAATTTGCTGCCCTGCAGGATAATGACCCTTGATATACACCGTCACATTGGGAAGGGGGTTCTGATGAAAATGTGACAACATTGTGAGGAACAAGGCAGGCACTCTGGTAAAAAAAAAATAAAGGGCCAATGGTGATTAAAATCAGAAAAACAATTTAAGCCAGCCTGCTGGTGCAGCAGCAAGGCGTCCGTCTATGGCACCGACATCCCGATTTCAGGGACAGACCTGGGAGTTAGAGGGCCAGTCAGGAGAAGAAAGATTGAGCATCCTATGGACTGCTCTCCTTCTCCAGGGGGAGGGGGAAGGAGTGTCTGATGCAATGAGGATCCCTGGCAGGGGCTGCAAGTCCCACGCGGCTGGCACCACATGCAACGAGGTGGGGCGGACGCTGGCGTCACTGCACGTCCCAGCCCCCAGTGGGAAAAACATTCAGAAAAATTGTTGCCAGCTGCTAATGATGGCCCCCTGCCTCCGCTCCCCACTCACACTGAAGTCTGCCAGTAGAGGGAGGCGCTCCTGTGACCCTGCCCTGGGAGACAAGCCAGGGTTTCACAACCCGAATTTCCACAGAGGGGTCACAGGGCCGGCGGCCCTGTCTAGCATGGGAAATCTGAAGATGGGGGGAGTAGTGAGCAGGGTGGGGGACTGGAGCCTTTGGCTGGAACACCAAAAAAAAAAAGAAAAACAATTTAAAGGAACACTATCAACCTTTTTTTCATTTTATTATTTTTAGGTAAAAATCCACATTTTACAATTGCTTACCTTTTCTAAAATTCATTGATATTGCTGGTTGTTTCATCTGCCTCCTTGCTTAGTAGAACTGAAATGCATGCTAATGTATAGTTAGACCCAGACTTGTTTTTGCTTCGGATCCCTGAACTACTCTGCTTGCATTAACACCCTCACACAGTGCAGCCACTCATGATACAGCAGTCTCCTCCACTCCCTCTGCATAATGAGTAGCTAGACTGATTTGGGAGTGTTCCTAAGTCCTGGAAAGATGCAGTGGGAGTTGATCAAAGACTGTAAACACGCATGTTTTGGTGTGGTAACACCAGTATGGTGGGCACACAGTTTTTCACTTTTTAAAAGAAAAAAGACTCAGAAACAAACTACCAGTTGCATCAGCAGTCTCTACAGAATGTGAACAATCATAATATGTGTTTTTTAAATAGGGGACACTTAGTGGTCTAAGGGGGTTGACAATGCCCCTTTAATATGCAGTACACCAAACAATGGAAAAACTTACATGAGCACATACAGACTAACCAACTATAACTATACTGTTCCTAAGTCATGAGCCATACCTCTCAATCGACCCCTGCCCCAAACACATAGGGCAAGCCATAATCAAAACACGTTACATATATCACAACAAATCTTGCCTTCCCCTCTTGGTCCACCGCAAGATCCCTCTTAACACAGAATATCACGGCAGATAAGGACCAACCAGTCCACCTAGTCTGCTCATTTCCCTACTTGGTTTGGCAATACCTACTCTTATCTAGACTGCCGTTCCCCCACTCTGCTGCACAACAGGGTGCCTTTATGCTTAACCCATGCACTTCTGAATCGCAGTGCTGTTTTTGCTTCCACCACCTCTGCTGGTAGGCTGTTCCACGGATCCACTACCCTCTCTATGAAAAAATACTTCCTAGCATTCCCCCCAAGCCGTCCTCCCTCCAGCCTCATGTTATGTCCCCTTGTCCTTGTGCACTTTCTTCTCTGAAATATGTTCCCCTCCCATACCCTGTTTATTCCTCTAATGTCTCTCTCATATCCCCTCTCACCCTTCTCTCTTCCAGTGAATAGATGTTAAGTTCCCTGAGTCTTTCCTCATAAGGCTTGTGGTGCAGTGCATGTATCATTTTTGATGTTCTTTTCTGGACTGCTTCCATTCTATGTCCTTCCTGAGATGTAGTTTTCATAATTGGACACAATATTCTAGATGGAGCCTGACAAGTGATCAATACAGTGGCATTACCACTTCGCTCCTCCTACTGGTTATGCCCCTTCCTGTGCACCCCAGCATTCTGTTTGCTTTCCCCACTGCTTTTTCGCATTGTTTGGACCACTTCAGGTCATCAGATATGATAACCGCCAGGTCTCTCTCCCGACTTGTGGTGGCTAGAACCTGTACACCCCCCAATCCTGTATTCCTCTCTTGGGTTTCTATGTCCCAGGTGCATAATCTTGCACTTCTTAGCACTGAAACCCAACTGCTTAACCCTTGACCATTCCTCCAGAAGTCTTAGGTAATTTCTCATTTTATCTAGCCCCTCCTGTGTGTCGACTTTGTTGCAGATCTTGGTGTCATCTGTGAGAAGGCATACTTTCTCCTCCAGTTCCTCTAAAAATGTCACTTATGAAGACACTGAATAAGACTGGACCCAGCACCAATCTCTGTGGCACCCCACTATCACTTCCCCCTCTTCAGATTTTATGCCATTTACTACCACCCTCTGGGTCCTGCCTTTTAGCCAGTTTCAAACCCATTTTATAACTTTACAGCCCACACCCAGATTCCCCAATTTGTTAAGCAACCGCCTATTTTATTTATTTATTTAACAGATTTACCAGATAAGCATACTGAGCGGGGTCTGCTCGTTTCCAGATGCGACCTGGGGGTTACATAGGTCCAATATGTGTAGAAGACAAACACTGCAGTAGTTTGACAGCGGGTTCAGTAAAACAGCACAATACAGTGGTATACAAGAGCATGAGAGTGGATACATACAGAGAGCGATACAGCAGGTACGGAGAACTGGGTTGAACAAATTTGCCAGTTGCGAAGTATGAACCTCAGGTCAAAGTGCATAGTTTGTAGTGATGGGTTTGTCCTGTGCTAGCGGGTGAGACAGTAAAACAGTTGATAGGTGTCATGGGAGGAGTACTAGGCTTGTTGCTTAGTATTGTGATTTAGGACCTGTTTAGATGCCCCTATTGGCGGGTCTCGGCTGTAGGTTGCAGTTGCATACAACTGAGGAGTGGGCTTTTAGGAGCAGTTTGAGAAGCCTAAGGGAGGTGGAGAGCCTAATGTCTGCCGGTAAGTCATTCCAGAGTTTGGGCAGCCGATGTTTGAAAGTCAATTGGCCCTTCGAAATGCGCATGAAAGGGACTTGGAACTGTTTTGAGTCCGAGCCTCTGAAGGAGTATGCCGGGGGGGGGGTGAGTTGTCAGTTCGCAGTTGAGATGGGGGGAAGGGCTCTAGTCCAGTACTTGGCTATGATATTAGCACAATGTAGTTGATGCCGAGACTCCAGAGATGGGAGGGCAAGGGTGCTGTACAGGTCGCAGTGATGGGTGGAGGGTGGGCAGTCTAGGATGAACCAGCAGAAAGAGTGAAAGAGGGGATCCAAGCTGGCCAAAGTGGATGGTGGGGCTGTGCTGTAGACCACATCACCGTATTCGAAAATGGGGAGGATCATTTTGAGCACTAATTCTCTCTTGATTGAGGTTGGAAGGTTCCCTTTATTGCGGTAAAGTGCACCTAATTTAGGGTGTCGTTTTTTTTGTAGCAAGTCAATGTGGGCGTGGAAGTCTAGGTGTTGATCGAGCCATACCCCCAGATACCGAAAGGAGGTGCAGGACTCCAGGGTGGATCTCGCCCAGAGTGTGTGTAAACGGGGGCTTTAGACGGGAGAGTCTTGGCTGCGTCAAGGTTAGGAGGTGGTTTTCTATGCTCAGCACAAGTTGGTTGGACCTGAGCCAAGTTTGAACGGCATCAAAATCCTGTTGGAGAGATGAGTTTGTGTCCCCGATGGGGGGCCCGGAGGCGTACAGTACAGCATCATCTGCGTACATTTGTATGGCTGAGTTGGAGCAGACCAGAGGTAGATCATTTAGAAATATGGAGAATAGCAGGGGACCCAGGACTGATCCCTGGGAGACCCCCATGTTGACTGGTAGTGAGTTGGATACATGAGGGCCAATTTTTACTGCCTGCTTCCTGCCTGTCAGGTAGGCTTGGAACCAGCTGGTGGTGAGATTAGAGAGGCCTGCGTCTTCCAAGTTTGTGATTAGTTTTGGGTGGGATACCGTATCAAAAGTTTTGGCCAAGTCAATGAATATGGCCGAGGTGATATGGCCCTTGTCCATTCCTGAGGAAATATCATTAGTGAGCCTATGCGGAACAGTGTTGAAGGCCGTGCTGAAATCCAAGTAGGTCACATTCACTGCCCCTCCCTGATCGACCACCCTGGTCACCCAGTCAAAGAAATCGATAAAATTAGTCTGACAGGACCTTCCCTCAGTGAATCCATGCTGTCTTGGGTCTTTTGCACTGCTTGACTCCAGGAACTTCACTACCCTCTCCTTAAGCAGGGGCTCCAGCAGCTTCCCCACCACCAAGGTCAGGCTTACAGGTCTGTAATTGCCTGCCTCCTCTCTACTTCCAGTCTTGTGCAGGGGGGCCACCTCTGCCCTCCTTCAGTCCCCAGGTACCTCCTCCTCCGTCTCAAGTGATTGGCTGAAAAGGGTCGTCAGTGATCCTGCTAGGACTTCCCTGAGTTCCTTCAAAACTTTAGGGTGAAACCCTTCTGGCCCCATTGCCTTGTCTGTCTTTACTTTCCCTAGCTCCTCCAAGACTCTATCCACTGTAAATGGGCTGGTGTCCACCTCTCCCACCCCCTGTAAACCTTTCCTTATGAGTCTTGGCCCTTCCCCCACCTCTTTCTTCATAAATACCGGGTAAAAATACTTGTTTGGTATCTCTGCTTTTTCAAGGTTGTCCTCCACTAACTCACCCTCTCCCTTCTTTAGCCTAACAATACCATTTCTGGTCTTCTTTCTCTCGCTAATATAATGGAAGAAGGTCTGGTCTCCCTTCTTGATAGCCTGTGTTATTCCTTCCTCTGTTCTTGCCTTAGCCCCTCTGATGCTTTCCCAGCTTCTCTCATATTCTCCAGATATTTCACTCTTTCTTCTTCTTTCTGTGTCTTTTTGTATTTCCTGAATGCCCTACTTTTTTCTCGCACTTTCTCAGCTACTGACTTAGAGAACCACAGTGGCAGCTTCTTTCTTTTGCTAAGCAGTCTGACACATTGAGTGGTCACTCCTGCTGTGGATCTCTTAAGCCTAACCCACTGTTCTTCTACCCCTGCCCCTGTATCTTCTGCTGCCAGGGCAATTTTGAGCTATTCCCCCATCTTCACAAAGTTGGCCTTCTGGAAGTCTAGGACCTTAATCTTTGTATGGCTTTCTTCTACCAACATGTTGACTCTAAACCACACAGTTCTGTGGTCACTGGTACCAAGGGGACTACCCACCTCAACATCCATGATTCTGTTCCTGTTTGTCAGCACTGAGTCTAGTACAGCCCCTCCCTGGTGAGGTCAACCACAAGTTGCCTTAGGTTTGCCCCATACATGGCAGACATGAGGTCCCTGCTCCTTGATATACTCACAGTCTGGGTATTCCAATCTGCATCCAGCATGTTGAAGTCACCCATTAGTAGTACTTCCCCTTTGGTCGCCACATTATGGATGGCCTTCACTCCTCCCCCTGCGTGGGAAGCCTGTAAACTATTCCAGCATGGATGACTGTTTTGTTCCCCAACTCCAGAGTGACCCACAATGCCTCAGCTTCTTCCCTGGATCCCTGAGCCTCCATAGCTGTAATACCTTCCTTCATATACATAGGAACCCCTTCTCCCCTCCATAACCTTTCTTAAAAGTGTATACCGTGGTATGGCTGCATCCTAGTTATGGTTCCCTGCATATCATGTCTCTCTAATAGCCACAATGTCCAGGTTTGTGTCTGCCATCAGTGTCGTTAGGTCTTGGACTTTGTTTCCCAGTCTGCGAGGATTTGTGCACATGACCTTCCACACTGTGTACCCACTTAATGTTCCTTATTTACTGATCTTTGCACTGTGCCACATTAGCGATATACCTTCTGTTCTCTCCCCCATTGTAACCATGGTAGTTTTATGGTTAGATATTACGCTAGTTATTAGGTCTTCACTGCTTTCACTTATGTCCTGTAAGGGTTGGGGGGGCTATGATAATCCCCTTGACTGTCTATGCCTCCCCCTTGGCAAGTTTAAAGGATCACTAAGGAAGCGCTTAAACTTCTCAGATTAAAGTGATGTTGCCGCTGTTTGACTATGCAGATGTGGCCTACAGGGCTGGTGACAAGTCCACGTTAGCCAGACAGGACCCTCTGTACCATTCTTTCTGTCACGTTGCTTCTAGCTCCACTCTTCTTACGTATCACTGCTCCCTGTAGCTCAGCCTTTCTCTGTCCTCTCTGGAGTCAAGGAGACACATTTACAGCCTTCTCTGCTCTCCAAGTACTGGATCTCCTCCCTTCACCTACTCCTCTCCCCTTCCTTCCCTTTGCTCATTCTACCTCCTTGCTCTGTTCCACTGACTCCTGTACCTTTCCTAACTCTTGCTGCAGTACCCTAATGGGTCAGTCTGCTTTCTCGGTATGCCTCGTCTATCTCTTGAATAACCTCCTTTGCCACCTTTCACCTACACTCAAAAAACTTCCCAGGTCTCATTTCTCACCTTCTTGCTCTTGCCCCTAGTACTACTATACCTATCCTCTGCGCTAGCACTGTGCTCCTTTTGCACACCGGTACAGATTTGTATGTACAAGTTACACTGAATCTCCTTTCCTTGTCCCATTCCCACCAGACTGCACCTGGAAATGAGCCTTGGCTCATTGTGCCCTTCCTAAAAAATACAACAGTACAAACAGCAAGTATCAACCACAACCGTAACAATTATATTTATAACTGTTGACACAGTATTGTTTTAAGTTGAATTTGCAAGCAGTATAAAACACGAGTTGATGCAAGTCAGATGGGAGAGAGTTCCAGTCCTTAAAAACTTTATAAGAAAAAGAACATTGTGCCAAGGAAGACATATATACTAGTAATTTTAAACAAGGAGTAGATACAGAGCAAGTTAAATATCTAGAACTACCACAAAGAAGTAAATCCTTAAAAGTAAGTTTGACTGCTCCATGCCAAAATCTCCATACTGAAATCAGTCTTTGATCAAAACAACGGTATTCAAATGAAAACCAATCCGGTGAAGAATATAATATTAAGTAGTGAGTCAGGCTGGGGCATAACAAAAGACGACAGGCATTATGATAAGCAATTTTTACTCTATGTAATGTAGTCCTGTGCTGCAGAAGAATATATTGAAAGACTGTAATAAATCACTGACAGAGCTAAAGATTATACCAAAACTTTCTTTGAATTAAAAGACAGTCCCTCATTCTATAAAGTAAACCCAACCTAGTGCTTACCAGTGCAACCACACAATCAACATGAGCATTATACAGCAACACATTGTCTAAAAGAACTAAATATTTAACATAATCAACCCTTTTAATCTCAAACATCAAATTCATCCTCAATGGTGAGTTGACTAGGTATAGCAGAAAAACATTTTCTTGTTCCAAAATTCATACATTTGGTTTCAGACACATTTAAAAGTAAGCCATTATCACTCAACCATTTATTCACTAAATGAAACTCTTCTGTAATTCTATAGTTAGACACACACAGGGTGCGAAATTCCTATACTTTAGGTGCCCCAGAGCAGGCACTTTTGCTTCAGGACACCTAAAGCTGTTTAGTGCCTGCCGTTTGGGCACCTAAGTATTTCAGCAGAGTTCGCTTTTTTTCTCCCAGAGTTCCGTTTTTTTTTCTCCCCAGACCTTGCCGTTTTTTTTCTTTTTCCTTGGGGGCAGCGAGCAGAGTAGGCAGACGCAGAGCTGACATCTGTAGAGCCGATCACGAGTCTGCCTGCCTGGATGTCAGCTGACTGCTTGTCTGCAACACACATGGAGGGAACGAGTTTAGAGCAGGTTGATGTCCCCCATTACAGTTGACTGGCACACAGATCAACCAGTCAATTCTTCATGTGTCCTCAGTCACTGTTGGAGGTGGGCTAAGCAGCATATGCACCAGTAGGTGCGCTTATGGGAGTATTTGCCGCCCCTCCAAACAGCGTGACGCAAGGACCGAGCATGCAGCGCCATTCGTGACTCGTTCTATGGAGACAGGCTGCCTGCCAACCTCAACGATCGCGATCAGCAAAATAAACAACCAAAAGTCTTTTAAGAGCTACATTTCTCTTTAACCACTCTCCCAGAAAACGGACTGCAAAGGAGGGAGTCGGGGATTGTAACTTGTAAATTGGAGCAGCTGGGGAGGAGAGGAGTGTGTCTGTGAGAGACTAACGTGGGTCACTCTGCAGTCAGGACTAAAGAAAATCTGCAGAAAAGAAAGGAAATCTGTTGGGGGATTAAACTGCAGAAAGAAGGAATGGAAGGAATTTTAAGTTAGGAGAGGTACAAAGGAGGAGACAATTCAGCAGGATAAAAACCAGGCAGTAAACAGAAAATAAAAGCAAAGCAAACAAATCTATCTAAATTAATCAGTCTGCTCCAACTGCTCTACAATTTCTAATAAAACCAGTGGCAGCAGCAGTCTGTAATATCGGGGAGGACACTGAATGCAGGCTTGTGGTGAAGCACTGCAGAGACTAGTCTAACTGCACATGCACTATATATCCAGCCAAGTAATTAAAAGTAATCTGTACTGCGTTGGCCTTTTGATTTGTTATAGAGAAAGTACAGAGAGTCAGACTAGCACTGCCTGCAGTCTCTTTGAACTAAAGGGCTCAGTGTTGCTCAGTCAGCTCACCCAGTCTATAAAAAGCTGCATTCATTTACAAACTTCTCTGCACTAACTAAATGTAAATCTACTGTTCCATATTTTCTACTAGCTAGCTACTGTGTGTGTGGAGGGACTAACTAAAATCTGGACTAAATACTGAAACAACCAGGATCAGTGTGTTATAAAAAATAAAATTGCTGAGTGTGGACTAAACTAAATGTAAATCCAGGGACCAGTTATAAAAAAATCTATTTAGCTACTGTGTGGACCGAGAACATTTAATTAAAGTAATTGTTTAATAAAGTTCTAAAAGCTTTTGAACTTGGAACACCTAAAACTCAGGGGTCTACTATTACTCTACTAGCTAATAAAGCTACTTTATGTGGAGCTGACTATCTCAAATCTAAATACTGTTATTAAAAATATCTCATTGTAGTACGGACTGTCTAAAATCTCTAGCTTTTTACAGGCTACACTGTCTGTGGACTGTCTAAAATCTGTATACTGTTATAAAATAATCAGACAACACAGTCAGGTTTTCTTAAGTTTATTATAAAAACACTTTTTCCTTGTTGCATTTATTAATACTGTGTAACATAAATAACAAATTCTTAAAATCAGTATTCACAAGTTCAACTCCGAACAGCCAGGCAGACACCATGAGTCTTTTTAAATTTGGATTTAAGAGAAAGCGTTTTGATGAGACTGCGGGAGCTGACTCGGATTCACTAACACCAAGTACTAGTACTACTACTACAGGCACAGCTATAACACCACCATCTCCTTGCCCAGACAATGAAACTGTTGTGACCACTGAAGTTTCCTCAAGTGCTACTGCTTGTACTGAAAGCCAAGTTAAGGCCCTGAAAGTTAGAAAATTTCAGGAATCCTGGAAAAAGGGCAGGAAGTGGCTTACATATGACACTGATAAATGTGCCATGTTGTGGTACATGGTGTCAGAGTTATAAAGCCAAAGCAAAAAAAATAATTTCAGAACTGGATGCAGTACTTTTAGAGTACATATCTCGGCACATGAAGTATCCATAGCACACAAAATGCTTGGAGAGGGCATACATTGCAAATAAAAACAAAAGTTGAGAAAGACCAATAGAGAAATCCATACTATTTATGGAACAAAAGAAATGGATCAAATTTGTAAATTGTTCTGTACTGCATATTGCGTTGCTAGGACCGAAAGCCTTTTCAGGGATTTTCCTGGGTTGATAGATTTACAAAAAGAAATCTGGGATGATGCTATGAGTCACAGTTACAGTAGTGACAAGCAATGCCGTGTCTTCATTCACTATATTGCCCAAGATATTCAAAGCACTACTGCTAGTCTACTACAAGACAATGACTTCTTTTCTTTTCTTGTTGATTCCTGCACAGATAAAAGTGTGACTGAGGAGGAGGGCATTTATGTACGTGTTTTTGAAAATGGCCTACCTGTAACAAGATTTCTTGCACTGAAACCAGTCAGTGTCCCTAATTCAGAAAGCATTTTAAATACTGTGATTAATGCTTTAGAGGGTGAAGGTGGTTTAAGGGATGGTGGTTGGAAACATAAGCTGATAAGTGCGGCATCTGATGGTGCTGCTGTAATGTTAGGAGCACTCAGGTGTCCTTAGTCGAATAAAACAAGATTGCCAGTGCCCACACCTCATTGACATACATTGCTGTGCACATCGTTTAGAGCTTGCTGTAAAGTGATCGTTCAGAGACTGCCCATTTACAAGTCATTAGAACAACTTCTGCTGAACATTTACTCATTTTACCACAGATCACCCAAAAGTTGGAAAGGCCTACGGAAACAGGATCCCTTTAAAATATTAATGTGGTCAAACCAGTTAACACTGGTGGCACTAGGTGGCTTGCACACAGAGAACGGGCCATTTCTGCCCTTGAAAGGAATTGGCTGCATTAGTGCCTCACCCGAACATGTGTCACTGACAAACAAGCAGGATCATGGCCAAAAAGCACTAGGAATACTTAAAGTGCTTAAGACTTTAAATATGTTATATACATGAACTTTCTGAAAGTGTTTTTGGTTACTTATCTCTCTTAGTCTGTGCTTTCAGCAAGAGGATGCCACTGTTGAAAAGTTCACAGCAGAGTAGAAAGCACAATTCAAAACTAAATGGTCTCTCAAATCAAGAAACTCTTCACCGCACAACACCTACATCTGTAAATGAGAACCTAACTCAGTACAACAGTGTTGACTTAACTAATGAACTAGCAGGCACAGATCAGGTTCTCCTTCAGACATTGTAAAAGCCACAATTTCAGAGATAAAAAAATTCTTCAGAAAACGTCACAGCACATTGAATCTAACTTTCCAGTCCTTCACGACCAATAAAGTGCTACTAGCTGCAAGAGCTTTAAATTTTCAGTCCTGGCAACATCCACAGAGGCACTTGAAACATATGGAGATCAAGCAATTCAAACAATTGTTGATCACTATAAAGTGGTCCTAGAGTCTCATGGAGTTGATGTTACCTTGGTACTGCTGGAGTGGCTAGACTTAAAAAGCATGTACCCACTTGCTGTCTGTTGAAAGTTGTAAGTCTCTGAAATTGTGGCAGAAAGTGATTCTTGCGGATGTGCAGGATCAACAATTTGAAATGTGCTGGCCGCTGTCAGAATCATTCTCCTGATTCCTGTGCACACTGCTGCTGCAGAACGAGGCTTCTCTCTGATGGGAAGAATAAAAATGACTGGAGGGTTGGATTACGCCCAGACACCTACACGACCTAATGTCTATATCTCTGAATGGACCCAGCTTAGTGACTATAACCCTGAAGGTGCCATATCACTGTGGTGAAAAATGGCAAAGAAGGCCCACTCAATGAAGCTTATGGCTCCCGAACACTGTCACTGCATGCTGCTTCTGCCAGCCCTAGTGGTGGTGATGAAAACGAAAGTGCTTGGTCCAGTGAAGATGATGTCTAAAATTATGTAAACTAAGGGGCGGCATGTAAATAGTTTGTTGGGCATGTACATTTTCTTCTTACATGCCCAAGTGGGCATGTACTTTTTTTCACAAATTTCATACCCTGGACACACACAATCTAACCCACTATTACCCAAAAAAAGTATCCACGTAGAGTAATATCTTAAAACCAAAAGTAACTAAAGGTAAGTCATTAACAAAAACACAAAATAACAAAGGCCCCAAAACTGATCCTTTGAGGAACTCCAGTTTCATTCCGTACTAATCGAGATGTAACACCATTTAATGATACTCTTTGTTTCCTGCAACTCAAATAACTTTTAAATCAGGAAACCATCCCAATCGTGAATCCAATATCCCTGAGTTTGGAGAGCAGGCAACCGTGGTGCACGATGTCGAAAGCTTTTGATAAATCAAGAAATATTGCAGCTGCTGTCTC
Source organism: Neoceratodus forsteri (assembly GCA_016271365.2). Classification (NCBI taxonomy): domain Eukaryota; kingdom Metazoa; phylum Chordata; order Ceratodontiformes; family Ceratodontidae; genus Neoceratodus; species Neoceratodus forsteri. The sequence goes on from CM057455.1 coordinate 293,129,644, forward strand.
ACCTCTGTCCAATGCCACATGAAAAAAGAAATTCAATTCCGTAAGTGTCATAAAAGTACTATGTTCTCTTAAATCATTGTTGAAACATGGACAAAATACATGTTCCTCTTCATTTGATCAAAGACAAAATTCTCATAGCACCCCCTTCCCTGATCTTTTATTTTTTATAATACACTGGGCCGCAATTTTTTTCAGGCAGGATCAACCGGATATAAAAAAAACTATCCTGAAAACTAACGTCGTGGTGGCTCCACTGTAAGAGCGAGAGGAGCCACCATGTTTTTTGAACTGTTACGCCAGCCCACAATCAAGATAAGAGCAAATGAGGGAGTGGCATACTTTGATTGAAATGGTTTGTGAATGCCATAACAACCAGCTGGTTGTTATGGGAAATATCAACTGGTTCAGCCCATAGGAAAAAATGCTGACCAGTTATTATATTCCTTTAAAGTGATTTTGTGAGGTTTTGCAGATGCCTTTTTCACACAGTATGCCACCGTTGCTCATGCATCAGATGGCGAAGCTGCAATTTGTTTTGTAAAAAATGCTGTAGTCATTTTGTTTTACTAGCACTCTGTCCTCCAGTTTTCTGTGTGTAGCCACACCCCCAGAATAATATCATGTAAGGGAACTGTCAACGTTTTACATACAACACCAAGGCATTCTGGGTAAATAATAAATGTGATTTTAAACGTTACTCAGAGGTGCAGTCCCTTATTTTGGTGGTAGTGACTATAAGAGGTATTAGGCTCACAAACTCTGAGTAGACTTGTGTTTTGAACATAAAAATTATGTCTATAACAATTTTAATAATAAAAATAATAATAATAATTGTATTTATAAAGCGCCTTTCAGTGTATCAAGGCGCTGAACATTTTAAGATCATAAATTCACATTTCAAATACAAATCTTCAAAACATGTATAAAAAGATACCATAACATCAGATATTAAAACATAATAAATTATAAAAAAATTAGAGTCATACTAAAATTAGCTTAGTTATCCAAGAAGTATATTTGCCATAAATGTGTTTTCAAATCTTTCTTAAATATCTCCACGGAGGTGCACTCCCGTAACCGGCATGGGAGAGAATTCCAAAGAGTGAGTGCAGCGTGAGAGAATGCTCTGCTGCCTGAAGATTTTAGACTCACTCTTGGAATCTCTAACAACCCCACGTTGGCTGAGCGGAGCGATTGGCCAGGGCAATAAGGCACCAGAAGGTCTTTCAGATAGGTCGGACCCTGATCGGGAAGGGCTTAAAAGTCAACAAGATGACTTTAAAGGTGATCCGCCACCATATATAGGAAGCTAGTGCAGTTCGGCGCCTTCCGGGGTATAGATCAGGACCTACTTGTCCCAGTCAAAACCGAGCTGCAGCGTTCTCACCAGCTGTAGCAACAGATTTCTACCCCAGAAAGCCCAAAGTAAAGGGTGTTGCAGTAGTCTACGCGCGAGGACACAAAGGCATGGACCAACGTTGGCAAAGAGTCAGACGGAACAAGGTGCCTAACCCCGGCAATATTCCGAAGATGGTAAAAGGAAGTCCTGACGATGGCCGACACTTGAGATTGAAGAATCGGCCTGTCATCTAGGACAACCCCAAGGCTACGCACCCATTCGGAGGTTGGGAGTGACATGCTGCCAAGAAATATTCCGGAAGGCACGCCAATATGTGACCTCTCAATCTGACCACCCGGGTCCACCACCAAAACCTCTGTCTTCTCCGAGTTCAACTTTAGCCAACTAGAATCCATCCAACCTTGGATTTCCCCCAGACAGTTGTTAAACACTGAGACAGCTCCATCCTGGTCGGGAGCAAAAGACAGGTATAGCTGGGTATCATCTGGATAGCAGTGAAACCTCAGCCCATACCGTGTTATAATGTCTCCAAGGGGCAGCATATACACTGCAAATAACATGGGTGACAGCACATAACCCTGAGGCACTCCACACAACAAAGAGACTGGACCAGAGGAAAAAATCCCCGACACAACTCTTTGTGATCTTCCAGTGAGGAATGAAGTGAACCATTGTAAAATGGTTCCCGACATTCCACAAATTTGCCTCAGGCATGTTAAAAACACTATGTGATCCACAGTGTCTAAAGCTGGCGAGAGATCAAGGAGAACCAGAATGGAATGTCTCTTTTGATCCCACGCCCTCAGAAGATCATTAAGGACCCGAATCAGCGCAGTCTCGGTGCTATGTCTTTTACGGAAACCAGATTGGAAGGATTCGTAGATGGTTAAATGGTCGTCCAATTGGGCTGCCACAACTTTCTCAATAACCTTCCCAATAAAGGGAAGGTTAGAGATAGGTCTGTAGTTTGAGAAAGAGTCTGGGTCCAATGAAGCTTTCTTCAAGAGAGGTGTCACCACCGCCTTTTTCAGGGAGCTAGGAAACTCACCTGACTCCAAGGAGCACCAGACTATTTGCACCAGGACTGGACCAATGGTATCGGAACAACCCAGAATTAGGGAAGTCGGTCCAGGGTCCAAACCACTGCTTGTGGGATGCACACTATGGATGGTCCTCATGATATCCATGAACTCAGGTGGTCAAAAGGAACTCCAAGAGAATTGAGGCACTGTGATCTTGCACTGTTCTACAACATCACCCTTAGAGGTTGCCAGACACAAGTCCGCCCTGATGTCAGCCACTTTAGTTGCAAAGTAATGAGCAAGCTCCTTGCACTCTACTTGTGAAAAGGCTTTTTGAACTTGCAGACAGGCTGGGTTGCACAGTCTGTCTACAGTTCATAACAGCTGAGCCGGTCGATTCTGAGCAACTGCAATCTCCCTGGACAGGAATTCTGCCTTCTGATGGGTGATTGCAGATTGAGAGATAGAGTAATGTTCTATCAATCTAAGGCGGTCAGCTTCAAGGGCGGACTTGCGCCAACAACGCTTTAACCTTCGCACCTGTCTCCGCATCTCCCTCAGTGTCCCATCAAACTGAGGGGACCTGGGGTGAAGGGATAAGGGGCGCTCACGAACAGGAGCAATAAAATCCAGAGCGACTGTGACGGCCTCATTATAGGCCGACACCAGTGTCTCTGGACTACCGCTTACCAACACGGGGGATGATAGGTCAAGGACCGCCGCTAGGCCTTGTGAAGTAACATTCCATAATGGGCGGTACCTGACCATCTCCACAGGGGAAGGCCTTCTAAGCGGAGTGCAAAAATTGAACCTCACGGTGTAGTGGTAAGACCAGGCGACTGGTTCCACCCTCAAGTCGGATGCATCAATCCCTAGAAGGAAGACTAAGTCCAGAGAGTGTCCAGATTTATGCATAGCAGTGGAAACTACCTGTGTAAGGCCCAGAGAAGACATTAATTGAAAGAAGTGATTACCAAATTGTGAGAGTTCATCGTTGACCCAGGCATTGAAGTCACCCAGAACCATCAATCTGGGCAACTCAAACAACATGTCGACAAGGAAGTCTGCTACTTCCTGTAAGAAGTGTTTCCCATCTCCGGGTGGACGATGGATGAGAACAATTCGAACACCTACACCTGCTACAACTGTACACTCGAAGGACTCAGTCTCACCTACTACTACATTCGCGAGGCCCAATTCAGTCTTAAAACAGACTACAACACCACCCTCCCCTGCGGTCCAATCTAGGGCGGTGTATCACTGAGTACCCAGCCAGAGTCATGGCCTCCACTATAGGGCCTGAATTTTCATCCAGCCAGGTCTCAGTGATGCAAGCCAGGTCGGCCGAGCCAACAAGATCGGCAATAATGGTGGTCTTATTCCTAACAGACCTGGCATTGCATAGCATTGCCCGAGGAGGTTGTCGGGCCTATCTGCCTACTGAAATCAGTAGTGCCCTTGGGTATGGATACCAGACATGGTAAACCTCGGTCTGGATTCCATTTCGCCTCAGGACGCCCTCTGGACTTAATAACCCTGATACGATGGCCCCGCTCATTCATCCTCTCCTGTTCGCATACCCCCGCCTCCTTCACTCTCCCACGAACAATCCTCAGTGCTCTACAGCGCTGGTAGGTGTCAAATTGTAGGGAAGGAGTATAAAAGGGGCGGAGAGTGCGAAGAGAGGAGGATGAATAGCGCACCACCGTGGGGACTAGAGGCCAGCACATGTCGCTACTTAAATAAAATAATAAACACCAAACATAAAAAACACAGTCTTTACAGTATAAAAATTATCAAATAATTCCTAAACATATCCAGTATAATTAAACAAAACAAAACCAAAAATCCCAACCTCACAAGAAAATTCGAAACTGGACTGGAGACCCACTAAAAAATAAAATAAAAATAAATATAAAAAATAAAACAAAAAAAAAAAAATATAAACTTTAAACAAATAAGTACGTAACAAATCTTCTTCTGTATAATCCCCCCCAGTCCTCTCACCACCCGGGAAAGAGGGTAAAATGGCACTCTCACTACCAAACCATCATGGAAACATACATTTTAAACAATAAAAAGAGTTATGGACTCCCCCCAGATTCTCTCACAACTGGAGAGAAATAATATTGACCTTTCTCACTGCCAAGAGAAAAGTCACAAACTGTAAAGTCAAACAAATAAATATAAAAATAAATAAATAGACAAACAAAATCTATGGACACAGGGTCCTCTCACCACCCGAGTGTCCGAACGAAAACAGTTTTAATCCAAAGAAAAAGTCAGCAGTCTCTCAGTACAAGCCCAGAATTCCATGGAAATTCAGTAAATCCAAATCCAGGGAAAGTCATAAAACCAAATAAATCCAATGAGGGAAAACAGTCCAGGAAATAAGTCCAAAATATGCTTTATCTGAAGAGGTTCAGCCACACTCAGACCCCTTTACTCCCTGCTAAGTGTACTCCCAGGGAAATAATGCTACCCACACCAAAGGACCATAAGAAAGGCAACTATTGCAGCCGTTTTCATGGATCCAAGGGAGCGAAGTACCCCAGCCAGCTCCCCGGCTGAAAAAATACCCCAAGCCCCCTGTGGAGTAGCAAATCTCAAAGAGAGCACCTGCTGGAGTAACCAGGCGACAGAGGTTACCACCCAAGATTTCGAGGTGGTCAGAGGGCACACCACAGTCTCCAGTAAAGCACAGATTGAAAATTCTCCATTCTCTATTCGCTGTTCTCCTTGTCAACATTCGCTATGTCCAGGACTCCACCAAGCACTCTTCGGGACTATCCAAATGCTATTTCGAATAGCTATTTGTCCTCCACACACCCGTGAGGCACTTCCAGTATAGGGAGCAAGGTATAGCAAACACAAAATCCCCGTATACTTCCAAAATTCCCTCGGGACCAAATAAACCCGATATCAGCGTGTGAAGGCCGACGCACAGAAAAGTCTGTGGGAGGAAGAAGAAAAGACCGGGACGGCCTCTCTCCCCAGGTCCAGGAGATAAATCCCACTCGTCATCAAGCCACCCCCGAACGGTAAGACTCAGGACCAAAAACCGGGACTGGATTAAACAGCTAAACAAAATACAAAATAGCTACGAAATAGCTTGAAATAACTAAAAATTAACTAAAGATACATAAGAACTAAAACTTCCTCAGAAGAGCAGCGGCAACGCGCCCAGCCTGGTGGCCATCCTGAATTTCTTGTTCAACTGTTTTTGATCTGCTGATGTTATAAAATAAAGTTTACAAAAAAATATGTAGACATATGTAGCAAGGCATTGTGGGTACTATAAGAAGTTGTTTTCCAATTTCCTTACTATGAGGCGCAGTCTCATTTCTGTAGTGGCTTCAATAATAAAAGCTTGCATATTTTTTTTTCAAAACAAGGCACTGTGCATACAGTATCGAGCTGACAAGATTTCTTTACTGAGAAATATAGTTTCCTATATTGGTAGAGTGGATATCTGCAGTACCAAGACTGACCAACAGAGGTCTCTGTTTCTTTATCCAAAGAACTCCCTATTGTATTTTTGTTCCGTTCTCGTGTGTAATACTATTCTGATTGTTGTATTTACCCACCATATTGTTCCTACTGTCGCTGCTTACTGCCATCTACCTAATATGCAAATTGCCCTTCTATTCTGTGTAACTGCTGTATTACTGTCTCCTCAATTGTACCCATGTATATGCTTGTGTAACTCCACTCCACTCCCCTGCCCCACATGATGCATCTGGAAATACAGGTTACTCACCTGTAACAGGAGTTCTAGGAATGGTATATGTTGTTCATCCACACTTCTTGGCAGGTACCTTGCTGCTTTAAATGTTGCCGGAAGGTCTTCAAGCTGGCTCCTCCCACCCACCCGTGTGGTAAAACTCTCGGCTCCGCCCCATGACGTCAGATCTAGCCTGCTGGAAGCGGGTTGTCGCGTGAAGCCAGGAGGCGGGTGGGTTGTGGATGAACAACATATACCATTCCTAGAACTCCTGTTACAGGTGAGCAACCTGTATTTCTAGGGACATGGATATGTTGTTCAATCCACACTTCTTGGCAGACTCCTAGCAGTTCTCCGGGAGGAGGGAGGCAAGGTGCACACCCCCTACTTAGGAAACAAGGACTGGAGAACCGAGGTCCCAAAACCAGCATCCCGGCGTGACTCAAGGTCGATGTGGTAGTGGGTAATGAAGGTGTGTACTGACTTCCAGGTAGCAGCCCTGCAGATTTCCTGGATAGGGACATCCGTGGAAGCAGCCACCAAAGCAGCGGTATGGTGGGTAGAACGAGCTCTTATCCCTTTGGGAGGTTCCATGCCCGCCAACCTATAGCAGAGATCTATGCAGGAGGTGACCCACTTGCCTATCGTCCGCTTGGCTGCAGGTCTGCAAGGTGCAGCTTCAGCGTAGGTGACAAATAGCTGGCGAACCTCTCCCCGAACTTCAGCCGTCCACTCCTTATAATAAGCGAGCGCTCTTCTAGGGTCCAGAGTATGGAGCCTATATTCGGCCTCCGAGGTGTGACTGGGGTAGAACACCGGCAGAGTCAACACCTGGTTAAGGTGAAACTCCGACACTACCTTCGGAAGGAATTGGGTGGGGGCGCAGGACAACCTTGTCCCTGTGGAAGACCAGATAAGGAGACTCGAAAGCGCCTGAAGCTCTCCCATCCTTCTGGCTGACGTGATAGCCACCAAGAAGGTGGTCTTCCACGACAGGTGAGAAATGTCACACCTGTGCTTCGGTTCGAATGGCTTGCCCATGAGCTTAGACAATACCAGCAGTAGATCCCATGGAGGTGGAGGTTCTCGTACCGGAGGGGATATGTGATCAAGGCCTTTGAAAAAGCGCCCGACCACCTACTCCTGTGCCACTGACTGGTTCCCGACCTGCGCCCAGTAAGCAGAGATGGCTGCCAGGTGCACTTTTAGGGTCATTGACCGAAGCCCTAGCTGAGAAAGGGACCACAGGTAGTCCAGAATGCTGGCCAAGGAGCAGGAGGAAGGGTCCAACCCCTTACCCTGACACCAAATGGAGAATCTCTTCCATTTGAAGGCATAGCATTTCCTGGTTGACTCCTTACGGGATGCCTCAACAACGTTGAGGACCTCGTCAGAAAGACCCAAGGCCTGAAACTTTAGCCGCTCAGGAACCAGGCCATCAGGTGCAGGGGCTGAAGGTCCGGGTGGAGAACCTTCCCCTGGTTGACTGAGATCAGGTCCAGGCGGGCTAGGAGCTGCCTCGGGAGCCTGGCGCTGAGGCTGAGGAGATCTAGATACAAGAACTGGCGGGGCCAGTCTGGGGCTACCAGAATCACCTGCGCCTTGTCCCTCCTCGCCTTGAGAAGCACCTTATGGATGGCCCAGGGTCCACGGCCTCGAGAAGGCATCCCCCTGCAGCGAGCCCTGCTGAGGGGTGCAGGCATGAAACAGCCTCAGCTTCGCATTCTCCCTGGAGGCAAACTGGTCCACCAGAGGCATGCCCCAGTGGGAGAACAGATCTTGTACTACCTCCGGCAGGAGAGACCACTCGTGAGAAGCAGCCTCTATCCGGCTTAGGGCATCAGCCAGAGTGTTGGAGGCTCCTGTCACATGGATGGCCAGGAGATCCGCCTCCAGACTGCGCACGAAGAACCAAGTGCGGAGAGTTTCCTTGCACTGGGGCAAGGAGCGCATCCCGCCCTGGCGGTTCAGGTAGCACATGGTTGTGGTACTGTCCATCTGGACCTGGACCACTTGACCCCGTACAAACGGAGCGAAGGCAGTGAGGGCTAGACGGACCACCCGAAGCTCCAGCAGGTTGATGTGGCATCGGGACTCCCGAGAGGACCAGAGGCCAAGCGCTCTGTGCTCCCCAGATGGGCGTCCCAACCCATCAGAGAGACGTCGGTCGATGGAGAGACTGTCGGCTCGGGGCAGACAAACAGGATGCCCTCCTGCAGATAAGCTGGAACGATCCACCACTGGAGAGCATTCCACATCTCCTGGGTCACTGCCACTGGCTGGCCCAAAGGACCGGAGCGCTGTGACCACTGGCTGGCCAGTCCCCACTGTAGGGGACGCATGTGCCAACGGACCATGTGGGTGCAGGCCGCCATGAGGCCCAGGAGGCGCAGGAAGTCCTAGGCAGGGTGCAATTGCCCAACCGGAAATGATTGGGCAAAGGAGGAAAGAACCTCGACCCTGTCCGCTGGGAGCCCTGCTCTGGCTCGAAGAGAGTTGAGCTCTGTCCCGATGAACTGAATCACCTGCTTTGTTCCGATTTGGCCTTGTTGATAAGGAGGCCTACCTGAGAGCAAACCTGGAGGGCCAGATCCCTGGACCGCTCCACCTCCAGTCTGAAGGGGGCCGCAATCAGCCAGTCGTCCAGGTAAGAGTACACCTGGACCCTTCAGCGCTGCAAAAATGCTGTCACCACTGCCATGCATTTGGTGAAGACCCTGGGAGCTGGAGAGAGGCCAAAGGGCATGGCCTGGAACTCGTAATGGGACCCCTCTGCTCTGAATCGGAGGAATCACCGGTGGGACAGATGGATTGGGACATGAAAGAACGCGTCCTGAAGGTCCAGAGAACAGAACCACATACCTCGTTCCAAGGATGGAATGATCTGTGCCAGAGTGACCATCATGAAGGTTCAAGACCTTAGGAACTTGTTCAGGTCGTGTAGGTCGAGAATGGGGCGCCAGCCACCCCCCCCATCCATTTTGGGACCAGGAAGTACCTGGACACAAATCCTGGGTCTGGAGGAGGATCCGCCACCTCCCTGATCACCTCCTTCTGGAGGAGCAGGGCAATGTCGGCCCAATGGGCTGACAGAGAGGCTGCAAACCCCGTAGCCCCCCGTGGGGTGACGGCTGGGAAGGGCGGGGCCTGCTCGAATTCCAGAGGCAGACCCTTTCCTACCACTTCTAACACCCAGCAGTCCGTGGTGATAGCGGACCAGGCGGAAAGACAGTGGCGGAGCCGTCCCCCTATGGGGGGACCCAGGGGAGCGACGAGGCTGGGGGCGACACCCCTCAACCCATCACTAGGCAGGCTTGGAGGAGGGACCGGCCCGAGGGACCTCCGGGGCTTTTCCCTCCTGCCTTCCTGCTGGAGGAAGCTGCAGGCTTGGCTTTGGGGTGCCAAGTGCGAGCCTGCTGGCCCTGATGCTGGTGTTGCTGGGATGAACATGCCACAGGGGCAGAAGGCCGAAAGGGCTTACACTGCTGCTGGTGGCCTTTATCCTTCTGGGCAGATGTAACAGAGTCCAAGGTGGCATTGGACTTGTCGATCCTCTTGAGATGGCCTTCCACCTCGGGCCTGAACAAGTCGGTACCCAGGAAGGGGACGTCTGCCAGCTTGTGCTGGGTATCCACCGTAAAGGTGGAGATCCACAGCCAAGCTCTGCAGTGCATGGCCACTACGGCCGCTACTGACCAGGTGCAAGAGTTTCCAAAATCCAGTGCAGTTTGGAGCTGCTGTTTCACCACCGCCGTTCCCTGATCCCACACCTGCTTGACCGTAGTCTGGAGGTCAGCCAGGAGATGAGGGATCACCTCATCCAGAGAGCCCATAAGGGCGTGGGAGAAGTGCGCCATCAGTATGGCTAAACTGGCCTGACGGAGGCCTAGGGAGGACGCAGCATACACCTTACGCCCGGCATGGTCCAGCTTCTTGGACTCTTTGTCGGGAGGCTTGTTCATATCCCTGGTGTTCCCGGAATGCCAGAAAACACTATCGATAACAAGCCCTTCCGCAGAGGAGTGCTCTGAAAAACCAGACAGTGACCCGGTTGGGACTACGTACTTCCTGGCCATCCTGGCGGAAGGAACGGACAAAAAATGACATGCCATAACTCCAGGTTGGGCCGACAATGGCTTCAGCCACGGAAAGGCCTCCATGGGAGAATCCCCTTGGTCCAGTATCTCCGTGAGGGGATACTCGGCCCGCTTGGATACGGGTTCGAGCTGCATCCCAGTAGACTCTGAGATGAGATGAGCTGAAGCAGACCCATGAACGAGGATGGGCTCTCGTCCACCAACTGTCCCCCAGCGGACTCCAGGTCAAGGGGCCTGGAGAACAGGGATGATTCGTCATCAGACTCCGAGGAGTCCGCGAACAGCTGCCTAGGACCTGAGCCACCCTCTACCTGCCAAGGACGGTCGGGAGTGAGGGTGACCGACAACCGATAGGACAACCCATGACCCGACCAAGAATCCTTGGTCGGAGCCCCAGATTTAGGTTGTGAAGGCGGGGGTTCCACCACAATAGGTGGCGAGCTGGTTTAGGCCAAACAACCGGCGCCGGTTTAGGCTCCTCGACAACTACGAGGAGTTGCTTCGGCCTTTCAGGCGACAGCCACTTAATGGCTGGGGAAGGCGACGGAGTTGGCTTGTTCCCAGTCAGGAGGAGCTGTTGCCACATTAAGTCCTCGTAGCATCGACGCAACTTGCGCCGAAGCCTTTCCTCCAAGAAGGAAGAAGACGAGGACGAGCAGCGCCGCCGCTTCCCTTGGTGCCAAGACCACCAGTGTCGGCAGGATCGGCTGGACCGAGAGGAGGTCTGAGATCAAGACTGTCGGACTTTCCAAGGGCGAGTCTGGGATGGAGCGGGGAAATCCCGTTCCTCCCTCGGCTCGGGAACCTTAACTGGGGACTCTGGCACAGGAGGCACAGGTAAGTCCTCGGTTTCCACCGGGGGAACTGGTGAAGAAGGGTTGTTGGCTTCTCCAGTCAACAACCTGTCCGACGGGTCATGAAAAATCTCAACCACGTCAATGGGTGTCTTGGGACGACTGACCTGACGGGGACACCGTAAAGCCAGCGGCCTTAGCCGCAACCTCGACTGAAGTAATGTGTCGACTATCCATGGAAGGGGACCTCTCCCGCGAACGCTGACAGTGGGACTTACTCTTCCAGTCCTTCTTCTTGGACCGAGAAGAATGTCCCGATGGACCCTCCCCTTTTGTATAGAGGGATTGACAAAGCTCCTTAAAAGAAGCAGTGTAGGAGGAGCCCAAGGAGAGCGGCATAAATGCCGCAACCGTGGAGGAAGAAGATGCGGCCTGGGCTTCCTCCTCCTCCAGGGCGATCATCTGTTCCAGTTGCTCAGCCGAGCCCGCCGCCGTACACCACCCAACGGGCCTCCTTTGACTTCACCGGCGGAATTCCCCTCTCGGGGGCACCCAAGTTGGAGTCTGCCAGCATGGTCTTTGAGGACATTGGTCGAGAAGGACTTGCACAACTTGCAGGCCTGCGGATCGTGGTCCAGCCCGAGGCAATATACGCATGTGGAGTGCGGATCCATCCGAGACATTTTCAGCCCGCATGGGCACCGCCGAAAACTGGGAGTCCATTTATCCATCGCAGCCACGAGGGATGAAACAGACCGAAGACTTGAAAATTTTAGAATTATTTTCTGGTGAACCAAAGAGTTTGGATCCAGTCTAATGCAGTGCATTAAACAGGGAACCTGAGCTTCCAAGCGGTAAGGAAGATCTGGCGTCATGGGGCGGAGCCGAGAGTTTTACCACCCGGGTTGGTGGCAGGAGCCAGCTTGAAGACCTTCCAGCAACATTTAAAGCGGTAAGGTACCGCCAAGAAGTGTGGATTGAACAATGTATCCATGTCCCTAGAAATGAGCAGTTATTGTTCAGTATGCCTTCCTGGCGAAACATTTGAATAAATAAATAAAAATATGTAGACATATGTAGTAAGGCATTGTGGGTATAATAAGTTGTTGTTTTCCAATTTCATTACTGTGAAGTGCAGTCTTATATTTCTGTAGTGGCTTCAACAATAAAAGCTCTCATATATTTATTTTCAAAACACGCATTGTGCATAATGTTTAAAAAACACATTTTATGATTGTTAACATTCTGTAAAGACTGCTGATGTAGTTAGTAGTTTGATTCTGATTCTTTTTTTTTGTTTTAAAAAGTGAAAAACAGACTTCCCAAAGTACTGGTGTTACCACACCAAAACAGGTTTGTTTACATTCCTTAGGCCCTGTCCACACTATACCTGAAAATGCTGAAACGGTTCCGAACTACTACAGACTGGAAATGGTACAGCACGTCCACACTGCCAGGGAACAGGAGTGAAAGTGGTCCAGAACAGTTACAGTCTGTCCACATTGAGCTGTGAACAGGGAGTGGACACAAACCCAGGAATAGAGAGCGTATCCCAGGGTGAACATGGGGAAGACAGCTGCGAAGACAGACACCCACCCACATGGCCATTCATGGACAGTGTACACAGAGCGTGGCAGAACATGGATAGAGGGCCGACAGCAATGTGTGCCCTGTGGTGGCTATGGTGAACTGATGGTGTGATGCAGCGGAAGGGGTGGAAATGAAAGCAGAGGAGGGCCCTGACGCCTGGCATGGAGAAGGGACGTGGAACACCCACGGGAGCTGGGAACTGTGACCCAGCAGCATGCCACAGGCAGGTACGTGGTGCACCACCTGGGCAAGGCATGCCATGCAAAACAGCCTCCCTCCAGATGCAGGCTGCATGTGCCCAGCACACACAAGGCTGCTAGGCAGTACACACATTCCCACCACACCCATGACCCATGTCGGCAGAGGCCCAGCAGTGCCCCCATATAGCAATGTGGGCCTGCAAGCAACCCATCCAAGCAAACGAGCAACACAGTATCATGTCACGTCAGCCTTTATTGCAATGCCACCATGGCCTGTGGTGGTTGTAACAAATGGAAAGCAACATTAGACAAAAGCATGAACAGGCAGCATGCCCCGTGCATTGCTGCGGCACACAAAGGATACGAAAAGAACATACAACGTCCAGCAGTAAAACCCCATGCAGGACTGAACCCATGGCATAAGGAACAATGTAATGACCCCGTGACCACTGCAAACCCACCAGTGGACACACAACATAATACTGAAACAGCACCTCCCTCCAAGGCCCCTTACAGTGACAGGTGCTGTCCGGTGGATGCAGGGCACCCACGTGACACAGACCCTGACATGTGACCCAGCCATGTAACACACTATGCAAGACAGCAATATGGTCAACAGTGTACAACCAGATAGTAACCAACCCAACGTCCCCGTGTCCCAACACAACACCCTGGGATACCATACACAGGATGGGAAAACACCCAGCCCCCCGTGTGAACCTCTGGTGCCCGAACCCCTGTGGACCATGTGACAACTACACCACGCATCACTGCAGAACACCCCAGTGGGAACGCACTATGTACAAGAGTGCCACTATGAGCACAATGCCCTGTGCCAAACCACACCGGGCACGGACAATACCGGTCCACCCCAGTGCCATCACCATGCCAGTGTGGAGAACGCAATGGGTGACCTGGGGATGACCCGCGGGACACACTGGACATCATTCCCCTGCAGGGGGCCCATGCCATCACAGTGTGGTCCACTAGAACTCGTCACCGTACAGGTCCTGCAAGCAGCACTGAGCTGGTCAGCAGCACCATGCATCAGGGAAGGGTAGCATTGTGCAGAGCAGCTGTGGCGGGCACGCCACCTGTGGGGCACTGCCGTGTCATGCCAACAAGACATGGCGGTGCCTGGGATGTGGTGGCCAGGGTGTCCTGGGCAGTGGCACCACCTGTGTACACACACCCCTGAACAGGGGATGCGCATCTGTGGGGCACAGGCATGGTTGGGGGCAGCACAGTGGTGCAGTCAGGCAGTGCCCTGCAGCCTGCCTGGCCATCATCGGTGGCGGACTGGTGCAGGATGGCCATGGCCTGCACACCAGTGGGGTTCCCCATGGACATGGGCATGGCAGGACACCCACCGGTGGGCTGCGCCCTGAGGAATGGGGCAGATGGGGATGGGGTGGCGGTGGTGGGTGGCATGGCAGTGGCACCCATACAATGTAGTGCAGCTGCAGGGTGTGGCTGGTGGCATTGCATGGCCAGGAACATGGCCATCTGTTGAAAGAACTGCTGTGTCTGTGCAGCCTCCTGTTGACGCATACGCTCCTCCACAGCCCTCTCCTCCCTCGCCCACTCCCTCTCCAGCTCCAGAATTTCCCTACGGTGCTCCGGCAGCATTTTACAGGTTGGTTCCAGCACTGCCCCAAGCACATCTGCCATCCGTGCCACTTTGGACTTCCTTATCCGGAGGTTCACCAGGGGCTCCTGGCCACTTCGCTGCCTCACAGCCCCGCCCCGTCCTATGGTGGAGGTGTCACTGGAGGTACCTGGCATCTCATTCTGCATGCCCGAGGACACTGAGGATGCATCTGCTCTGTCGGTGTCTGCAGATGTACCTTCCCCTGGGTCTTGCCCTGCAATGGCAGAACACACCAATCACCATCGTACACATGCAGTCGCCCAACCCCCATGTCCACACCACTGTCCCACCCTGCCCAATGCCACACCCCAGATGCCACTCTCCTGTTGTGTGGCCATGGGACACGGCATGTGCGCTATGCGCCACCATGCTCACCTGTGCCACCACCTATCGCTGTGCAACACCCATCTGTGATCGACATCCGCTTCATGCCCTGGCAGCACCACCATGTAGTGCCCCCCATGTCCCGGCCGCCATATGGGTGCAGTGCACATTGTACGTACCAGTGTCAGGTGTCTCCCGATGCACACTGTCCGCACCTCCAGGCCTCTGGTGTGGGCGCGCGTTCCAGGTGGCATCCCCATCATCTGACTCCGGTTGTGGGCTGCCCATCTGTGAGCTCTCCAGGATGAACACCAGTGCTGTAGTTGGTCGTGTGCCTAGTATGGAGTCCAACTTGTCATAGAAGGGGCATACCACATATGCACCCCCACCCCCAGCGCCTGTTGCTGTCCTTGGTTTTGTGGTACCGCACCTTCATCTGCTATATTTTGTCACGGCATTGCTTTGCCATCCTCTCCACACCATTCTCAAACAGGTAGTCCAATATCTTCTGGTAGACCTTGGTGTTGTGCCTGGCACCGGCTAGCTCCGCCTGCACCTTCTCCTGTGACCAGAACTCCACCAGCAATGACGTGGCCTCATCTGACCAGGTGGCGCCATGGTCTGACATGGTTCCAGCTGGCACGCAGCACAGGGTGGGTGGTACTGTACTGCTGTGGTCACCAGTGCCTAGGTAGCAGGGCGTATTGGTTGATCTCGCTCACGGGCTGTGCTTGGGGGGTCAGGGTGGTCTCACTGTGGTGCCAGGGTGGTGCGGGTCTGGCACCGTTGTACTGTGGGGCTAGATTTACTCCTCTGGCGACTGTTGGTGGCCTACTTCCCACCTGTGGCACACGGGTCTGTGCTGTGGTCTGTCTGACTGCCGCCTGTACCCTGCTGTTGTTGTGCCTTCCAGCTTTGTCCCACTGTTTGCCCTAGGACCATCAGTGTCCTGCTGGCACATCCTGTTGTTCAGCTGCCCCCCACTGGGCTCCCAGTGCTTCCCCACTGCTCCGCGTTCCTGTCTGTGCCTCTGTTGGTTCAGGTGCTTGGTTTCCCACTGTTGTGCTGGCTCTGCTCTCATTCCACTGCAGCCCTCTGCGGGTGTTCAGTCCACACATGCGGTCTCCTTCTGAGTTATTTGGCCCCCGCCCCCTGCCCTCCGAGCTTTTACTGTGCTGTGCTTTGCATGCTGGTCTGTCGGATGACCGTCGTCTACACGGTGAAGCGTTTACACGCACACCAGTAACATTACTGTTCTGCAACCACTACAGGAACCGTTGTAGAAACCACCTCCCAACAGGTTTCTGTAACGGTTGCGAACTGGCCTCCTGTAATGTTACAGACATAAACGTGACCTGTTACGGTAACGTTTTACACCCTCTGTAACGTTTCAGAGGCATAGTGTGGACAGGGCCTTAATGAATTCCCACTGCATCTTTCCTTGATTTGGGAACACCTCCAAGACAGTCTAGCCACTCATGATGTAGTGGGAGTTTAGGTGGCTACTGCCTCATGAGTGTCTGTACTGTTAGGGGGTGCGTCAATATTCAGGAAGTATTCAAGAATAATAGATTCAGGATTTGAAACAAAACAAAGTTGTTTATAAATATACATTACCATGCATTTCAGTTCTACTAAACAAGCACACAAACAAAACAAACAGCAACATTACTGAATTTTAGAGAAGGCAAGCAACCATAAAATGTGTTTTTTTAACTAGAAATAATATGATGCAAAACAGGTTGACAGTATCCCTTTAACTGCTCTGCTGAGGAATTTGAGGGCACAGAGTAACCCAGGAATAACCACAAAATAACAATTAAAGCAACAGATAAAGGGGGTTCGACTGTGGTTGTGAACGGTGAGGATTACTGAGGCAAATAGAAAACCGGGACTACGACACACTGTTATTTATTGATCGCACAACTGATTTTAAAAGCAAAGTGGACTGTATGTTAGATGAAGCACTGTCCTTGGAAATTATAACACAAACATCCTACGAGTACCTGAAGGATGAGTTTCCCCATAAAGGCAGTTATTTATAGCTTGCCCATGAAACATAAATGTCTGGACCATCCACCTGAAAGGCTGATCGTTTCAGGAGCTGGCAGCTTAAAAAAGCCACTCTCAAAGTTTGTGGATGCCTACTTTAAAGGACTAGTGTTTGGTCTGCCCTCCTTTGCAAAGGACACTACGGACATTCTTACTGTATTTAAAGGGACAGTGTTGCCACAGGGATCCCTATTAGTGACTCTGGACACGGAGTCCCTTTATACAAACATACCTCATGGGGAGGGACTCCATGCCCTACAAACAGTACTACAGGAAAGTGGGCTGTATTCCCCTAAATTGTGCACACTGTTGTCCAAATTTATTGAGCTGGCGCCGCTTTGTACGACATTTTCATTTCATGGCAAATACTATTTGTCAAGGAAGGGAACAGCCATGAGGCAGCACTGGCACCCAGTTTTGCTAACATCTACAAGGGGTTGAAACTAACTTTGTCAGCCACTAGCCAGCAGGGCTAGAGACTGGAAAAAAAACCACCGGCCAGATAGGATTTTCACCAGCCCAGCACAGAAATGACAACAAATTCAATTTTTTTTTCCAAAAAAACAAGTTTTACTGCAGTTTTGCCAACATTATTTAAATAATCATTAAACTTTTAATGTACAATGGAAGTGTTTTGTCTTTTTTTTTTTTTTACTGGCAAGAGAGTTTGCTGCAGAAATATAACTTTGGGGGGACAAACAACCTTCAAATTAAAACACACGCGCGCACGCGCACACAAACACATCCCACAGAAGTCAAGTGTCACATCATGTGTCATACACTCTGTTTCTCTCTCACACACACAAGAACAAACACACTATCAGCCTAGTAAGTCGCACACACACTCAGTCAGTCTTCCTAAAACTCACAGATCATGAGCTTCTGCTACTGTAACTGTTTCTCTAACAACCCCACCCCCAGACTTTTTTAGGTGGCAGAGCAGTTAGAAAGTCTTTTTACACCCTTACCCTCTTCTACCTTAGGACACATGATACATTTTACAGTTAAAATAATGCTGCCAACTTTAAGATGCATAGACACATTTCTAAATTCAACTTGGACTGTGTTGTACTTATAGTGCTACACCAGTGTTGTTCTTTTGACCATGAGTCTACCCTTTTTTTCTTTATATTCTAGCAACAGTGCTATCTGCACCTGGTAGTCACAGCACTGCTCAATTCCTCTGAATCTGTCACTGAAATGAGGGGAAATTGCACTCAAAATGGACAGTGAGGGACACTAACCTCATAAGGGACACATTCTCAAATGGGGCAGGCTCAGAACACATGAAGTCCATTGAGTTTACTTGTCCAAAGTTTATTTTTGATAAAGCATCAGATGCCAGCAGGGTCATCCCATCTCTTAGTTATACATTTCTGCTTTAATTTGCAGCACATTTTCTGTGTGGGCAACACCTTTGCCATGGGGACAGAAGAAGAACAAACTAATTTTGAGGGGTTAAAAAAAAGAGGCAAGTCCCTCATAATCAGGGCAAGCTGAGAGGTATGGCACTGTTTCCTGGTAGTGCATGCTTGCCCCCACCCACCCAGTCCTTTGTGCTAGTTGGTGTCACACAACAACATAAGCACAGGTCCTAGGCTAAACATAACACAGCAGAACAGGGGGAGGAACAAGGAGCCCGCTGGGTGGAGGGGCCAGTAGAAATGATGAGGAACATGGAAGGGGGGAAATGGAGGAAAAGGAGCGGTCAGAGTGCTCCTGTTGGGGGATTCAAGGATCGGGGTATCAAATGGGATAGGGAGGGAGAAGCCTGGCCAGTTAGAGCAAAATGCTTCCCTGGACTAACGGTGCACAGGGCCAAGCATGAGGTATATCAGCTGGCAAAGGACTGTGTGGGTTCCCCGGACATACTGGTCCACCTGGGTACAAATGACATTGAGGGAGATAGCGAGCTAGAGATACAGGCAAGATTCAGGGAGCTTGCCAGGGTCTGTCATGACATAGGATGCACAGTTTCCTTCTCAGAAATCCTGCCGGTGCCAAGGGCTAGTGGGGAACACAAAAGGAAGATTAGGAAGATAAACCAGTGGCTCAGGGAGTGGTGTGAGGCCAGAGGGTATGGGTTGATGGAGGATTGGGGGGAGACCTGGGAGGATAAGGGGCTGTATGCTAGAGATAGGTTCCATCTCAATTTGGAGGGGAGAGGAATCCTTAAGTTGAAAATAGAGGGGTTCATAGGTGAAAAGTGGGGTTTAAACTTGTGAAGGGGGGAGGGATGGGAGAAAAGGCTGTTGAGGGGGTGCCGATAAAGAAGGGACTCTGTCTCCACCCCCCTGGGGAGCTGGAGGAATGCAGGAAAAGGCCGACTGGTAAAATGCAGACCAGGGGAAAACAGAATCCCCGTGGGAACATGAGCAGAGGAAATGGAAGTATAGGGAAAGGATGGAAGGTAGTCCTGCTAAATGCCAGGAGCTTGGGCAATAAAATGCCTGAGCTCCAGGCGATGCTAACTGAGGGAGGGGTGGATGTGGTAGTGGTCACTGAGACCTGGGCCACCGCAGGATATGACTGGGACCTGAACCTGGAGGGTTACACTATGTTCAGGAAGGACGGGGGGAGGGAAGGGGAGGAGGGGTAGCAATGATAGTCAAAAACTGCATTGGCATAGGGGGAGTAGAGGAGGCGGAGTGAACCGTGGAGGCGATTTGAGTCACCTTGAAAAGGGGGGGCAAGAGAGTAAAAATAGGAGTGGTGTATAGACCCCCTGCACTGGCGGAGGAGCTGAAGGAGAGTCTGGTGGCAGATGTTGGGCGACACTGCAGACTGGGCAGGGGAAGGGTGGTGGTGTTGGGGGACTTAAACATGCCAGGAACAGACTGGGAGACTATGACATCCTCGGTGGCCAGGGAACAGAAGTTGTTGAATGTCTTTCAAGACGTGTTCCTAACTCAGCAGGTGGGGGAACCGACCAGGGAGGCACGGGTACTGACTGTGGTCCTGGCAGACAGTGACCAGCTTGGGGGCCTGGAGGTAAGGGACTCATAGGCGGGGATTGACCATGCCATGGTCTGGTTCTGTCTGGACCTAGGAGGGGTAGAAGGCTGCACAAAGACGGAGGTAACTGACTTCAGGGGGCCGGATTTCAAGGAAATGGGAAGAATCCTTAAGGAGCATTTGGATGGGATTGGGTCAGACATGGACGATGATAGTAGGTGGGAAATCATCAGGAGAGGGGTGCAGGATGCTACCAGCACCTGAGCAAGAGTAAGATGAAAATGCAGTAGGGCCTGAAAACCCTGCTGGTGGACCAGGGAGGTCCAGGAGGTGGTGCATGGAAAGAAGGCAGCCTATAGGCAATTCAAGTGCTCTAGGAGTGAAAGAGATCGAGGGAATGCGAGCTGATGGCTAGAAGGGCCACTAGGGTGGTGAGGCGGCTGCAAGCTGAGGAGCAGAACCTGGCCAGGAAATTAGGAGAGGGAACAAGGGTTCTTTAGATACATTGGGGAAAAACAAAGGGTGAAGGGGCAGATTAGCAGGATTAAAACAGGGGACAAATGGGCACAAGACCTGGGGGGAGCAGGCTGAGGTATTAAATGAGTACTTCACCTCAGTTTTCACCAAGGAAAATGGGGGTGCTGCATCATACATGGGAGGAGACAGTGATACTGAGGAGGGGGTGACCCTTACCGATCGTCAGGTCTGGGGAGAGGGGGAGGCATCACTGGCAGGAGAGGGGAAGGCCAAGCAGGGAGAAGAGGTAGCGGAAGTGGAAATCACAGCAGAGAGAGTGAGGGAAGTCCTCAGGTCCCTTAAGACGGAGAAAGCACCGGGGCCAGATAAATTACATCCCAGAGTGCTGAAGGAACTTGCGGATGTCCTGGAGAAACCCCTGGCGGAGATTTTCACCATCTCTCTGAGGACAGGGTGGGTGCCCCAGGACTGGAAGGTGGTGCAAATAGTGCCTATCCACAAGGGGGGGATCAAGGGAACTACAGGCCTGTCAGCCTAACATCGGTGGTGGGCAAGGTGATGGAGGGCATTGTCAAGGAGAGGCTAAAGAGGGACCTGGAAAAGTCAGGGTGCCTGGACGATAGACAGCATGGATTCATCCCGGGGAAATCGTGTCAGACAAACCTTGTGGAGTTCTATGACTGGGTGATGAGTGCCTTGGACCTGGGTAGACCAGTGGACATCCTCATTCTAGACTTCAGCAAGGCATTTGACTCTGTTCCTCACGTGGGCCTGTTGCATAAGCTGGGAGAAATGGGGTTGGGGAACCAGATGATCAGATGGATAGGCAATTGGCTCCAGGACCGGACCCAGGGGGTTGTAGTTGGCGGGATAGTCTCATCCCCAAGGAGGGTCATTAGTGGGGTCCCACAGGGATCAGTCCTTGGGCCCCTCCTTTTCAACACCTACATCTCTGACATAAGGACAGGTATCAGGAGTGAGATGAGTCTCTTTTCGGATGACTGAAAACTGGGGGCAGTGGTGGATGGGGAGGAGGGGAGGGTGGCCCTAAAAGGGGGACCTGGAGGCTCTGGAAAGATGGTCTAGAAAGTGGAAGCTGAGGTTCAATGCAGTGAAATGCAAGGTACTGCACCTGGGGGCCAGAAGCCCGGGCCAAGTGTACACCCTGGTGGGGGAAATGCTACAAGTCTCGATGGCTGAGAGGGACCTGGGGGTGGTGGTGGATGTCAAGATGAACAACTCGGAGACTTGTAGGACGGCAGCAGCCAAGGTCAACAGAATGCTGGGATACATTGCTAGGGGGATCACCTCCAGAAGGAGGGAAGTGATACTCCCTCAGTATAACTGCTTGGTGAGGCCGCACCTCGAGTACTGCGGGCAGTTTTGAAGGCCACATAAAGAGGGACATTAAACTCCTGGAGATGGTCCAGAGGAGGGCAACCAAAATGATTTGGGGCTTGGGGGACAGGACCTATGAAGAGGGGCTCAAAGAGCTAAATATGTACACACTGGAAGAGAGAAGGGACCGGGGGACATGATAGAGGTCTTCAGGTATATGAAGGGGGTAAATAGGGGAGGAACAGTCAGGGTGCTTCGAAGGAAGGAGGAGGAGGGGGCCACTAGAGGGCATGGGTGGAAGCTGGAGGGCGGAAGAGTCAGGGGAGAAAGAAGGAGGTGCTACTTCACTGAGAGGATGATGGAGCCATGGAATGTGCTGCCTAGGGAGCTGGTGGAGGCAGAGATGGTGGAGGGGTTCAAGAGGGGGTGGGACAGGTACAGGGGAAGGGTTCTGGAAGCAAAATCCAATGCAGCGAGAATATCTGGAACTGGGAAGACAGAGCCAGAGAAGGCGAGGGGGGCAGAAAGGTCAGCTCCCAGGGTGGGGGCTGACCAAACGAGCAGACACGAAAGACCGTTAGGCCTATTCTGCTGGCATTTTAGTATGTTAGAAAAGACATCAACCTGCACTACTACAGTTACAGTTTCCCTGCAAGTTTCAGCGAGCAGCACCAGTATTGTTTCCCCATCAGTTTGTTCACAATTTCTGACACTGCAGTCAGTCTTACCCGCAGGCAGGCCTTCCTGGCTTTTCTTCCCTGTGGCACTTGCTAGACTCCTGGATTGTGACTCCCTGAGTCGACCATCCTAGATCGTGGTACTCGCAGTGCTTGACCACCAACCGACTCGGCATGGTACCAAGGAGTTCTCTGCGTTCCTTCCTTGACACGCAACGAGGCTAGCACTTTCTCAAGTGGCTACTTGTATGCACATAGCATACTCTCACGGTGTGCAGATCCCCCTTTCACTGGTCTGGTGTTTTTTGTGAGCATCCGGAGTTCACTTCGGCAATTTTCGGCAGCCGCACCCTAGCAGTCAGCCTTGGAACTGCAGCTACTGTCCTGGCTCAGTAAAGGCACCCGGTGGGCACACAACACAGCAACTTGTACCCGCCCAACCTGAAATCCACCTGCATTTGGCAGGTGGTTGGGTGCAAATTTCGGACCCTGTCTACTTAGGGACGTGGGAGTGCCACGGCAACTTTTTTTTTCTGGCAGGGAACAGTGGAGGAATCGCATGCATGTAAAATCTAAACTGAATATCTGGATCTTACTATTATGGTTGAGGATGACGGCACAGTGGAAACTGACCTGCATAAGTATAGAGAAAATACAGACCAGAATTCCCTGATGTTCAACAGCAGTTGCCATCCAAGGCATATGATTAACAATATTCCCCTTAGCCACCTGTATAGAGATGAATGCAACTGCTCTGAGGAAAAGGATTATCAGCACACGGCACATGAGAGGAAGGATAGTTTTTTAGCAAGAGACTATTCAGAAACTGTGGTAGATGGGGCCTTATAGTGGGCTAACATACGGGGCAGGGATAGTCTGCTTAGACAGAGCTAGAGACATGGTGCACAACAGAATGAGAGGTTCAGTTTTGTGACTACATATTGTGCCCAGTCACACAAGGTTGCAGAAATCACTAAATAGAACTGGTTTGCACTTCAAACTGTTCCTACTCTCTGCAAGCACTCTAGTGACCCACCAAGAACAGTTTACAGGTGGGGTGGTAATATGGGTGATGGATTGGTTAATAGCTTTCAGCCAGTAATTAGGGAGTACATTTAGCTTCCTGCTCCGTCAGTGAGCACACATGTGGAACTTGAGTCCATTGTTCCTCTATTTGTAAGACTTCTACGTTCAGTGCCGCAGGGGTCCCTAAAATCTATAGTATCCGGTGCTTTACTTACTTGCTCCACCCAAAGCATCAATTATTTGGCACAGTGCATTCGCCGTGCCTATGACATGGGTAAAACTGCTAGAAAATTAAAGGTACGAGCTGGGGAACATAGTAGTGAGATTAACAGAGGGGTAGTGGAAAATGCTTTGGCAAGGCATGTTTTGGAAAAAGGTCGGGGACACATGTTTACCTTTCTGGGTACTGAAAGAGTCAGATTATTTATTTATTTTGTATGATCGGATTTACAACCTTTGAGCCAGGGGTTCGTTTGCAAAGGTACCTCGTCACAGAGAGGACATACAGTGTACATATTTACAGAATTCAAACACACATAGTGACATCTCACACATTTTACACAGCAGTTCTCATGCAAATAGCACAGTTTTTACACAGCAGTTCTCAAACAGTTAGTAGTTTGTAACATTTCAACATAACAGATTTAGACTGGGACAGGGGATGATCTTGAGAACCTCCTTTTAAAAGACGAGTCCATGTGGATTCATAATTTGAAAGCTTGGAGGACACCAGGTCCAAATGAAAGGGTAGAGTTAGTACCTTTTTTTGCACTGAAAATTATTTGCATGCTCTGTAATTTCCAAGTTATGACACACAATGTAAATACATTGCGGTGTTCTGTGATGATTCTTTGTAACAATTTCATGCAGAATGCTTGTAATTATGCTGCAATGTCTCTTGCTGGATATCTTACACCAATTATTATCAGCTTCCAGAATCTGGCTGTTTATCAAGTGGGCTTGCTGCGTCATCTTTAATGATTCAGAATAGTTGGATTCATACTTTATCTATAACAGGATATCTGTGGCTGAAGGACTGTTTCATGTATCCTTCATACTAAAAGCACTTTCTCAAAATTCTGTTTATTTTATTTGGTTTTTGATAACCGGGTAAGTGCACTAGACATTAAATTTGCCTATTTTCAGGCATGACCCAGGAGAGTACAAGTCATAAAAACAAACAATCATGAAACACAGCGCAGAGAAACATTAAGATATACAATGAAAAGGGTAAAACTAGCAACACATACAGAAGTAGCTGAATGAGTAAATACAGAGTAACAAGGAGAAATCACATAAATAATAATGAAACTTACAGAAAAATAAACAATTACTGTCCTTGGCAGAATCATCCTAATATGTAACATTACCTTGGTAGCTATTTCATTATTGTTAGGTAACCACCTTTACATAGAAACATAGAATTTGTCGGCAGATAATGACCCATCTAGTCAGCCCTTTTTTCCCCTTTCGCCTAAACAAAGTCGATGATCCTTGCACTATCTCCAGCCTTATCTCCTCTTTTGCACTGCTAGGGTTCCCCTATGACTATCCCATGCAGTTTTTGTGTATTACTTATTTTTAGCACTGCACTTTTTGGTATCTAAGCACATTTTACTATGAGAATATCACCACTTTAAATGGGCTGTATAAATGCATTTCACCATATGGTGGCAGTATTCCCATGACTAGCCACAGTTTGGCACGAAACATCAGAAGGCTAGTCCCCAGCTCCTGTGTACTGTCTGTCCATTTCAGCAATGAAGTGAACTTTTGCACATCTGTATGACGTTACCTTATGACTTTATTACCACCACTGCGTTCCTATTTACTGGGTAAGCGTGAGACCTTAGTGACTTCTTTTCTCTTTACCCCTCCCCATCTGCTTCCTTTCCTTTCTGTTTAATTTACCACGTGATGCCTACATTATCCCTTTTTCTCCTCGTAGACTGCTCCTTCCCGTTTATCATTTTTACCTCCTTTATTCTACACCCTCCTGAACTGTATATATTGTAAATATTGTATACATATTGTAATTATTGTAAATATTGTTTTAGTCATGTACAGTATTCTGTATGTAACTATATGCATCTGTTTGTGTTTCAATTGCTGTATCTCCTACCCAGGTCCACTTTGTAAATGAGCGCTCAGTAGTGTTTCTCCCGGTAAAATAAAGATAGATTGATTATTCCTGGTAAGGCTGTTCGTCCATTTTTTTTGTTTTGGTAGTGTACGGACCCCCAGCACAGGGAAAGGAAAGGGATACGGCACTTTGGGGAGCCGTCATCAGAAGGGCAAGCAAGGGGGAGGTACTGCTAGTTGGTGACTTCAGTCTGCCATAGATGGAGTGGAGCCTTCCAACTGCGACTTCAGCAAGGAGCAGAGCCATCATTGACTCCCTATAACGGGCTCTTCTCAAACAGTTAGTCAAGGAACCCTCGTAGGGTTGGGCAGTGCTGGACGCAGTACTTACAAACAGAGACAGCACTGAAGAAATCACAGTGGATAGTCCCACTGGTACCAGTGATCACAGTACAGTGTACTTCGACATAAAGACAGCAGCATAGGCAAGCACACAAGGATGAGGGTTCTGAACTTTAAGAGAGATGATTTTAAAGAAATGGGTGACTGTCTCAGGAGGTACCTAAGTGGGGCGGAGGAGTGCCAGAGAAGGGTATAGGCACAGTGGGGGGAAAATAAGGGGGATATAACTAAGACAACCAACTTACGTGTGAAGGAAATAAGCAACAGCAGCAGACAAAGGAGACAATAATGGCGCTCCGAGGAAGTGGCAAAGGGGGTAAAAGAAAAAGGGTTGCATTCAAAAGGTATGAAGAAACAAAGAGAGAGGGAGGCAGGGAGTTCAGCTAAAGAAACGGAAGGAGGCAGGAAAGGCAGTGAAGGGTGCAAAGACACAGACAGAGGAAGGACTGCCCCAAGGGTTGCTAAAGGGGGGTATGCGTTCAGGCATAGGGATGTGATCCTGCACCTCTATAAGTTCTTAGTCAGGTCACACTTGGAGCACTGCGTGCAGTACTGGCATCCATATCTGAAGAAGAATACTAGACTGCTAGAGGGGGTGCAGTGGTGGGTGACAAAAATGATACGGGGATGGAAGGCAAAATGTACAAGGACAGAATGTGGGATCAGAGTTTGTACACCCTGAAGGAGAGGAGGGATAGGGAGGCTATGATTGAAATGTTCAAGTACTAGAAGGGGATCCACAAATCTGGCACAGGTGGGTTATTTAGGCTGAGGAAGGGAAAGGACATGACAGGGCATGGACTAAGAGTAGAAGGGGTAGATTTAGAAGAGAGATGAGGATGCATTATTTCACGGAAAGGGTGGTGTTGAAATGGGACACCCTACCAGAGGAGGTGATATCATATAAGACGGTGGGTAGTTTCAAACAGACATAAGACAAGGCACGGGGTGGGGGGGGTCTGAGTAAGTAGTGCTAAGAAATTCCTGAAGGGGGGTGAGGGCAGCTGCATACTAGGGGTGCTAGCTGCGCACTCGAGCAGACTTGATAGACCATGAGGCCTGTTTCTGCTGGCAGATTCGTATGTTCGGAAGACTTTTTCAAGTCAACAAAGTGACAAGAGGAAAACAAGAGCAGGGATAGTAAGAATTAAAACGGCAGAAGAGAAAGAATGTGCAAACGGAGACCAGGAAAAAGCTGACATTTTAAACAGGTGCTTCTGCTCAGTCTTCACACTGGGGACAGTGGAGGGGATGGATTACCAGGGAGAAGCAGAGATAGGGTGAGGAGAGGAGTGGAAACAATTCCATTTTAAAGGAAAGAGTGCTGAAAGGACTTGCAGACCTGAAGGTGGACAAGGCTATGGGACCAGATGGGATTCACTCAGGCTGCTAAAAGAACTTAAGTGGATTCTGTCTGTCCCTCTGACAGCCTTGTTCAACAACTCAGTAATAACAGGAGTTGTTCAGAGGACTGGAGAAGGTATGATGTTGTCCTGCTACATAAGAGTGGCATCAGGGAGGAGGGCTGGTAACTACAGGCCAGCCAATCTCATTTCAGCAGTGGGGAAATCGATGAACAGACTACTGAAAGAAAGGATGATAAGACTATCTTGAATTTAATGGGCTACAAGACCACAGACGAAATGGATTCATGGGGAGGGGACCATGCCAAACCAATCTAATACATTTTGACTGGTTGACTAGGGAAATAGACCATGGTAGCGCAGTGGATGTGGCCTATTTCGACTTTAGCAAGGTCTTTGACACAGTGCCACATAGAGGGCTTATTGGGAAGATGACCAGCTGAGGAGTGGGATTCATAGTGGTAAACTGGGTTAAAAACTGGTTTACAGCTAGGATGCAGAGGGTGGTAGTTAACGGCACTCATTCTAAAGAAGGGAGTGTGATGTGTAGAATACTACAAGGCTCAGTACTGGGACCAGTCCTCTTCAATATCTTTATAAGGGACACGGCTAAAGAAGTGGATGGGAAGAGGAAGGTATGCCTTTTTGTAGATGATCTCAAAATTTGCAATAGGGTGGAAACTCAGGAAGGGGCGGACAAAATGTGCAGGGATCTTGGGAAACCCAAGGAAAGCTCAATAACGTGCCAGCTGAGGGCCAATGCCAAAAATGCAAGATAATGCTCCTAGGACATAAAAACCCTGTTGCCAAGTATAAGATTTGGGGGTACTAACAGACACTAAGCAAGAAAGAGACCTCGGGGTTATCATATCTGAGGACCTCAAGGTAGCACGGCAGTGTGACAAAGCAGTGGATCAGGCTAGTGCATTAGTTCTCAAACTTTGTCTCAGTGAGCCTCCCCCAAAGTCATGTAAAAGATTCTGAGCCCTTCCCCCCAGAAATATGGAAATAATCTTGGGCCTCCTTGTATAGAAAATATACTTTGCACAGTACACCAGGAATAAATGAAATACCACTGAATAAGTAGGCTGAGTTTATTCTCAGTTTTTGTAACTTACTGCTCTCCCCTCAGTAATCCCACATCCCAGGTTCTCCTACCCCTCTGCTCTTCTGATTCTTAGACCCTAGCCTCGCTCCTAGTGTGTCTCTGATCAGTACTTGTATTTGCACTACTCTGCCACCAGTCTAATGGGACAATCGTTACCCCTCATAATTTTCACACTGTTCCTATTTGCATTGTTGTGCACTCTTGCCAAACACTGTCAAAGACATCTTTTGTACTAGTATAAATTGCTGTAAAACCTTCCAGCCTGTATATATTATGACTTAATTCATACCATATTTTAATTGTTGGTGGTGTTTTTGTAAGCCACAGTCTTGTGAGGACTTTCTTTGCCACTGTAATTAACAGGTACAGTATTTTTTTTTTTTTGTTACGCTTAATTTTATGTTGCAGGGCTAGAATAAGCAGCAAAATTAGGGAAGGTGTAACTAGATTAGAGATATCAAATGCCTCCCCGAGAATTTGCTGCACCTGCTGCCAATAGGGACCTAATCCAGGGCAACCCCAAAATATATGCATCTGATCTTCATGCGGGGTGCCACAGTCCCTCCAACAGAAACCATGGGCCACACCTAGAGAGCTCTCCAAGACCACTGGCATTCTGAAATATTTAGTTCTACATTTCCAGGAGAATTCTCTTAGGTATGGGGCTGCAGTGATTTTGAATGCTGGTAATGTTTACTGCAGCCAGGTTTACACAGGATGTGCTGGGCCAAGTTCTATGCTCCTTTTATGAAGAATATGCTCCGAGGAGTACTTTCTTAAGGTTATTAGGTCCCTATAGAAATTCCCTATATGATGCTGCCATAGTTTCCCTTTTTGTGCATCTAAAGTTTGGAGCAGCCTAACATTTTCTGGTAGCTGGTTAGCCCCACCATATCTATGTGTGAAATAGGTGTGCACCTAAAGGTATTTAAAATAATCCCCCAATGGCAGTGAACTGGCTTGACAGAGTTTCAAAGGAAGTTATGCCATGTTTACCTATCAGTTGGTGCACAAACGTGAGGCCCAATCTGCTCCATCAACGGAGTGAAGTGTTGAATCTATTAAGAGGAGTGTCCTGTATATAGAGCATCACTTGTAACCATATGTTGAAGGCTGCAAGGGTAGGATTTTTGAGTACTTTATGCCACACTTTTAAGGTCACTGCTGTAAAATGTGAAACTTTTGGGTAGGGAGGTAACCTGCTGGGATTGCATAGAGCTAAAGTTCCACTGGGAAAAAAATTATTCAATATAAATTCAATAGTCTTCCAGTAAATTTATATGTTTTTGTGCTCCACAATGACATTGTTCAGAGATTAGCTGCTTGGGCATAGAGGGCCAGATTAGGTAAATTCGCCCCCCCCCCCCATCTTTGGGGAGCTGGAGGAGCGTGTACGGGACCTGTGGTCATCCCCTCCGCCCCATTAAATGTCAGATATATTTATCCCAAGAAATAAAAGGATGTTTTGACAAGGAAGGGGTGCAGGAAATAGAGGAGACATGGCAGGATATTTTGGCAAAATGCAACAATGCGATTAAGAAACCCAAATGATAACCTGTTCCACCACAATTTACAGGCCGAGCTTAAAGAGCTGTTTAGTAGACCGATTAGGTTGACTGAAGAGGTATTCCTATTCTACATATTTCCCCATGAGTTTAGGAATGGGAACTCCAGGTATCTTCTGAGCATACAAATATAAACCCTACTATAATGGAATGGAGAGCAATAGTGTCTCAAATATATTACATGGAACAGATAACATATGGTTTGAATGACAGTAAAGAAACAGCTGACTCTAGATGGACAGTATGCTGCTCTGTGTGATGCTTAAGGACCCTGCCTTTGTCCCCTGAACAACTGCCCCCACTAGATAATGTGCAGAATGGGTCTGGATGGGTTTGTGGCCTGGCGCACCTCACCTTACATCTGGGAGCTCGGGTGGGTTGGATTTACTGGTTTCATTAGGCCAAGTCATGAATAGCAGGGGTCACTGAGTGCTTTATGTATGTGTCTGATGAGGGAGCCATCTACCCTTTAGGATCCTGATCAGGTCCTAGCCTGGTCCCATCCTGGCCGTGGTCTCCCCCACTTGCCTCCTGGCTCCTCCCCAATGGGGTTCCACTGACTGCAGAGTACCCAATAAAAGATAGGATGTGTGGACGCTGATGTTACAGTCAAGACTCTAAGTAGTATTTTCTTAGCTCTGCCAGTTCCCCTCTCCTCTCCTCTCTCTGTACCCAAGAGGATGGGAACTGGTATGGTAAACGTCTGCTTCACCTATTAATACTGACCAAATGTAAAATACCAATCATCACGAGATGTATTTTCTAAATAAAGTTCTTTAAAAATGTAAAGATGTAGCTGACTTCTGAAAAAAGTTCAATAAAAATATATTTACAAGAAAAAAAAACCTCAATTGATATTTGGGGCCATCGATTTAAATCTTGTTGAAGGCTATTTTTAAGTAATTTGTAGTTGGGAAGTTCGAGATGGTACAGATCTCATGTCAGAGTGACCCCCAACCCGCCTGGTATTTTACAGCAGTGCTGGTCCATCAAAATTAGAGTTAGCTTTCAATTCCCTGGAGGATTAAAATTGCATGTTAGGACTTCAGTTTTGCTAGTCATTCGGAAACCAGCCAGGGATTCATAAAGGGCCATTAATTCACACATTTGGGGTAGAAAAGTTTCTGGTGAAACAAGTGTCAGCAGAATATCATCTGCAAATAATGTCAGTTTATACACCCCTCCCTCCTAGGGGTATTCCTCTCACATGTCCCTTCAAGTGAATCATGACTGCCAAAGGCTCAATATGCAGAGCAAACAGCAGAGAAGAGATGGGGCAATCCTGTCTAGTACCCTGGGGCAGATTATCGGCCTCTAACAGGGAGCCATTTACTATAACGTAAAGTTGGGGGTGGGAATACAACCTTTAAACTACTGTTATCCAGACCACTGTGAAGCCAAAACAGTGCAGGACTTTCCACAAGACAGGCCAAAAGACCTTGTCAAACACCTTCTCCATATCGAGGCTGCCAAGAACTGTAATGATCAAATGGGAGGAAACACATTCTAGAAGAAGCAATATGAGGCGTATATTGTCACGTGCCTGTCTTGCCACACAAACCCTGCCTGGTTCTCATCCAGCAATGACACGGAAGAAGAATGTCCAACCTGGCTGCCCAAATTGCTGTGAAAATGTTATAATTTTATCATTATAATTTAAAACAGAAAAAGGTCTACATAAGGGGGGCATGGCTGAATCTTTTCCAGGTTTAAGCAGAGCAGAGATAACAGTGTATCTCCACAATGGAGGTCGGACGACTCTCTTTTGTACATTTAAGTATGCCTTATGTAAAGAGGGAGAAGGAAATGTTTGAACTTCTTGAGAAATTCAGTGGGGTACACATCCGGGCCTGGGCATTCCTCATTTTAGATTTCTAAGGTACAGTTTCTATCTTTTCCATTGTTGTAGGGCACAGTTGGGAAGCTGCCTGTTCCTGAGATAAGGTGGTGGGTGGGTGGGGGGGCATGCGGTATAAACTGTTGGTAGAAATCTTGCAGGAGATGTAGGATTTCAGATTGACCAAGGATGTAGATATCTGTGGATCCTTTAAAGGCATATACAAACTTGGGCGACAAACTCTTAGATGTAGGAGCTAAGCTTCAGACCACCCTGGCCCCTCACTAATAATATTTACATCTGAGATAAAACAGGGCATACGCTACCTTGAGGTTCAATATTTCCTGTAATCTCCTGAATTTGGGTAAAACAGAGGTTATCGCTCTGCATATGACATACCTTCAAGGAGGGTGTTTTGCAAACGTAGTTTAGCCTCACGGATATTTTGTTGCTGTGAGGCATAGTTAATCAAATGTCCTCTTAATACTGTTTTTAAGGTATGCCATACTACAGAATGTTTAATAAACTTGGTAATATTATCTTGCAGTATCTGGGGGATCCATGCTTCTATTTGTTGTGCCAGATTCTCATCCTAGAGGTATGCTAGGTGGAATCTCCAGTGAGATGATTTTTGGGGCCTGCCTAGTAGTAATCTGGCATACAGCGGGGCATGGTTTGAGAATGTATTAACCCATGGCTCACCAAATGCACTGTTCACATCTTCTGCAAGGACAAAAAGTAGTACAGTCATGTGGATGCGTGGAACTGTGTTGAATGGCAAGTATACTCTGCCTAGTAGCGTGGACACAGCTGAAGAGATACAGGACTTACAGGAAGATCTGGAAAAGCTGGGGAGGTGGTCCAGGATCTGGCAGCTTAGCTTCAATGCCAAGAAATGCAAAGTTATGCATACTGGAGCCAAGAATTTCAGGACAGAGTACTACCTGGGCAGAGTCCGAGTATCTGCATCAGAGGAGGAGAAGGACCTGGGAGTGATGATCACTAGTGACCTGAAGCACTCTACGCAGTGCAAGAAAGCAGTAGCAAAGGCAAAAGAGATGCTGGGATGCACATCTAGGGGGATCAATAGCAGGAAAGAGGAGGTTATTCTGCCCTTGTATAGGTCACTGATAAGGCCGCACCTAGAGTACGGAGTTCAGTACTAGTGCCCACACCTCAAAAAGGACATTAACCTGCTGGAGAAGGTCCAGAGAAGGGCTACACAGATGATAGCCTGTCAGCAGGGTAAGGAATACGAGGAGAGGTTGGGGGCACTGAACAAGTACTCCCTAGAAGACAGGAGAGAGAGAGAGAGAGAGGGGACATGACTGGGAACCTTCAAGTACTTGAAAGGGATAAATAAGGTTGATAAGGAGAGTGACTTTATGCTAAGTGGCAACCATAGCACGAGGCGGCACAGTCTTAAGCTGGAGGGTGGGAGGTTTAGGAGGGAGGTCAGGATGCACTTCTTCACAGAGAGGGTGGTGGAAGCTTGGAATGTGCTGCCAGAAGAGGTGATCTCGTTGAAGACAGTGGGCAGCTTTAAGAGAGGCTGGGACAGGCATGGGGGAAGGTAAAGACCATGGGTAGGGAGGATGGGAGAACAAGGACATTAGCGCAAGCTGTGGACCCTGCAATGTGAGCAGACTTGGTAGACCAAATGGCCTTCTTCTGCTGGCTTTTTCGTATATTTGTATAATGGTGCCAGACATCCACAAAACCCAGGTGTCCCAGTGTGGTTCAGAGGTATTTCTGGAAAGAACAGTTACAAACTTAACATAATAGTAGATTTTCACGAGAATCTCTTTCATCAAGCCACACCTATGGAACTACAGCCACCAGGCGCTAGGACCACATGGAAACTTTTTTGCTACCAGTCCACTAGGGGCCACCCATGACATCTGACATCGATGTTCACTGTATGTAAATGTGGGTGGCCCCTCTCCCTCCTCAGTTCCCCGCCGGAGACCATACTCAAAGGCCCTCCTTCTAGGGAACCAATGGAGAGAGCTGAGGGCTCCAGTTACCAGGTGAGGCTGGAGCAGAAGGCAGCCTGTTCTGGAAATAGAGACACGGGTAAAGGAGCTCTGAGTCCAAGAGGGGCAGAGGGTAGGATGGTATGGCCTGAGGAAAAAGATTCTCTCAAAGATCTACTGTTATGGTAAATACATAACTGTTCCGTCTTCTTTGAGGAAATCTCTTTCATTAGGTCACACCTATGGAACGAGTCCCAAGCAGTAATGACAGAGAGGCAGTCTGGGTGGCTGGAGGCTACAGACCTATGAAAGGAGGCCTTGAAACACTGCCAGGCCAAAACCTGCTCTTCTTCTACAGGCAATGTCCAGACTGTAGTGTTTATTGAATAAATAATAATAAAATAAACAAAACTTTATTTTTAAGGCGCCTAACAATATAAATCACATCATTAAAATTCCATAACAATATAATAACACATCCTAAAACCAACAATATAATCATAAAATCCTGAACTCATTCCATCTATTAAATGCTTTAGGCTTAACTCCTAAACCAATAACATAATCATAAAATCATAGACTCATTCCAGCTATTCAATGCCATGGGCTTGATTCCACAACCAGGTTTTCAGTGCTTGTTTAAAATCCTCCATGGTCGTGTGCTGACATAACCAACGGGGTAAAGAATTCCAGAGGGTAGGGGCCACAAACATAAATGTTCTGGCCCCAGAAGATTTCAAACATACCCTCAGAATCTCTAGCAACCCCTCGTTGGCTGAGTGGAGCAATCACTTGGGGCAGTGAGGAACCAGGAGCACTTTCAGGTAGTCCAGGCCAAGTCCGTGTAGGGCTTTAAAAGTCAGCAAGCCGACTTTAAAGGTGATCGGCCACTGAACTGGCAGCCAGTGCAGTCCGCACAGTACTGGCGAAATATGGCAGGACCACGAGGATCCTGTCAACAGCCGTGCTGCAGTGTTCTGCACTAGCTGCAAGTGGCATATTTCCACCCCAGGCAGCCCTAGGTAAAGGGAGTTGCAGTAGTCCAGACGCGAGGTCACAAAGACGTGAATCAGAGTAGGAAGGTCGTCGGACGGAACAAGGTGCCTGATCCTGGCAAGATTCCTCAGATAGCAAAATGAGGAACTGACGACAGCAGACACCTGTAAATGTAGGGTAAGCCCATCGTCAAAAATTACCCCCAGGTATCGCACCCATTCAGAGGTCAGGAGTGGCACACCTACAAGAAATAAACCAGAGGGCGACCCCCCAAACCTCTCTATCCGGCGACCTGGATTCACTACCAATACCTCAGTCTTATCAGAGTTCACCTTTAGCCACCTGAAAGTGGGACAGTACAGCACAAATTTCTGCAGCTGAAATACTCTTGAGACAGGCAACCGATTTATTTATTTAAACACTTGATAACCGGGAAAAGCACACTGAGCCAAGGCTCAATTCTAGGTGCGGACCAGGGGCGAGGGAGAAGGAGTCACAACAGTATACATACAATAGGTACAGTACATGAGAATATTATATACAATCACATCATTTTGCACAAAGGAGTTATTGACATTCACTTGCATATATACTGCACAGTTATTTACAATCACTTGCAGGACTACAATAACATACAGTACAGAGGTTTTGAAGTTTAAACCATGTTCATTTGGCTAAAGGCAGACTAGCTGCAGCTGCAGGTGGGGGAAGGGGAGTTGACGTAGTTGAGATTTAATGGAGCTGTGCGAGGGTCTTCTGATGGGCTGGGGAAGCCGGTTCCATAGGTGGGGGAGACGGTAGGAGAAGGCAGATTTGCCAGCTGTTGAGGATGGTTTGGGGAGGGAGAAGGAGTGGGAGTCCCTAGAGCACAGCGAATAAGGAGAAAAGGCTGCAGGGGTTAATTTCTCAGCCAGGTAGGGGTCAGTAAGTCAAACCAAAATTTGGAAATAAAAGAAACGGAGTGGCAAAAACGGCGATGGGAGAGGGGCGGTAACCCGAGGGAGGAATGGAGCGTGCAGTGGAGTGTTCTGAAAGGGGAATTTGTTGCAAAATGGCAAAAAACCATGGAATAAGGAGTCCAGCCCGAACCGTGAGGTGGATGTGGCCATGCTTCTGACTGAGTGGCCATGGACAACCCCATAAAGTTCCTTACCCTCCTTCCTATAACAAAAAGTAATACAGCTGGCCAGTCATCTGGACAGGTACTGCTTAGAAACCGGAATGCCCTCTTTCCCGGGGGCATAGGAAACATAGCTGTGAGGACTTCCTGCAGTCCTTCATATGACGAACTTGATATCTGAAAATTCTATGTACACAGAAACATAGAAATATCAGCAGATAAGGACTGCTAGGCCCATCCTGTCTGCCCATAAGCTCTACCCTTGTTTGCAGCCTCTGACCCTACCTCATCCCTTATGTCTGTCCAATGCATGTTTAAATACATCCACTGTGCTCACTCCCACCACCCCATGGCAGACCATTCCATGCGTCCACCACCCTTTTCATGAAGAAAAACTTCCTCACATTTCCCCTTAACCTGCCACCTTCCAATTTCATATCATGCCCCCTCGTTCTTGTACTCCTCCTATACTGGAAGAGTTTGCCTCCCTGCACCTTGTTTATGCCTTTAAGGTACTTGAATGTTTTTATCATATCACCCCGATCCCTCCTCTCCTCCAGTGAGTACACACTGAGGCCCTTTAATAAGGAGGCAGTATGGCGCAGTGGTTTAAGGCTCTAAGCTGCAAACCTGGAGACCTGGGTTTGAATCCCACAGCCCCCACTTGCATACTGTGTGACCCTGAGCAAGTTACTTAACTTCCTTGTGTCCCCAGGTCGCATCTGGAAACAAACTTCGGCTTAGTGTGCTACTCCTGGTGAAACAATGTTCCCTGCCCTTCCTTGTTCTCTCAGACTGCACCTGGAAACAAGCTTTGGTTTAATATGCCTTTCCTGGTTAAAAAAATAAATAAAAATCTCTCCTCATTTGTTTTTTAGTGCAAGCCACGTACCATCTTTGTCACCCTTCTCTGGACCACCTCCACCCTGTCAATGTCCTTATGAAGAAGTGGCTTCCAGAACTGTACAGGGTACTCTAGGTGAGGCCTCACCAGTGTTCTATATAATGACATCACCACCTCCCTCCTTCTGCTAGTGATACCTCTGCCTATACACCCCAGCATTCCACTGGCCCTCCCTGCAGCCTTTGTACTCTGCTTAGATACCTTTATGTCGTCTCAAAATGACGACCCCCAGATCCCTTTCTTCCTTGGTGATCGTCAGCAACCCCACCCCATCCTGTAGTTCTCTCCATCCTGAAGTGCTCTCCAGGGTTCCCTCATCCGACGTGCATTATTTTGCACTTATTTGAGTTGAACCTCAGCTGCCATGCCTCAGACCATTTCTCAAGCTTGCCCAGGTCCTTACTCATTTTCTCCACCCCATCTGGAGTATCAACCCTGTTGCAGATATTGGTTTTATCTGCAAACAGGCAGATGTTTCCCTCCAGCCCTTCTGCTATGTGTCTGATGAAAACATTAAACAGGACTGGCTCAAGGACTGATCCCTGAGGTACCTCACTGGTCACCCCTCTCTCCCCATATTGGATCCAATTTACCACTAGCCTC
The DNA here is from genome assembly GCA_016271365.2 of Neoceratodus forsteri. Taxonomy (NCBI): domain Eukaryota; kingdom Metazoa; phylum Chordata; order Ceratodontiformes; family Ceratodontidae; genus Neoceratodus; species Neoceratodus forsteri. Next base: position 293,166,888 of record CM057455.1, read on the forward strand.
TGCCTCCTGTCTGTTACCCAGTTCCTAACCCAGTTTACCACCTTGTGGCTCACACCCAGAATACCTATCTTTTTAACCAGCCTTTTATGTGGGACAGTTTCAAAGACCTTGCTGAAATCAAGGTAGGCGACGTCCGCTGCTCCCCTCTGATTTACCTCCTTCATCACCCAGTCAAAAAAATCTATCAGATTTGCTTGACTCAACCTTCATGATGTGATTCCATGTTGCCTCAGATCTTGGACACTGTTGGATTCCAAGTGTCCCACTATTCTCTATTTAAGCAGTGCCTCCATGATCTTACCCACAACTGAGGTGAAGCTGACCAGGCTATAATTCCCTGCCTCCTCCCTGCTACCATTTTTGTATTGAGGGACTACATGTGCTCTCCTCCAGTCCTTTGGAACCACTCCTATGTTGAGTGACTCGGTAAACATGGCTGCCGGAGGTGCTGTTAGCTACCTCTGCAGCTCCCTCAACATCCTTGGGTGTATGCCATCTGGCCCATTGCTTTGTCCACCTTCAGTTTTGTGAGCTCCTCCAGGACTCTCTCCACTGTGAACTGACTGGTGTTCATCTCTCCCCCCACATCGTATCTGTTGCCCAACTGTGGTCCTTGTTCCTCCTCCTCTTCAGTGAATACTGAACAGAAGTATTTATTCAGTATTTCCACCTTTTCCAGGTCTCCTTCCTTACACTCCCCTTCATCCCCTCTGAGTCTTAGAGTCCCCAACCCCCCCGCTTTCCTTCTTTCGCTGATGTGCCTATACAATGTCTTGTCCCCTTTCTTCACCGTCTGCGCTAACCTTTGCTCAGTCGTCGCCTTTGCGATCCTAGCAGCCTTCCCTGCTTCACTTAGACATTTTAGGTACACCTCCCTGTCTTCCTCCTTTGAGTCTCCTTATATTCCTGAAACCCGCCTTTTTGGCCCTTATTTTGTCCGCCACCTCTTTCAAGAACCACAGCAGTGGTTTCCTCCTTATCTTACCTTTGACCTGATGCATTGGTTCGTCACCTCCTCTATGGCTCCTTTTAGGTTTTTCCATTGTTTCTCCACTCCCCCTCTAACCTCCCTCCTCTTCAGGGCTTATTTAATACATCTCCCCACCTTAGTAAAGTCCACCGTTCTGAAATCTAAGACCTTTGCTTTTGTGTGACTTGACTGTGCACCTGTCCCCATGCTAAACCACACTATGTGGTGGTCGCTGGACCCCAGTTGACCTTCTACCTGGATCTCTGTGATTCTACCCCCATTGGACAGTACTAGGTTCAGAATCTCCCTGTCTCTGGTGGGATCAAGCACTAGCTGCCTAAGGCCTGCTCCCTGTAAGGAATCTAGGATGTCTCGGCTTCTGTTTGAAGCAGCCGTTAGGGTGGTTCACTCCACGTCTGTCATAGTGAAATCATCCAGCAGCAGAACTTTTGTTGCCATCTCATGTATTTTATCCACTTGCTCCCTGTCCACCTCCTCCCCCTGTGGTGGACATCTAAGGTATGAAGCAATGCTTCCCCTGGATCGGCATTCACAGGGAAATAAACAGGCAGGTGTACAGTTTGATTTAGGGTTAACTCAGACATTGCCTTTGGCAAGAACTTAGGGTTGGGTACGCAAAGACGTCCTGTCTCTGTGGAAAATCAAGTAAGAAGGCTCATATATAAGAGCCTGAAACTTGGAAATCCTTCGAGCAGAAGTAACAGCAACTAAAAATAACACTTTCCAAGAGAGGATGAATAGCTCACAACATGCAACTGGCTCAAAAGGTGCCAAAATATGCTTTTTTAAGACAAAATTCAGGTCCCACGTCAGGACTGGATTACAGATGGAAGGCTTCAAGTGCGGAATGCCTCTCAAGAACGTACAGGCTACTTCCAGCTGAGCCACCGTATGACCATTCCAGCTGAGCCACCGTATGACCATCAACAGGCACATGGAAGGCTGACATAGCCACCAAGTGCGCCTTGATAGAGGAGTACTATAGTTCTGTGTCAGACAAGGACAATAAATACTCCAAAACCTGGTTCACTGTGCAAGTGAAGGGAGCCAGGTGATATGAAGTGGCCCACAAAGCAAACCACTTCCACTTCATGGAGTAGGTGTCCCTGGTGGTGGGCTTCAAGGCAGCCACCAGGACATCAGCCACCTTAGGGGACACTCCAAACCTCACAATGGCTATGTCCTCAGGAGCCAGGCATGGAGATGAAGAAACTTGAGGTCCAGATGGACCAAGGTGCCCTGCTCCTGTGATAGCAAGCCTTTGCAGAGAGGCAGGGGTACTGGAGGTTTCACCGCCAGCTGTTGTAGTAAGGGGTACCAGATCTGAAGAGGCCAAAAGGCAGCCACAAGAATTAAAGTATCTCCCTCCATTTGGAGCTTGATTAGCACCCTCTGAGTCAGAGGAAAGCAAGAGAAGGCATAAACGAACCTCCCTTTCCATGAGAGGGACAATGCATCTTGCCAGAAAACTGCAGCCCCTGGAACGAGCAAGCAGAAAAAAACACGTTACTCACCTGTAACAGTAGTTCTAGGTGTGGTATATGTTGTTCATCCACACTTCTAGCAGTGTCCTTTCCCCTTTAATTCTTGTCGGAAGTCTTAAAGCTGGCTCCTCCCACCCACCTGGGTGGTATATCCCTTGGCTCCATGCCATGACGCCAGATCTTGCCCGCTAAAAGCAGAGGTTGTGCATCGAAGCCAGGGAGGTCAGGTGGGTCTGTGTGGATGAACAACATATACCACTCCTAGAACCACTGTTACAGGTGAGTAGCCTGTTTTTCTAGGGACATAATATGTTGTTCTATCCACACTTCTGGCAGATTCCTAGCAGTCCTCCAGGAGGAGGGAGGCAAGGCGCACACCCCCTACTTCGAGAACAAGGATTGGAGAACTGAGGCCCCAAAATCAGCATCCTGGCATGACTCTAGGTCAATGTGGTAATGGGAAATGAAGGTGTGTAATAAAGGTGTGTGCTGATTTCCAGGTAGCAGTCCTGTAGATTTCCTGGATAGAGACATCCCTAGAAGCAGCCACCAATGCAGCAGTATGGCGGGAATGAGCTTGTAGCCCTACAGGAGGCTTCCTACCTGCCAACTTATAGCAAAGAGATCAATGCAGAATATGATCCATCTGCCAATTGTCCACTTGACTGCAGGTCTGCCAGGTGCACCTTCAGCATAGGTGACAAACAGCTGGCAAACCTCTCCCCGAACTCCAGCCATGCGCTCTTTGAAGTAATCGAGCGCTCGCCTCAGGTTTAAAGTATGGAGCCTGTATTCAACATCCGAGGTGAGATTAGGGTAGAACATCGAAGAGTCATCACCTGATTCAGGTGAAACTCCGACACAACCTTCGGGAGGAACTTCAGGCTGGGGCACAGGACAACCTTGCCCCTGTGGAAGACCAGGTAAGGAGACTCGATCAAGAGCACCTGGAGCTCCCTAATCCTTCTGGATGACAGGACGGCCACCAAGAAGGTGGTTTTCCATGACAAATGTGACATCTCACACTTGTGCATCAGTTCAAATGGCTTGCCCATGAGCTCTGCTAGTACCAGCAGTAGATCCCATGGTGGTAATGGTTCACACACCAGAGGGGATATGTGATTGAGGCTTTTGAAAAGGCACCAGACCACCTTCTCCTGCGCCACCGACTGCTGACCGACCCACACCCAGTAAGCAGAGATGGCTGCCAGGTGCACCTTTTCGGTCGTCGACTGAAGCCCCCCCTTTGGAGAGAGACCATAAGTAGTCTAGGATGCTAGCCACTGGACAGGTCAAGGGGTCCAATCCCTTACCCTGACACCAAATGGAGAATCTCTTCCATTTAAAGGCATAGCATTTCCTGGTTGATTCCTTGTGATATGCTTCAACTACAGTGAGGACATCTTCAGAGAGACCCAAAGCCTGGAACTCTAGCCACTCAGAAACCAGGCTATCAGGTGCAGGGATTGAAAGTCCAGGTGGAGTACCTTCCCCTGACTGATGGAAAGCAGATGCGGGTGTGCTGGATGACACCTCAGGAGCCTGGTGCTGAGGCTGAGGTGATCAGGGTACCAAAACTGGCAGCGCCTGTCCAGAGCCACCAGGATCACCTGTGCTTTGTCCCTTCTGACCTTGAGTAGCACTTTGTGGATCAAGAGAAGTGGAGGGAAGGCATAAAAGAGGCCTGGGGTCGATGGCCTCGAGAAGGCATCCCCTGCAGTGAGCCCTGCTGAAGGGGGGCAGGCACAAAACAGCCTCAGCTTCGTGTTCTCCCTGGAGGCGAACAGGTCTACATGAGGGGTGCCCCACTGGGAGAACAGGCTGTGTACTACATCTGGATGAAGAGACCACTCGTGGGAGGCCTTGCCCACTTGACTGAGGGCGTCTGCCAGCTGATTGGAGGCTCCTGCCATATGAATGGTGAGGAGATCCACCTCCAGTCGGCTTACGAGGGTCCAAATGAAGAGAGCTTCCCTGCACAGGGGTAGGGAGCGTGTCCCGCCTTGCTTGTTGAGATAGTACATGGTACTGGTGTTGTCCGTCTAGACCTGAACCATTTGACCCCGAACAAATGGAGTGAAGGTAGTCAGCGCCAGCAGGACTGCTTGGAGCTCCAGCAGGTTGATATGGCACTGGGACTCGTCGAGGGTCCAGAGTCCATGGACCCTGTGTTCCCCCAGGTGTGCACCTCCGCCCTGTCCACTAGGAGCCTGGCTCTGGCTCGGCAAGAGCTGAGCTCTGCCCTGATGAAGCAGATCACCTGTAATGGTACAAGTTCTAACTTGGCCTTGTTGACCAGGAGACCAAGATCAAGACAGGTCTGGAGGGCCAGATCCCTCGACCTATCCACCTCCTGCCTGGAGGGACCCGCTATAAGCCAGTCATCCAGGTGAGGTACACTCGACCCTCGGTGCGAAGGATGAGGTCGCTTCTCACTGCAATTTGGAGAAGATCCTGGGGGCCAATGACAGGCTGAACGGCATGGCTTGGAACTCATAGGGGTTTCCCTTGGCTTGGAAGCGGAGGAACCTCTGATGGGACGGACAGATCGGGACGTGAAAGAACATGTTTTGAAGATCCAGGGAGCAAAACCACATGTTCTGCTTGAGAGATGGTATGGTATGATATGGGACAGAGTTACCATCCTGAAGGTGCAAGACCTGAGGAACTTGTTCAGATCATGCAGATCTAGAATGGGGTGCCAGCCCCCCATCTGTTTTGGGACTGGGAAATGCCTGGAAACGAACCCTGGGTTGACTGGGGGATCCACAACTCTGACCACTACCTCCTTGTGGAGGGGTTGGGTTATGTCATCTTGGAGAGCTGACTGAGTGTCTGTGGATACCTTTTCCTCCTGTGGGGCTTGGCTTGGCTTGGCAGGTACTGCTCGAATTCCAGAGGTAGACTCTAGCCTACCACCTCCAGAACCCACCTGTCCATGGCAACAGTGGACCAGGTGGAAAGAAAGTTGGGGGAGCTGGTCCCCCACGGGAGGACCTAGGGGAAGTGTGATGGGTATGAGGGTGGTCACTCCCATCCCGTCACAGGGCAGGCTTGGAGGAGAAGGCTCCGGCCGAGGAGCCACTGGGTCCCTTCCCTCCCGGCTTTCGGACCGCCAAAGTCACTGACTTGGGCTGAGGGTGCCAAGACTGAGCCTGCTGCTGCTGCCCACACGAACTGGGCTGATCTAGCCATAGGATGGAAGACCGAAAGGGCTTGCACTTCTGCTTGGAACTTTTAGATTCCTTTTGGGCAGAAGTAATGGAGTCCAAGGTGGCACTGGACTTCTCTATGCATTGTAGGTGACCGTCAGACCTGGGACCGAACAGATCTGTGCCCAAGAAGGGAACATCTACCAATTTGTGCTGAGTGTCTGCCATAAAGGTCAAGACCCTCAGCAAAGCCCTGTGGTGCATGGCAACTGCGGCTGCCACCAAATGGGCATAGGAATCCCCAAGGTCCACAGCCATCTGAAGCTGCTGTTTTGCCACAGCCCAACCCTGATCCAGGATCTGCTTGACTGTGGTCTGGAGGTTGGCTGGAAGATGAGGAAGCACTTCATCCAACGAGCCCAAAAGGGCATGGAAAAAGTGTGCCATGATGACAGCCGAGCTTTCCTGGCAGAGACTGAGCGAAGAGGCAGCACAGACCTTCTTGGCCGAGTGGTCCAATTTCTTGGACTCTTTCTCCGGAGATCTATCAGAATCTCCCACATTGCCCAAGCAGTGTAACACGGAGTCAGTCACCAACCCCTTGTCCGAGGGGTGTTCTGTGAACCCCGAAAGGGAGCCGATGGGCACCGCATACCTGCGGGCCATCCGGGCTGGAGGCACATGGCAGGAGGTGGGGCGCTGCAAAAGCTCCAGGGCCAGGCCAACAATGGCATCGGTCACTGGGAAGGCCTCCATCAGGGAATCCCCTTTGTCCAGGATGTCTGTGAGGGGATAATGAGCCCGCTTTTGGCTGGGCTCCAGTTTCATCCCCGTGGATTCAGAGATGAGACACGGAATGCCCAGAAAGGGATTGGGACCTTCCTCCACTGAGAGGTCCCTAGGTGACTCCTCGTCAAGTGGACGAGAGTGCAGTGAGGAATCCTCAGACTCCAAAGAGTCCACATAGATCGGATGACCACCTGTGTCACCCTCGACTCACTGTGGGCGGTTGGGCGTGAGAGTGACTGACAGCCTGTGGGGAAGACCCTTGGTGGGCCAAGACTCCTTGACTGGAACCCCCATGGAAGGGTTGTTTGGGCAGGGGCTCCACCACTATCAGTGGAGAGGCTGGCTTCAACCAAGTTGGGAGGACCTTTGTCGGTTCTGCAGGTGGAGGGACAGCATCAATCGACTCCGGAGGAGTCGGCATCGGCCTAATTGGCACCAACCATGTGATGGCCGTGTGGGGGCCGGGGTCAGCTTCAGACCGGCCAACACCAACTGTTGCCACAAAGATTCTCATAGTGTCAGCACAACAGCATCCAAGCCTCTCCTCTTCCGAGGAAGAAGAGAACGGATAATGGCGGCGCTGCTTCTTGGAATGCCAGAGTAGAGTTGATGGGACTTTCTCAACCTTTTGGACAAAGAATACCTCAACCTCGACTGTTGGAGGGGACCGACGGGGGTGCTTGGAAGGAGCTGAAGAAATCAGCAGCTCCTCAAGGTCATGATCAGGGACACTAGGGAGATTCCCAGCAGGCTGGGTCTCCTCATCGACAGGTCCAGGCAGGACTGGAGCCCTAAACAGAAAGTTGTCGGCCTCATCGAGCAACAACGGCTTGACAGGGTCAATGACTATTTCGACTGGGTCTTCATCCCACATCTGAGCCAGCTTGCCTGATGGGGGCACTGTGAAGTCAGTGGCCAAGGCCCCAGTTTCGACCAAAGTCAAAACCGGAAATTCCTGAGAACAAGAACATTCTCGATCCCAAGAACGATGACGATGAGTCTTCTCCTTTCTCATTTCTCTCGATACCTTTTTCTTTCTTCCTTTTTTGGGAATGCGAGCTGTGTGATGCCAACAGGCCCTCCCGCTTAGTCAGGAGTGACTGGCACAGCTCCTTGAAGGAGCTTGTAAAAGGTGGAGCCCAGTTTAAGCGGGACAAAGGCTGAGGCAAAAGAGGACTGATCAGCGACCCGCGCCACCTCCTCCTCAAAGGCCTTCATCTTCTCAAGTTGCTCAGCAAACCCCACAGCTGTGGAGACCACCCAACAAACTTCATTAGATTTGACCAGTGGGTTCCATTTTTCCAGACAGCCAAGCTGCAAACAGGCGAGACGATCATCGAGTATGTTAGGCTGAAAAGAGCGACAAAAATTGCAGGTCTGGGTATCGTGTTCGGAACCCAGGCAGTAAACGCACGTGGCGTGCAGGTCAGTACATGACACCTTATGCCCGCAGGGGCACCAGCAAAACCAGGGTGAGGACTTGTCCTCCATCGTGGTCACGATCAAAGATCGTTAAGGAAAAACTCTTTACGAGTTTAAGTTTTGGAAGAAAATTCGATGATTTAAGTGCCAGGGCCTACTCAACATGGGAGCAGTAAGGAGGGAATCTGCTTCTTTCAGTGAAAAGGAAGATCTGGCATCATGGAGCGGAGCTGAAGAAAATACCACCCAGGTGGGTGGGAGGAGCCAGCTTTAAGACTTCCGGCAAGAATTAAAGGGGAAAGGACACTGCCAGAAGTGTGGATGAACAACATATCCACATCCCTAGAAGCGACAGTTTTGCACTGAGTGATGATACAAAAAGGTCCAACTCTGGATGGACCCACCCATCAAACAGGTCTTTGACCACTGAGGTCAGCAGCTCCCACTTGTGCATTCTGGACTGCGACCTGCTTAACTTGTCTGTCAGGATGTTCTGGATGCCAGGAACATAGACAGTCAACAGCTCTAGACTGTGTTAGAGAGCCCAGTACCAGATTCTCATCGCTTCCCTGCACAGGGGGGTTAGAATGAGTTCCCCCTGTTTGTTTATGTAGTGTACTACACTGATGTTGTCCATTTGCCCAGCAAATCTTCTAGGGTCAGATGGTTCTGTAAGGCTTGCAGAGCATACAGAATGGCCCTCATCTCTAGGATGTTTATGTGAAGGGAAGCCTCCACTGTGGTCCATGTTCCTTGCATCTGATAAGGTTCCAGATGTGCCCCCCAGCCCAGCCCCAATGCATTTGTGGTGAGAATCTGCTGAGGGAAAGGAATGAGGAAGGGAACCCCTCTCAACAGGTTGCTGGGTTCCATCCACCACTGGAGCACCTTTAGGACAGGAGAAGCTACTAGAACCTGCTGCTCTAGATTGTCGGTGCACTGGTCCCACTGACTCTCAGCATCCCCTGAGGGATCCACATGTGCAGCCTGACCAAGGTTAGTGTGACAATGGCTGCCACCATTAGGACCAATAGCATCAGGAATGCCCTGGCTGTGACACAACTGCTGTTGTAAAGTAGCCAGGGCCTATGCCATGAGTCGCTCCGCCCTGCCCTCGGGCAGGAAGGCTAAGCCCAGGGCAGTGTCCAGTACTGCCCCTATATACTGCAGACACTGACAAGGGGTCAATACGGACTTGGGCAGGCTGACTGCGATCCCTAGGGAGGTGAACAGCTACCTGTTGCGTGCTAGGGTGCAAGACAGCTGCTCTCGAAATTAAGCTTTGAGCAACCAGTCATCTAGATAGGGGAAAACATGCAGTCCCTCCCCCCTGAGAGCTGCTGCCACAAGTGCCAAGCCTCTAGTAAAGACCCATGGCATAGATGACAAGCCAAAGGGCAATACCCTGAACTGGCAGTGTTCCCCTTGAAACATGAACCTGACATACTTCCTGTGGGATGCACAAACCTTGATATGCAGGTAAGCATCCTGCATGTCCAGGGAGCATATCCATTCCCCTTTTTTGCAGGATGGGTAGCAGGTCTTGTAGAGTGACCATCCAGAATTTCTTGTACTGAATACAGAAAGTCAGGTTTCTCAGATCTAGAATGGGACGTAAGTCCCCTGTGGATTTAGGACTAGGAAGAAATGAGAATAGAACCCTCTGTTCCTTTGTGCCCAGAGAACCGGTTCTATGGCCCTCTTGCACAGCAGAGTACGTACTCCTCTAATAGCACTGGTATGTGGTCTGTAGGATATGTTAAGGGAAGTGGTGGAAGGTCTGGAGGTAACTCCAGAAATTCGAAAGTATGGCTCTGTTCAATCAGCTGCAGGACCCAAGCATCGGTTGTGACACCACTCCACTGTTCAAGGTAGAGGGAGAGGTGACCCCCTACCACCACCTCCAGACTTTGTACTAGAAGTTGGGGGTCTACAAAAAGAAATCATGCTGAAGCAGGTCTGATGGCTGCAGCTGCACCCCCTCCTCTACGGGCTTTGGAGTGGGCACCTATGGCGGAGACTGGGGCAGGCAAAGCTGCTCTGCTTTTGGTCTGTTGGCTGGTCCAAGACCTAGGTCTGTTGGTAGCCCTTTGAAAGGGCACCCTCTGCCTACCTTTAAGTTGAGTGTGGTAGAGGGAGTGGACTAACCTTTGAATTCGTCCCGAGGCTTGAAGGTCAGAAAGGATATCCTGCACATCTGCTCCAAACAGCTTGTTTCCTCATTCAGTATGAACTGCTGACCATCAGAAGCAAATCCTGACACTCTCAACCAAGAATGCATTGTTATGCAGATTTGAGGCACTGGTAATATCATAACGTAGACCTTAAAAGGTGTCTACCCACATCAGCACCAGTCTGAATGGCCTCGAGTATCTCCTGTTTCTGGAGACACCCTGGGAGGGCCTGAGCAGCTGATTTAGCCTTTCTTCAGAGGGTATTCTGGAACTTGACCATATGGGCCTGATAACTAGCTTTTCTAAAGCCCAGAATGGCAGAGGCAAATGTTGTCCTCCACATGAGATCCAGTTTCCTTGACTCTTTATCTGGGGGGAGAGAACTGAGATGTTTAGATACCTTAGATCTATCATGGGCTGCTTTTATCACAACCGAACCAGCCTCAGGTTGGCCCGCGAAAAAAGGCTTTCCTGAGGTGGCCTGGTATAGTCTGTCTGCCTTTCTAGGCATGGCAGGATCAAGCTTGGCCTATGCCAGGTGGTCAAAGTGGCATCCTCAAGGGCAGCCAAAAGAGGAGGAGTGATGAAAGGAGAGGAATCTGGTAGCTCCAGAAACTCCACCAGGTTCCTCCTAGTGATGTCTTGTTCCTCAGCATCAAACCCCATTGCCGTTTGGAGCTGCTTCATCATAGACATGAAGGAGGGGTCTTCAGGAGGGGGACCTTAGGGTATACAATGCAGAACACTTCTGGTGTAGATGGTGGAATGCGACCTATGAAATGGGCTTCCATCCATATCTTCCTCTGCTTCTTCCTCTGGTGGAAGGAGGTCAGGGTTGTACTCCTGATCCTCATCAACATGCTCCTGTCTCAAGGAAGGAAGAAAGACCATTGATGCCCTGTAGTGTGAGAGATGCATCGGCGGAGCAGGTGTCTGTGCAGGAGCTGGCCTAAGGGACCCCACTGTTGTAGTGCCTGGTGTGGGCTGAGGAGGAAAAAGGCACTATATGAGCTTCACAAATGAAGAGAACCTGTATGTATGTCAATGGTGGCCTGCACTGAAGCAGCGCTTTGCGGCGCTGACAGGTGAGGCTGGAGAACCGATGCTGATGGGCCATCGCTGGCCATAGTAGATCCGGCAGAGCTTACTGCCAGCCAACCCTAAGAGGTCTGAGCAGCAGGTCTTGCAATGTCAACTGGGGTATAAGGAGCACTGACATAGATGGGCCTTTGCCAGCCATGGAAGTCCAGCGGAACTCACTTCCAGAGCTGGCCTTGAAGAAACTAAGGCCTGGGCAGCAGGAAACATCAACGGTGAAGCTGTTGATGGCGCTACAACGCCACCCCTGCAAGTGCAGCAGCGACTGAGAGTGTACCGGGGGGGGTGGGGGGATTTATCTTTACCCCACTGCCTTCTACTGGTTTTTGTGCTTTCCTGAGAAACATAGACATTTGACGGCAGAGAAGGACGGCTTGGCCCACCTAGTCTGCCCATTTTCCTACCTAATGGATAAGCAGCGGATCCTAGTTAACCAACAGCCTACTTCCTCCAACCCCCCACTAGGACTGCCTTATGTCTGTCCCATGCATTCTTGAATTCTCCCACTGTTCTTCACTCCACGACCTCCTCAGGAAGGCTGTTCCATGCATCCACAACCCTCTCTGTGAAAAAATACTTCCTCACATTACCTCGAGCTGTCCCCCCTCCATCTTCAAATTGTGCCCCCTTGTTCTTGCACATCTCTTTTTCTGAAAGATACTACCCTCTTGGACTTTGTTGATTCCCCTGAGGTACTTGAAAGTTTCTATCATGTCCCCCCTCTCCCTACTTTCCCCAAAGGTATACATAATAAGCTCCTTTAGTCTCTCTTCGTATGTCATCTGGTGCAGACCCTGCACCATTTTGAGTGCCTTCCTCTGGATAACCTCCACTCTGTCTATGTCTTTGCGGAGATGGGGTCTCACCAACTGTCTGTACAGAGGGATAACAACTTCCCGTTTCCTACTGTTGATGCCTCTCCCTATGCATCCCAGTATCTCCCCAGCCTTCCTTACTGCCTTCTCACATTGCTTGCCCACCTTTAGGTCATCTGAAATAATTACTCCTAGGTCCCTTTCCATTTTTATTGTTGTCAGTATCTCACCCCCCATTGTGCACTCTTCCCCTGGGTTTTTGTTTTCCAGGTGCATCACCTTGCACTTCTTTGCATTGAATCTAAGGTGCCATACATTTGACCATTCCTCCAACCTTGCCAAGTCCCTTCTCATCCTTTCCACTCCATCTTGTGTATCAACCCTGTTGCAATCTTTGTGTCGTCTGCAGAGACACATACTTTTCCTTCCAGTTCCTCTGCAATGTCACTTATAAAGACATTAAAAAGGACTGGTCCCAGTACTGAACCCTGCGGTGCCCCGCTAGTAACCCTCCTTTCTTCACTGTGGGTTCCGTTTACTACTACCCTTTGTGTCCTGTTGTCCAGCCAATTTTTTATCCAGGCTACTACCTTGGGACCCACTCCAAGGCTGACTAACTTGTTTATTAATCTTTTGTGTGGGACTGGGTCAAATGCCTTTCTAAAATATAGGTAGGCCATGTCTACAGCCCTTCCCTGGTCTACTACTTTGGTCACCCAGTCAAAAAAATCTATTAGATTCGTCTGACATGACCTTCCCGCTGTGAATACATGCTGCATTGGGTCCTGTACCCCACTGGCCTCTAGGTACTCAACAATTCTTTCCTTCAGAAGTGATTCCATTATTTTCCCTACCACTGAGGTCAAACTAACTGGTCTGTAGTTTCCTGCCTCTGCCCTGCTCCCACTTTTGTGAAGAGGAATCACATCTGCCCTCCTCCAGTCCTCAGGTACCACCCCCATCCTCCCATGATTTGTTGAAGAGAGTAGTCAGCAGTGTCACTAGTTCTACCCTTAGTACTTTTAGAATTCTTGGGTGAATCCCATCAGGCCCCATTGCTTTGTCCACCTAAAATTTTACTAGTTCTTTTAGAACCCTTTCTTCTGTAAATGGACTGGTATTGACCCCCGTCTCCAGAGTGTTAATCTTGTTTGGTTTAGGTACCTCCTCCTCCTCTTCCTTTGTGAATACTGAGCAGAAATGTTCGTTCAGTATTCCTGCTTTTTCACTGTCACCCTCTGCCCACATTCCCTCCCCTTTATTAAGCTTCAGTATCCCTCCCTTGGTCTTTTTTTCACTCCCTAATGTACCTATAAAAGGTCTTATTCCCCTTCTTAACAGAGTTGGCTATCCTTTCCACGGTTTGGGCCTTTGCTATTCTGACTGCCTTCCCTGCCTCTTTCTGCTTTAACTGATAAAGTTCTCTGTCCTGCTCCTTCTGTGTTTCCTTATATTTCCTGAATGCTAGCCTTTTCTCCTTAACCTTCCCTGCCACCTCTTTTGAGAACCATAGCGGTGTTTTCCTTTGTTGTGTTTTGTTGATTTGCTTCACACAAAGGCTTGTTGCCTCTGTGATGGCTGTTTTGATTACTCCCCATTGTTCCTCCACCACTCCTTCTTGCCTGTTTGCTAGTGCTTTTCTGAGGCACTCTCTCATTTTCCCAAAGTCAGCCCTACTAAAGTCCAATACTCTTGCTTTTGTATGGCTTGACTCTATGGCTGTGTTTATCATAAACCACACTGTTTGATGGTCACTTGTTCCCAGCTGGCTACCCACTTCTAAATCTGAGATTCTTTCTCCGTCCCCATTTGAGAGTACCAGGTCTGAGATTGCTCCCTCCCGCGTGGGTTCCAATACTAGCTGTCTGAGGCATGCCCCTTGTAGGGCATCAAGAATGACCCTGCTCTTGGATGTGCCTGCAGCAAAGGTGCTCCAGTTAACATCTGGCATATTCAGGTCCCCCATCAACAATATCTCCCCTTTTTCTGCCATTCTAAGGATGCCTTCTGTCATTTCCTTGTCCATTCCCTCCCCGAGATGGGGGTCTGTATACAACCCCCATGCGGATTGTGGTGCCATTTCCGGTCTCCAGGGTGACCCAGAGTGCCTCATCTGCTCCCTGTTTACTCTTTAGTTCTGTTGCTTTGATCTCTTCCCTTACATAGACAGCTACTTCTCCTCCTCTTTTACCCTCCCTGTCTCTCCTGTAGATTGTGTATCCTGGTATGCTGACATCCCAGTCATGGTTTTCTGTGTACCATGTTTCTGTGACTGCCACAATACCCAGGCATCCCTCTTCCATCAAGGCCACTAGTTCACGGAGCTTGTTACACAGACTATGGGCATTGGTACTCATCACCCTCCAATTTTTGATGGCCTTACCCCTTTCTGCCCCATCCCTGTCCTTACTGCTTTTGCCTTTTTTTGCATTTACCTCTGTCCTGCTCCCTAATGACTTCTCTACCTTGGTATTTATCTCACTAATTACCGTGTTTTGTGGGTGGAGGTTGGGGTTTCCCTGCTCCTTTTCAGTGCCTCCTCCCTTGGCTAGTTTAAATGTTTGCCAATGAAGCATTTAAACCTTTCACCTAGGATCCTGGACCCCCTCCCGGACAGATGCAGACCAACACACCAGTATAAGCCTACATCCCTCCAGGTGGCTCCCCAGTCGCCAATGAAGCAAAAACCCTGAGCTCCACACCAATTTTTCAACCATTCAATGAATTCCATGGTGAAGAGTACCCTAGCATCACCCTTGCCATAGACAGGCAGCACCCCCGAGAAGGTTACCGTATGCGCTACTTGTCTAAGGCCCTTCCCCAACTCCACAAACTCCTCTTGCACTGCTCCAATCCCATTCCTAGCCAGGTTATTTGTCCCTAGGTGGAAAATGACATCGAGCTCCCTCCCTCGTGCAGCTGCTCCCACGATCCTGAGGATTCGCTTCCTGTCCCTCCAAGCCATGGCGCCAGGCAGCCACCTTACCTCCCTCTCCCCTTCCTCCACTTCTACCCCCTAATTATTGAGTCCCCCACCAGAAGTTGTTTCCTTCCCCTGTGGGGTCCCATGCCACTCTCCTGTGGGTCTCTTTTGTGGAGGTTCCCAACATCCTCCTTGGTCTCTACTGCAGGTGCCTCTATAGAGAAACCACTATCCACCCGAACAGTGTATGAATTGTGGAGAGGTACAGCTGGAGGCATACACCTCTGTTCTACCACCCTCTCCCTCCCTGAGCCCACCTTGGTCCAGCCGCTCCTCTTTCTTGACAACCTCTGAGGTAGCGGCAGTGGCCCTGGTGGTCCCCGGCTGGGAAGGAGGTTTCCCGAATCCTAGCCAGGTCAGCCTGGAGACAGGCAACCTCCTCCCTCAGACCAGAGAGGTGCCTGCAAATCGGGCAGCATCGCAACCTCCAGAATGTCTCCTGGAACACTGCCACCCCACAGCCATTGCACTGCACCACTCCCATCATGTCTTATTTTGTGTCCCCTCTCCTGTTGCTCTGTATACTTACTCTCATCTCTCTTTACAACTCTCACCCTTCCTGTTCTGGGACAGCAACTTCCTGTATTCTTCAGTAGCCTCCTTCTTCCTTGCTCAGAGTCAGACCACCAACAGCTAGGGGGAGAAAGAGCTACTTTTTTCCTTTAGGGTTGACAAAACTAATGTTTCTCTATGATCCTTCCCTTCCTACTGCCAAACAGGAAGTTCTTGTTGTCAGTCAAATCCAGTGGCTATAAAAGTAGAACTGGCTTAGGGTGGTATGGAGGGCAATTAGTAAGAAAAATCGTAGCTTTTTTAGTTTGCTGCTTTCTGCTCTACAAGCAAGATTTCTGTCTTCCAAAAGCTAGTAGCAGGAAGTTGTAATTGGAGTCAGTCACCTGCTTTTATACCGCCTAAGCCACACCCCCAATTAACCTCTCTCTCCCCTCCTACTGATTTAGCAAAGTAAGTTGATACAGTACCCTTCCCAACACAGAAACACACACCGACTTTCTTTTCTTTTTAACCCTAAATGAGACCCTCTCTACTTCTAATAAAGTATCTCTTTGCTTAAAGGGAGACTGTCAGCTTTAACTTTAAATTTAGAACCCTTACAATATTAATGCCTGTGACTCGAAGCTGAAGTCAGCAATGCCTCAGAGTCACTTTGCAAAGCATTTGTGCTGTATTAAATACATTTTTGTAAGTAAAAGGCGTTTTGGTCGCCTCGACCATAATTTGCGACAAGCTCCTTCCCTTGGGTCCCCTGCATATAGTATGGCAGTAAAGGATGCCGAACTCGTGCATGAACGAGTTCGGCAATTTCAGTGGCATATGAAAAAAACATACTGCTGAATAGCCCTTTGTTTGTTTAGGCCCGCTAGGTAGCTGTTTTATAAAACCAGGGCTACTTCAAGATTAATTCTTGTTTAAGCATGAAACCAGACTCCAGCGCATGCAGAGCACAGAGACCAGTTTCACTTTTCATCTGAAATTAATCTGGAAACCTCAGTTTTATAAAACCTTCACCAGACAAACAAAGTAAACAATATTTTCATATACCACTAATTTCGAACTCATTCATGCACAAGTTAGGTGTCCTGTACTGCCATACTATATGCAGGGGACCCACAGGAAGGAGCCTGTCGCAAACTACGGTTGGGACAACCAAAACTCTTACTTACAAAAATGTACTTAATATAGCACAAATGCTCTGCAAAGTGACTCAGAGGCATTGCTGACTTCAGCTTTGAGTCACAGGCATTAATATTGCAAGGGCTCTAAATTTAAAGTTAAAGCTAACAGGGCCCCTTTAATCTCAACAGGCACTGACTCCTGCTGAGATAGAAGTGTTAAATTAGTAAGAAAAATTGTAGCTTTTTCAGTTTGCTGCTTCTGCTCTACAAGCAAGATTTCTGTTTTCCAAAAGCTAACAGGTCTTCTCATGGCCCTTAGATGATTGTGAGCTACAGGAATGGGCCAGCGATGAGGTGGAGCTCTTTCTCCATTCTGGCTACCTTCTGCTAAAGAGGACAGGTATGCAGGGCTTTCTGATGGTGTCACTGGGTACCTTGACTGAAGCTCAGGCAGATCTCTCAGGCCTTAGTGTCATGGGCCTCTCCAAGACAGCATACACAGATGTTGTGGTCATCACCTGAGTATATTTTTCCACTGCACTCGCAGTAACGGAAGAGGTTTACGGCATCTTTCGTCCTCGACATACACAGGGATGGCACTTGCTTTAGAACAAAGCGAGGCTACTAAGGTGAGGAAAAAAAAATAAAATACAAGGTTTAGCAGTCAACTGTAGCGGCGGCATCTCTATGGAGTTTGGCGAGTATGGTCAATGGTGGGAAAATAACAGGAGGGAGGGGGCCGCCCACATTTATATACAGTGGACATCGACATCAGATGTCGTCATGGGCGGCCCCTAGCGGACTGCTAGAAAAAAAGGTTCTGTGTGTTCCTAGTGCCTGGCAGCTATAGTTCCATAGGTGTTGCCTAATAAAAGAGATTTCCTCAAAGAAGATCTAAGATTTTTGGTATGGGAAGGGATAAGTGGCACTGAGCTCGATGCGAAGTGTGGTGTTTAAATCCACACCTAGAAGTAGGTATCCTTGTAGTAGGGGAACCAGTTTGTGAATAAAATTTGGGGCAGTTGTTTACCTGAGCCAGGTGGTAAACAAACATTAGCCAAGGCAATGTGCTGCCCATATAAGGTCCCCATTAAGATTACATAGTGTCCTTCTGTGTCCAGTACAGTTTGATATATGTGAATAGAGAGGCCCTTTTGAGTGATTATGATAGCCCCTCTACGTCTACCAGAGACATGAGAAGAGGAACCCAGTACCTAGGACCCTTATTTTTCAAATTGTTGATGTTCTGTTTCCGAGAGGTGCATCCCTTGAAGATAAACCATATCCACTCCTTCCCGGAATAACATCTAGGTGAGTCTAAATCTTTTTTTGTTAGTCCTTTTTCCTCCTTGGCCCTGATCTGCCTACCTTACGTCCTGGCATCCCCAAGATCATCCAGCCGCCGTCCCGAAGATCCCCAGCTCCTATTTGGGTCCTGCAGCTTCTACCCCCGCGGCGGGGTGGTGGAGAGCCCCCCCCCATGTTTGTCCACCAGGACAGGATCCAGTATGCGCCGTGTATCCTCGGCGCCGAGCCTTTCTCCACGGAGATGGCCATCATGCCGCCGTGACCATTTTCCCCTGTTCTAGCCCCTTGACATGTGAGGCACGCACTGATGCCAAGGGACGGAGCACGCACGCTTCCGCGCGCACTCCCCCAGCATTAGCCCCATCACATCCCCTCAGACTGCCTGTGCCACTGCAGCGCCCCCGGCCACCTCTAGAGGCCAGCAGTGCACCAACGGCTGCTTACCCCCTACCCCAGAGAAGGAGAGCAGTCCATTGGACGCTCTATCCTTCTCTCCCCTGCCGACCCCCAACGACCCGGGCTTGTTCCCGAACCCGGGTCACTGGCGTAGTGTGAGGTGTGGCGTCCAGTGCCTCAACCCTCAGTGCCACCAGGCTGGCTAATTCTAAATCTTTTAATGAGGCTATATACCCTAGTGACATTAAACACGATAAATTTAGTAGCAGTGGCCAAGTTAAATCAGGGGAGAGACTTTTACCATAGTAGTTAGCCAATCTTTGGTCACCTCATGGACTTCTGTTATGGTTCCCCCTTCCACATTAAAGCATCCTCATTGCACTGGCATATATAAACAACAACAGAGGAGAAATTAGCTTTGTTAAATACAGAATCGGGGTACCACCAGGGCTGCCCTGCTGAAACAGATCAGGTAAATTAGGCCAACAGTGCCACAATGAAAACGCCCAGAACATGTCCTCCCTAGGTAGAAGGCAGCTTCTAATCGTGCCCCTAAGTAGAGTTACAGGTAGGTGAGAAGCCCTATAGGGGAGAAAACAGACACTGGTAAGCTTTTTGAATTGTATTCCTCTGCATACCTTTCTCCTTAGCCAGACCTGGACACAAGCCTTGGCTCACTGTGCCTTTTTTTGTAACCAGTTTGTATGTACTGTACCTTAATTAACTGAATAAATATCGGGAATTGAGCCTTTGCTTAGGGTACCTTTCCTGGACATAAATTTGTGCATAAATATTTTCACCTACCATTTTCCACTTTCAGTTTGCCTCATCCCTTCACACAAGACAACCACAACTCTCAAAATTTAAATATAGTAAATGTTCAGACTTCTTTGAGCCTCCCCTGGAACAGGCTGAGGCCTCCCAAGGGAGGCTGGCCTCACCATTTCAGAAACAGTGAACTAGTGGGACGCTGGGCTGCATAAGAAGGGGGATCTCCAGCAGAAGGAGGGAGGTGGTTTTGCCATTATCACTCGTTGGTGCACCCACACCTAGAGTACTGTGTTCAATTTTGGAGACCCAGAAAGGACACAGACAGAGTAGAGAGGTGGTCCAGAGGAGGGCAACTAAAATAGTACATGGTTTGCACGAAAAGCCCTACAAAGAGAGTGACTGATCTCAACATGTAAACGCTAGAAGAAAAGAGAGAGAGAGAGAGAGGGAATATGATAGAGACATACAAGTACCTTGTAGGGATTAACAGGGTACAGGACGGGAGTCTCTTTCAAATGAGAACAAGCACCAGGACCAGGGGGCATGCAATGAAGCCAGAGGGGGAGAAATTCAAGAGTGATGTGAGGAAATATTTCTTCATTGAAAGAGTAGTGGATGCCTGGAACAGATTGCTGACAAAAGTGGTAGAGGCTAAAAAACTGGGGGGCTTCAAGTATGGAAGTGACAGACACAGGGGTATATTAGATAGGATACAGGGAGGTGGGAGGGTCGATGGAGACCAGTTAGTGTCTGCAGAGGCAGAACATGTGGGGAACAGTGGTGCAGACCAAGAGGGCTATATAGTCCTTTTCTGCTGTCAAAATCTATGATTCTTTATTTCTATATTTCCAGTAAAGACATGGAGAAAAAAATAAATACAGAGTCAACAAGTGTACAGAGTCAAATTGTACATAGGGTATAAGCATAACTGACTTGGAATGGTACAGAAGGGCTAATATACAAGGCCTTGGAGGGCACTGATAGCACATCACTCGCTTCTCATTTCTCACTCATGACTGAACTTTTCAATCATATTTAAACATAAGCAGTAGTGAATCACCCAATGGCCTAGTGAGCGTGCAGCGTGCTTTTGTGTTGGCCATCTGAGTTTGGGAGCAAGCTTTGGGACCCATGATCAGGCAGTCAGGGCTGGGGAGTGCCGCTGACAGCAGTGCCAGCCAGCCTGGGGAGGGAGAAGGCTAGGTTGTGCTATCACTATGGCCCTTTGTGGTGGGCCAGGGTGTCCGCTTCCTTGTTGGGGGGGGTGCTTGCATACTTGTGCATACTGCAACGCGTAAGGACAACTACTGGTGTGGCCCGCAGTCAGGGGAGGAAGAAGGGAAGGATATATAGTGATGTAAAACCCACAGCATGGTCACGATGGATGGACATAGTCTCGGGCTCCATGCTGTGCAACCCCCACCATGAGCTGAACAGGTGGGGGTTAGTGGAAATTGGGGATGGGGCAGTCATTACGGGGATACTGGGAGGACGGTGGTGAAGAACAAAAAGTGGAGCAACTGCAGTTTATCCCTCCCAGAATTAACTACCGGGATTTTGACAAGACCTGAGCTGCAGACTCTTATGATGATGGAATGGCCGCACCAGACTGCTTGTATTTGTATTTACCATGCAGCTTGTTATTACTGCTGCTCGGTAGTAGGTTTTCAAAAATTATTCAGGGGGCTTTGCCCCCCACATCCCCCCCACTGATAGAATTTACTTTATGTATTTTGAAGAATTTTCAGGGGGCTTTGCCCCCCCCCGCCCAACACCCACCAATTATAGATCTATTATGGGAGGGGGGGGGGTGATACAGCCCACCTGGGCAA
Source organism: Neoceratodus forsteri (assembly GCA_016271365.2). Classification (NCBI taxonomy): domain Eukaryota; kingdom Metazoa; phylum Chordata; order Ceratodontiformes; family Ceratodontidae; genus Neoceratodus; species Neoceratodus forsteri. Next base: position 293,187,737 of record CM057455.1, read on the forward strand.
CAGGTCAGTGGGGTGAAGTAACGTACTGAGGGCAGACATGATGGACCTTCTGTCTCCTTCTGCCGTCAAATTCTATATTTCTATTGAATCAATAGTACCGATAATCCGACATCGCAATTCAATGACCAAACTCTTGTATGTCATGGCAGAAATCTCGTACAAATCTGGGCCACTATTTTGTGGGCTTAAACTGCAGCTGAGTCAAAAAAGTTACATGGAACAAAAAAAACAAACACAGTAGCAGGACTACTGAAACTGCAGGCATTTTTACAATATTTAAACATAATGAACTGTTGTGCTGAAACACAAAGCATTCAGAGTTAACAGTAATTTCTGAGACTAATCATTGTCAAAAAACACAGACGTCTTGTTTGAAAACCTTATGTGCAAATAGCACAAACTGTAGCCACTCAATATTCCTCTTTCAAATAGTTACCTGAACACATCTAAAAATTCAATCAACTTTAACCCCACAAAACTCTACACTCTGAAAAAATAAAGTCCATAAGGATAAAGAAATAACTTCCACTGCATTTTTTAATACCACCATTTGTTGTGCTGGGGAATGAGGGATTTATGGATGCTGTTTGTCATTAAATGAGCCCTTTCCTGACCAATTTCCTGTACATAGCTAGAAGCAGGCACAAGGAACAGGCTGGATCAGTTGTGTAAGAACAAAAAAGTGGAAGTTTTATTTTTGTTTCGTTTTATTTGCATATTCAGAAAATACCTTTGAATACGAACTATTTTACAAAGGTTCCACGTCAAAACAGTGAACAAAGTTACAGACATCAGGTTACAACAGTTGCACATAACACTTGGCAAGGTAAGGGCTTTTAGACATTGGGTAAAAAAAGAAATATACAATGCAGTTACAGTACAACACAATTAGTTATAAGACTTAATACATCACATAGAGCGGCACTGGGGAGTCTTGTCAGCAACAGCATAAGAGAGTGAGAAGTCAGGGGAAGTGTGATTATGAGCTGACCTACCTCGGTCAGGTCTATAGTAGTAGCAGGGCAGGTGGCGGGGAGTTAAACCAGAGGGACTGTAGAAAAGTTAGGCACAGTCTGGAAGGAGAAAGAGATTTGACGGGATGAGTGGGAGAGAGTGAGAGAAAGAGAGGGGGAGAGAAATTGAAGGTGGGGGAGAGAGAGAGAGAGAGATGTGAGACCTGGAGGGGGAGAGACAGAGAAAAAACGTGTTAGTGCTACATCCAGGGATTCAACCAATATGCACAGGATGAAGGCTGGGGGGAGCTGGCAGAAGTTTTAGAAGATGTGGAGAACATTTCGTAACTGGGACTTGAACAGGACCCGCATCATGTATGGAGACTGCCCAGCAATTTTCTAACAGATCCTGGGACTTTGCCATAGGTTTCAATGGGACACTATCGGAACTTCTGCCAATATGACTTCGATATAGCTGTGTTCTCTGGACCAGCTGTATAACAAGAAAATAAAACCTTTATGATATACCTCTTTTTGGTCATCATCTTCCTCATCCTCATTGTTCTGGTAGCGGGATGTCTCCTCAGAGTAATAGATCTTGTTGCTGGTCAGGACAAAGTAATGCGGGCTCCAGGTCTGAAACAACAAACAGGACCTGCTGAAGAGCATTTTGTTCCCAATATACTATAGATCACACAGCTTCTTGGAGCATGGAGTGACAGCCCCATCTGCTTTCTGTGTTATGGAACTGATCTCAAATGTAGGATATGCCTTACAATATCATATTACAGTGTTATTTCTAAGCTGTCACTGCTAACTGCACTCCCAACTAAAAAGTGCTCTAACTGCACCCCCCCATCCTGTAACAGCCCCCTCCCACGTGGTGTGCTCCACCTGATCCCCAACTCGATGATATGCTCCAAACGCAACAACCACCATGACATGCATTAACTACTTAAGCAATAAGGCATGACCAGGGGTTAGATTAACAGTCTGTTAATCACCCTCTAGGGGTGTAATGCAGCACAAGGTGCAGCCGAGTGCCATATTGCCCCAAGGGGGTGATTAACTGACTGTTAATCTAACTCCTGGGAGTGCCTTATTGCTATTATAAAAAACTCACCCAAAGAAAAGAGTTTAAAGTATACCTTTTCAATGTTTTCCTAATTTAGAGGGAGATTTTTAATAAAACAGTTCTTCCACCAACAGTTTAAGAATGCTGGTTCAAAATCAGAATGCATCATTCCACACATTCAGCAGGGCTAGAAGATGGAATGCTGACAGAAAGAATTTATGTGCCATGGTGACCAAGCTGTACATGACAGTATAACATGGATTAATGTTAGGCTGTTGGAATCCTAACAGCCAATCAGATTGCAGCATTTCTGAGACCCTTTTTATAATTCCCCTTCATGGTGTGCTCTAACTATACCACCTCTATGACATACTTTAACTGTCCCCCTTCCTTTACATGCTGTTACGGTACCATGTGATAAGAACAAACATGCCCCTCCATGCGCTCTAACTGCAGCCCCTCCCAGAGATGCTCTAACTGCAGATCCTCCGTGTGCTGTAACTACAGCATGCCCCCCCATGGCATGCTCTAACTGCAGACCCTCCCCAACATGCTCTAACTGCAGACCCTCCATAACATGCTCTAACTGCACACCCTCAATGACATGTTCTAACTAAAGCCCCTTTCGACATGCTCTAACTGTAGCCCATCCCCGACATGCTGTAACAGCAGCCACTCCCTTGATGGAAGCATTTAAAATGGGGTTAAAAACATACCTGTTCCAACCAGCTTTTATTGATTGATGCTACCATGAATTACAGATAGGTGGTTTATCTATTGACTGTATTTATAATGATTGTATATGTGTCAATGACATGCTCTAACTATAGTATCTCAATGACATGCTCTAACTGTAACCCCTCTATTTATTTATTTATTTGCTTTTGTTTACCGGGTAAGTCACACTAGACAACCATGTGCCTATTTTCAGGTGCGACCCGGGAGAGTTACAGACATGAGTTTTACAAGTACAGAGAGTTATACAGCTAATACATACAGTGAAGAGACTGGTACATCTCTAACTACAGCCCCTCAATGAGATGCTCTAACTATAGCCCCTCAATAACATGCTCTAACTGTAGACTCTCCATAACATGCACTAACTGCGGCCCATCCCCGACATGCTCAAAATGAAGACCCTCCATGACATACTCTACTGGTTCTGGTCCAAGATGGATGCTGGCCACTTGGCATGCTGAGGAGTAGCCGCAGAAGCAGGGTTGCTTTGTGTAAGTTTTTAGCTGAAAACAGGTATGCCATCACTGCCTGCACTTTGAACAAGCAACAATCTCTCCAGACAATCTTTTGGGCTATCATTTTGGGTGTGCAGTTCTTTTTTGTGTGTGTTTCTGTTCCCCACTAGGAAGAAGGCAGCAGACGGTGGTACCTACCAGATTAGTGGAAAAAGGGGTTGAAGCGGAGGAGCCTCAGAGGAACGGCACTGTGAAATGTACCCTGAATTATCTTGAATTACTGTGGTAAAAGAAGAATTCACTGAGAAGAACGGGATTTAGGACGAGTGATAAAAGAGAAGACTGGATATAGAGACTGTTTTCAAGCTCTCTAAACAGCCCGTAAGGACTCATACTATCTGAGCGATCATTTGTTGAACCACTTATGAAATAAACAGAAACGGGAAAAAAGGAAGGTGAAAAAGTGGAACCGGTGAGATAGACTACAAAAGACAAAACTCAGGGAACAAACGCTGAACAAAGCGTTAATGTACCTTGTTTTTATTATATGTTTTCGGTGTCTACGACCAACTTGTTTTAATTGCACTTGGTTATCTGTGAATCCTTGTTTATTTGCTTATTTGTACTTTTTAAATACCTCTTGAAATTTAGAGTGTTATTTAGCGAAAGCTGTAGTAAAATTACGTATCTTGAGACTGTTGAGCAAGTTATGAAAAGTTTGATATCGAGGTTTAATTTCTGCGCTAAAATAATTAGGTGAGTATCAGGTGAATCAGTACAGTACATGTGCTGGCGTTCTACACCAAGCACAAATATCAAAGCAATACAAACTGCTAGCTGTTCTCCTCATTTAACCTCATTTAGACACGTTAGACAAATTTACTGAATCTATCCTTGACCTTTCCTTGGATGTTTGAGCGTTTGGGTTTTTGGGTTTGTTTTTGCTTTTGAGCATTTTACTGATTTACTTAATTGTTTAAAATTATCACACTGATATTGCAGCCACTAGATGCAACTGAACTTGTAATAATTGGTGAGTTCAGTATCCTGAGAAATATAAGAAGCAGGTTCGAAAGAAAGAAAGAAATAAGGAAGAGGTCTCCAATAGTATATTTTAATACATTTTAGTGTGTGTATATGTGTGTGTGTGTGTGTGAGTGTATATATATATATATTTTTTTTTTTTTATCATACAGGTTTCTGCCTTTCTATTTACTGTGCTACTTCTAAAAAACTACATCAGAAGTATAAATCTAGTTTCAGCTTATGGTTTATATCAGTCTACATCTGTTTTTATCTATTTTATCTAATTTATTACTGGCTTACTGCTGCTTCTTCTTGTGTTTACTGCTGTTATATGATCATTGCTGCTACGTGCTAAACACTGACTAAAAATTAATTTTAACAGAGATGCGCTTTCCTGTTGGTTACCTAATTGAAGGAGAACGAGTGCTTGTTACATGTACATGGGTGCTTGCGCACACAAACAGGGCTAAGATTGTGGGAAAAATATCAGAAGCTCTAGAACCTCCCGTTTTAGCATAACTTTGGGTGCAGATCCTTCACAGATGCTGTAGGTATAAGCTGACAATACCTGATATCGTAAGCTAATATTAACAACAGAATATTAAAAATGCAATACAGCATTACTGCATTTACCATTATTATTACTAATAAACAAATATTTAGTCATAAGGCACATGACTACCAGAAGTGGAAAAGCTGTTAATAATAGTCCACGTGACGAAGTGACAAGCAACAAAAATAAAGAAGACAGCAGCTCTAATATGGTCAAAACATTAAATCAATTATCTTTAACAGCTCTAAATAAAATACAAAACTCTCCTAACTTTACAAAAGGGAAGAACAGGAGAAGTCGAGGAAAGAACACACTGAGAAACACAACAAAGGGAATACTTACATTAACTCCAACCCAGGTGACTAGCAAACTTATAAGAAAATTCTCAGAGGGCCAAGCAAACAAAATAAACAAGGAGAAAAAAGCACATCAGATAACAAACCTACTGAAGAAACTTTAGACAGAAACAACATATACAGAAACGATAAGAGTCATTAGTGGAACAGACTTCTCAGATGTATTTGGGAATATAGATGAACTGAATAAAACAATAGAAGAACTAAGAGTCTCAAAGAGGGTTAATCAGGAAGAGCTAGAAAAATTTAAACACAAACAAATTCTGAACATTTAGACAACGGAATCAGAAACAGTAGCTCCATCAGAAAGCACACTAATGGGCTGGCAAGCCGGCACAGTGGAAAGATTTACCACTGTGATACGGGTGACCCGGGTTTGGGAACAGACTCAGGATGCACAACGGCTGGCCTGGGGTAGAGGTTAATTGAGTGGCAACTGCACACTCTTCGCCTCTGAGGGGGGAAGGGGTCGAGTGACTCCAGTCCAGTGCTCCCGGGACGTGCCGTGACCCGAGCACCTGTGAGCGCTGCTCCTTGGTGGTGTGTTGGATGCATGACATGGTTGGGTTGCGGTGTCCACCAAGACATGTCCCCACTAAAAACCTAAGAAAATGTATCCACAACAAGCCAATGATGCCCTCCTGACCTGCAGCAGACCTGGGGTGCCTTCGCAGCCCAGACACAGATCCGCTGGGGTTAACAGGGTTGGACTCTGGTGGCTCTGCCCTGGAGGGGGCAATCCAGGGGGCACTGTAGTAGGAGCTCCTGAGGTCCATCCTTGGAGCTGGGGGCAGAGGGGGATGGCCGCTGATGCTTAAAAGCATGCTAAGTAAAAAAAAAAAAAAAAAAAAAGCACACTAATAATAAGCCCTGATAGATAGACAGAGAAAGAATGTACCTGGGACACAGAAAAAAAATTCCTGAAGATATTGCAACAGTGCTCCGAGATCCATTTTTAGCCAACATAATGATCTTTGAGCAACTAATAAATATAAGGCAAGACCACTCCTTTGTTAAAGGAATTTGTTTAGAAAATAGAAGAATATTATAAAATATAAAGGGGAAACAAAAAGAAGGCAATAATGATTTACGGTTAGAGTATTCTGAGGATTCAGGAAACAGCTAGAGATTACAAGAATGTATTATGCTACCGGATAAAATACAGAGGGATGACAGCATCCCAAGAGAATTAACAGAAAAAAGTCAAACACTATGGGAGATGGGGGGACCAAGAAATAGAAGAAAGCTGAACATGGAAGGTAACAGAATGGGGAAACTGGGGGAATCTTTTACAAACGCCGAAGCAGAAGAAGGAGGAGAACAAATCCCTGGGAACATGAAATATTTTGATCAAATACAGGAAAAAAACAAGGAAAGGGAAGCAAGAAGCAGATGAGAAAAGCAAAGTGACAAACAACTTAGAATGAATAGCACAGAGAACATTAAATCTACAAAAAGTAAGAGGAAAGGGACAGTAACAAAACAAGGACAATAAAAAAGAAATAAACCCAATAATTAATAAAAAGAAAAAAAAAACTCACAACAGTAAGAAAATTAACAAAAAAAACCTAACATACCCCTAATAAGGATGTCTAAAAGTAACACAAATAAGGGAAAACAGATGAAAATAAAGTTAGTCAGACACTAGAAGAAGAGGAGAAAGGGAGTGATCAGAAGAAACAAGAAAATTAATCTGTAAACATAAAGCTTAAAAAAGTACAGAAATTAATAAAACCCAGAGAAAGGTAAACAATGATGAATTTGAGGAGTTTCTGAGGAAAACAACTGGAACAGACTTTGTAATGCCCATATACAGACTAGAAATTATTCCAGAAGAAACCAAAGAACAATTCAATGTGGCCTTAAAAACTCTGCTGACTACACTTTCAAAGGACAAAGTGAACCAGCTATATTATGTAAGTATAATTAGATCGGTTCCTGACAGTGAAATTATATTACTGGTTTCAGATCAATTTTATATACTGAATGCCATTAAAAAAAAAAGAATTAAAGTATATAGATAGAGAAATAGAGAACATTTGTATAGCACTGAATTATTCCCAGAATTCTATAAAGAACATCAAAGTATCAGGAAATTTAATCACACCAGAACATTGTACATATTTGGACTTAATCAAATGAGTAATGAGAATGCTTACAATGTCAAATACAGGGTAGCAGACCTACTTCAAAATTTAGTAAAATATCCAAATTTTGGTTTGTCAATTAAAAGGGTAGTCAGATGGAGACAGAACAACCAAATCAATGTATGGATGGATGATGAAGAAGCTTACAGATTAGTAATAGAAACATAGATTTTGATGGCAGATAAGGACCGCTTGACCCACCTAGTCTGCCCATTTCCCGATAAGCCGCAGATCCTAGTTAACCAACAGCCTATTTCTTCCTACCCCCCACAAGAATTGCCTTATGTCTGTCACATGCATTCTTGATTTCTCCCACAGTTTTAGACCCCACAACCTCTTCAGGAAGGCTGTTCCATGCATCCACTACCCTCTCTCTTAAAAAAAATACTTCCTCACATTGCCCCTGAACTCCCCCCCCCCCCATCTTTAAATTGTGTCCCCTTGTTCTTGCACGTCTCTTTTTCTGAAAGATGCTACCCTCTTGGACTTTCTTGATTCCACTGAGGTACTTGAAAGTTTCAATCATGTCTCCCCCCCTTTTCTCAAGGGTATACATATTAAGCTCCTTTAGTCTCTCCTCATATGGCTTCTATTGCAGACCCTGCACCAAATGAACAATGAACAAATCAACTGATTTACATTGCATGGGCATTCACATTTTGGAAGAAAACAGTGGAGGTGACAACAATGCCAAGATTAAAATGGACTCACCCAAGTGGTACTATATGGTGGACACTGCTAATAGGTTTGTTTTACTATCAAAAAGGAAGACTGACTAAAAAAAATCTGAGAGGTTTAGAGAACAGCAAAAAAGAACTGTACGATTCCAGCTTGATTTTGAAGAAAAATCTTTCCATTTAGTATTGTATCGTGGAATGTCTCGGGACTAAGTGACAAAATGGATGACCCGGAATTCAAAGAATTTATTAAGAAATACCAAGGTACCTGTTTCCAAGAAACCTGGTTGAGGGGAGAGACTGATATTTAGTGATTACAAGATGTCTTATAAATCTGAAAAAAAAAATTGAAGGTGCATGGGTGGGCTTTCAATTGGATGGAAATTTAAAACTGATACAGAGAGCCAATAATTAGAGGCTGAAAGTGATAACATCCTGGCGGTAAAAATCACATAAAAAAAAAAAAAAGGAATTGGTGATTCTCAATATTTATTTCCCCCAAACACTAAATCTAAGTCTTTCCATGATACCCTAAAACCCATGGAATCCCTAATAAACAATCTCCTTGACTCAACTCCAGAGACATAGTTATTGATAATAGGAGACTTCAACTCTAGAATGGGCCAACAATTGGAAGAAGAAGAGGATGCTGCAGACTCTCTAACAGTACTGGAGACTGACAACATCCGCTTAAGGAGAAATACAACGGACACAACTAACAAGAAGGGTAGGATTCTGTATGAATTTTTCACAAACAAAAACTATATTTTATTAAATGGAAGAACAAGATCAGATTCATATGGAACTTACATATGCACTGCAACAAATGATCACCTATTATAGACCTAGCATAGATAAATATTAATTTAGTACCGCTGTTTATAGACATGAAGATTGTAAATAGACCTGAAAGCCCGCATTATCCATTAATAGTAAGCCTAAAATGGGAACACCCTAAAACTAAGATTAAGAAAACAAGAAACCAGTTCATAATTAGAAATAAAAAATGAGTATGCTGGGATAGAATAGAGGGAGAAGAACTACTAACAGACTTGATTAATTTCGGAATATTAGAACAATTAAATATGGCAGAGGAAGGAAAACAGAATATAGAATATATAGAAACTTTTGAGCAAGTGATGAAATCTATTTCAGACTTATTAAATAAAGTCATAAATATTCTGCTCAAAAAAACTCTCCTTGGTTTAATAAATAATGTAGGCTATTAAGAGGAAAATTAAATAAACAACTGAGAAAAGTAAGAAAGAGCCCGACTACAAGAAATAAAAAATGTTTAAACATTAAAAAAAGAATACATGAAGCTAATTAAAATTCAGAAAATTAGATGCAGGAAACAAATATGGCTAAAACTTGAACGAGCAGTTTTAGATAAAAATAACCAGAAATTCTGGAAATGAGTATCAAAAGGAATAGAGGAATACAGTGAAATGACGGACGAATTTGTGGAACCAGAAAAATGGGTGAACCATTATAAAGAAGTATTTTACAACCCTACAAAATACGGAGGGATCACACAATAAGGCCCAGATATTCAGACTGTGCTGGGCAGTGGCGCAAGCCTGGGTGCAGCGCAACTGGGCTGCGCCAGGGCCAGGACCAGTTAATATTCAATGGTGATGCGTCATGGTGCAACACCGTTGAATATGGCAGGGCAGGTGCACATATTGCGCATGGTGCAATGGCACTGTGCCAGCGCCAAGCCACAGAGGAGCACAGGGATCACGCCAGGCGTAAGTCCTGCCGTTAAGCTGGGTGTATCACCTGCAATATTCAGCCAGGGGCATGCAAATGAGGCCCTAATCTAGGCAAGCCACAAATGAGGCCATTTGCATGTCATTACGGCTCCATTTGCATGCGCTGCGCTGGTCGTCCCAGTAAAATGTGCCTGCTGCCCTGCCAAGCTGCTGATGTCAGGGGTTGGCTCCCTGGTGGGCATCTGTTGCTCCCCTTCCCCCCCGTATTCATTCACATATCTGGTCCTGTGTAGTACAGTATGGTCTGCAAGCCCATTGGTCCACACTGTGACCTAACAGGCATACAGATCATACTGTATGCTGTCATTCGGTGGGCGGCCGGGCAGTATGTGGGCAGGGTGCTGCCGCTTGCCGATGATGGGAGTGGTGCTGGGTGGCCGGAGGCCTCTGTGGGTGGGTAGGCAGGGGGGTACCACTGGACCACCAGGTAGACATCTATTATTACTACGCCCCACAACCGGGCTTACGGGGTGGGTTCCACTAGACCACCAGGTTGTTCTTTCTACTGACTACAGCTCGCGATCAGGAATACAGGAGGGGTCCACTAGGCCACCAGGTTTATATTTCTAATCACTACAGCCCGCAATCGGGCATACGGGAGGGGAGGGGGGTCCACTAGACTACCGGGGGGTCCGGTGCTTGTGGACGGTGTTCCCGCTGGGTGGGTGGCCACCCACAGCTGGCGGCTGTTGTGTTGCACCTTGCAATCCAGCCACTCGCCTGTGGGTGACCAGCTTTTGAGCCTATGTTTTACGGCTCAACTTTGAGCACCAGTGTGTGGCGCATGTAGGGGTTGTGCCAGCATATGCACCGCACATTCCGGGCTGAATATCGGGATGTGCCACATATGCATGGGCACGCCCCCTGCATCTGCGCTGCATACATTACCAATGCGTCATGGCACATTGGCAGTTGCGCCGCACAACCTGTCCCTTTGAATATTGCGTTGGGGTAAATTGGGGGGTTGTGCATGGGTTGCATCATGCACAACCCCTTTGAATATCTGGGCCTAAATAAAGGAAAATGGTGAAAGGAACAGAAGAATTCTCCCAGACGGAAATTCTTGAGGCAGTTACCTCGTTCTCAAGGCACAAGGCACCAGACCCAGATGGGGTACCCACTGAAGTATTCCACAAACACCAAAATGTTTGGATCCCTTATCTATATAAATTGTTCAAATGTATCATTCAAACAGGCAAACTCCCAAATTTCTGGAAACGCAATATAATAGTTCCAATGTTTAAAAAAGGGGACAAATGAGACCCATATTGCTATAGACCTATTATTTACTTGATTGTTCCCAGAAAATGTTCACAAAAATCATCAACTCAAGACTCTCAGAATGGATTAAAACAAACAAAATTATTGATAATGCACATACTGGCTTCATACCAGAACATTCTTACTAACATACTAAAATGCCAGCAGAATAGGCCTAACGGTCTCTCGAGTCTTTTCAATTTTCAGCACCCGCACTGAAGGCCGATTTTGGTGTCCCCCCCTCCCCCTTGGGTTATACTGTCCCCAGTCCCAGATGTTCCACCTGTATTGGGCCTGGTCAGATTTACCCTCCCCCTGTACCTGTCCCATCCCCTCTTAAACCCGTCCACAGTCTCCACCTCTACCAGCTCCCTGGGCAGTGCATTCCATGGCTCCACCACCCTTTCAGTGAAATAACATCTCCTCCTCTCCCCTCTGAGCCTGCCCCCTTCTAGCTAACACCCGTGACCTCTTGTTGCCCCACCCTCCTTCCTTTGGAGCACCCTGACTGGGCCTCCTTTATTGATCCTTGGAGGTAGAAGACTTGGTTTGCTGGCCAAGGCACCTAGCTTCACCTGAGCTCTTTCCTTCTAAGACTGCTTGAAAGGCAGAGTAGAAAAACTTACCAGAGCAAGGAGAAGGATTAAGACTTAGTTTAGCTAAGCAGATTTACTGTGTGGTGGTGTTTTATTTTTTACTCACAGGGATTGCTACTGTTTGTTGCTAACATTTCATTGCTTTATTTTTCTCTGATTCAAATTGTTGTTGCTGGTATACCTTCTTCTGCATTATTACAAGGTGTGCCTACAGGTGTGTGCTAACAGATTACTGCTGTAATCTTCTGATTCAAATTGTCTTTTGCAAGGTATATCTTCTGTTACTGCTTTATTTTCTCTGGAGCAAAGTGTTTCTTACAGGTATATCTTCTCTGAAATTACTGTATTACAGGTGGAGCTTACATTTTTGTGACTTTTTATCATTGGGCTAAGCAAAATACTGTTTGACACTGGTTTTATTTTATTCTTGTTTGTTGAAAGGTTTGTTGTCTCAGAGGTGTTTCAGTCTCCTTCTCACATTGAAGGAGCTAATTGCTTTTCCTCCCACAGCTCTTCCAAAGGATTAGGTGTGTATGTGGGGGTGGAGCTGGCAAACTGTCAGTAATTTCAACAGAAAGAAGGGTTAAAAGTCAGGTTAGTTGATATCTTGGAGGTAGAAGACTTGGTTTGCTGGCCAAGGCACCTAGCTTCACCTGAGCTCTTTCCTTCTAAGACTGCTTGAAAGGCAGAGTAGAAAAACTTACCAGAGCAAGGAGAAGGATTAAGACTTAGTTTGGCTAAGCAGATTTACTGTGTGGTGGTGTTTTTATTTTTTACTCACAGGATTGCTACTGTTTGTTGCTAACATTTCATTGCTTTATTTTTCTCTGATTCAAATTGTTGTTGCTGGTATACCTTCTTCTGCATTATTACAAGGTGTGCCTACAGGTGTGTGCTAACAGATTACTGCTGTAATCTTCTGATTCAAATTGTCTTTTGCAAGGTATATCTTCTGTTACTGCTTTATTTTCTCTGGAGCAAAGTGTTTCTTACAGGGTATATCTTCTCTGAAATTATTACAGGTGGTGCTTTACAGGTTTTACAGTTTTATCTAACATTAGGATAAGCTTTCAGGGTTACTGCATTTGTTGTTGACTGATTGTTTCTGCTCTTACCTCCTTGTTCTTTCGTCCGTGGTTCTTCTTTTTTGGCAGGGGAAGGGCCCAGCCACCCACCCCCATCCCCAACCACCCCACACTACACTCCTTTTATAGGGTACCACAGTTGTAACATTTCCTGTGGCAGAACAGGAAGGGGCGGATCAGTGGGGCCTCCACAAAGGTGATCTCATTTACAGGGCACTAGTAATTTAACTTGTTATAACAAGTTAAACAAAGCACAATTAAACCATTACTTGCATTTTTTTTCCTTCTAATTACTCTGACTAGGTTACAAACCCAGCAACTTATTTGGAATGGATTTCATTAACTGCAGGTACTGTGGAACAATTTTCAGAAGGACAGTCTTACAGGATTTAGGACACTGTCCTACATGCTGGGCCTTTGGAGATCTTAGGTCTCAGCTCCGGGCAGCATGGGCAGATTGCACGCCTCAAATTTCATATTGAAGAGGAAATACATTATAGAACCACCGCCATTTCCCCAGCATCCAACAGAAAAACCGCGACCGCAGAGGGTAGTTGGTCCAGGAGGTTGGCAGGTGGTTAGGAGGAGCAAATCAGGTGCCCCATCACTCTCTGCTCTCCAACACATTACCTCCAAAAACCATATAAACACTACAAACAGGTATCTGCCTCTATCTCTGAAATCAAATAAAGAGGCAGAAGACACTGCAGAGCAGGACACTGCGGCACAGGAGCTAACACAACAATACTCACCCAAATCAGGAACAAAACTAAACAAGCAGAAAATCCAAAAACTTCTGATCATAGGAGACTCCATGATTCGGAGTTGATACCCATCTCCAGCCAGGGTGATGGTCAGATGTCTCCAGGTACATCAGCATGGAGAGACACTGACCGCATGCTAAAATTGTTCACATAGCAGGAGAAAACATTGATGTCCTAGTACACATAGGGACTAATGATCTCGCCAACCCGGTCAGTTGTGGAGACCAAGGAACACCTGACTAGGCTGGGTGACAAACTATCATCTATTTCGTCCGGCATCTCCTTCTCTGAGATCCTGCCAGTCTGGGAGAGGAGCAGATGGACGGAAGGTCAGAAGAAGGGGAGATAGGGGAGCTAAACCGTGGCTCAAGGACTGGTGCCAGGAAAAGGACACAGATTTGTAAGGAACTGGCAACAGTTCTGGGGCGAAAGTTCTTTAAATTTGATGGACTGCATCTGACTAAAGAGAGTCAGTGCATTGGGGCAGAAGTTTGGCGTCTTTGCAGAATATTTAAACTAGCAAATAGAGCTGATTTGCAGCACCCCATGCATTGAATGGAAGAACACCTCCCCTCAGCTAGTGGTCAAACAGGAATTCAGCGTGTTTGCCATTCATTTGCATCACCAGGTAAGAAAAAGGTTTGTCTCCCCATACGATGCACAGGGTAATGCAAACTTCACCCAACAACTAACACACAAAATCTGGCCAATGGAAAATCATGTACACAAATGCTCACAGCCTGGGAAATAAGATCCCAGACCTGCAGGCAATAATGTCAGAGGCTAAACTGGACATAGTAGCAATTAGTGAGGCGTGGTTTACCAGTAACCACCTTAGAGACTTCAGTACCTGGATATGTATTGTTCAGAAGAGACCGAGGTGCAAAAGGGGAGGGGTGGCCCTGTATGTTAATGAAAATATCAAAGCTACAGAAATTCAGAATACACATAAGAGCCAGAAGAACTGTGGGTCACCCTGGAAACAGGTAATGGGACAGCCATAAGAACTGGGGTTGTCTACAGGCCCCAGACCAGAGGAGGACATAGACACATTACTGTTAGAAGATATACAAAACATGACAGCTAAAGGGAGGTTCTGATAATGGGAGACTTCAACATGCCAGATACAGATTGGTCAATACCAGCAGGAACATCTGCCAGAACTAGACTCATAGTGGATTCCCTGCAGGGGGGCCTCAAACAACTGGTACAGCAACCCACAAGAGACAGGGCTATCCTAGATCTAGTACTGACTAACAAGAAGGGATCACAGATCTCCAGGTAGAAGGTCACCTGGGGGCCAGTGACCATCACATGGTATGGTTCAATTTGGCTACTACATCTAAATCATCCCATTCAAGGCAAAATATGGGACTTCAGAGGAGCTGACTTTGATAAGATGGCCAACAGAGTTAAGCTAGCCTGGCAAAAAGAAACACAGGTGAGGAGGTACAGGCAAAGTGGGCAAGCATTAAGGATACAATACTTGAAGCAACATCCCATTGTGTTAGACAGAAAAGGAAGTGCAAAGAAGAAGGAAACCACTTTGGTTCTCAAATATAGTAGCAGAAAAGGTCAGAGCCAAAGGCTGGCCTTCAGAAAATATAAGGAACACAGCGGGATGAAGATAGGGAGGCATACCAAACTGCCCTAAGGGAAGCAGGTAAGGCAGTAAGGCAGGCAAAGTCCCAAACTGAGAAACACTAGCACGAACAGTAAAAGAAGGTGACAAGACTTTCTATAGATACATTAGTGAAAGGAGAAAGTCCAGAGAGTATTGCTAAGCTTAATGGAGAAAGGGAGCATGTGAGGAGGAGGACCCTGTAAGGCATCTATCCTAAATAGATACTTTTGCTCAGTATTTACTGAAGAGAAGGTAGGGCAGGGCCCACAGCTCAGCATCATGGACACAGGGGAGGAGGTGAGCACTACTCCCTTCACAAAGAAAGGTCCTACAAGAGCTTGCTAAGCTCAGGGTGGATAAGGCAATGGGACCTGATGGCATACATCCCAGGGTACTTAAGGAGCTAAAGGAGGAACTAGCAGAGCCATTAGCAGAATTGTTTAGTGAGTCTCTGAGCACAGGAGAGGTCCCAGAAGACTGGAGAAAGGCTCATGTGATCCCTCCACAAGAGTGGTAGCAGGGAGGAGGCGGGGAACTACAGACCGGTCAGTCTTACCTCAGTAGTGGGCAAGATTATGGAGGCACTCCTTAAGGAAAGGATAGTGCAACACCTGGAATCCATAGGGCACAGGATCCAAGACAGCATGGGTTTACAAAGGAAGGTCCTGTCAAACTAATCTCATAGATTTCTTTGACTGGGTAACCAGAGTGGTGGACCAGGGGAGCAGTTGATGTCGCCTACCTTGACTTCAGCAAAGCTTTGACACTGTTCCACATAGAAGATTGATAAATAAGCTAGGTAGGCTCGGGTGGGTCAGAAGTTGGTCAACTGGGTGGCAAACTGGTTGACTGGCAGAAAACAGAGTGGTGGTAAATGGTATACAGTCAGAAGAGATGCAAGTCACAAGTGGGTACCTCAGGGATCAGTCCTGGGGCCAGTCCTATTCAACATCTTCATTAGTGACCTCGCCAGATGGACTAGAGGGTAAAGCTTGTCTGTTTGCAGATGACACCAAGATCTGCAACAGAGTAGATGATCCAGATGGGGTGGGCAGAATGAGAAGAGATCTGGATAAACTAGCAGAATGGTCAGAAGAGTGGCAACTGGGATTTAATGCAAAGGTGCAAAATCATGCACATGGGAAGAGAAACCCTGAAGCCACTTATAGGCTGGGAGGAGTTGCTAGCAGTCACAAAGGAAGAAAGAGACTTGGGCATCATCATCACTGATGACCTAAAATCATCAAACAGACCTCTAAAGCAGTAGGTAAGGCTAGGGGGTGTTAGGGTGTATTAGTAGAGGTATCACAAGTCGTAAGAGGGAGGTAATAATCCTCTGTACAAGACATTGGTTAGGCCCATCTGGAGTACTGCGTGCAGTATTGGAGCCACACCTTCACAAGGACATTAACAAATTGAGGCAGTCCAGAGAAGGCACCAAAATGGTGCAGGGACTGCATCAGAAGACATATAAGGACAGATTAACGGAGCTCAATATGTACCCGCCAGCAAAGGAGGAGAGGCGATATGATCGAGACATTTAAACACCTTAAGGGCATAAACAAGGTGAAAGAGTCTAACATGTTTAAATATAAGAAAAATAGCAGGACAAGAGGACACAGCATGAGATTAGGGAGGCCGATTAAGGGGAATGTGAGGAAATTCTTTTCACAGAAAGGTGGTAGATGCATGGAATGGCTTACCACAAGAAGTGGTGGCTATGAATACAGTGCAGGGCTTCAAACAGGCATGGGATAGGCATAAGGGAGCAATACAAATGACTATGAATAGATAGGTCACTGACAGAGCAAAGGCCGATGGTACATTTATAAGGTAGAAAAAGAAATGGGCAGACTGGATGGGCCTTGCGGTCCTTATCTGCCGTCAACTTCTATGTTTCTATGTTTCTATGATCCCTCTCATGTACTTAAAGACCTCTATCATGTCCCCCCATCCCTCCTCTCCTCTAGGGTGTACATGTCGAGCTCCTTGAGCCACTCCTCATAAGTCCTCTCCCCCAGGCCCCAGATCATTTTGGTTGCCCTCCTTTGGACCCTCTCTAGGAGTGTAATGTCCCTCTTTAAATGTGGTCTCCAAAACTGTACACAATACTCAAGGAATGGCCTAACAAAGCAGTTGTACAGTGGAAGGATCACTTCCGCCTTTCTAGAGGTAATCCCCATGGCGATGCATCCCAGCATCCTATCTGCCCTTGCCGCTGCCCTCCTATAGGTCTCCAAGTTGTTTATTTTGACATCTACCACTACCCTCAGGTCCCTCTCACCCTCCGTGACTTGAATCATGTGTCCTCCCAGGGTATACCCCTGGCCTGGATTTCTGACTCCCAGGTGCAGAACCTTGCACTTCCCTGCACTCAATTTTAGTTTCCATTTTCCCAACAACCTTTCCAGAGCCTCCAGGTCCTCCTGCAAGGTCACCCTCCCTTCCCCTCCTCCCCATCCACCACTGCACCCTGCTTTGAGTCAACTGCAAAGAGACTCATCTCACTCCTGATCCCCCTCCTGATGTCTGAGATATAGGTGTTGAACAGGAGTGGCTCCCACACTGACCATTGGGGAACCCCACTAGTAACGCACCTTGGGAATGAGGCTAATCCTCCAACCACCACCTTCTGAGTACACTCAGCCAATTTCCTATCCATCTTAACAACCGTCTCCCTACCCCCATTTCCTTCAGCTTAGCCAGCAGGCCACTGTGGGGTACTGAATCAAACGCCTTGCTAAAGTCCAGAAAGAGGACATCCACTGGCCTACCCTGGTCCACGGCCCTCGTCACCCAGTCATAGAACTCAACAAGATTTGTCTGGCATGATCTTCCCATGACAAAGCCATGCTGCTCATCGTCCAAGTACCCAGTTTGCTCCAGTAAGCCCCTAGCCTTCCTTGACAATACCCTCCATCACCTTGCCGACCACCGATGTCAGGCTTACGGGCCTGTAATTTCCGCTCTCTCTTGATCCCCTTGTGGATCGGCACGACATGGGCACCTCCAGTCTTGGGCACCACCCAGTCCTCAGAGAGATGTTGAAAAGCTTCAGTAGAGGGACTGCCAGGACATCCGCCAGTTCCCTCAGCACCCTGGGATGTATCTCATCTGGCCCAGGTGCTTTCTCCGTCTGAAGGGACCTGAGGGCTTCCCTTACTCTCTCAACTGGGATTTCAGCCTCCACGTCCTCCCCCTTTTCACCCTGCACTGCTGGGCCCCCACCTGTCTGTGGTGGCCACTCCCTTTCCCCAGACCCATCAGGGCCCCTGGTCTCTACCGGTCCCACCCCTTGCTCCGGTTTGCCCCTGCTCCCCTTGCAAGACATAGCCCCTCCACCCTTCCAGTAAAAAACTAAGGCAAAGTACTCATTTAGGACTGCTGCCTGTTCCCCCGCCTCCTGTGCCCAACCATCCCCTATCCTTATCTTGCTGATCTGCCCCCTTAACTTTTCTTTTTTCCCCTATGTATCTAAACAACTCCTTGTCCCCCCTCCGGATCCCACTGGCCAAGGACTGCTCCTTTTTTGCCTTAGCTGTTCTCACCACCCTGGTGACTCTCTTGGCTGTCAGCTCATGTTCATCCCGATCCCTTTCACTCCTTGAGCACTTGAAGCGCCCATAGGCCGCTTTCTTTTCCCTCACCACCTCCTGTACTTCCCAGGTCCACCAGCAGGGTTTTCTGGCCTTACTGAACTTACACCTTTCCCTCGTGCAGGATCTGGTAACCTCCTGTATTCCCCCTCCTAATGATCCCCCACCTGCTGTCAGCATCCATATCCGGTCTTTTCCTGTCCAGACGATCTTTAAGGATCCTTCCCATCTCGCTGAAGTCTGCACCCCTAAAGCCAGTTACTACCATCCTTGTTCGGCTTTCCTCCCCCCAAGGTTCAAGAAGAACCAGACTGTGGAGTGATCACTCCCAGCCAACAGGTCCCTCACCTCTAGGCCCCTAATCTGATCACTGTCCGCCAGATCCACATCCAGTGTCCGGGCTTCCCTAGTTGGCTCACCCATGTGTTGTGTCAGAAACGCATCCAGGAAGGCATCCAGCAGCCTCTGCTCTCTGGTCACTGGTGATGTCATAATCCCACAGTCTGTTCCTGGCATGTTGAGGTCCCCCATTACCACTACCCATCCCTTTCCCAATCTACAGTGTCCCTCGATATTTGCCACCAAACTTTCTTCCAGGACCTCCGTCAATGCTGGTGGTCTGTATACCACTCCGACCTTTACTCTCTTACCCCCTGCATCAGCAAGGAGACCCAAATAGCCTCCACGTTCCCCTCTGCCTCCTCTACCCCCTCCAATACTCACACCATTTCTAACAGTGCTACACCACCACCCCTTCCCTCTCCCCTATATTTTCTGAACATAGTATAGCCCTCCAGATTTAGGTCCCACTTGTGACCTTGAGTGGCCCAGGTCTCAGTGACTGCTGCCACATCTACCTCGCCCTCAACTAGCATTGTCTGAAGCTCAGGCATTTTATTTCCTAAGTTCCTTGCATTTATCAGGACAACTCTCAACCCCTTTTCCCTCCTCTCCTTTCTCCCCCTTGAGCTCCCATCTCTCAGCTCCTGCACCACCTAGTGACCCAGTTCCATATCTCCCTAGCCCCCTAGAGGAGTGGAGACCATGTCCCTCATTTATCATACCTGCTAGCACTGACCCTTTTTTGATCCCTCCCCCCTTCTCAAGTTTAAACCCCACCTTTTGCTGATGAACCCAGCTAGTTTGAGCTTTAGGATTTCCTTCCCCTCCAAATTTAGGTGAAGCCCGTCCCTAGCATACAGCCCCTTATCCTCCCAGGTCTCCCCACAGCCCCCCACCAGGCCATACCCCAATTCCCACACCACTCCTAAGCCACGGATTCATCTCCTAATCTTCATCTTGTTTTTCCCCACTAGCCCTTGGCACAGGCAGGATTTCAAAGGAGATCTTACAGCTTATGGAAGGCATACCCTGGCCAACTCCCGGAACCTCGCCTGAATTTCTAGTTCACCATTACCATTTATGTCATTTGTCTCCAAGTGCACTAGAATGTCCGGGGTCCCCCTGCATTCCCTTGCCAGTGAATACAACTCATGCTTGGCCTTGTGCACCGTCAGGCCTGGGTGGCATTTGGCTCTGATCAGACAGGTTTTACCCTCCTCCTGCCCCTCCCACTGGATGCCTCTGAACATAGAATCCCCCAATAGCAATACGCTAACCTCCCCCTTGCCTTCCTCAAATGCTGGCCACCCACAGGCGGGTTTACTGTAGACCAATGTTTTGTACTGACCCACCTTACGTATAAATACAAAAAAATGAAGACACAGAAGCTGTATTCTGTTTTTATAAATCTAAAATCTGCATCTGATACAGTAAATAGAGACCTACTAAGGAAAACATTAGAAAAAGCAGGAACAGATCAAGCCATAATAAAATTGATTCAATTACTGTATCAAGATAATAAAACACAAATTAGATATAATTCCACGGGGCGGAGGAATGAAGAATTTTATACAAACAGATCTAAAACAAGGATGCTCATTATCTCTGAATTCTGTTTAATCTTTATATCAATGAAGTACTAGGCAAAATGTATGATGAAAATTTCCACATGCCAAAATTGGAGGATATCACTGCCCATACCTAGCTTATGCAGAGGATATTGTCTTAATGTCAACTGAAAAAGCAGGCACAAATATGGCACACTGATGAGTCCAAATGAGGACGAAACACGTGCATGTGTCTGCTGTTCTTAGCCTTTGCTGATTGCACTGTGAGGCCTTTTGGCACCATGCAATTCTGCTTAAAGTAGAGCCAGTCCAAATTCTCTTATAGGGATTTGCATATGTTTCCCATGATGCTTTCCGCTGTTGGAGTATGTGCAATTGTTTTTCCTTGAAAACTTGGCTATATGACCAATATCCTCCAGGATAACCCATGCCTCGGGGCATTTTCTCTAGGGTTCTTTTGTAGTTAATGTCAACTAGCTATCTAAGAATTAAAAGGATGCTTCAAAAATTCAGCACTGAATGTAAGAATGTAGATTTAAAAATAAAGTATGACAAATCTAAAGTAATGGTATATGGTGGCAATACTAAAAATTATAGGTATTTCATAGATAAAAAAACAATTAGAGGTAGTAAAGCATTTCTGCAAATTAGATATAATAATCTCAAATAACATGGAACAAACATATGAAAATACAGAAAAGAAAGTTAAAAGGTTTGTACCAGTGATGTTCATAGGGGACATTTAATAAAAGGATGTCTCAAAGTAATAAATGCAAAAATAAGAGCCCAAATATTATATGGGGCTGAAGTTTGGGAATGCAAAGACACGGAAATATTAAAAGATTTTTAAATACAGGTACCTTTTACCAAAAAATTATTAGGACTACCTCAAGGAACTGCTCCATCACTAGTCAGAGCTGAACTGGATCAACTACTAACAGGAAGCCTTACACAAGAGAGAATGGCAAAATATTGGTTAAAAGCATATACCATGGGCCGGCCCACTGGTGCTGCGGTTGGATTTCAGCTTGCGACGCCAGCGACCCGGGTTCAGGAGTGGACTCAGGTCGTTGGAGGGCCGGCCGGGGGAGATAGGCAGCGTCCATGACAGCTACGCCTTCTCGGGGAGAGGGAGGGAGGGGCCTCTTGCCCACTTCTTGACTCCCCGAGCGGAGGCTCGAGGTACAGCAAGCCCCAAGCTTGCAGGGGAGGGGCTGGCCACAGGCACACAGTGGATGCTCTGCATACCGCGCCCTTGACGCCAGGGCATGCGCTGTGTATGGGGAGAAAACCAGGAGGAAAATGCCTGCCAGCCCAGAGGAGACGGAGTTCCGGGAGCTAGCCCTAATCTGTAGCCACCTACCGGGCCGCCTGGACTGACGAAAGTTGGTTGTCGGGCTGCAGAAGCCCCACCTCGTCCCCACTTGGGGGGGGGGCAAACCATGGCTCCAAGGAGTACCAGCGACAGACCCCAGGTAAGGTGGCGTGCAGGGGTAGACTCCGAGGATCTCCCAAGGAAGCGGGGCCGACAGGGTGTAGGAAGGGGATAAACAGGGAAAAAAAAAAAAAGCATATACTATGAATGAAGAAACACTTCCCAGGCTGTGTATTGAGGAGGCAATAAATTATTTGCCTCTGAAATTAGTTTTCCCCTGCATTACAATTGTAAAAAATATTACAATGCCATATGGACTCCTACACAGCCTAGTTGACATCTTTCTTAGACCCCTCAAGGAAGTATACCTTAAGATAAAACAAAGAATTACAGATATTCTGAAACAAAAAGATACAGAACAATGTGTTCAGTACAAAATAAGTTCCTGGCTAGCAAAACATGAAAAAAACACTTTGGTTTCAAGTCATATTTAAATATAGTAACAAACCCACAAAGAAGAAAACTGTTTACTAGATACAGATTTGAATATCACGATAGCAACCGGCTAGACAAAATGTATGAAATAAAGGAATCCAGTGGTATATGTATATGCAAATGTGGTTTAGGGCCTGATGACCCAACACATCTGGTGGTATCGTGTCCATTGTATTCTTATTCTAACTATAGGAAAAAATACCTAGGAAATGTTTTGGCTCAACTACACTTGGAACCAACAAATATAACAATGTATCTGTTTCAATCCCAATTAAAAGAGTCATTAGAAGCTATAATATCCTTACTGCAAGTTATTGATAGAAGTAAATAATATATAAAATGAAGTTCCATACTATAAAAAGGGTACCTGAGAAGACAGAACACCTGGCTGAACCCTGTGCTTTATAGACGGATGGTGGAATATATTTATATATTTTATCTGTTTTTATAGTGTATGTATATTTAAAAAAATGTAGGGATTTTATTACAAGATAGAATTTATCTTTTGAATATCTATTTATGTGAATACCTGTAATATGTCTGATTTTGTAATGACAAATAATGATTGTTGAACAATAAAGATTCTGATTTGATGACATGCTCTAACTGCAGCCCTTCCCCGACATGGAACATAGAAGTTGAAGGCAGATAAGGACAGCAAGGCCCATCCAGTCTGCCCATTTCTTTTTCTACCTTATGAATGTGCCATTGGCCTTTGCTCTGTCAATGGCCTATCTATTCATACTCATCTGTATTGCTCCCTTATGCCTATCCCATGTCTGTTTGAAGCCCTGCACTGTATTCATATCCACTACTTCCTGAGGTAGGCCATTCCATGCATCCACCATCCTTTCTGTGAAAAAGAACTTCCTCATATTACCCCTTAATCGGCCCCCCTCTAATCTCATGCTGTGTCCTCTTGTCCTGCTATTTTTCTTATATTGAAACACGTTAGACTCTTTCACCTTGTTCACCTGCTCTTTAACTGCAACCCCTCCAAGATATGCTCTAACTACAACCACTGCATGACATGCTCTAACTGCAACCCCTCCGTGACATCCTCTAACTGCAGATTATCCATGACATGCTCTAACTGCAGCCCCTCCATTACATGGTCTAAATGTATCCTCTCCCCAACATGCTCTAACTGCAGCCCCTCCATGTCATGCTTTAACTGCTGATCGTCTATGACATGCTCTAACTACAAGCCCTCCCGACATGCTCTAACTGCAGCCCTTCCATGACATGTTCCAACTATAGCTCCTCCAAAACATGTTCTAACAGCAGCATCTCAATGACATGTTCTAACTGCAAACACTCCCCAACATGCTCTAGCAGCAGCCTCTCACCAACATGCTCTAACTGCAGCCCCTCCAAGACATGCTCTAACTACAATCACTGCATGACATGCTTTAACTGCAACCCTTCCACAACATGCTCTAACTGCAGCCCTTCCACGACATGCTCTAACTGCAGCCCCTCCATGAAGTGCTAAAACTGTTCCCCCTCCATGTGTTAGAACTGCACCTCCCTTGTACATTTTCTAACATGCCTCTCTATGACGTGCTCTAACAGCATTCCCTATGTGACGTGTTCTTACTGCAGCCCCTTGGTAATGTGATCTAACTGTAACCCTACATGAACTGCTAGTACTGCACCACATCTGCGACATGCTGTAACAGCACCCCTCCAGGATGTACTCTAACAGTGCCTCTCCTTGATGTACTCTAACTGCTTCTCTATGACATACTGTAACAGTGACCCTCCATGACGTGCTCTAACACTGCCCCTCCAGGATGAACTCTAATAGTGTTACTCCATTAGCTGCTCTAACAGTGCCCCTCCATGACGTGCTCTAACAGTGCCCCACCTTGACGTGCCCTAACACTGATCCCCATGACATGCTCTAACAGAGCCCTTCCATAACATCCTCTAACAGTGCCCCCCATGACATGCTCTAACAGTACCCCTTCAGGATGTGCTATTACAGTGCCCCTCCTTGATGTGCTCTGACAGTGCTCTTCCATGATGTGCTCTAACAGTGCTCCTCTATGACATGCTCTAACAGTGCTCCTCCATGATGTGTTCTAACACTGCCCCTCCAGGATATACTCTAACAGTATTCCTCCATTAGGTGCTCTAACAGTGCTACTCCATGATGTACTCTAACAGTGCCCCTCCTTGATGTGCCCTAACACACTGACCCTCATGATGTGCTCTCACAGTGCCCTTCCATAACATCCTCTAACAGTGCTCCTCCATGACATGCTCTAACACTGCCCCACCATGACATGTTCTAACAAGCTCCTCTAGGATGTACTCTAACAGTGCTACTCCACGATACTCCATGATGTCCTCTAATACTGTGACTCCATGACATGCTCCTGCAGCACCCCCATGACGTGTTCTAACAGCGCTCCTCCATGACTTGCGCTAACAGTGCCCCTCCATGACATGCTTAAACAATGCCCCTCTATGACATGCTCTAACAATGCACCTTCATGACTTGCTTTAACAGCGCCCCTCCAAGTGCTTTAACAGTGCCCCTTCATGACATGCTCTAACAGTGGCCCTCCATGATGTGCTCTAACATGCCCTTCCATGACAAGCTCTAACAGTGCCACTCCATGATGTGTTCTTACAGTGCCGCTCCATGACATGCTCTAATAGCAGCCCTCCATGACGTGCTTTAAGGGTGCCCCTTCATGACATGCTCGAACAGTGCCCCTCCTTAACGTGCTCTAACACTGACCCCCATGATGTCCTCAAACAGTGTCCTTCCATGACATGCTCTAACAGTGCCCCTCCATGACATGCTCTAACAGTGCCCCTCCATGACATGCTCTAACAGTGTCAATCCATGATGTGCTCCAACAGCACCCCTTCTGGTTGTGCTCTAACACCACACCTCCAGGATTTGCTCTAACAGTGCCCTTTCATGACATGCTCTAATAGCACCCCTCCATAATGTGCTTTAATAGTGCCCTTCCATGACATGCTCTAACAGCGTCCCTTCAAGACGTGCTCTAAAACTGCAAGCCCATGATGTGAGCTAACAGCGCCTGTACATGATGTGCTCTAACAGCACCCTTCCAGGATGTGCTCTAACAGCACTCCTCCATGCCATGCTCTAACAATGCCCCTCCATGAGGTGCTCTAAGAGCACCACTTCATGCTGTTCTCTAACACTGCCTCTCCATGATGTGCTCTAACAATGCCCCTCCATGACTTGCACCACAAATGTCATTCCATGCCATACCATGCTTTAACAGCACCCCTCCAGGATGAGCTCTAACAGCTTCCCTCCATGATATGCTCAAACAGCACCACTCCATGCCATGCTATAACAGTGCCCATCCATGACATGCTCCAACTGGGTCCTTTTATGATGCGCTCTAACAGCCCTCCTCCATGACATACTCTAACAGTGCCCCTCCATGATGTGCTCTAACAGCACCACTCCATGACATGCTCTAACAGCGCTACTCTGCAACATGACCTAAGAGTGCCCCTCCAGGATGTGCTTTACCAGTGCCACTCCTTGACATGCTCTAACACTGACGCACATGACGTGCTCTAACAGTATGCCTCCATGACATGCTCTAACAGCACCCCTCTATGACATGCTCTAACAGCAACCCTCCATGATGTGCTCTAACAGCGCCCTTTCATGACATGCTGTAATACTGGCCCTCCGTGATGTGCTCAAACAGTGTCCCCTATGCCATGCTCCAACTCTGCCCCTCTATGATGTGCTCTAACAGTGCCCCTCAATGACATGCTCTAACAATGCCACTCCATGATGTGCTCTAACAGTGCCACTCCATGATGTGCTCTATCAGCGCCCTTCCATGATGTTCTTAAACACCGCCACTACAGGATGTGCTCTAACAGTGCTCTACATGCCATGCTCTAACAATGCCCTTTCACGATGTGCTCTAACAGCGCCACTCCATGATGTGCTCTTAATATGCCCCTCCATGACATGTTCTAACAATGCCTCTCTACGAAACCACTGACTACCCTTTTTAACAAATCATGGGAGGATGGTGTGGTACCTGAGGACTGGAGGAAGGTGGATGTGATTCCCCTTCACAAAAGTGGGACCAAGACAGAGGCAGGAAACTACAGACCTGTCAGTTTGACCTCTGTGGTAGGGAAAGTGATGGAATCACTTCTGAAGGAAAGAACTGTTGAGTACCTAGAGGCCAGTGGGGCACAGGACCCAAGGCAGCATGGGTTCACAGCGGGAAGGTCATATCAGACGAATCTAATTGATTTCTTTGACTGGGTGACCAAAGTAGTAGACCAGGGAGGGGCTGTGGACATGGACTACCTAGACTTTAGCAAGGCATTTGACACAGTCCCACACAAAAGATTAATAGTCAAATTAACCAGCCTGGGAGTGGGTCCCAGGGTGGTAGCTTGGGTAAAACACTGGCTGGACAACAGGACACAGAAGATAATTGTAAATGGAATCCACTCCGAAGAAAGAGGGTTTACCAGTGGGGTACTGCAGGGTTCAGTACTGGGTCCAGTCCTTTTTAATGTCTTTATAAGTGACATTGCAGAGAGACTGGAAGGAAAAGTATGCCTCTTTGCAGATGACACAAAGATCTGCAACAGGGCTGATAAACAAGAGGTGTGAAAAGGATGAGCAGGGACTTGGCAAGGTTGGAGGAATGGTCAGAAGTATGGCAGCTTGGACTCAATGCAAAGAAGTGCAAAATAATGCGCCTGAGAAACAAAAACCAGGGGAAGATTACACAATTGGGTGGGGGGATGTAGTAACAACAACAAAAATGGAAAGGGGCCTGGGAGTAATCATATCAAATGACCTTAAGGTTAGCAAGCAATGTGAGAAGGCAGTAGGGAGGGCTGGAGGTATATTGGGATGTATGGGGAGAGGCATCACCAGCAGAAAACAGGAAGTTGGTATCCCTCTGTACAGACAGTTGGTGAGACCCCATCTGGAGTACTGCGTCCAGTTCTGGAGACCCCATCTCCGCAAGGACATAGTCAGGATAGAGGTAGTCCAGAGGAGGGCAACTAAAATGGTGCAGGGTCTGCAAGAGAAGCCATTTGAGGAGAGACTAAAGGAGCTTAATATGTATACCCTTGAGGAAAGGAGGGAGAGGGGGGACATGATAGAAACTTTTAAGTACCTCAGTGGAATCAACAAAGTCCAAGAGGGTAGCATCTTTCAGAAAAAGAGATGTGCAAGAACAAGGGGACACAATTTAAAGATAGAGGAGGGCAGTTCAGGGGCAATGTGAGGAAGTATTTTTTCATAGAGAGGGTGGTGGATGCATAGAACAGCCTTCCTGAGGAGGTTGTGGGGTCTAAAACTGGGAAGAATTCTAGAATACATGGGAGAGACATAAGGCAATTCTTGTTGGGGGTAAGAAGAAATAGGCTGTTGGCTAACTAGGATCTGCAGCTTATCCTGTAGGTAGGGAAATGGGCAGACTAGGTGGGCTAAGCGGTCCTTGTCTGCTGTCAAAGTCTATGTTTCTATGTTTCTACATGCCGAGCTCTAACAGTGTCCTTCAACGATGTGCTCTAACAGTGCCCGTCCATGACATGCTCTAACAACGCCCCTCTATGACATGCTCTAACAGCGCCACTTCAGGATGTGCTCTAACAGTGCCCCTTCATGATGTGCTCTGAGAGTGCCACTCCATTATGTACTCTAACATCGCTCCTCCATGATGTGCTCTAACAGTGCCCCTCCATGCCATGCTCTAACAACACCACTCTATGCCATACTTAACAGCACCCCTCAATGACATGCTTTAATAGTGTTCCTCCATGACATGCTCTAACAGTGTCCCTCCAGGATGTGCACTAACTGTGACCCCATGACGTGTTCTACAAAAGTCAACTCATGACAGTCTCTAACAGCACCCCTCCATGATGTGCTCTAACAGTGCACCAGTATGATGTGCTCTAACAGTGCCCCTCCATGACTTGCACCACAAATGTCACTCCATGCTGTGCTCTAACAGTACCCCTCCAGGATGTGCTTTAACACTGCCCCTCCATGACATGCTCTTAACAGTGCCCCTCCAGAACGTGCTCTAACTGTGCCCCTCCATGAAATGCTCTAACAACATCCCTCTACAACGTGCTCTAGCAGTGTACCAGTATGATGTGCTCTAACAGTGCCCCTCCATGACTTGCACCACAAATGTCACTCCATGCCGTGCTCTAACAGTACCCCTCCAGGATGTGCTTTAACACTGCCCCTCCATGACATGCTCTTAACAGTGCCCCTCCATGAAATGCTCTAACAACATCCCTCTACAACGTGCTCTAGCAGTGCCACTCCATGATGTGCTCTAACAGTGCCCCCTCCAGGACGTGCCCTAACAGTGCCCCTCCATGAAATGCTCTAACAACATCCCTCTACAATGTGCTCTAGCAGCGCCACTCCATGATGTGCTCTAACAGTGCCCCTCCAAGATATGCTCTAACAGCGCCCCACTAGGATGTGCTCTAACAGCACTCCTCCATGATGTGCTCTAACAGTGCCCCTGCATGTGCTCTAACAGTGCACCTCCATGACATGCTCTAACAGCACCCCTCTATACCGTGCTCTAACAGTGGCTCTCTGTGATGTGCTCAAATAGTGCCCAACCATGACATGCTCAAATAGTGATCCTCCATTACACGCCCTTACAGCCCATCTCTATGACGTGCTATAACAGTGCCACTCCATGATGTGCTCTTACAGTGCCCCACCATGACATGCTCTAACAATGGCCCTCCATGACATGCTCTAACAGCACCCCTCCAGGTTGTGCTTTAACAGTGCCCCTCCATAATGTGCTCTAATGCTGACCTCCATGACGTCCTCTAACAGTGCCCTTTCACGATGTCCTCTAACAGTGCACCTCCATGACATGCTCTAGGAGCACTCCTCCAGCATGTGCTCTAACAGTGCCCCCATGACATGCTCTAACACCCCTCAAGAATGTTCTCTAACTGTGACTTTCCATGGTGTGCTCTAACAGTGTCCCTCCAAGATGTGTTCAAAAACTGCCCCTCATGACGTACTCTAACAGCACCCCTCCAGGATGTGCTCTAACAATGCCCCTCCATAATGTGCTCTAACAGCACTCAATGCTGTGCTCTAACAGTGCCCCTCCTGATGTGTTCTAACAGTGCCCCTCCATGATGTGCTCTAACAGCACCCCTTGATGTGCTCTAACAGTGCTCCTCAACACCATGCTCTAAAAGTGCCACTCCATGATGTGCTCTGACAACACCACTCCATGCCGTGCTCTAACAGTGCGACTCCATGATTTGCTTTAACAGTGCCCTTCCATGACTTGCACCACAAATATTACTCCAAGCCATGCTCTAACAGCGCCCCTCTGGGATGTGTTTTAACAGTGCCCCTCCATGCCATGCTCTAACAGTGCCCCTCAATGATGTGCTCTAACAGCACCACTCCATGCTGTGCTCTAACAGTACCACTCCAAGATTTGCTTTAACAGCGCCCTTCCATGACTTGCACCACAAATATCACTCCAAGCCATGCTCTAACAGCGCCCCTCTGGGATGTGTTTTAACAGCGCTCCTCAATGCCATGCTCTAACAGTGTCACTCCATGATGTGCTCTAACAACACCACTCCATGCCGTGCTTAACAGCACCCCTCAATGACATGCTCTAACAGTGTTCCTCCATGACATGCTCTAACAGTGTCCCTCCAGGATGTGCACTAACTGTGACCCCATGACATGTTCTACAAAAGTCACCACATGACATTCTCTAACAGCACCCCTCCATGATGTGCTCTAACATTGCCCCTCCATGACATGCTCCAACAGTGTCCCTCCAGAACATGCTCTAACTGTGCCCCATGACATGTTCTACAAATGTCACCTCATGACATGCTCTAAAACTGTTCCCCCATGACGTACTCTAACAGCATCACTCAATGCCATGCTCTTACAGCACCACTGTACAATCTCCTCCCACACTGCCGCTCCACAACATGATCTAACAGTTCCCCTCGTTGACATGCTCTAACACTGACCCACGTGACGTGCTCTAACAGTGCCCCTCCATGATGTGCTCTAAAAGTGCCCCTCTATGCCGTGCTGTAACAGTGCCCCTCCATGATGTGCTCCAACAGTGCCCCTCCAGGATGTGCTCTAACAGTCCCCCTCTATGAAATGCTCTAACAACGTCCCTCTGGACGTGCTTTAACAGTGGCACTCCATGATGTGCTCTAACAGTGCCCCTGCATGACATGCTCTAACAGTGACCCTCCATGATATGACCTAACAGCGCCCCCCCAGGATGTGCTCTAACCATGCCCCTCCATGACATGCTCTTAACAACGCCCCTCCAGGATGTGCTCTAACAGCGCTCCTCTGTGATGTGCCCTAACAGTGCCACTCCATGATGTGCTCTAACAGTGCCCCTCCATGTCATGCTCTAACAGCGCCCCTCCAGAATGTGCTCTAACAGTGCCCCTTCACAATGTGTTCTAATAGCACCCCTCCATGATGCACTCTAACAGTGTCCTTCCATGACATGCTCTAACAGCACCCCTCCATGATGTGCTCTAACAGCACCCTCCAGGATGTGCACTAATGGTGCCCTTCCATGACATACTCTAACAGTGCACCTCCATGACATGCTCAAACAGTGCTCCTCCATGACATGCTCAAACAGTGCTCCTCCATGATGTGTTCTAACAGTACCACTCCATGTCGTGTTCTGTGTCCCTCCATGACATGCTCTAACACTGCCCCCTATCTGACATGCTGTAACTACACCCCACCTTCTATATGCTCTAACAGTACTCCCCTCTGTGATGTTCTCTAACAGTACCCCCAATATAACGTGCTCTAATTGTGCTCCTTCCATGATATGCTGTAACTACACCCCCCCTGACATGCTCTAACAGTACTCCCAAGATAATGTGTTCTAATTGTGCCCCTTCCATAACATGCTCTTAGTGCCCCTCCATGATGTGCTCTAACAGCGCTCCCCAATGCCATGCTCTAACAGTGCCACTCCATGATGTGCTCTAACAACACCACTCCATGCCGTGCTCCAACAGTGCCACTCCATTATTTGCTTTAACAGAGCCCTTCCATCACTTTATGTTGTTCTCTAACAGCACCCCTCCAGGTTGTGTTTTAACAGCGTCCCACCATGCCATACTATTAACAGTGTCCCTCCATAATGTGCTCTAACAGTGCCATTACATGCCACGCTCAAACAGTGCCCCTCCATGAGGTGCTCTAACAGCACTCAATGATGTGCTCTAACAGCGCCCCTGCAGGATGTGCTGTAACAGTGCCATCCATGATGTGCTCTAACAGCACCCCTTGAAGTGCTGTAACAGCGCTCCTCAATGCCATGCTCTAACAGTGCCACTCCATGATTTTCTTTAACAGCACCCCTCCATGACCTGCACCACAAATACCACTCCAGGCCATGCTCTAACAGGACCCCTCCGGGATGTGTTTTAACAGTGGCCCCCATGCAATGCTCTAACAGTGCCCCTCAATGATGTGCTCTAACAGCACCACTCCATGCCATATTTTAACAGTTCCCCTCCATGACTTGCACCACAAATGTTACTCGATGCCATGCTCTAACAACACCACTCTCTGCCGTGCTTAACAGCACCCCTCAATGACATGCTCTAACAGTGTTCCTCCATGAAATGCTCTAACAGTGTCCCTCCAGGATGTGCACTAACTGTGACCTCATGAAGTAGTCTACAAAAGTCACCTCATGACATTCTCTAATAGCGCACCTCTATGATGTGCTCTAACAGTGCCCCTGCATGACGTGCTCTAACAGTGCCCCTCCATGATATGTTCTAACAGCGCCCCTCCAGGATGTGCTCTAACCGTGCCCCTCCATGATATGATCTTAACAACGCCCCTCCAGGATGTGCTCTAACAGCGCTCCTCCATGATATGCCCTAACAGTGCCACTCCATGATGTGCTCTAACAGTGCCCCTGCATGATGTGCTCTAACAATGCCCCTCCATGGCATGCTCTTACAGCACCCCTCCAGAATGTGCTCTAACAGTGCCCCCTCCACAATGTGCTCTAACAGCACCACTCCAGGATGTGCTCTAACAGTGTCCTTCCATGACATGCTCTAACAGCACCGCTCCAGGATGTGTTCTAACAACACCCTCCAGCATGTGCACTAATGGTGCCCTTCCATGACGTGCTCTAACAGTGCCCTTCCATGACATGCTCAAACAGTGCTCCTCCACGACATGAACTAACAGTGCCCCTCCATGATGTGCTCTAACAGTACCACTCCATGTTGTGGTCTAACTGTGTCCCTCCATGACGTGATCTAACACTGCCACTGCATGATGTATGACGTGCTCTAACTCTGCCCCCCTATCTGACATGCTGTAACTGCACCCCACCTTCTATATGCTCTAACAGTACTCCCCTCAGTGATGTTCTCTAACAGGGCCCCAATATGACATGCTCTAATTGCACTCCTTCCATGATATACTATAACTACACCCCCCCAACATGCTCTAACAGTACTCCCAATATGTGTTCTAACTGCACTCCTTCCATGACATACTGTCACTACACCCCTCTTTGACATGCTCTAACAGTACTCCCAAGATAATGTGTTCTAACTGTGCCCCTTCCATGACATGCTCTAACAGTGCCCCTCCATGACATGCTCTAACAGCACTCCTTGATGTGCTCTGACAGCGCCCCTCAATGCCATGCTCTAACAGTGCCACACCATAATTTGCTTTAACAGCGCCCCTTCATGGCTTGCACCACAAATGTCTCTCGATGCCATGCTTTAACACCACTCTATGCTGTGCTCAACCGTGCCCCTCAATGACATGCTCTAACAGTGCCCCTCCATGATATGCTGTAACAGTGCCATCCATGATGTGCTCTAACAGCACCCCTTGATGTGCTCTAACAGCGCTCCTCAATGCCATGCTCTAACAGTGCCACTCCATGATGTGCTCTAACAACACCACTCCATGCCGTGCTCTAACAGTGCCACTCCATGATTTGCTTTAACAGCGCCCCTCCATGACCTGCACCACAAATATCACTCCATGCCATGCTCTAACAGCACCCCTCCAGGATGTGTTTTAACAGCATCCCACCATGCCATGCTCTAACAGTGCCCCTCCATGACTTGCACCACAAATATCACTCGATGCCATGCTCTAACACCACTCTATGCTGTGCTCAACCGTGCCCCTCAATGACATGCTCTAACAGTGCCCCTCCATGATATGCTGTAACAGTGCCATCCATGATGTGCTCTAACAGCACCCCTTGATGTGCTCTAACAGCGCTCCTCAATGCCATGCTCTAACAGTGCCACTCCATGATGTGCTCTAACAACACCACTCCATGCCGTGCTCTAACAGTGCCACTCCATGATTTGCTTTAACAGCGCCCCTCCATGACCTGCACCACAAATATCACTCCATGCCATGCTCTAACAGCGCCCCTCCAGGATGTGCTCTAACAGCACCACCCCATGTCATACTCTAACAGTGCCCCTCCATGACTTGCACCACAAATATCACTCGATGCCATGCTCTAACAGCGCCCTTCCAGGATGTGTTTTAACAGCGTCCCACCATGCAATGCTCTAACAGCACCCCTCAATGATGTGCTCTAACAGCACCACCCCATGTCATACTCTAACAGTGCCCCTCCATGACTTGCACCACAAATATCACTCGATGCCATGCTCTAACAACACCACTCTATGCCATACTTAACAGCACCCCTCAATGACATGCTTTAATAGTGTTCCTCCATGACATGCTCTAACAGTGTCCCTCCAGGATGTGCACTAACTGTGACCCCATGACGTGTTCTACAAAAGTCAACTCACGACAGTCTCTAACAGCACCCCTCCATGATGTGCTCTAACAGTGCACCAGTATGATGTGCTCTAACAGTGCCCCTCCAGGATGTGCTTTAACACTGCCCCTCCATGACATGCTCTTAACAGTGCCCCTCCAGAACGTGCTCTAACTGTGCCCCATGACGTGTTCTACAAATGTCACCTCATAACATGCTCTAAAACTGTCCCTCCATGATGTGCTTTAATGGTGCCCCTCCATGGCATGCTCTGACAGCACCATTCAATGCCATGCTCTAACAGGCGCCATTCTACAATCTCCTCTCACATTGCCCCTCCACAACATGTTCTAACAGTGCCCCTCATTGACAAGCTCTAACAGTGCCCCTCCATGATGTGTTCTAAAAGTGCCCCTCTGTGCCATGCTGTAACAGTGCCCCTCCATGATGTGTTCTAACAGTGCCCCTCCAGGATGTGCTCTAGCAGTGCCCCTCTATGAAATGCTCTAACAACGCCCCTGTGACGTGCTCTAACAGTGCCACTCCATGACGTGATCTAACAATGCCCCTTCATGACATGCTCTAACAGTGCCCCTCCATGACATGCTCTTAAGAACGCTTCTCCAGGATGTGCTCTAACAACGCTCCTTCATGATGTGCTCTAACAGTGTCACTCCATGATGTGCTCTAAAAGTGCCCCCTGCATGACGTGCTCTAACAGTGCCCCTCCATGACATGCTCTAAGAGCACCCCTCCATGATGTGCTCTAACAGCACCCCTGCAGGATGTGGTCTAACAGCACCCCTCCAGGATGTGCACTAATGGTGCCCTTCCATGACGTGCTCTAACAGTGCCCCTCCACAAGATGCTCTAACAGTGCCCCTCCAAATGTGCTCTAACAGTGCCCCTCCAAATGTGCTCTAACAGTGCCCCTCCATGACGTGCTCAAACAGTGCCCCTCCATGACGTGCTCAAACAGTGCCCCTCCATGACGTGCTCTAACTGTGCCTCTCCATGTCGTGGTCTAACTGTGTCCCTCCATGACGTGATCTAACACTGCCACTGTATGATGTATGACATGCTCTAATTCTGCCCCCTATCTGACATGCTGTAACTACACCCCACCTTCTATATGCTCTAACAGTACTCCCCTCGGTGATGTTCTCTAAAAGTACCCCCAATATAACGTACTCTAATTGTGCTCCTTTCATGATATGCTGTAACTACACCCCCCTTTGACATAATAATAATAATTCTTTATTTATAATGCACCTTTCCAAACCAAGGCGCATAACAATCAAAGCAGTTAAAACATATAAAACAGCATCACGTTCAATAAATACAAACATGTCAGCCAACATCTTCACTATAAGCCTTGTTCCACAGGAAAGTTTTTAAGGCCTGTTTAAATCCCCCCAAAGTCGCACACTCCCTGATCCGACGGGGTGAGAAT
The DNA here is from genome assembly GCA_016271365.2 of Neoceratodus forsteri. NCBI lineage: Eukaryota > Metazoa > Chordata > Ceratodontiformes > Ceratodontidae > Neoceratodus > Neoceratodus forsteri. Next base: position 293,223,508 of record CM057455.1, read on the forward strand.
TCAGAGGGTCGGAGCCATAAACATAAATGCCCGGGCTCCCGCTGATTTTAAAGTCACCCTCGGAATCTCTAGCAACCCCTCGCCGGCCAAGCAAAGTGGTCACTCAGGGTGATAAGGAACCAAGAGCTCTTTCAGGTAGTCAGGGCCCAGTCCATGTAGGGCTTTCTATGTCAGTAACCTGACTTTGAAGGAGATCCGCCACTGAACCGGCAGCCAGTGCAGTTCCCACAGCATGGGTGAAATATGGGCAGATCTTGAAATCCCCATCAACAACCGGGCTGCTGAGTTCTGCACCAGCTGCAAGCGACGGATATCAACCCCCGATAGCCCAAAATAAAGCGAGTTGCAATAATCTAAGCATGAGATCACAAAGGCATGGATCAATACAGGCAGATCTATGGATGGAACAAGGTGCTTGATCCTGGAGATGTTTCTTAGATGGTAAAAAGATGACTTTTCGACGGCCGACACCTGTGATCAAAGTGTCAGCCCCATGTTCAACAACACCCCCAGGTCTCGCACCTGTTCATAGGCCTGGAGCTCAGCCTCTCCCAGGAACATTCCTAGAGAGCAGCCTGCCCAGAGCCCCTCTATCCAATGGCCTGGATCCAAAACTATCGCCTCCGTCTTCCCAGGGTTCAACTTCAACCAACTGGACTTCATCCAATCTTGGATTTCATCGAGGCAGTTATTAAATACTGAGACTGCTCCTTCCTGGTCGGGAGCAAAAGACAGGTAGAGCTGGGTATCATCAGCGTGAAAATGAAACCTCAGCTCATACCATCTTACAATGTCTCTGAGGGGAACCATATACACCGCAAACAACATGGGGGACAAAACTGAGCCCTGAGAAACCCGACATGATAGCAGGATTGGATGAGAGGAAAACAAAACCCCGACACAATCCTCTGAGTTCTTCCAGTGAGGCATGATGTAAACCATCTGTAGACAAAGCCACAATGTCCACAGATAGATCTCAGGCACTCAAGCAGCACCCCATGGTCAACGGTGTCAAAGGCTGATAACATGCTCTAATAGTACTCCCAATATGTGTTCTAACTACTCTCCTTCCATGACATGCTGTAAGTACACACCCCTTTGACATGCTCTAACAGTACTCCCAAGATAATGTGTTCTAACTGTGCTCCTTCCACGATATGCTGTAACTACACCCCCTACAATCATGCTGCTCCTATTCCTTGACTGTGTCCCCCTGCTCTTCACCCCCTGCCTCCCTCCCCTTTCTCAACCCACCCATCCACTTCCATTTCAACCTGCTCCCCCTTCACACTCTACTACCGTCGCTATCACCTGGCAGCTCACTCCTCCTCACTCCCCATGGCATCCTGCTCCAGGTTTCCTCTCTGGTTTGCAGCTACATCTGGCTACCCTGCAAACTGTTACACAACACTGCATTTGGTACACAGACACCACCCCTGCCACAAGCCATACTCACCCCGAATAAAGAAACGGTCAGCCATTCTTTCCAGACTACTAATATTATTCCTTCTTCTCACATCTAGTGATGTTGAATCCAATCCAGGTCCCCCCCCCTCCACACTATAACTAACTTTCCTAAGGGGTTAAGTATAGTCCACTTAAACATAAAAAAGTTTCCTCCTCAATATCGACCTCCTGCAGCCCCTCGTACAAGAACTAAAACCCGCCATTCTCATTATCTCTGAGACATGGCTCTGTGCTAAAACCCAGGACTCGGCCATCTCCATCCCTGGGTACTCTGTCACCCGCCAAGACCGAAAGTCCAGAGCTGGGGAAGTCACTATGTATATCTCCTCCTCTGTCAAATACTCTATCTGCTCATCCACCTCCTCCCCCTCAGCCTATGAGCTTCTGCTAATAAAGATATCCTTCCCATCCTCCCTCTCCATCTACATTGGTGGGATCTACTGCTGTCTCGGCTTCTCTGTCTCTGAGCTCACCTCTATCTCTGATCTCCTCTCTACCATCTCAACCCTTGCCACCCCTGGGGAACTATAACTGCTCAGGGGTTTCATCATAAAATTGCTCGCCAGCAAGCAGTCCAAAGTCTGCCACCATGCGACCTCCCTGAACCTAAAACAATTGACTTAAAGACCCCACACACCTAAACCATAAAACTGGTAAACATACCTTACTCGACTGGGTCCTATCTTCTCACCCCCACTGTGTTATTAAATCCGGTACACTCCCCGATGCTCTTAGTGACCATCACATGTTGTATTACGTGCAAAAAATCCACCATACAAAGTTCCCCCCCAATCCTTCTTAAAACCCACTCTTCCCATTCACTCAACATCTCTATGGTCCTTAGTGAGCTTTCCAGTAGCAACTGGTCTCCAATCCCCTCTGTCCCCTCAGTGGATACTGCCCTGTCCTTCTTTATTACGCAGTTTCCATCAGTCTGGGACCACCATGCCTCACTAAGAAATGCAAGGGACCGGGGTAATCACCTGCCATGGGTTTCTGCCAAACTCATTGCCTGCCACTGTGCGTGCGATCAAGCGTGGGCAACATATAAGTCCTCAGGCACCCCTCAAGAACTTCAGCGCTATCGAGTCCTCCGGAATGCCTGCAGCTGTGCCATCCACCTTGCCAAAGTGGAATATTTCAACGCCTCCTTCGAAGCCAACATAAGCAACCCATCCAAAGTTTGGAAGGTAATCCATGCCTTGTTCTCCACCCCCCTCCCAGCCCCCCTCTCCAGTACTAAAAACTGGCTCTCAATTAATTGATGACCCTCCCATAGTGGCTGAAGAGTTCAATAAATTCTTCACCTCCTGTGCCTCCTCCCTCCTTGCATCCCTTCCCACTATCACCCCCTACCCCCAAATGCCTCCCCACAATTCCCAACCGCCTCACGTTTTACCTTTATACCTGTCCACGCAGATGACACCCTGAGAGTTTTATTTGCCCTGAATCCCAACAAAGGTAAAACCACGATGGTCCTGACCCTAAACTTCTTCACCTTTCTGCCTATGCCATTGCTCTCCCCCTGACCCATCTTCTGAATCTCTCCTTCTTCCTTGTGACTGTACCTATGATATGGAAGTCTGCTACCATGGTCCCTCTTCCCAGGTGAAGGGACCCCTCCAACCCTAGTAATTTTCGTCCTATATCCCTGTTACCTATCCTGGCCAAGGTTCAAAAGCACCTGATGCTGGAACAACTTTCCCAAATCTTTGACTCCGCCTCCTTCTTCACCCCCTTCCAGTCTGGATTCAGCAAAGCTCATTCCACCACCGCCTCCCTTCTCTGGCTCACTGACGCCATTCTCACAGGGCTGGACCAGGGATGCATCACCTCAGCCATCTTTGTTGACCTGCTCAAAGCCTTCGACGCTGTTGCCCACTCCCTCCACCTCTCCAAATTGGCTGTGGTCGGCCTCTCTGTTACCGCCACCAATTGGTTCCGGTCATACCTCACTGGCCGGTCCCAATCGATCAGAGTCAGCAACTCCACCTCCCTCCCCCTCCCAATCAGCACAGGTGCCCCCCAGGGCTCGGTACATGAACCAATTCTGTTTCCCATCTTCCTGAATGACCTCCCTGATGTCTGCTCCTATGCCAACATACACATATCTGGAGACGACACTGTGTTATTCTTCTCTGGGAATTCCCTACCGAAATGTCTACCAGCCTCCAGCAGGTCTTTAACACTGTCCAGCACTGGTTTAATGCAAATCAGCTATCTCTAAATGTCAAAAAAATGATCTCTATGACCTCTGGCACAAGACAAAAGCTGGCCAGACTTGACTCAACCCCCACCTTCCATACCCTAACAGAAGCCAAACTGGATGACGTCACCTCATTTAAGTACCTTAGGCTGTGGCTAGACAAAAACCTTGACTTTGGTGTCCATGTTGATACCATTCACAAAAAAAATCCTCCCCCAGCTTGGTGCTCTTTACAGACACCACAGCTGCCTGCCCATGCATGCTAGGTGTAAAACTGTCCTAAAGATGATTTTCCCAGTCTTTGACTTTGGGGACATTGTCTACAATTCAGCCCCTAAGACCACCCTATCCAAGCTGGACACTCTTTTTAACTCATTCTGTCACTATGTACTTGGCTGCCCCTCCCTCACCCACCACTGCAATCTCTACACCTCGCTTTCCTTCCCATCTCTCTTTGCCAGGCACCTGTCCCACACCGCTAATCTACTGGGTAAATACTGGCTCAGCTCCCTTCCATCTTACCTGTCCTCCCTCCTCTACACCCCTCCTCCCCCCACTATTCTCTGAGAGCATCAACACACAGAACACTCGCCCTACTACCGTGGCATTCCTCATCTGGTGGCGCCCGCCTTCTCATTCAAATTCCTAGCACCTGGAACCCCCGATATATCGCTCTGCCCAACCACGCAACTGCCTCACACTTCTCCTTCGGAGGCACACAGTTCACTGCTGTAACTGCACTTAACTCACCTGCCTTTCCTATTCATTCTCTCTTGCCACCCCCTCCCTCTCTTCTAATATTGCCAATCCCCTGGCAGGGTTCTCTGCATCCTGAAGGGGTTAATCTACCTGCCCCCCTCCATTCTCTCTTGCCACCTCCCTCCCTCTCTTCTAATATAACCGATCCCCTGGCAGGATTCTCTGCATCCTGAATGGGGTTAATCTACCTAGCTCCCCCACCCCACCCTCCCCATTATCCTCTCTTAATTTCCTCTCACACAAAAGTCTACTGTTCAGGAATTTTCTTTAGCAGCTGGAATCTTGCACCATTGCTGCTCTGTAATCCTTTGCTTCTACCAGTAGTTTACTGTTCTCAAGATGGTATGGTCACTTGGTCTAAATTATTGCAGTTGCACTTAAAGTCGTTGACTCTCTACTATGTATCGTTGCACTGGTTTCTTCACTGTAACTATGCAAATAAGAAATTTGTAATTGCCTTTTTTGTGCTGTTGTCCCTAGCTTAATATTCAAGTCTGTGCCTGTCAGGAATCTGTAATGTTAAAGTTGTACGGCTATACATGTCACTGAAGATTGCATTATCTGGATTGTACTGGATCTGTAACCTGTTCTCTGTACTGTTATTCACTGTCTCTTCCTTATGTAATCCTCCCCCCCCACCGAACGCTTCTGGAAATGAGCTGTTCACAGTTCATGTTGCTTTCCTGGTGAATCTCTTTTAAATAAATAAACAGTATTCCCAATATAATGTGCTCTAACTGCGCCTCTTCCATGACATGCTGTAACTACACCCCCCTTTGACATGCGCCAACAGTACTCCTTCCAGTAATGTACTCCAATGGTACACCCAATATATCATGCTCTAACTACACGCCCTCCATGACATGCTGTAACCGCACCACACGTTGACATGCTCTAACAGTACTCCCCTCGGTGATGTACTAGAACAGTACCCCCAACGTAACATACTGTAAGTGCGCCCCTTCCATGATATGCTGCAACTACAGCCCCCCCTTTGACATGCTCTAACAGTACTCCCAATATAACGTGCTCTAACTGCACTCCTTCCATGACATGCTGTAACAACACCCCCCTTTGACATGCTCTAACAGTATCCTTTCCAGTAATGTACTCTAATAGTACACCCAATATATCGTGCTCTAACTTCACGCCCTCCATGACATGCTGTAAATGCACCATACATTGACATGCTTAACAGTACACTCCTCAGTAATGTACTCGAATAGTACCTACAAAATGACGTGCTCTAATTGCATTCCCTCCATGTATGTTATAACTACACCACTTTGATACCTTGGACCAGTGGTTCTTGTAAACTGATCCTGGGTCAGAAATCAAGAGAACTTTATCTATTGTGCACCTCCCCAACCCCCACCCCCGAAATGATATGCTTCAACCGTGCCCACTTTGTAACATGCTGTAACTTCCACTAGCCGGCTACCCATGGGGACCCATCTGGGGGACTTACATGATCAATGGGGTCCTCAAGGTACAGAATGCCATTCTTTATGGAATTGCTGATGTCATTTTCGGAGTAGCTGGCAGTCGAGACTTCTTCATACAGGTTCCCTTCCACCAACCTTTTGTGCTGAAGATAAATACAAGAAACAGAGCAGTGAGACTCTGGAAGCAGGAACACTGTGATTCTAAGAGATGGACTCATTTGCAAAGGTTTTAAATTATAATTCCCCCAAAAAAAAAAAAAAAAAAATGCTGCTCTCAGAAAGGTCCTACATTTGCAAACCATTTCTTCTTTTCTTATTATTCTAGTTTTACCTTAGTTAAAATAGTGGTAGTTACTTAGACTTTAGCTGACGACACCAAGATTTGTGCAAAAGTGGACAATGAGGAAAGGAGGCAGGCACTCAGAGAGGATCTAGCTAAACTTGAACACTGGTCTAGGGAATGGCAGTTGTGATTTAATGCTAAGAAGTGCAAGGTCATGCATCTTGGAGCCAGAAATCCCAGGGAACAGCTACTGGCTGGGGGCAGTGCAGGTAACAGCTTCAGAGGAGGAGGAAAGGGGCCTGGGGATAATAGTCACAGGGGACATGAAGGTATCAGAACAGTGTAGGGGGGTGGCAGCAAGGGCAAATAGGATGCTGGGGTCCACTGCCAGAGGGATAACCTCTAGAAAGGGGAAGGTCATCCTGCCATTGTACAGATCACTAGTGAGGCCAAACATGGAATACGGTGTACAGTACTGGTGCCCATACCTCAAAAAGGATGTGAGATTACTGGAAGGGGTGCAGCGTAGGGCTACAAAAATGATCATGGGACTGGGGGAGTTGCTGTATGAGGAAAGGCTGAAGGAGCTCAACATGTACTTGCTGGAAGAGAGAAGGGAAAGAGGGGACGTGATAGAGACCTTTAAATAGTGTACTTCAAAGGCATAAACAAAGTCAGGGAGGGAGGAGTGTTCGCTTAAGGAATGAAGAGTCACTAGGGGGCACAATCTGAAGTTGGAAGGGGGAAGGTTTAGGAGGGAGATGAGGAGACACTACTTCACAGAGAGAGAGTGGTGGAGGGTTGGAATGCACTGCCGGAGGAGTTAATCACTCAAAGGACAGTGGATAGCTTTAAGCAGCGTTGGGATTGAGTCAAGGGAAGCGTCAATACAGACAAGAACACAAGGGGTGGGGGGAGGAGCGGGAAAGAGGAGGAATGGAGGGGTTTTGGTGGGGGTGGGGCAGCTGTAGTGATATGAAACTTAAGAGCTGCACAATTGAGCAGACTTGATAGACCTGTGGGCCTTTTTCTGCCAGCAGTTTCCTATGTTTGTATGTATAAGCATGGCACCACTCTGATAGTCACCCCATTCCATGTGCTGTTGCCTCTTGCATTTTCTCAAATGCTTATAATGAGGTGAAGTATTGTGCATTCCCTTTATCATGTATAAGTTGGCCCCTGTTCTGCGTGGATTTCCTGCCTTGCTGAGATGTTGCTGTACTACAGTTCAAAGGTCATGGAATGTCACTGTACCTTTCTGTGGTACAAAAACATTCCAACAGATTACTGGTTCCACTGGTTTTCTCACCTCAGAACTGCCTCAAGCACTAATCAGTTTAGTTCAGGGGTTCTCAAATGGTGAGGCCAGCCTCCTTGGGGAGGCCCCAACCTGTTCCAGGGGAGGCTCAAGCAAGTCTTGAAAAAGTATTATATTTCAATTTTGAACTTTATAGATTTTGTGTGAAGGGATAAGGCAAACTGAAAGAGGATAGTAGTAGGCGGATTTATGTATTTATTCACAAGTCTGTGACCAGGAAGGTACTGTACACTGAGCCATGGCGTATTAGTTGTACCCAGGGAAGGGTAGTGAGAGAATACAGATCAGAATGTAACTGCAAAACACTCAAGCAATACAAAATGAATAAAAGTGCAAACAAATTAACAATAAACTAACAATATAAGGAACAATTGATCAATTAGACTGGCAGCAGAACTGTTCAAATACAAGAGTTAACCATACAGGTACTAGGAATAAGAGCAGGAGGAGCATGATCCCGAAGTTGCTTAAGAACAGGGAGAGGCAGAGGTCATCAGAAAGGTTATTCCAGTTAGAGGGCAAACGGAAAGCAATCTGATCCATGAAGGTATGGCAGTAAGGGGTAACAATGGTTCGAGAGTCAAAATATTGGAGCAATAGGTTGTCCTGTTGGGAGGGGGGGTTACAATAAGCTTAACATGAGAGCCATCTATGCAAGGAGGTTTCAATTTATTCCTGATGTACCTGTGAAATGTAGGCTATTTTTCTAAGGGGAGGCCCAAAAATATTTCAGTATTTTGGGGGAGGCTCAAGATCTTTTCCATGGCTTAGGGGAGGCTCACTATGACAAAGTTTGAGAACTGTTGGTTTAGTTGAAAAGGAATGCTGCACAGGCAGGGGCAGTTTTTACTTTCATTTCTGCTCACAAACGTGGTCAATGAATCGCAATAAAAAAACAACTATACTTTATAAAACAAAAATATTGGATGGGCAAACCCATACACAACAAGCCTGAGCTGATACCTCAAGTTTTTTTTCTATAGTGTTTTTTCTTGTCTCAAGCCTGGTCAGCCCCCCTCTGTCCTAGCCACCTTCAACCGGCAGCCAGCCCCCCTCCCCACCCAGTATTCAACAGCCAATGTCCCCCACAGCTTCAATTGGGCCAGGAGCACTGGGTGGTGGCAGGGGTCAGAAGTGAGTAAGATGTCATCCACTAGCTCTGTTTTCCATTTTCCCTCCTCTCAGCCAGACTGTGCAATGACATATCCCTGCGTCAAGCTGCTGGCCATCCCGCCTTGTTAGCCTGGTGACTGCCCTATGTCACATCTTCACGTGGCGGCAGCACTGCGGTGGTGTGGAAGTCCCCCCTCCTTGGGAGAGGGAAAGAGTCCGTGGGATATTTGATCCTGTGCCCCCCATCCTACTCCAGCAGCCTGGATCCGCTCTCGAACCCAGGCTACTGACGTGGCTGGAGGCGTGGCACCCAGCGCCTTAAACCTCCACGCCAACGGGCTGGCTCACTACCTCGAGCTTTTGATTACATTAGCCCTCTCGAGCTTTGCTCTTGAGGTCGGATGTACGAACCCCTCTGGTAGCACAGGCTGGTTGTGCATGGTTGCTCATGTATTCCCTAAAGGCTTTGTTATTAATACAACCTTTGGAGCTTTTCTCCTGTCCCCTCCATTCCAAATTTTGTCAAATACTACTAGGGAGTTGAAGTTATCTGTTTTTGCTGTTATCAGTACAACCCTCTGAGCTTTTTACCTTGTGGTAAATAAATTCTGGAGAAAAGCTCAAAGCGCTGTATTAATAACAGTGTAATCATAATTCTTCAACTCACTAGGAATAGCTGAAGATATCTGGGATAGAGCAGGGCAGGAGAGTGCTGCACTGATAACACAGAGAAAGCTCAATACATTGTCTCGGTGTGAACATTTGAGAAAATTTAGGAGAGTACAGGACATGGCAAATGCGGTAACCATGGGAGTGATACCATGCCTATGCAGGTTTCAATTGAAATCTATCAATTAACTACCCCGATTTTAACTAAAGGAAGAACTAGAAAAGCAAGAAAAGAAGAAACAGTTTGAAAATGCAGGCCGTGTTTTGGCAGCAGAGGCCCTGAATTCTGATTTAAGTTTGTGTATGGCTACTTACCGGAGCCAGACATCGAGTATACTGGTGAGCACAATAAATAGCTAAATAACAAGTTGTGATTTATGGCAAGACCCAGTCATGTCTAAGTGCAAGCTGTCCATCAACCTTGGACTGCTGAAGCCGCAAACCTTAGTAGCACAACTGCCGCTTGCTTCAAACAATTAAGTGTCCCTCACTGAAAACAATCTTTCCTCAAGGAAACTCGCAGCAAACAGTTAAAACCAAAATTATTATTTATGGTAGTTCTGCAGAGTATGAGGGGGGGTAACTGTCTCAACCCCTCTCACTAAAATGCTGGCCAGTAGCAGTGGTAGTGCTACCGCTTGCGATGCTGGCAACCTAGGTTTGAGAACAATCCTGCGTCACTGGAGGGCCAACCGGGGGAGGGTTGTTAATCAACCCATGGATGCTCATCTCCTCGGGGGAGGGAGGGCTCCTGGACTCCACCGCAATAAAGCCACCTGGGTGACCACAGGTGGCAGTGCAGGCTGAAGCCAGTATCCAGGAGGGGGGGGGCATCACTGCTCTAATGCCAAGACATCTGTCACAGTACCTCATTGACACTTGAGGTGGGGAAGAAAAACTGGAAAATCCCCTGACTGGGCAGTATGCTGTCCAACGCCCTTCTGCAGGCCTCGCACTGCTGATCGCAGCTCTCGCTCCCCAACCGAAGCTCAGCTCTGTCCAGGAGTAAAAAGGGTGGCCCCTGGGCAGCCCTTTCCTGGGGGGTCATCCACAGAGGAACAAGAAGCGAGGTACGTCCTGGGGAAGGTGGGCGATGGGGCTGGTCAAGGCAAAGGACCAAAGTGGGGCAGTCAGGAGCTCAGTGCAGAAAGACTGCAAGTATATATATATATATATATAAAAAAACTTTTTACACAATGAGCGTGTTGGCAAAAGCACCCAGAAAAACGTGCTATCCCAGCTGATGATGAACCAGACGCATAAGACAGCAATTATATCTTATGAATCAGGTTTGTCACACCAGCTTTCTCCACACTCTGGTTCATCATAGTTGCGGACCAACTGTTGAATTAAGCGGATCCAATTTTACACCCAAAGCTGTTTTTTTCCACACAGTCTGTCAAAATGACAGCCAAAAATACAAGTAACAGTGAACCGTGCTGATGCTGACTCACACTACATCAGCCTCGTGGCTTCGGGCAGAACTGCAAAAAAAACCAAAAAAACCTTTCACTCGCTTGTGCCGAACATGAATGACATGCAGCATTTTAAATGTGACAAATATCTCACTAAGCTGGGTGCTTTTGCCAACACGCTCACTGTATAAACCGGACGTGGTATGTGAGAGCGTGTCATATGTTTTTTATCTTCATTCAAGGTCTGCAACGTCTTGATCCCTCACTCGCGGCTACACCACTCGTGAGGGGTCAAGAGGTCACAGACCTCTTATGAAGATAAAAACCATATGATGCACTCACACATGCCACTTACCCTATATAAACCGATTTATGTAGCATCTCTCACCTCGAGTGTGTATACAGTTCTGGTTGCAAACATACCTACCTTCGTATTCTTCTCTTCTAGACAGGCAAAGCCTGTGAAAGCTAGGAAGAGTAGGGATTGCTAGAGGGGTGACTGAAATGTTTGCAGCATGATTAAGGGCATAAGCATTAGAGGAAAGAAAAGTCAGTTGTAAACTACACAGTTTCTAACTGCAGTGTCAGTGGCTCAGCAGGTAGCACATTTGCCTCTGAGGCCAGGAGATCAGAAGGCAGTGGGTTCTATCTCCACACCAGGCACTTGGGTTGAATCCCAATACTGACACTGTAGTGCAGCATTTGGGGGGTGCTGAACTCCTGAGGTGCTGTCTTCCGGATGAGACATTAAACCGAGGTCCCATCTGCCTGTTCTGGTGGTAGTTCAGGTAGATGTTAAAGATCCCATGGCACTTCTCGAAAGAGTTGGGAATTTCCCGGTGCCTTGGCCAAATTCCCCATTCACTAAAATACCACCAACAGCTTAATCTGGTTCAAGGTCAGTTGGCATTCATCTGTATCCCCAGGTCATTCCTGAAAATAGGCAGAATTTGTCTAGTGCACTTACAAAAAATAAATAAATAAAAGTTTAGCATTACCAAAATTCAGATAAACTAAAACATTTTTTTATAAAAAGTTTTGTTTTTAAAACCATCATGTCATTTATAGTGTGGACACCCACAAAAACAGTATTGACAAAGCTAATTCTTAATGACTTAAAGACTTATTTTCCACTAACATCTTTCAGCCATCCCTTATTTTCCCTAAAGTCTATTTGTACTCATTTAATTTATTTTTCATTTTCACCATACGTATCCATCTCTGTCTCCTTCCCACACATTTGTCACCTTTCAACCTTCTTACTATGCCTGTTAATTAGTCCCCACCCGAGGACTTCCCTAGCTCTTTCACTCCTATTATGCTTTATCTTTCCCATCATCACCTTTTTGTTTCACAGATTCTCTCTTAATCTTGCCATTTATCACTTATTCTCCCTGAGCCTCCCTCTTTTTTCTTTCCCCACATATATATAGCCCTCTTTTTACCTCCCCTCTACACATAGAAACATAGAATTTGACGGCAGATAAGGACCGCTTGGCCCACCCAGTCTGCCCATTTCCCTTACCTGATGGATAAAGCTGCAGGTCCTAGTTAACCAGCAGCCTACTTTCCTTCCCCACCCCTAGAATTGCCTTATGACTGTCCCATGCATGCTTGAATTCCACCACTGTTTTTGACTCACAACCTCCTCAACCTCTCTGTGAAAAATACTCCTTAAATTACCTCTGAGCCGCCCCCCTTCTATCTTCAAATTGTGCCCCCTTGTTCTTGCACACCTCTTTTTGAAAGATGCTACCCTCTTGGACTTTGTTGATTCCCTTGAGGTACTTGAAAGTTTCTATCACGTCTCCCCTCTCCCTCCATTCCTCGAGGCTATACATATTAAGCTCCTTAAGTCTCTCTTCATATGTCTTCTGGTGCAGACCCTGCACCATTTTAGTTGCCCTCCTCTGGACAGCTTCCATCCTGTCTATGTCTTTCTGAGATTGGGTCTCCAGAACTGCGCGCAGTACTCAGATGGGGTCTCACTAGCTGTCTGTACAGAGGATAATAACTTCCTGTTTTCTACTGGTGATGCCTCTTCCTATGCATCCCAGTATCCCCCTACCCTCCTTGCTGCCCTCTCACATTGCTTGCCCACCTTTAGGTCATCTGATATGACTACCCCAGGTCCCTTTCCATTTTTGTTGTTGTTAGTATCTCACCCCCATTGTGTATTCTTCCCTGGGTTTTGTTTCCCAGGTGCATTACCTTGCACTTCTTAGCATTGAATCTAAGCTGCCATACATTTGACCATTCCTCTAACCTTGCCAAGTCCCTTCTCATCCTTTCCACTCCACCTTGTGCATCAACTCTGTTGCAGATCTTTGTGTCATCTGCAAGAGACATACTTTTCCTTCAGTCCCTCTGCAATGTTGCTTATAAAGACACTGAAGAGGACCGGTCCTAATACTGAACCCTGCAGTACCCCTACTAACCCCTTTTTCAGAGTGGACTCCATTTACTATTACTCTCTGTCTATTCTCCAGCCAATTCTTTACCCAGGCTGTCATCTTGGGACCCACTCCCAGGCTGGCTAACTTGTATATTAATCTTTTGTGTGGGACTGTGTCAAATGCCTTGCTAAAGTCTAGGTAGGCCATGTCCACAGCCCTCCTGATCAACTACTTTGGTCACCCAGTCAAAGAAATCTATCAGATTTGTCTGGCATGACCTTCCGCTGTGAATCCATGCTGCCTTGGGTCCTGTGCCCCTCTGGCCTCTAGATACTCAACAATTCTTTCCTTCAAGTGATTCCATCATTTTCCTACCACTGAGGTTAAACTAACAGGTCTGTAGTTTCCTGCTTCTGCCTTGCTCCCACTTTTGTGAAGGGGAATCACATCTGCCCTCCTCCAGTCCTCGGGTACCACCCCATCCTCCCATGATTTGTTAAAGAGGGTAGTCAGTGGTGTCACTAGCTCTACTCTTAGTTCTTTTAGAATTCTGGGATGAATCCCATCAGGCCCCATTGCTTTGTCCACCTTCAGTTTTAAGAGCTCTTTCAGAACCCTTTCTTCTGTAAATGGGCTGGTATCAACTTCTGTATCCAGAGTGTTTCTACTGTTTGTTTTAGGTACCTCCCCCTCTTCCTTTGTAAATACTGAGCAAAAATATTTGTTTAGTATCTCTGCCTTTTCACAGTCACCCTCTGCCCACCCTCCCTCCTCTTTATTAAGCCTCACTATCCCTCCCTTGGTCTTACTTCGCTCCCTGATGTACCTATAAAAGGTTTTATCCCCCTTCTTAACTGAGTTGGCTACCTTTTCCTCGGTTTGGGCCTTTGCTGTTCTGACTGCCTTCCCAGCTTCCTTTTGCTTTAACTGATACACTGATACACTAACTTTGTTTTTTTTCTCTTTTAGATATTTCCTGAAGAAGACCTAAGGTCGAAACGTAGATTTTTAACTCTATTTTCTATTTTCAGCGTGCATTTAATATAACCATTTTGTTTTGCTAATTCTTAATGGCTGGACTCCAGTCTTTCATTTAAACAAAAAACTAAGTTTCTAGCCCCAGCAGCTCCCACGTAAGATAGTTCAAAAGATAATTTCTCTAAAATGGGATCACTTTAGAACCATTAGGGCTAGAAACTTAATTTTTTTTTTAAATGAAAGCTTTGAGTCAGCCAAGCTGCTATCGATATAAGATATAACTTCAGCTACCATATATCGATATACAGAAATACAAAATAGTTCAATATATTTATTTAAGTCTTATTATTTTTAACAACATATTATGTCAACACAGAAACTTAGACAATGACTGCAGAAGACCACACTGGTCCATCCAGTCTGCCCATAAACTCTAACAAACCCAGGACCTACTGTCTATACAGGGTTCTAACCTACACTATGCACCCCATGCTACCTGCCCTATTGTTGCCACCCTGAATAACCACTAAGCCCTTCACTCTAACATATTAACATACTAAAATGCCAGCAGAATAGGCCTAATGGTCTTTCGCGTCTGCTCGTTTGGTCAGCCCCCACCCTGGGAGCTGACCTTGCTGCCCCCCCTCGCCTTCTGGCCTCTCCTTCCCAGTTCTGATATTCTCGCTGCATTGGATTTGCTTCCAGAACCCTTCCCCTGTACCTGTCCCACCTCCTCTTGAACCCCTCCACAGTCTCTACCTCCACCAGCTCCCTAGGCAGCACATTCCATGGCTCCATCACCCTCTCAGTGAAGTAGCACCTCCTCCTTTCTCCCTGAATCTTCCCCTCAGCTTCCACCATGCCTCTAGTGGCCCCCTCCTCCTTCCTTGTGAGCACCTGACTGTTCCTCCCATTTACCCTCTTCATGTACCTGAAGACCTCTATCATGTCCTTCTCTCTTCCAATGTGTACATATTTAGCTCTTCGAGCCTCCCTCATAGGTCCTGTCCCCAAGCCCCAAATCATTTTGGTTGCCCTCCTCTGGACCCTCTCCAGGAGTCTAATGTCCTCTTTAAGTGTGGCCTCCAAAACTGCATGCAGTACTCGAGGTGCGGCCTCACCAAGCAGTTATACAGAGGGAGTATCACTTCCCTCCTTCTGGAGGTGATCCCCCTAGCGATGCATCCCAGCATCCCATTGGCCTTGGCTGCTGCCCTCCTACAAGTCTCCCAGTTGTTCATCTTGACATCCACCACCACCCCCAGGTCCCTCTCAGCCATCGAGACTTGCAGCACTCCCCCCCCCCAAGGGTGTACACTTGGCCCGGGTTTCTGGCTCCCAGGTGCAGTACCTTGCATTTCCCTGCATTGAACCTCAGCTTCCACTTTCTGGACCATCTTTCCAGAGCCTCCAGGTCCCCCTGTAGGGCCACCTTCCCCTCCTCCCCATCCACCACCGCCCTAGTTTTGAGTTATCCCAAAGAGACTCATCTCACTCCTGATACCTGTCCTTATGTCAGAGGCGTGGTGTTGAACAGGAGGCCCAGGACTGATCCCTGTGGGACCCCACTAATGACCCTCCTTGGGGATGAGACTATCCCGCCAACTACGACCCTCTGGGTCCGGTCCTGGAGCCAACTGCCTATCCATCTGATCATCTGGTTCCCACCCCATTTCTCCCAGCTTATCCAACAGGCCCACGTGAGGAACAGAGTCAAATGCCTTGCTGAAGTCTAGAAAGAGGACTTCCACTGGTCTACCCAGGTCCAAGGCACTCGTCACCCAGTCATAGAACTCCACAAGGTTTGTCTGACACGATTTCCCCGGGACGAATCCATGCTGTCTATTGTCCAGGCACCCTGACTTTTCCAGATCCCCCCCAGCCTCTCCTTGACAATGCCCTCCATCAACTTGCCCACCACCGATGTCAGGCTGACAGGCCTGTAGTTCCCTGCCACCTCCCTTGATCCCCCCTTGTGGATAGGTACTACATGCACCACCTTCCAGTCCTGGGGCACCCACCCTGTCCTCAGAGAGATGGTGACAAGCTCTGCCAGGGGTTTCGCCAGGACATCTGCAAGTTCCTTCAGCACTCTGGGATGTAATTTATCCGGCCCCGGTGCTTTCTTCGTCTTAAGGGACCTGAGGGCTTCCCTCACTCTCTCTGTTGTGATTTCCACTTCTGCTACCTCTTCTCCCTGCTTAGCCTTCCCCCCTCCTGCCAGTGATGCCTCCCCCTCTCCCCAGACCCACTGATCCGGTGGGGTAAACCCCTCCTCAGTATCACTGTCTTCTCCATGTGATGCAGCACCCTATTTTCCTTGGTGAAAACTGAGGTGAAGTACTCATTTAGTACCTCAGCCTGCTCCCCGGGTCTTGTGCCCATCTCTCCCTGTTTTAATCCTGCTAATCTGCCCCTTCACCCTTCGTTTTTCCCCAATGTATCTAAAGAACCCTTGTTCCTCTCCTAATTTCCCTGGCCAGGTTCAGCTCCTTCCTTGCCTTAGCGCCCTCACCACCCTAGTGGCCTTCTAGCCATCAACTCAGCTCCCCTCGATCCCTTTCACTCCTTGAGCACTTGAATTGCCTACAGGCTGCCTTCTTTCCCCACCACCTCCTGGACCTCCCTGGTCCACCAGCAGGATTTCGGGCCCTACCGCTTTTCGTCTTACTCTTGCACAGGTGCTGGTAGCATCCTGCCCCCCTCTCCTGATGATTTCCACCTACTATCAGCGTCCATGTCTGACCCAATCCCATCAAATGCTCCTAAGGATCCTTCCCATTTCCTTAAAATCCGCCCCTGAAGTCAGTTACCTCCGTCTTTGTGCAGCCTTCTACCCCTCCTAGGTCCAGGCAGAACCAGACCGTGGCATGGTCACTCCCCGCCAACGGGTCCCCTACCTCAAGGTCCCCAATCTGGTTGCTGTCTGCCAGGACCACATCCAGTACCCGCGTCTCCCTGGTCGGTTCCCCCACCTGCTGAGTTAGGAACGCATCTTGAAAGACATCCAACAACCTCTGTTCCCTGGCCACCGAGGATGTCATAGTCTCCCAGTCTGTTCCTGGCATGTTTAAGTCCCCCAACACCACCACCCTTCCCCTGCCCAGTCTGCAGTGTCTCCCAGCATCTGCCACCAGACTCTCCTCCAGCTCCTCCGCCAGTGCAGGGGGTCTATACACCACTCCTATTTTACTCTCTTGCCTCCCTTGTTATCAAGGTGACCCAAATTGCTCCACGGTTCCCTCTCCTCTACTCCCCTATGCCAATGCAGTTTTGACTATCATTGCTACCCCTCCTCCCTTCCCTCCCCCTGTCCTTCCTGAACATGAGTGTAACCCCTCCAGGTTCTTGTCCCAGTCGTGTCCTCTGGTGGCCCAGGTCTCATGACCGCTGCCACATCCACGCTCCTCAGTTAGCATCGCCTGAGCTCAGGCATTTTATGCCCAAGCTCCTGGCATTTAGCAGACTCCTTCCACCCTTTCCTATACTTCCATTTCCCCTGCTCGTGTTCCCATGGGGATTCTGTTTTCCCCTGGTCTGCACTTTACCAGTCGGCCTTTCCCATTCCTCCAGCTCCCCAGGGGTGGAGACAGATCCTCCTTATCGGCACCCGCCGACAGCCTTTTCTTCCATCCTCCCCTTCACAAGTTTAAACCCACTTTTCACCAATGAACCCCTCTATTTTCAACTTAAGGATTCCCTTCCCCTCCAAATTGAGATGGAGCCTATCTCTAGCATACAGCTCCTTATCCTCCCAGGTCTCCCCCCAATCCCCCATCAACCCATACCCTCTGGCCTCACACCACTCCCTGAGCCACTGGTTTATCTCCCTAATCTTCCTTTTGTGTTCCCCACTAGCCCTTGGCACCAGCAGGATTTCTGAGAAGGAAACTGTGTATCCTATGTCATGACAGACCCTGGCAAGCTCCCTGAATCGTGCCTGTATCTCTAGCTCGCTATTTCCCTCAATGTCATTTGTACCCAGGTGGACCAGTATGTCTGGGGAACCCCCACAATCCTTTGCCAGCTGATATACCTCGTGCTTGGCCCTGTGCACCATTAATCCACTCTGCCCCAGCTATGTTTGAAAAAAATTGATAGTTTTTGTGCCCACCACATCAGCTGACTGATTGTTCCATGGTTCCACCACCCTTTCTGTAAAATAAAACTTTCTCACTTCCCTCTCGAACCTCCCTCCCCCCACATCAATTTCCACCATTGCCCCTGTGTTCTTGCTCCGCTACACATGCTAAATAGCTCCTCCCAGTTTATCGTGTTCATTCCTTTCAGGAACTTGAATGTCTCTATCATATCTTCCCTCTCTCGCTGGTCTCCAGCGAGTACATGATCAGTGCCTTAGGACAATCCTTGCAAGGCCCTGAATCATGCCGGTCAGCCTTTGTTGCACTGTCTCCAGCCTGTCCTTATCTTTCCTTATGAGAGGACTCCAGAACTGGGCACTGTACCTCAAATGGGGCCTCAGCAGTGATCTGTAAGCAAAGACATGCAGCAACATATGAAAATTGTATCGTTAGGATTTATTCCTGTTGACCAGACTCCACGGGTTCATTTAAAACGTAAATTTCTACGCCTAACAGTTCAAATGTTATTGCCTTTAAAATATAAGTGCAGGTATTATAAAATATCCTAAACAATTATTTTTGGAAATGCTCAGAAGATGCAGTGGTTGTTCTGTCTAAGAGTAAACACATTCTTTTCTAGTTCTATTTTCAAAACCTCCAAGTGAACCTACATAGAGCTTGTCTTGCAAGATATCTCATTTTAATGGCAGTATTGCAGGGAGGCACAGCTGTGACTCAGCAAGCTACTGTAGTAGTTTTGCAGATTTACTTCAGGCAGAGATTAGTTTAGTCCTCAATGCTGCAACACAGGTTACACGTTATATTTGCGGGAATGAGAATGCTTTGGAATAATTGTCCCCTCACTACCACCTCCAGGGTGGTAGGGAAAAACCACATGAAAGGCAATAAATGACCTGGCACCACACAGCTAATACATGCTACTAGGGTTATGACTGGCACTAGAAACCATTTTACTACCAAATAAGCAAATAATCTCAGAAATTAAGCATCAAGTATGCAACACTTTCAGGCAATGATCTTTACATGCAAACTACAAAATGTACAAAAAATGTTGCACTGAGTGTTCAATTTGAGCAGTAGTCTGTGTGTGTACTCCCTTTGTTTGCTGTTAGAAGTTTTTTTTTTCTAAATTTGCCTGCTAGTTTAATGAACCCTGGAGATTTCTGTTTGAACTTTTTATTGCTCTTCTTTTTCCCTACAATGCCTCTTGTCCCATGTGACAGTGACATGTTCATGACCATGAAACATCTCAGGAACACTTCAGTCTCTGACTTGGCTGCTCTCAAAATTTCCCCCACCAGCTGGGTGGCACATGTGCTGAGCTGTTTTGGTGCCGGTAAACATCCCCAGGGTGACTCTCTAGGGTGACTCTCTTGCCCCTCCCCTTTTCCCCTAGCTCAGTCAAGATGGACTCTGTTGGACTGCTTGTGCTAAATATCCTCTTTGTCCACCACGGTGACTCCCTCCTTTACACAAAGAGAACCACCCCATCAACTTTCCCACCAGGCCTACCCCTTTGGAATACTCTGAATCCCTCTATCCTGTTGTGCCAGTCCTGTTCTTCCCTCACCAGCTCTCTGTGAATGCTACAAAGTCCTGTCTTTCAAACTGCATTAGGCCTAGCCAGTTGAGTGGCATGGCGGTGCAGTTACCGCCTGCCACGCCGACGACCTGGGTTTGGGAGCAGACTCAGGTCACTGGGGATAGGCCGGGGAAGAGAACTGAGCATCCCAAGGACTGCTCTCCTCTCCCGGGAAGGGAAGGCTAGTCATCTCATCCTCCGACTGCCACCAGGTGGAGACCTGTGGTAGTGTCGGTGCAAGCAACTTAACAGGGAGAGGACATGGTTCCATAGTGCTGACGTGGCAGGGGCTTAAAAGGGAACACAGAAAAATGGAACAAGGCGGACTTCACGAAGCCCTGCTCCACTCCCTTGTGGCCCGTTACCATCATCCGGTTCCCCAGAGCAATTTGGATTACGTGTGCAAATTTTTCTTGTGGCACCTAGAAATTTGTCACTCCGATTGTCCCACAATTTCCCCATTATCTTCTTTCTTTCACTTGCTGATCTTACTTCGAGATACTGCTCTTGCAGCAGGTTACACCATATGGACTGAAGCTGGCAGGCAGCAGGATCCCACAGAAAACGTCTAGCTAGCTATACCAAGCGGGGGACTGCCCCCGACATCAGCCCTGCCCCTGACGTCAGATACATCATAAAAGGGGTGGTCCCCCAGCATACCTCAGTTCTTTTCCCATCGTCGACTCGCTCGTATCTGCTCCACAGACGCCTTCAAGCTGACGAATGATGATGTAACCCCTAGGTGGTGCTATCCCAAGGGTTACTACCCATGCCTGCTTGGCTAGTAGTAGGTTAAGGGGCCTAAGTTCTGAAATGGGTGCCTCCACCCAGAGGTCAAGGTTGGTAGTGGTCAAGCTAACCTGGGCACAGCCCTCCGGGATACTGTAACCCCCCTCTTTCCTCTCTAGTGGCCTGAACACTGTACAATAATCACTTTCACAATACCCCTGGTACACCACACAAGTACCCACACTGTTTGCACTTACCACCAGGGCTGGTTCCTCTGGCTCGATGCCAGGGATCCCCTGTAAAACAAGGTTAAGCACAGCAAATAGCAACAGTACAGTACATTGAGCACAAACTGGAACCACAGTCAGATTACATGCAGAAAAAGTTAGATCTGATTTATTCAGGGGACTTGAACAAGGAAGGGGCAAAATCAGGTTAATTAGCTTAAAGGTTATATCAATCAAGCAGTTATGCATGCGCTTTGAGTCCCCACACAGTCCACCTCTGGGTACCCAGGTGGAGAAGAGATGGGCTAGCTAGGACAGTTGCCCGGGGTTGCAGCTGGTTGGGGCCCTGTGATGGAAAACACAACATGCACAGTACACAATATTTGTAATCCGGAGCCAGAGGGCTCAGTTCGTAAAGGAAATGAAACAAGACAATCAGATGACACACTCAGATTAAGCTGTTGGTGCAGGGAGCTACCCTGGTATTTACTCACGATACCCAAGACTGGACACAGGCTGGACGAAAATCAAGACCGCAGGTGGTTGATCTGGAATGCCAGGAGAAGCAGGGCCCACACAAGTAGCAGAGGTGAATTCCTGTTCAAGTGTGGAGCAGGGGGGCTGATCCCCAGGCAGGTCTCTCGTCGATGGCTTCTCTATGCAGTGGGTAGTCTGGCTGGGCCAGTCTGGTAAAGCCCAGACCGCATGGAGACAAGTTCGGATGCAGTCTGTTTTGGGCTGGATACAGCTTCCAGCAAGCAGAACACAGTTCACACAATGGGGAGCTAACCCACAACCCACTAGCAGCTCATAGCACATTTACATATACAGGAATTATACTGTACCAGGCAAAGTGCTCCCCGGTCACAATCGCAAAGTCTCTGCACACACCGGGAGCTTAGGGGTAGCTGGTACTCCTGGCAGGCCGATCGCATTCAGCAAAAATATTTGATCTTCTTCAGGTTGAGCCTGGCCCACTTCAGTAGCTTACTTTAGTCACACAAAATTGGATTTAGTCCAAAATAATTCTCTTCTCTCCCTCTCATGGAGCAGCAGCAGACATGCAGCCAAAAACCCAGCCCTTTCACAGTTTTCCCATGCAAATCCACTCAGGATTTCTGCCCAAAAATTATTCAGCTCCTTCTGCAGGCTTCCAGCTCAGAACTAAACTGAAAACTCCAAGCAGCCGGGACTTCCCCAAGATCCAAAAGATTTGGTTGGCTGATTTGGCTGTCAGTCAAAGCAAGAGCCCCCCCCTTCAGTTGCAAAAAAGGCGCAAAAACTCAAACCACAGTTCCTATAGATTTTAAATTCAGACAGCTCCTGTAGTCCGGCTACATTTTAGGTCCCACCAGAACTGACTGGTCCAATTTGCAGTCCAGGACCAAGATAGTGGAGACAAACAAAACAGTTCTTGCTACAAAGAAAGCAGGTTAGACAAACTACATTATCATTATCATTCTAAATGGTTTTCAGCAAATAGTTACATCTTTCAGCAGAGCTCCATCTCAGATTACTTAAAACTGCAATCCAGGCAGCTCTTAAAGAGACAGTACACAGAGGCTATACAGGCACTCTCTGGCAATACATTTAAACTGCTAAAACGCAGGACACCAGCCTGGCAGTGAGCATTTAGGCAAGCTCAAGGAAAACTTTTTGGGAACCCCCATTTGTATGGGAGTTACACACATGAGCGCCTGAAGCTCAGAAATCCTCCTTGCCAAAATAATGGCAACTAAAACGAACGTCTTCCAGGAGAGAAGGTGAAGCTCACAATCCGCGGCTGGTTCAAAGGGAGGCAGAGTAAACTGCTCTAAAATGAAAAGAAGGTCCCAACAGGGCTTGTGTTAACCCACTACTGAAGTCCCCAAATGGAAATTTTGAGGATTTTGAAGCACAAAAATGAAAGTAGTGCTTCACCATTGACCCTGTATATGGACAGGTTTTCATGGATTTAGTTAGCAGAAAAAGTATATTGTACTGTTTTACAAAGCTAAGCAAATTTCTGACCCCAGGATTCTCTGGTCTGACTCTGCACGTTTAAATCAGAGGGTCAACCTGACCCCCACTTTATTAGCGCTAATGCAAGCCCTGGTCCCAAGGAGAAAACGGATTCTTAATCGGGGGTCTGAGATGCAAGACATCGCAGAGAAAAGCGCATGAAGCCTCTAATTGGGCTAACAAGCACTGACCAACAGGTGTGTGGTACGCTGATATGGAACAGAAGTGTACCTTCAGAGAGGAATATGCCAATCCTGACTGGAAAAGGGATAGGAGGTAGTCTAAAATGGACTTCTCAGGGCATAGAAAGAGGATCGATATTGCAGGCCTGAGCCCATAGACAAAATCTCCACCATTTCAGAGCAGTAGTGCGAGCTGAAGGTTTTCTAGCTGCCACCAGGATATTGGCGACGCCTTGTGAGACCCGGTGCCTAAGAATGGCTACATCTTTAGGAGCTAGGCGTGCAGGTTCAGAGATTTGAGGTTGGGATGGATTAGAGAGCCGGCCTCCTGGGACAGCAAATGAGAGTTGACCGGTAAGGGTAAGGGAGGCTCCTGAGCCAGTTGGTGAAGCAGCAGAAACCAAATCTGTCTGGGCCAAAAGGGCGCTATCAAGATCATTGGCGCCCATTCCAATCGGAGCTTGAGAAGAACCCTCTGGATCAAAGGGAAGGGTGGGAAAGCATAGAGGAACCTGCCCATCCAGGAGAGGGACAACGCGTCTCACCAGAAAATACCAGGCCCTGGATCTAGCAAGCAGAAACTGGGCAGTTTTGCGTTGTATGGGGAAGCGAATAAGTCAATGTCTGGTGTCTCTCACTGTTGGAACAGGTCCTCAGTGACCTCTTGTATCAGTTCTCATTCATGAGCCCTGGCCTTCAACTGGCTCAGGAGGTCTGTGACAGTGTTGTCCACACTGGAAACATGCATTGCGGTGAGCATGGTGTCGTGCTGTAGTGCCCATTCCCACACCTGCTTTGCTCTCTGCAAAAGGGGTAGGAATGAGTGCCCCTTGTTTGTTGATGTAATATATCATCGAGGTGTTGTCCGTTTGGACCAATACATGACCCAGTGGAATCTCTGACTATAAAGCCTGTAAGGCGTAAAGGATCGCCCTCATCTCCAGGACACTGATATGGAGGTGAGTCTCCGGGGTGACCAGGTTCCCTGAGTTCTGGTGTCTCTCAGATGAGCTCCCCAGCCAGACCCTGAAGTGTTGGTGGTCAGGGTCAGAGATGGTACTGGCACCACGAAGGGGACTCCCACGGAAAGATGTTCTGGGACAAGCTACCACTGTAAGTCTTGAACGACTGGCTGTGTGAGTCTGACTGGCTGTTCTAAGTGATCCTGCCTCTGGACCCATTGGGTTCTCAGCATCCACTGAGTAACTGTCATGTGGAGGTGAGCATGGGGGACCATGGCGATGGCAGCCGCCATATGTTCAAGCAGGCAAAGTATGGTCCGAGCGGAGACCAGATTTGTTGCCGTGATAGTCCTGATCAGTGACCTGATGCATTCCGCTGTGTCTGTGGGCAGGAAGGCTCTCCCTTGATGGGTATCCAGAACCATGCCAATGAATTGTAGTCTCTGTGAGGGAGTGAGAGATGACTTCTCTTTGGTGATGGTGATCTCTAGAGACTGAAATAGGGAGCAGGTGTCGTGAATGGCCTTCTCCAATGCCTCTGGGGAGGAGGCCATCAGGAGTCAGTTGTCCAAATAGAAGAAGACATAATGGCCTTGCCTCCTGAGGGCTGCTGCTATGACTGCCATGCACTTGGTAAAGAAACGTGACGCCAAGGACAGGCCGAACGGAAGTGCTCAAAACTGGTAAGGGTGTCCCAAAAAGTCAAAGCGCAGGAATTTCCTGTGCAAACGAGTTATGGGAAGATGGAGATATGCATCCTGCATGTCCAGAGATGCTAGCTATGCGCCTTGCTTAAGCATGGGACCGAGACCTGCTAGGGTATCCATACAAAAGCGTTTGTACATCACATAGATGTTTAGGTCGCTGAGGTCTAGGATCGGGCGTACGTCCCCGGTTTTCTTTGGAACCAGGAAGAAGTGGGAATAGTATCCTTCTTCTCTCTGGTTCCTTGGTGCAACCTCGATGGCATCCTTGGAAAGGAGTGCCAAGATCTCCTGCTGGATGAGCAGGGCATGTTGTCCCGAATAACGGGAATGCAGAGCAGGTCTTGATGGTGGGCAGTCAAGGAACTCTGTAGAGTGTCCTCGACTGATAAGCTGAAGAACCCACCGGTCGGAGGTGATCCTCTGCCACCCTGACAGGTGGTAAGCGACTCGACCCCCAACCCTCTCTTCCTTTTGATCAAGAGGGGGTGGGGCTGGGGCAGGGGCCGGGAAAGAGTCATGCTGTGGCGATGGTGGCTCCGGCAGGTTGGCTAGGTTTAGTGCTTCTCTGGCCCTGACTTCCAGAGAATCTCTGTTGGTTCTTGCGACCGAAATTGCCCTAATGTTGCTGTTGGCCCGACCAAGGCTGTTGTCTGCTCTGTCGGCCATGAAAATGGTTCTGTGGTCTGCGAAAGGAACCAGGCTTGGATTTATACATGGCCTGAACCGCTCTAACTGCCTTTCGGGTGTCTTGAAGTCTAGTGATGACCCTCTCAGAGTCTTCACCGAACAAGACGGCTCCACTGTAGGGGACGTCCATGATTCCTTTCTGGACGTCTGGAGTAAATCCAGTGACCCTCAACCAGGAGTGTCTCCGGAGGCAAACGCCTGCTGAGGCACCTCTCGCTGCGGAGTCTACCAAGTCGTACGCGGTCCAGAGGACTTGGGTCCCAATGTCAGAGCCCGTGCGAAGGAGGTTTAGGAGCTCCTCCTTCTTCTCACCCTCTGGGAAGTCCTTCAGTAAGTCCTGTCCCTGGTCACACAGTGCATTTTGAAATTGCACCATGTGCGTAAAATAGTTGAGGGAACTGAGGGAGCACGTAATGGAGGCATACATGCGACGACCCAGTGAGCCCAATTGTTTGGATTCCTGGTCTGGGGCTGTGTACTGAAGTGTTGGGGCCACTGGGAGCAGTTGTGCAAAGCTGTGATGACTAGCGAGTCAGCCATGGGTTGCTGAGATAGGTAGGAGGCCTTCCGTGGGGCCCCATAAAGCCCGTCGGCCTTCTTGGGGACTGCAGGAATTGAATGAGGATGCTTCCATGCAGCCGTGGTAGTGTCCTGGAAAGTGTCCACCAGGGGTGGAACCACCACAGGCTTGGGGTCTTTTTGCCTCAAGTAACGTGTCAGACGTTGTCATTCTGGGTCTAAATCCTCTGTCTCCCATCCCATGTTCTCCTGAATGTGGCGCATAATATCGGAGAATGATGGGTCACCCAGTGGTGACCTGGGAAGGTCGTGGGGATCTGGAGAAGGAGGCTTAAAAGGAAAGAGTGACCGAGGGGTGCCCAAAGAATCAGGGCGTGAGTGGTCACTTGACGAAGAGGGGGATCTTTGTTGGGGCTTTTTTTTTGTGGTTACTAGGGAATTTCAAAGGGGTCCTTGGGCGCGGAGGCCTCTTTGGACTCCGAGACCTAGAGTGTCTGACCTTGGACCTACCCCTAGGTTGTGGAGTAATGTCTCAAGGCTCAGGTGTCGGTGCCCTATGAGGTGCCATGGTGGGGTGGTGCCTCACCGGGGGGTTTTGTGGGAACAACATCTTTTTTAATGGTGTCCCACCAGAAGCTAAAGAGCTCATTGACTTCTTGTATGTTCAGACCGGATGAAGGGCCTGGCGCGGCTGTCCGGCATTAGGATCAGGCGTCGGTGGCTGAGGGGTCATCGGGTCTGGCATCGGGTCTTTTGATAGGCTGGCATCGGGTAGACCGACGTCTTTGGCAACCCCTGATGTTTGGCCATTGGTGCCATGAGCTCCGATGTCCTCCTCTGACGTCCCCCTGCAACAGGTGTTGGGTGGTGGGGGTGGCGTCGGGTTTTTGGGGTGTTATGCAGGCAATGGCTCTGGCCTCCGTTTCACCTCTGTCATCCGCTTAAGTGATGCAAGCACTGAAGTCTTCCACTGAGGGACATCTGAGCCCCTAGGTGGCTGGGAAACTGAGCGAACGGTGTGCCGGCATCAGTCCTTAGCATCGGCACTAGACGTAGTCGCCGACTTGGACTGAGGCCTGTGGCAGTTGGAAGCCTCCGACCTGGCGGCGGACCTCGAGGGACGACTATCCTTGGATTTGGTTTTCAGAGGCTGTAAAGACACTGAACCAGAGCCCCGACCTTGACTGGGGGGGGGCTGAGACCTGTCCTGGGATGGAGAGTGGTCCGACCAGGCGGAGCTGGAGCTGGCCCAGAAGTCTGAGGCCTGATTCGGGGATTGAGTCCTACCCTTGTCCCGGTGTTTGTCCTTGTGTTTCCCCAATTTTTGCGAAGGTTCCCCTCGAGAGGATGGATCTTTCTCCATGGCCTTAAGTTTTTCTTCCAGGAGAAAACTCTGTAGCACTTTCTGGCAGCGGATCCTGGTTCTACTATTGAACTGCTGACAGCTGGAGCAGGCCTTGATATCGTGGTCCGGGCCAAGGCACTGCACGCATGCCGAGTGCCTATCTTTGAAGGGGATCTATTTGCTGCAAGCGCACTTCGAGGGGTGTCCTTCTAGAGAAGGAGTCGGGGAAGAAGACATGTACTTGTCCAAAAGGAGATAAGTTCTCAAGGAAATTGTCTTAAATTCTTTCTGTCTTTGTAACTCCCTCGGGGTCGGCCGCCAGGTCGGAGGCTTCCAACTGCATGTAATCTGACTGTGGTTCCAGTTTGTGCTCAAAGTACTGTACTGTTGCTTTTTGCTGTGCATAACCTTGTTTTACAGGGGGTTCCCCGGGGTTGAGCCAGAGGAACAGGCCCTGGTGGTAAGTGCAAATAGTGTGGGTACTTGTGTGGCGTACCGGGGTGAAAGTGATTACTGTACAGTGTTCAGGCCACTAGAGGGGAAGGAGGATGGTTACAGTGTCCTGGAGGGCTGTGCCCAGGCTAGCTTGACCACTATCAACTCTGACCTCTAGGTGGAGGCACCCGTTTCAGAACTCAGGTCCCTTAACCTACTACTAGCCAAGCAGGCAGGGGTAGTAGCCCTTGGGACAGTGCCACCTAGGGGTTACATGTGTAAAGAGCCTTACTTGATTTTCCATAAGGACAGGGTGTCCTTAAAGACCAATCGTAAGTTCCCTCCCAAGGTGGTTTCAGCCTTAACATTAAACCAGGACATTGACCTGCCGGTATACTTCCCCAGCTACACAAACAGAGGGGAAGCTCTCTTACACACTCTAGATGTGCATAGGATTTGCTGTTCTATTTCGGCAGAACCCGTTCACACACACAATCTGACCAACTGTTTTTATCCTTTGCTCGAAGGATGTTGGGTGCACCAGTATCGAAACAAACTCTCTCCAAGTGGCTTGTTAACTGAATTGTCTTCTGTTACCAGAAATGCAATAAACCCTTGCCGGGACTGTTAAAGGGCCACTCTACGGGGGCTACTTCCTTCGCTGCCTTGAAAAATGTAGCGACATCTGCCATTTGTGTGGCAGCTACTTGGAGTTCAGTGCACACTTTTATGAGATGCTACAGTTTGGACATCGCCTCCAGGCATAGGGTGGGCTCTGGCCTGGCAGTCCTCCAGGGACTTCTATCCTGAGAGGTTCCGTTCTTCCTCAGTCTCTCCTATCCTCCTCTCGACTGGGTTACCATTACTCCCTTACTGCTTGGGAATCAGTCCTCATGGTGTAACCTGCAGCAAGAGCTGTATCTCAAAGTAAGATAGAACAGTTATGTAAGAACTTACCGTAACAGTAGATTTTCAAGAAAACTCCTGCAGTAAGCAGTTTCCCTCCCACCTTTTTTTTTTTTTGTTGACCGGGTAAGTGCACTAGACAAATCCTGCCTATTTTCAGGCACGACCCAGAGGAGGGGGATACAGATAAATGCAAACTGACCTTGAACCAGATTAAACTGACCTTCCCCTCAGGAGGTTTGGTTCTATTTCATAGCATCTCCGATGCATCAGAATTATTAGTTTTCCTCTGGAAGCGGATCCTCGGTCTCCCCTTCTGAATCACATCTTTGTGCTTCTTGAATTAGTGGCCTTGATGGAGGAGGAACATTTGGATATCGTGGCAGTCACAGAAACATGGTACACACAAAACCATGACTGGGACATAAACATACCAGGATACACTATCTACAGGAGGGACAGGGAGGGTAAAAGAGGAGGAGCAGTAGCTCTTTACATAAGGGAAGGAATCAAAGCAACAGAACAAAATGGAAAACAGGGAGGAGAAGAAGCACTGTGGGTAAATTTGGAGACCGGCAATGGCACCATAATCCGCACAGGGGTTGTATACAGACCCCCTTCTCAGGGGGAGGAAATGGACAAGGAAATGATAGAAAGAATACTTAGATTGGCAGAAAAAGGGGAGATATTGCTGATGGGTGATCTGAAGATGCCAGATGTTAACTGGAATGCAGTTGCAGCAGCCACTTCAAAGAGTGGGGTTATTCTAGATGCCCTACAAGGGGCATGCCTTAGACAACTAGTATTGGAGCCCACTCGAGAGGGAGCAATCTTAGACCTGGTTCTCTCAAATGGAGATGAAGAGAGGATCACAGATGTAGAAGTGGGTAGCCATCTGGGAACTAGCGACCATCGAACAGTATGGTTCACAATAAACACAGCAATAAAGTCAAGCCATACAAAGGCAAAAGTACTGGACTTTAGGAGGGCTGACTTTGCCAAAATGGGTGAGTGCCTAAGGAATGCACTCGCAAATGGGCAGGAAGGAGTGGTGGAAGAACAATAGGGAATAATAAAAACTGCCATCACAGAGGTAACAAGCCTTTGTGTGAAGCAAATTAACAAAACAAAACGATGTAAGAAACCACTATGGTTCTCAAAGGAAGTGGCAGTGAAGGTTCAAGAGAAAAAGAAAGCATTCAGGAAGTACAAGGAATCACAGAAGGAGCAGGACAGAGAACTGTATCAGTTAGAGCAAAAGGAAGCTGGGAAGGCAGTCAGAACAGCAAAGGCCCAAACCGAGGAAAAGATAGCCAACTCAGTTAAGAAGGGGGATAAAACCTTTTATAGGTACATCAGGGAGCGAAGGAAGACCAAGGGAGGATAGTGAGGCTTAATAAAGAGGAGGGAGGGTGGGCAGAGGGTGACTGTGAAAGGCAGAGATACTAAACAAATATTTTGCTCAGTATTTACAAAGGAAGTGGGGAGGTACTAAAACAACCAGTAGAAACACTCTGGATACAGAAGTTGATACCAGCCCATTTACAGAAGAAAGGTTCTGAAAGAGCTCTTAAAACTGAAGGTGGACAAAGCAATGGGGCCTGATGGGATTCATCCCAGAATTCTAAAAGAACTAAGGGTAGAACTAGTGACACCACTGGCTACCCTCTTTAACAAATCATGGGAGGATGGGGTGGTACCCGAGGACTGGAGGAGGGCAGATGTGATTCCCTTCACAAAAGTGGGAGCAAGGCAAAACAGAAAACTACAGACCTGTTAGTTTAACCTCAGTGGTAGAGAAATGATGGAATCACTTCTGAAGGAAAGAATTGTTGAGTATCTAGAGGCCAGAGGGGCTCAGGACCCAAGCAGCATGGATTCACAGCGGAAGGTCATGCCAGACAAATCTGATAGATTTCTTTGACTGGGTGACCAAAGTAGTAGATCAGGAGGGTTGTGACATGGCCTACCTAGACTTTAGGAAGGCATTTGGACACAGTCCCACACAAAAGATTAATATACAAGTTAGCCAGCCTGGGAGTGGGTCCCAAGATGACAGCCTGGGTAAAGAATTGGCTGGAGAATAGGACACAGAGAGTAATAGTAAATGGAGTCCACTCTGAAGAAAGGGGGCACTAGTGGGGAAACTGCAGGGTTCAGTATTAGGACCGGTCCTCTTCAATGTCTTTATGTTTGACATTGCAGAGGACTGGAAGGAAAAGTATGTCTCTCTGCAGATGACACAAAGATCTGCAACAGAGTTGATCCACAAGGTGGGATGGAAAGGATGAAAAGGGACTTGGCAAGGTTAGAGGAATGGTCAAATGTATGGCAGCTTAGATTCAATGCTAAGAAGTGCAAGGTAATGCACCTGGGAAACAAAAACCCAGGGGAAGAGTACACAATGGGGGGGTGAGATACTAACAACAACAAAAATGGAAAGGGACCTGGGGGTAGTCATATCGGATGACCTAAAGGTGGGCAAGCAATGTGAGAGGGCAGCAAGGAGGGCTGGGGGGATACTGGGATGCATAGGGAGAGGCATCACCAGTAGAAAACAGGAAGTTATTATCCCTCTGTGCAGACAGTTGGTGAGACCCCATCTGGAGTACTGCGTGCAGTTCTGGAGACCCAATCTCCGCAAGGACATAGACAGGATGGAGGCTGTCCAGAGGAGGGCATCTAAAATGGTGCAGGGTCTGCACCGGAAGACATATGAAGAGAGACTTAAGGAGCTGAATATGTATAGCCTCGAGGAAAGGAGGGAGAGGTGGGACATGATAGAAACTTTCAAGTATCTCAAGGGAATCAACAAAGTCCAAGAGGGTAGCATCTTTCAAAAAAAGAGGTGTGCAAGAACAAGGGGGCACAATTTGAAGATAGAAGGGGCGGCTCAGAGGTAATTTAAGGAAGTATTTTTTCACAGAGCGGGTTGTGGATGCATGGAACAGACTTCCGGAGGAGGTTGTGGAGTCAAAAACAGTGGTGGAATTCAAGCATGCATGGGACAGTCATAAGGCAATTCTAGGGGGTGGGGGTAGGAAGAAGTAGGCTGCTGGTTAACTAGGATCTGCAGCTTATCCAATAGGTAGGGAAATGGGCAGACTGGGTTGGCCAAGCGGTCCTTATCTGCCGTCAAAATCTATGTTTCTATGTTGTGCCAGGAGTCTTCGAAGGGAGAACTGAGGTATGCTGGGGGACCGCCCCTTTTATGATGTATCTGACGTCAGGGGCGGGACATCAGGGGCAGTCCCCCACTTGGTATAACTAGCTAGAAGTTTTCCATGGGGTCCTGCTGCCTGCCAGCTTCAGTCCATATTGTGTAACCTGCTGCAAGAGCTGTTCTCGAAGATCTACTGTTACAGTAAGTTCTTACGTAACTGTACTTTTCTGTTCTTTCTTTCTCCCCTTGCTTTTCTGTGGTTAAAAATATATGCAAATCTTTATGCGAAACTGGGATCCCTTGGTTTGCAAATGTATATAATTATACTTTTGAAATGATTGCAGGAAGCTATTTGGGTTTCAGAAAAAAGGTAACAGTCTGTAATGGAGGGGGTTGACCTTGAGATGTATTTTGACCTCTACAAGCTTGTTTACAGAATTGTCAACAGGAGACCAGGTCTGGGATAGAATGTTCTATTTTGAAGACCAACTCTGAAACAGAAGGTTCTATGTTGCTGCACCTGTTAAGACTAGACGTGTTCTTCAGGATGGCCTCAGGACAGAAACTGACAAAGTTCTGATACATTTTATGAGAAACAGGAGATGCCACTTACAACAATCAGGATGTAGAGTTTCAATCAATCAATCAAGCAATCAAAATCTTTATTTAACCAGCCGGACATCATTCATTGAGCAAGCCCATTTTCAGGGTGGACCTGGGACATACAATTAGGCGAATACAATTTATAAGATCAACATACAATTACGATTTTGTGTACAACAATTAGGCATAGGCAGTACAAATACAAGTGTAACCCCCTTGTTACTCGGGGTTACTAGAATCCCAGTAAGACCTAGTGGTAGGCAGGGAAGGCAGCTTGTGAAACTCCAGTTAAATGGATTTCACACTGTCTCACTCTGTTCTCAGTCTCAGCTGAGACTGAGGGATGACATCACCATAGAACTGTCGCAGCTTCATGAGCCACATCGGAATCTGCAGAAGGGAGTTAGATTAGAATGTTGGGAGTTTTGAACAGTCAGTAGTAGTCAGTTGGAGTTGGAGATTGTTGTGTGAGGAGCACAGCAGTTCTGTGCACAGGCTCTTGGAGCCTAAGCTCTGAAATAGAGCTACATTTTGGGAAAGGTGTGTGTTTCCGCCTAAAGAGGGACACAGTGAGCTGTTCTTTAAAGTGGTGGAGACTGCTGATGCAGGTCTCTATGCCCCATCCCTGAGGGGATGGGGGTGGAAGGTTTGCCTGCTATTCCAGGGGCAACCCCCTGGCTACTGCTACAGAAGAAGCTGCCTTATTTGTCCAAGTGTGTGGGGTACAAGAAGAATTCAAGATTCGCCTGTGGGGCACCTGCAACCGAAGGGTGAGTTCTGCTCTTTCTAAAGGGCCCATGTTTCATCCCGAACTGTGTTAAAGTGGGGATTGGACTGCTGAAGTAGTGGGAGGCCTAGAGTAATAGGCTTAGCCAAAAGCAAAAGTATGTTCAAGTCCAGCACAAGGGGAAAGTCAAGACATGTAGAGGAGATGTGACATACGTCGACCCTGTAATCCACATTGCCAAGCTTTCAAAGAGTTGTTTAGTGTCCAGAGAAATGGCTGGGTATGGATTGTGGGAGCTGGAGGTGGGGAGAATCCCCCATCTTTAGTAACCAGGTCCACCTCTACGGCTTTGCTCTGTGGATTTCTACTTTGCCTCATGCACTTGGCCAGTGATGAGGGAAGTACCCAGACGTGGGATTGGAAGGAAAATTTCCCTTAAGGAGTCGAAGGCTCTAAGGTGGTTTGGGGAGCCACCAACAAGAAAACTGGTTCACTGCCATACGGACCGCAATCAAGTGGCCGGCGGGGAAGCCGGGCCATGGGAAAAACCCAAGTAGTGTACAAGTTGGGCTGTGTACCCAAAGCTGCGTGCAAGTCCAGGCTGTGTGCCTGGTGGGTTCAGAGCCTGAGGGCTGTAATAGTGAAGAAGTGTTCTGTGTCTCTAATCTGCATTACCAGGAATGTAGCCTCATGGGGGGTCCATCTATGCTTTGTTTGTTCAGTTTGGATGTGAATAAAAGCCACACTTTAGAATCCCATTTCTGGTTTTGGACAGTTATTGCTTCCTGTGTTCAGATTTACTTGGGTGCCCCTGTGCAGAGTAGCCAAACCTAGGCCCCCTGAGCCGAGTAATCTAGTCCTCCCCGAACCCAGTCCCCACCAGGTACTGCTGTCAGCTTTAACACCATACCACCTGTCGTTTTGCAAAAAGGCAGGGGTGAGGGCCTTACACAAGTAAAAGGTGCAGCTTAGTGTATAACATTATTTTACAAATAGGCAATAATCAATCAATCAATCAAACTTTATTTAACCAGGCATAACATCATTGAGCAAGCTCATTTCCAAGATGGTCCTGGACATAATAAAATAAACCACAGGCAGGTACAAGGAAGAAAAATAAACACTATACATGTGAGGAGCTATGACAGGCCTATACAGCGAGGACTAACACAGTTAAGAGCTAGTTATAGCATACTAAATAAACAAGCATAGTAAATCTAATGTTAGGACGTTCGATCCCGGGCACCTTCTAGGGTACGTAGGCAACTGTAGGTAATTCTAGTATGAAACTTGGGAGGAGGAGGGGAAGGAAAGGAGGGTGGAGGTATAGGAGATAAGGGGCAGGTAGGGTGATGTTGGCGGGGGGTTGAGAAAAGAGGTTGCAAAAATGCTGGCGCCCCATTAATAGAGAAGGTGGGAGCTGCATGTTTCTTGAGTGTCAGGGCATTCTTGGAGTCACCAAGAAAATAAGGATGCACTGGTCACCTATAACAGTTGCAGGTTTCCTTCAGGTACTCTGTAAAACGTGCTTTGAAGGTGAAGGGACCAGGGAGGGTTGAGAGCTTTAGAGATCTTTGCATAGTATTTCAAATGGAAAGAAGGGAGGAACTAATTGCAACCGAGCCATGAAATGATCTTACTCTAGGTATATGAAAGCAGATTAAGGAGAAGCGTCTCAAGCTGTACAACCCCTTGGCATGCTTAAATAAGCTTGAGATGTATGATGGCAGCTTATCAGACAAAGCCCTATATATCCAGAAGAAGGCATTTCTTTTCCTCCTTGTAGTAAGCGAGGTCCATCCCATTTCTTGGCACAACAGACAGTGATGAGTGCGAAAAGGCAGATTAAGAATGAACCTCAAGGCCCGGTGATAAAGAGCGTCAAGTTTAAAGAGCACTGGAGAAAGGCAGTTGCTGTAAAGAAAGTTAGCGTAATCCAGTAAAGGCAGGAATGTAGATTGCACTAGTCTCTTTCTGGCTTCCTTGGTGAGTAGATGTTTAATGCGGTAGAATATACCTAAGCGTTGTCTTAATTTTTTCGAGAGCTCATTCAGGTGGCACAGGAAATTAAGCTTATTGTCCAGCCAAAATCCCAGGTATTTAAAGGCCTCAACAGTTTCCAGGGGTTCACCTAATAAAGTTAGAATCTTAAGGCTGCATGTTGGTCCTGGGGTGGCGTTTGGTGAGAGGATCATGGCTTTGGTCTTTCTGGCATTAAGCAGAAGCTTATGCTTCATAAAATTATATTGGAGAGAGATAAAGTCTCGCTGTAAATCCTGATGGGCCATGTCCAGAGAAGAGTCAGCAGTATAGAGGACTGTATCGTCTGCAAATAAGTGCATATTAGCTGTGTGCAGGTGTGAATCAAGGTTATTGATGTAGATTGCAACTAAAATTGGGCCCAAAATAGAGCCTTGAGGGACACCTCGTGGTAGTGTTTTTAGTGGGGACAGTTCTCCCAGAGCTTTGACTTGTTGTAGTCGGTTAGTAAGGTAGCTGGTGAACCATTTAATGGAAGAACTATCGAGACCGATGTCACTCAATGCATTAAGCATAATGTTGTGATCCACAGTATCGAAGGTCTTACTAAAGTCAAGGAAGAGTGCAAACACATGCTTCTTAAAAGTCCAAGGCAATTTGCCAGTTGGTGGTTACTTTAGCAAGGGCAGAAACTGTGCTATGTTTGGCTCTGAAGCCCGACAGCAGTGTTTAGCAGTTTCTGTGAATCCAGGTGCTCTCTGATTTGGGTGTTCACAATTTTTTCCAATTGTTTTGGAAGGGAGGATAGTATAGAAATAGGCCGATAGTTGTTCAGGTTGCTAGGGTCCCCGGACTTGAACAAAGGGATGATATGAGCAGTTTTTCACAGCATGGGTAACTCACCCATAGTTAGAGAGATGTTGAATAAATGGACAATGGGGGGCGGTCAGATAATAATGGCCTAATTTTAGGAAGAAAGGTTCTATGAGGTCGGCACCAGCACTCTTTTTAGTGTCTAATGACAGTAGGAGGTTCTCCACTTGCTTGAAGGATACAGGGCGGAAGCTGAAGGGGTAGGAGTAACTCTGGTTGGTATCTATGTTGGGGCTTGTGGCATCAGTGGCATCCCCGTGTGGGCTGATCTTACTGACTGGAGAGGCGTCAAAGGCCAGCCCCACAGTGGCGAAGTGTTCACTGAATTGTTCAAGTATATCCACTGTATCTGTGAAAGTAGTGTCCCCAGACACTATTTTGGCTGGAATGAAGGCATCGATGGTAT
Organism: Neoceratodus forsteri; assembly: GCA_016271365.2. Classification (NCBI taxonomy): domain Eukaryota; kingdom Metazoa; phylum Chordata; order Ceratodontiformes; family Ceratodontidae; genus Neoceratodus; species Neoceratodus forsteri. Next base: position 293,259,694 of record CM057455.1, read on the forward strand.
GACCCTCGACTTCTTTGAGGATACTCCAGGATTTGGCAGCATTGTTTTTGTTGTCTTCCAGGGCTGATTGGAAGTATCTAGCTTTTTCAGTCCTAATTAGCTTGGTATAGGTGTTTCTAGAGACATGAAAAGCAAGCCAATCGGCAGAGTGTGTCTTCCTAGCTCTTTTCCACCAAAAGTCTCTATCTTTGAGGGCTTTCTTTAAGATGGGGAGAACCAGCCAGGAGATCTTTTCTTGGACTTGATCAGCCTTAGGGGGGCATGTTTGTCTAATAGACCCACTAGAAGGCTATGAAAGATGTTAAATGCCTCATTAAGGGAAGGGGCTAGGTAGAAGTCTTGCCATCTGATGTTGCTCAGGTCATTTAGGAAGGCATGCTGGCAGAACTTTTTCAAGCACCTATTTAGCTTATATTTGGGGGTTGATTTTAATTGGGGAAGAGTGTCTGATGCAGGCAATGGCACAATGATCAGCCTTCTGATCTCCCGGCCTCAGAGGCGAGTGTGCTACCTGCTGAGCCACTGACACTGCAATGATTGTGACAGCGAATTTGTTCTTAACATAGATTACACCCCCCCCCCCCGGATGGTCTATCACACCGGTGGGTAATGTACCCTGGTATGCTGATAGTTTTGTCTGGGGTCATGGGGCGTAGGCCAGGATTCCGATATCATAAGGAAGTCAGAGGATGTGTGTAATGTCCATGTCTGAATCAGATCAAGCTTCTTAAGTAAACTACAGACATTCATATGAAGGAAGCTGATGCCCTTGTATTGGGGGAGGTCTGCAGGGGCATTTAAAGAAGCAGGTGGGCCTGAATTTAGTTCAACATTTCCAGAGCAGAGTAAGAGAAGCAAAATTAGTTTTCTAAGGCAGCTTATTAACATATTGAATAAGCACTTATTATGCCGCTGGGCATGGAGAGGTTTTGAGGAGGCTGGGTTATGGGCACTAGAGTGGTTGGTTAAAAACACAGCATGTATGACTGTTTTAACCAGCAGGTTCAAAGGCTGTCTATCATATTCTCTAGTCAAAGCCTAATAAAAAGGTATGCAGGGAGTGGAGGAAGTGATCCCCAAAGTATGGAGCCACATCCTGTTATGAAAGTGCAGAAGTGGGTGTCCATCCTGAGGGGAGCACTGGTCTTGGTGCAACTGAGCAGCTGGTGTTTGATATGGCACGTGAATTAGCAAGAAGGAGCAACTGAGCAAGAAAATGACCTCCTGTGGCGTCATTTAGGATGCTATATCCTGCTGAGGGGCAGGTCAGGCAGGGATGGCAGAATCTATGTGGAAGGAGCTAAAAGAAGGAGGCAGAGCTAGTTAGGGGTGAAGGTTTGTTTTAAGCGAGACAAACTGTGTGCTGACCAATGGCAGGACTAAGGGGTTGGCCTTGCTCTTGAGGAAGGAGCATTTAATAGAGACCAAGGTCGGGGCGGGCGGTGTGGGGCAAAAAACAGGTTTAGTGTGACGCGAGCGGCAAGGTGCCAGGAGAGAGGGGAAAGAAGAAAAGCCGGCACTGTGTAAACAATGTCAGTTTCACTGAGCATGCTTACACATTGGCAATGTGTAAACAATGTTAGTTTCACTGAGCATGCTTACATCCTAGCACTGTGTAAACAATGTTGAGTTTCACTGAGCATGCTTACACATTGGCACTGTGTAAACAATGTGAGTTCCACTGAGCATGCTGACATGCTGGTACCATATAAACAATGTTGAGTTTCACTGAGCATGCTTACACATTGGCACTGTGTAAACAATGTGAGTTTCACTGAGCATACTTACACACTGGCATTGTGTAAACAATGTGAGTTTCACTGAGCATACTTACACACTGGCATTGTGTAAACAATGTGAGTTCCACTGAGCATGCTCACATGCTGGTACCATATAAGCAAAGAGAGTTTCACTGAGCATGCTTACACATTGGCACTGTGTAAACAACGTGAGTTTCAGTGAACATGCTTACACATTGGCACTGTGTAAACAATGTGTTTCAATGAGCATGCTTACACATTGGCACTGTGTAAACAAAGTTTTACTGAGCATGCTTACAACCTAGCACTGTATAAACAATGTTAGTTTCACTGAGCATACTCACATGCTGGCACCGTTTAAACAATGTGCGTTTCACTGAGCATGCTTACACATTTGCACTGTGTAAACAATGTGAGTTTCACTGAGCATGCTCATACACTGGCACCATATAAACAATGTGAGTTTCACTGAGCATGCTTGCACATTGGCACTGTGTAAACATTGTGTTTTTCACTGAGCATGCTTACATCCTAGCACCATGTTGTCAGTTTCACTGAGCATGATTACATACTGGCACTGTGTAAACAATGTCAGTTTCACCGAGCATGGTAGCACCATTTACACAATGCCAATTTCACTGAGCATGCTCACATTTTTTTTTTATTTATTTAAAATTTGGTAACTGGGAAAGGCACACTGAGCTGAGTCTTGTTTCCAGGTGTGCCCCGGGGGGAGAAGGTAGTGGGATATACAATAACAGCAGTGGCAAAAACACTGAAAAACAATCAGGGTTTAGATACAATAGAACAAGGGCAGGATTCTCAAAAGGAATATGCCCAGCGCATCCAAGATGTGCTGGCGCATCTCCAACTTGCACACTGCTGCAATTCTACCAGGGGACCGATGTGCTGGCACATCCCTGATGCACCAAAGCACTGCAGATGTGCCGCATACTGCCCATAATGATATGCGGCACATCTGGAGGGGCTAGGATGGGGGCGTGCCCATGCATATGGTGTGAAGCCCCATTCACAGTCCAACCAGGAGGCGCATCTCCAGGGCAAGTCCGGAGATGTGCCCCCTAAAGATAAGTCTACAACAAGTAGACTTAAGTAGCTTGACACCCACAGGCAGGCTGCCGCACTGCAGACAGCAGCACAGCAGCCTGCCCACCCTGCTAGTCCAGAGTAACCCCCTCCCTGCCCAAACCCCATCCATGCACGCGCACTCTGTGGCGCTGGCTCTGTGCACAGAAACCCCCCACCCTGCCCGCAGTCCCGCTGCAAAACTGCACCCTCGCGGCGTAGTGATACACACACAGGAACCCCCGCCCTACCCACAGTCCAGCCCCAAGCCGCACCCTGCAATAGCAGAGACACGCACACAGAATCCCCACACCCCACCCACAGTCCCGGTGCAAAGCCACACACAGCGGCGGCAGCTCCTTGCATAAAGCACCCCACCCTGCTCCCCCGTCCCAGCAGGTCCCGATGGTTGGCGGGCAGCACAACCCACCCGCATACCACCATGGCTGCCCGCCAACAGAGCCGCCTGAGATCGACAGCCTCTGCACCACTGAAAGCCCACCAGTGGGCCCCGTCGACCATGGGTCAGCATGGCAGCGGCATGTAAACAATGTTAGTTTAATTGAGCATGCTCATATGCTGGCTCCATGTAAACAATGTTAGTTTAATTGAGCATGCTCATATGCTGGCTCCATGTAAACAATGTTAGTTTAATTGAGCATGCTCATATGCTGGCTCCATGTAAACAATGTTAGTTTAATTGAGCATACTCATATGCTGGCTCCATGTAAACAATGTTGGTCAGTTTTACTAAGCGTGCTCACAAGGTGGCCACATGCAGTCTGTATCCAAACCAACAGGAGCCCAATCCTGTCCGATCTCAGGAGCTAAGCAGGTTGGAACCTGGTCGTAAGTCAGATGGTACACTTCCAGTGAACACCAGGTGCTGCAGGAAAATGTTCTGGTAATCCTGTAGGGGCACTATATCCTCAGATGTAAGTAACCACTGTATTTGGGGGACACTGTGCAGTTATGATGTGTCATGTTTCAGATGAGATGTTAAACTGAGGTCCTGTCTGCCTGTTCTTGTGATCCTGCTCGAAAAGAGTAGGGTAACTGACATAGCATCCCAGCTTAATTCTCCCAACTCACTAACCCACCAGTAGATTAATCTGGTTCAATATCCGTCGGTTTACATTTTAACCCCCCGTCCCCCCGGACAAGGTTGAAAATGGTTCTCAGTCTTCCTCAGCTAATCAACACAACTAAATAAATATAGAATGTCAGTTTCACTAAACATGCTCATAACACGTAAACAATGTTAGATTCACTGACCATTTTCGCACGTTGGCACTGTGTAAACAACTCTAGACATTTTCGCTGAGCATGCTCACACGCTGGCAAACTGAACACTTGCCATTTTGTTTTCTTAACATGCCCACTTTTATGTCATAAACTGCCTAACCCAAACTTGAAGCCAGAACCATTCCCCAGCGGAGGTGGTGGGGCCAAAAACAGTGGGGGGCTTCAAGCATGCATGGGATAGGCACCATGGAATCTTAGCTGGGAAACAACGATGGGGAAGCCGGAGATCAGTTAGGGTCTGCATTAACAGGGTAGGCAGGGAAGAGAAAAAAATGGGCAGACTGGGTGGGCCAAGTAGCCCTTATCTGCTGGCACATTCTATGTTTCTGTGGTCCAACGCAAAGTTCCCAGTTGTAAAAATGGTTCTTTTCAGATGAAATCCTAGAAGATATGGACTCGCAAATGCCCAGCACACCTGTATCCCCCACTTAATCAACCGGGCTTTTGGATCTGTCATAACTGTCTATTTATGGTTAAATACCTGAATGATGCTAATATGTATTCTCAGCACAAATGAGGGTTTTTATTCTCTCTTGTACATTTTTTACTTGTACTGATAAAATTCAATAAACAGAAAGTAAAAAAAAAATGGTCCTTTTAAAGGCCTACAGTGTGTCTACCTTGATGAGGATCTTCCTCCTGAGCTGGTTAGGCGACGGCAGTTCATCTGCGTTGATGTCCACGGGTTTAGTCAGCAGCATGTCTCCAAAGACTTTCTTAAAGTGGGATGCCATGTTCCTCTGCTGGACAACACTACAGTGGTCCTCGATGGAGAGGATGATGGGATACCTGAAAGAGAAACAGCACAGCAGCGTTACAGGTTATACTAGTATCCATTAAACTACTTAAGTGCAGAAGTAGCAGAACCCTGACTAATGGAATGCTGCTTTTTTGGTTAGTTGCTGGAATTTGTTTGCCCTGCTTTCCCCCTTTTCCAGCACAGCGACACCTGGCCAACATGACCAGTACTATACTGGGAGCGCGTACCAGTGGCAGCCTCCTTCACAGCCAGTACAAATGCCGCTCTCTGGTTGGCCAGCAAGGGGATAGTGAATGCTTGGTGGCCTGCATACTCCATCTGCAACATGCTTTGACACAGTTTTTTTTTGCACCTTCCAGGAGCTCGTGGCACACCACTTTCTGGGTCCCACAAGTATCCTCTTCCGTCTGCCAGGCTTGCTTCTTTTTTTTCATATAGCTTTTTTTGCCCCCAGCTGCCCCATGTGCCTGCTTCTGGATATTATACATGGTGTCCTAGTCCCAACTGCCACTCCCCATGTCGTCACGCTGACAGGGATCCACAGAGAGAGGGACCCATGGGGACCAGCGCCATCATTAATGGTGACTGATGCACACATTTTGTAGTTTTTTCTCCATTATCCCCCCCAATGTTCTGGTGTAGGATATGCATTCCCATGCACACTCCCTCAGAAGCACGTAGCAATGTCCTATAGCAAGCTCCCTCGGCACCACAGGGGTCACTACTGCACCAGGACCTGGACGCCTCCCTCCCCTGGCTGGGAGTATTAGCGCATGCAGTACTTTCCCCACCCCCCCAGGCACCCGACCCAAGTCCACTCCCAAACCCAGGTTGCTGGCATCGAAGCACACAGCCCTTGTGCTGGGCCATCGTGCAGCACACCAGACTTACTTCCTGCTGCCAACTCCCACTTCTAGGCTCCCTGTTGTGTCTGCTCCTCCTTCTGCTCTGGCTCATCCTCTCGGGGGCCTCCTTGCTGCAACCAAAGAGGACGTTCCTCTAACACTGGGCGAGAGGATCGATGATGGTGTACTGATGGGTTGGGTAGGGTAGAGGGGACACAGACAGACATCCTCCAGTGTGCTACAGGCGGGCATTTTTCCAGTGTTCTTCTTTCTGCCACCCATCTCCCACATAGGTGTGCAAGTCACAACATCCGGGTTTGGGGGGCACAGCAGCATGTGATCACATGCCCCTATGTGTACCTCTGCTGGGCCACCACAAGGAGCCACTCTAGGGATGGTGTGTGCCAAACCATCCTTGGGATGCTTCTCACCCTGCCTGCCAGCCATCCTGTGCACTGGGTGTTCACCAATATTGTCAGAGGGCCAAGCATGTTCCTCACCGCTTGGCACCATGAAGCTTGTCGAACACTGTGTCATTAAACGGCAACCCCCCCCCCACCACCACTGCATACGTGAGGTATGATTTTTTTCCCATTCAGAATGCAGGAAAATTACGCAGGCACACAGAGTTTGGTGTCATAAATTCATACTCCATTTATTAGTAACACTAGAAAAATACTAGGAAAACTGCCTATATAAGTTCAGCCAATCAACGATCAGAACCACTGGCCCTCTTAGCCTACTTACAGTTGTCATCCCTTGTAGGGAACATTAAAGTGAAGCGATTCACTACAGAGGAGTGATAGCTCTACAATGCGCTTTTTTAAATTAAAAGAAAAAGAAACCTGAAACAGAAAACATTATAAATTATTCTGCCCAATGCAAGCAATTTATACATAAGTTTATAGGTTCTGTGCGAGATGTCTCTTATAGTACTGTATAAGAGCATCATCTTACACCATTTGAGCAGACAGAATATTTTAGCTTTGCTTTGTGGTCTCAAGCCCAAAGTGTATGAGATGACACTCATATATAATAAGAGACATCTCACACAGCACCTAAAAACTTATAAAATTAGCAGTGAACATTTTTGTATCAATATGGGGTTCTAAGGGGGGAGGGGCGGAGCAGCAAGATAGCTGCGGTGCTGCTTCGCTCCATGTCGTTCCCAGTTTTCTCAAGGAAATTAAAATAGATGGGGACACTTTTATGCTTAACCTTGAGTTTTATTTAAAATCTTTGTTTAAATCTGTTGTTCTTTTAGACTGACAATTTCGCACATTGTGCCCGGCAAGTTGTTATTAAATTGGTCAGCGTGCTTGACTTTGGTCTGTGTGGCATGTCCACAAACGGAATCTCAGTTTTTACTATTTATTGAGGTGCAGCCCACAATATGGGACAGAATGCGGCTAAACTGACTATCCGAGTTGTGATGATTCAGAGGTGTGGAGAGGCTCAAGAGCCAAAACAGGAAAACTGTGGCCGGAGGATCAGGAGTAATTTTTTGCTTTTGCTGAACGCAGTGGAATGCAGCGGTGTGCAGCAGTCAAACTGGCAATAACTAAAAGTACTGAAAAACTTGTTTTATGGAGTGTAGCCAAAAGGGCATGTAGAGAAATCTGATGGGAAGATTGCACTGCGGGTGCTTATATGCTCATATTTGCTCAAATAAAGGTATGCCATTGTTGCCTGAGATGGGGGAGGGGGGATGTCTCTGTACTCCTGGCTATGAAATCTACTGTGCTCAGTGGAGCGTTTATTTAAGTAATAATGCACAACAGGGTGTGGGTTGTGCTGGGATAACGTCACGCCTGGGTAGCTGGGCATGAGGCTGCAGGCCAAGTGCATCCAACGTCCCAGAAGTGAGGTTATCCCAGCACAACCCACACCCTGGAGTGCATTACTGCTATTACACAATGGCTCATTGTTGTACAGAACAAAAAAAAAATGTAAATATTTTTAGTAGATTTTTTTAGTGTGGCAATATATCTTGGTACATGAAGAGAAGTTGCTAACAAAAATCCAACAAATCAAAACAGTGAGGTTGTGCTCAGATAACCTCACTGCTGCCAAGGGCAGACAGCCAATCAGGTTCCAAGATTTTTTACTACCACTGTACAATTCTTTTTATGCAATAGGGGTGAGTGTATATGCCATTAGTTAAATATCAGTAAACTCACCCCCCTCCCCGTTGTATAACTTAGCAATAACGTATTCACAGTGGAATAACTTGAAATAAACTGCAATGTGGATATGTCACCAACTAAATAAACCACTCCCGTTACATCATACTCAGCGACCTGAAGTACCTCTAAAATACAAAAGGTAATAAATGAAACACACCTATGCAATCCAACACTTGTACTGTAGCACAACCACAGAATACTCGTGCAGCTGAACAGAGGGAGAAAAGCAGTGTGTACAACGGAATCAGCAAAGACTCAGACTAAATGTGGAAGATGACATATTGAACTCAATAGAAGACATGGAAACAAAACTTTAAAAAGCAAGTACACCGCAAATAAAAAGTGCGTTTACCACCCAATAATGTATGTGAGGACCCTATTGTATAAACAGCACACATAATGTGCGACTCTGTGGAATATGGTAAATATTTGCATTTGTGCAGAGTGACCTGGATAATATTATTCATGGCTCTGCCACTCGTGATATTATCCAAGGTCACTGCACTCATGCAAATACAGTATTTACCATATTCCACAGTTGCTCATCATGTATCCTCTATCTCTACAGGTATTTTCAGAGGTATCCATGACTAGAACTACAAGAACTAAATAAATAAAATAAAATAAAGTAAGCTGGGCATATTTTGCTCAAGAATATTGTGTCAAGCCTGAATTTGAATTCACAGCTGATTATCGGAGAACCTAAATGTGAGCTCTTTGAAAATGTTTTTTTTTTTCCAGTGGAGGACTGGTAATGGTTTTAAACTAAAGTAATGCGTTACCACTTGCTGACTTGTATTAGAGCCAAATAGAGCGTACCTCTGAATATCTAAATCAAAGGTTGCGATCATGTTTCGGGTTTGATTAACGGGCTGAGGGGCAGAATTTGGAGTAGCCATAGTTTTGTAGAGGTATGTGGATGCCTTGCTGCTTTCTGGAGGGGATACATAAGAATCGAAGACCGATGTGATATATATGTAACCCCCCTGCAAATGGGGGTTCCCAAAAGACTTCCAGGAGCTTGCTTGAATGCTCCAAGCCTGAATGGTGTTTGGCATTTAAGCCATTTATCAGTGAGTGTTTTTAGAGCCTCTGGTACTGTCTCTTTAAGAGCTGTCTGCTTGCAGACATAATTAGTTTGTTTGGGGGACTGTGTGCTTCTCTGTTTGAGTACCACTCGAGCTGCTGCCAATTCACTCCATTTTGCAGTCACTAGGAGTGCAAAGGAACCTATCTGAAAGATGTAACTGTTTGCCAGAAATCATTTAGAGTAATAATGAAATTACAGTTTGCCTAACCTGCTTTCTTTGCAGTCAGAACTGTGTCTGCCTAGTTCCCCATTCTGGTTTTGAACTGCTGAACTGGACCAATCAGTGTGGGTAAGCTAGCTCTAAAATGGTGCCTTGACGAATCAGAACTTGGACTCATAATCTGAGCCAGCCACAAGAGGATTGTATGGGCAGTGACTCTGGGAGATGTAGTTTAGACTTGACGCCTTTTTGGACCAACAGGAGTAGTCTATTGTGAGTGACAGCCAATCCAGTCAAGAACTGGGAGGAACTCAAAGGAAGTGCCCGGTTTTGTCTGTTGGAGTTTCAGTTTTAGCTCTGGCAGTGAAGGGGAAAGGAACCCTGTGCTCCTTCAGTGCACAGTTTTAGTCGGGAAACATGTGCAAGGTCCGGAGTTCCGGTCTGCAGCTTGTGTAACTGCTTGTTAGGACTGAATCCGTCCTGTGAAGAGAATCAAAGGATATCTGAAGAGTAGAAACCAGGCTCACCCTGTAGAAGACTGGAGAAATTGCTGAATTGCACTCGGTCTGTCAGGAACTGAATATGCTGTGTGTTCTCCGGTATTGTGCAGTAATTACGATCGGGATAGAGAAGCAGCCTGCCTGGTATAGTACTTCTTTGCCATATAATGTGTGAGGAGTCTCGTGGAGCTCAAGAGTACCCTGCTGACACTGAAGGACCCTATCTTGTTTGGAGGTCGTGAGTACTAATTCAGGTCGCTCCCTGTTGAATTGCCACATTAAATCCAAATGGAATTACTGTACTGCTGACTGTTTAACTAATTTTTCTTTTCTCTGTGTGAAAGGGCCCCTACCAGCTGCCACGGTTTGGACTAGCCACTAGGGCTTGGGTACCCAGGGACAGTAACTGGTAGGGATAGGCCTGTGCACAGAGCCATAGGTAGATGAGTAAAGTATAAGCTAATTAACCTGATTTCCCCCTGTCCTTGTTATAGTCCCCCTAAATAAATCAGAGCTGCTTGTTTCAGCAAAGTTATACTGCCTGAGGTATTTGTCTATGTTAAAGTATTGTACTGTGATTGTTGCACTGTATCTTATTTTACAGGAGGTCCCAGTGCCTGAACCAGCCCTGGGGGTAAGTGTATACTGTGAAGGTAATTCTGATATATTGTGTGGGCCACTAGTGGAAGAAAGGGGGTTGCAGTGTCCCAGAGGGCTGTGACCAAGTAAGTTTAACTATTGCAAACCCTGACCTCTGGGTGGAGGCACCCGCCATTGATCCAGGCCTCAACCTGTTAGTGGCAAATCAGGCAGGGGTAGTAGCCCCTGGGATAGCGCCATCTACGGGTTACATCTTGAGGCTCACCGCTGGGATTGTGTCTCTAGTGGCCATATTTACAAACCACTGTTAAGGAAAATAAATAAATAAATAAATGGGTACCCCGACAGAAGTGGCTGTGCACCGGCTGGTGGAGTGGTGTACTGGGAGGAGATCGACCCCCAAAATGCTATGCTTATCCTGGACATCCCCCTGGGTATCAATACGGACACTGTGCAGGGAGTACTTTCCAAGGTGGAAGGTTTACAAAACCTTGTGGTGGTGGGTCGGCATGCTAATCTGCTCACCCACACTTTCCTGGCCCTAGTAGAGTTTAAGGATCCCATAGATAGCTCCAAAGTGCCACAGACCATTACCCCAGAGGAGCCCTCACTGCTTGGAGAGTGATAACTAAGGACAGTAAAGACCGGGGGAATGAGCCCTCACCATCTGAAACTTTGAGGAGAAATTTGCTAAATGGTTGCTGGGGAAGGAAAACTGTGGAGGACTTGAAGAAACTATTCTTGCCACCTGGGGTGTTCCTCCCCAACACCCTCCCCACTCCAGTACCCGTGAACGGTGGCTGAACCAATGCAGACCCTATTTCTGCACCTGCCATTAGTCACGACTCCTACCAAGGTTGAGGATCTTCTCTGGCACCCTCCCACCCCCAAGGAGGATGACTGGGAGACCTGGATGAACTATGTTGCCCCCAAGTGCTAGAATGGCATGCTCGAGGCTCGAAAAGCGAAAGGGTTAGTGAGAGCCTCCGAGGTCCTGCCCTGGCTACCATCCGTGCTAAACGGCCAGTAACCCTGAAGTGACTGCACAGGCTCATCTTGAGGCCCTGGAGAATGTGTATGGGAGCCCAGATTCTGATGAAGACCTATGGTGGAGAGTAAGAGATGCACAACAGTACCAAGGGGAGTTGTTGTCTGTGTATGTATGTATCTCGGCTGGAAAAATTGTTGCAAGAATGCCTCAGAAAGGGTAGTTTGCCAGCGATTGAACTGGACCGAACCAGTCTGGACAGGATCTTAAGTCTGCCCCTTCTCAGAACTGCTGTTGCTTCAATTCTACGCCTGGCAATCGACTGAATCCCCACCTCCTATGATGAGTTAACTTGAGAGAAATTCGAGGAGTTGAGAAAAGGCGACCTCGGGAGGGACCTGCACCAACAGCTGTGGCTACGACCGAGGTGACTGAGGGTGACCCATCAAGTGAAGTTCAGGGCAGAGGTTGGCAGTAAATGAGTGCTCTGACAAGGAAAAAGATATGCCACAATGGAGATAACTGTTGAGAGAGATCCAGGAATTCAAAAACAGTCCCTTTATGAAGGCCACGCCTGCAAGTACGGGCCCTGACCTATATCCGACTGTATCTGCTATGGGGTGGGGTACCCACCCATGTATCTCCTGCTGATAACAGCTCGAACTCGATTCCTTGACCATGGAAGTGGAGAAACTGACGAGATGTCTCCAAATGCTTATCACGCCGCAGACAGAGATGGCACCAAGGTTTCCAGTTAGTAATACCCCGCCTCTGGCTCCCAGTGTGGCGCCCGCCAGCTCAAACTCCAGAAAGTATGTTTTGCTATAATTGTGGGAAAGATGGGCACATGAAAAGGGAATGCCGGTCCCCAAAAGACACTGACAAAGTTGCATATAGGCTACAAGGAGAGCTCGAGAACAAATCAGTGGTTAAGAGGTGCATGAAATGATCCCAGTGAGGGCACCAAAATGCTAACTCACGTCCCTTTGTGACAAGGTCAGTTGCCCAGGCCCCACTACCGCCTCTCCAGACTGGTCCAGAATAGTGGGTCCCTCCATGGAGACCACTGTAAAGGTGAATGGAGTGTCTACAAGAGCTGTATTAGACAGTGGCTCCCAAGTGACAATTATGTTCCAGGATTGGTATCAGAAGCATTTGTCAGATGCACCCTTACAACCATTAGAAGGACTGCATGTATGGGGTTAAGTGAAGGCCTACCCCTATTCCGGTATATCCGAATTTGGCTGTCTTTCCCCACCTCCGTGGCTGGAGTGGCCGAACAAGTAGAGACCCTAGCCTTAGTGTGTCCCCCACTGGACTGTATGATGGTGTCCTTTTGTTGATTGGAACAAATGCTCATATGTTCGGAAGGCTGGCACAGTTGTGTTATGAAAAACAGGGGTCAAAGACTAGTAGAGCTTTAAGAGTTCCGCTTTAATTAAGAAGGCCTATGAGGCACAGAGAGATGCTGAAAAATAGAACCAGAGGAACCGGTCAGAATTGTATGGAAGAAGGATCCTGAGTCTCGATCCTGGCGCCAAATGCCCAGTGTACCTTACAGGGAGAGGTCCGTATCAGAAAGGATGTTAAGAATAAAATATTAATGTTGGATGCACCAGGCGATGGAAAATTGCCAGAGGACTGCTGGTCAAGCTAGTATTTTGCCCGCTAGAGCCCATGCTTATGCCAGAAGGGTAATGCTCCAAGTTCATAATGTGTCTGAAGAGACATTCGAGTAAATAGAGGTTGCATCCTGGCTAATGTGCATTGTGCAGACACTGCAGTGCTACCCAGCAGCAAGAGTTCAAGGAAGAATGACAGAGTAACACCTGACTTGTTTGATTTCTACTCCCCCGCTGCCAGCTGAATGGAAAGTGAGGATCAGTGAGAAGCTTGCCCAGAGAGACCAGGTGTTTTCTTTAAAGGAATGGGATGTAGGATGCATGCAGGAGCTGAGCACAATATCCGCTGCATGACGAAAAGACCATTTCGTGAGAGGTCTCGACGCCTGGCACCTGCTGACATAGATGATGTGAGAGGGCATCTGCAAGAGATGTTAGCTGCTGGTGTAATACAAGAATCCAGAAGCCCTTATGCTTCCATTGTGGTAGTGAGGAAAAGAATGGAACAGTAAGGATGTGTGTGGATTATCGCACCTTAAACCGCGGACTATCCTTGATCAGTACAATGCCCCGCATTCAGGATGCTTTGGACTGCCTAAACGGGAGCAAGTGGTTCTCTGTGCTGATCTCGGCAGTGGGTACTACCAGATCCCGATGGCCCCAGAGGACCGTGAGAAGACAGCCTTTTATCTGTCCGGGCTAGCTTCTATGAATTCATGAGATGCCTCAAGGGATTTCAGGTGCCCCAGCCACTTTTCAACGATTGATGGAGCGTGCAGTGGGGACATGAACTTACTAGAGTGCCTGGTATACCTAGATGATGTTATTGTGTTTGGCAGCTCACTGGAGGAACATGAGAGCAGATTATTTAAGGTATTGGACCGACTGGAGGACTTTGGCCTTAAACTGTCCATTGATAAGTGTCAATTTTTTCAAACATCAGTAAAGTATGTGGGACACATAGTATCCACCGAGGAATAGAGACCAACCCAAGTAAAGTTGAGGCCTTGACCACCTGGCCACAGCCCAAAATCTAAAAGAACTGCAAAGATTCCTGGGATTCTGTGGTTATTATCGCGCTTCATCAAGGACTATTCAAGAGTGATCCGCCTACTTAACCTTACTCAAGGGTATCCCCAATCCACAAAAAATACCAAAAGTCAGCGCCCTCAAGACTGAAAGAGTGTATTTTCATCCGAAAGTGAAGTATTTGGGGCCCGCTGACTCCTGATTGTGAGACTGCTTTTCATGAGATCATATATCAACTTACCATGCTCCAGTGCTGGCCTATGCCGATCCAAGAAAACCTTACGTCCTGCACACTGATGCTAGCTTGCAAGGGTTGGGGCTGTGTTGTACCAGGCAGAGAATGGCCTGAGACCAGTGGCCTTTGCCAATAGAAGCCTGACCCCATCCGAAAAGAACTATCCTGTACATAAGTTAGAGTTCCTAGCTTTGAAGTGGGCTATTGTTGACCAATTCCATGAGTACTTGTATGGGGCTAAAATACTAGTAAAACTGACAATAATCCTTTGACCTATGTGCAGACCTCAGCTGTTGGAAGCCACTGGCCATAGGTGGCTTTCTGCATTATCTACATATGACTATGCTCTCGAATACCGAGCAGGTCTGAACCACATAGATGCTGATGTCTCTCCCGGAGGCCTGTTCCCCAGAATGATTGGGTCCAATTGGCAGAACCTGACATTCGGGCACTCTGCCGGAAGTTTGACAGGGAGGAACAAATGTCCACGGACGCAGTGGACTGCATGGTGGATTGCTTGGGACCCTCTGAGAATTGCATACCTGCTGCTTATTGCCACTTTTCTGCAACAGACATTGGTGCACTGCCTCAGCTGGACAATGACAGTATTCGGCGGGCTCAATCCCGCGATCCCATGATCAAAGCAGCGTTAGAAGCCCTCTATGCAGGAAAAGATGTGTCCAAATTACGCTCCACGGATTTGAGAACTGCACTATACAAAGAAGGTCCTAAGTTGAAACTGATCAATAAACTGTTATACAGAGAAACAGTAGACAGAGGGGACAAGTAGACAAACAACAACTAGTCCTGCCCACTGCCTTCGAGACTCAGTACTGATGTCCTTGCACAACCACATGGGGCACCTTGGTATAGACAGAACACTTGACTTGGTGAGATCCAGATTCTATTGGCCTATGATGGGGCTGATGTGGAGCAACACATTCGAACTTGTAAGCTGCTTACAGAGGAAAGCTTTGCCCCGGAGGGCTGCTCCTTGTTAACATCACACCAGTGCACCCATGGAGCTGGTCTGTATTGATTTTCTGAGTCTGAGTCAGATCAAAGAAATATCAGTAATGTGCTGTGGTCACTGACCATTTCACGAGATATGCCCAAGCTTTCCCACCAAAGACCAGAAAGCATCCACTGTGGCCAAAGTACTTGTAGAAAACTTTTTGTTCACTATGGGCTCCACAAGAATCCATTCTGATCAAGGAGAGACTTTGAGAGTCGCCTGATCAAAGAGATGCTTTCTCTGTGGGGAGTGCGAAAGTCCAGAACCACTCCTTACCACCCCAGGGGACCCTCAGCCTGAACGTTTACAACGCATTTTGCTAGATATGCTAGGCACCCTGCACCCAAAGGACAAGCCTAGATGGAGCCAACAAATTAGCACCCTGGTACATGCTTATAACTGCACCAAAAGTGATGCCACTGGGTTCTCCCCCTACCGCCTGATGTTTGGAAGAGAAGCTCGACTACCGGTAGATGTGTGTTTTGGGGTCTCTCCTGATGGGCTTCAAGCTGACAACTATTTACAGTATGTGCAAAAGTTAAAGGCCCAGCTAACTCATGCGTACCAACTGGCTCAAACCATGGCTGCCAAAAGAAATCTGGCCAACAAAGAAAGGTATGATAAAAAGGTGAAGGCACAGGAACTCCAGGAGGGAGATCGGGTATTGCTAAGAAATCTGGGACTGCATGGCAAACACAAGATTGCTGACAGATGGCACCATCTCCTCACATTATAGTGGGCAAACTAGATGATCTGCCAGTGTACAAAGTAAGGCCTGAGAATAATTCAAAAGATGTAAAACAATGCATAGAAATCATTTACTGCCCATTGGACAAATCTTGATTGAGTCTGAGCCCCCAGAAGATGCCCCTCTAGACCAGTGACTAGAGCTGCTGCTAAGAAAAGATCAAGAAAGTCTGCACCTACAGAAGCAAAGTTAAAGTGTTCCCCTTCACAAGTCCCAGTTGAGCATGACTGTCAGTCCATATCGGAAGAAAGTGAGAATGACTTTGAATACTATCCTTCTTACGAACTGAGTCAATTGTTTCGGGGCAATCCCCTAGTCAATACTGGAGATGAAGCTGGGCCTTCTGGACTGTCTAAGGCCCCCAGCTTCGTCCCTGGAGCCAATGCTCCCAGAAAGTGAAGTGCAAAGCATCAGATCAGATGAAATGGAATCATTGTGCATGGTTGAACTGTTTGAGTTTTCAGGGAGGAAAATGATGGATTGGGTCAGACTGGTGATACACCAGAACAAGAAGAGTATTTTGAGTGCCCTGACAGTCCACTGCCAGTGTCCGAAAGCTCTCCATGCAAGCCAAATGTTGTGGACTCAGAAACTGTAACTCCTGGAGCTGAAAGTGCCCCAAGTTCTAGCCTCTCTACCCCATGGAGACTCCCCTGACAAGTGAGGACAATGCTGAAAATGAGGCTCAGAGTGCAGAGACTGTAACAGTTCCCCCTAGAAAGACTGGTCGAGCTGTAAAGCCTGTGGTGCACCTCAGTTATGATTCCCTGGGCCGGCCAGTGGATCTGCCTCTCAATGTTGTCCATAAAGGAGTGTATGTGTCCCCGAGCTCATTGCCCAAACTGAGCGTCAGTGCTAACTCCAAGTTACTTGTGTTGCCCTCTAAGTATGGTGCCCTTGCCCCGTCCAGCCCCAAGGTAACTGATAGGGAAGGGCCCCCTCTCTTCAGGTTTCATGTACAAGAGGTAATAACTTGAGTTATGGTACAATGTATGTAATACTGTGTAAAGAGGACGTACTGCAATGTTTCAGAAATGTGTTCTTGGTAAAATGATATATTGACTGATGATTACATGCGAGCCTAATGCAAATGTATATGGCTGCAGTTGAAACTTATGGGTACTTGCTTGAGCGGACGCCAAGCTTTCCCAGGCCAGGAAGGGTGTAACCCCTGCAAATGGGGGTTCCCAAAGACTTCCAGGAGCTTGCTTGAATACTCCAAGCCTGAATGGTGTTTGGCATTTAAGCCATTTATCAGTGAGTGTTTTAGAGCCTCTGGTACTGTCTCTTTAAGAGCTGTCTGCTTGCAGACATAATTAGTTTGTATGGGGACTGTGTGCTTCTGTTTGAGTACCACTCGAGCTGCTGCCAATTCACTCCATTTTGCAGTCACTAGGAGTGCAAAGGAACCTATCTGAAAGATGTAACTGTTTGCCAGAAATCATTTAGAGTAATAATGAAATTACAGTTTGTCTAACCTGCTTTCTTTGCAGTCAGAACTGTGTCTGCCTAGTTCCCCATTCTGGTTTTGAACTGCTGAACTGGACCAATCAGTGTGGGGTAAGCTAGCTCTAAAATGGTGCCTTGGACGAATCAGAACTTGGACTCATAATCTGAGCCAGCCACAAGAGGATTGTATGGGCAGTGACTCTGGGAGATGTAGTTTAGACTTCGCGCCTTTTTGACCAACAGGAGCAGTCTATTGTGAGTGACAGCCAATCCAGTCAAGAACTGGGAGGAACTCAAAGGAAGTGCCCGGTTTTGTCTGTTGGAGTTTCAGTTTTAGCTCTGGCAGTGAAGGGAAAGGAACCCTGTGCTCCTTCAGTGCACAGTTTTAAGGGAAACATGTGTAAGGTCCGGAGTTCGGTCCTGCAGCTTATGTAACTGCTTGTTAGGACTGAATCCGTCCTGTGAAGAGAATCAAAGGATATCTGAAGAGTAGAAACCAGGCTCACCCTGTAGAAGACTGGAGAAATTGCTGAATTGCACTCGGTCTGTCAGGAACTGAATCTGCTGTGTGTTCTCCCGGGTATTGTGCAGTAATTGCGATCGGGATAGAGAAGCAGCCTGCCTGGTATAGTACTTTCTTTTTGCCATATAAATGTGTGAGGAGTCTCGTGGAGCTCAAGAGTACCCTGCTGACATTGAAGGACCCTATCTTGTTTGGAGGTCGTGAGTACTAATTCAGGGTCGCTCCCTGTTGAATTGCCACATTGAATCCAAATAGAATTACTGTACTGCTGACTGTTTAACTAATTTTTCTTTTCTCTGTGTGAAAGGGCCCCTACCAGCTGCCACGGTTTGGACTAGCCACTAGGGCTTGGGTACCCAGGGACAGTAACTGGTAGGGATAGGCCTGTGCACAGAGCCATAGGTAGATGAGTAAAGTATAAGCTAATTAACCTGATTTCCCCTGTCCTTGTTATATTCCCCCTAAATAAATCAGAGCTGCTTGTTTCAGCAAAGTTATACTGCCTGAGGTATTTGTCTATGTTAAAGTATTGTACTGTGATTGTTGCACTGTATCTTATTTTACAGGAGGTCCCAGTGCCTGAACCAGCCCTGGGGGTAAGTGTATACTGTGAAGGTAATTCTGATATATTGTGGGGCCACTAGTGGGAAGAAGGGGTTGCAGTGTCCCAGAGGGCTGTGACCAAGTAAGTTTAACTATTGCAAACCCTGACCTCTGGGTGGAGGCACCCGCCATTGGATCCAGGCCCCTCAACCTGTTAGTGGCAAATCAGGCAGGGGTAGTAGCCCCTGGGATAGCGCCATCTAGGGGTTACATATACATTTGTTTCACTCTCTGATATCGATCAACATGTGCCCATAACAGAGATACCTATGATTTCTGTAGACTGTCACAGTATTTTATATGTATTTTAGATTGCACTATGTTGTAATGGTTTGTAATCAATCACCAACAAACTTGAAACTTGTATCAATACAGAGTGTGGCTTTTGTGGTATGAATACGGGGTTGTTTGGGTGTTGTATTTGATACTGACAAAGCTATTTCTATTTCTCTTGATGCTTATTCTTAGTACTGTACAACTAACACAATGGAGTAGGAAATAAAGGGACACTGTTAACCCATTTGCAACTATTATTTTTAGTTGAAAACCCACATTTCATGATTACCTTCTCTAAGATGTACTGTTGCTGCTGTTGTTTTAACTGCTTCCTTTCTTATTAACATGGAAACGTATGGTAATGGTGTAATTATATCTAATGTTATTTTGTTTCAAACCACTGATCTACTCTAATTGCTTACTACCACCCCAAACATTACTGTCACTCATGATGCAACGGTCTTGTCTCCTCGCACTGCATCATGAGTGGCTAGATTGTGTTGGGGGTGTTCCCAAGTCCAGGAAAGATGCAGTGGGAGTTGATCAAGGACTGTAAACACACATGTTTTTGTGTGGTAATACCAGTATGGTGGGCAGTCTGTTCTTCAGTTTTAAAAAGGAAAAACTGAATCAGAATCAAATGGACAGCCACATCAGCAATGTCTACAGAACATGAGCAAACATAAAATGTGTTTTTTAAACTGGGGACAATCTGAGGCCTAAGGGGGTTGACAGTGTTCCTTTAATACAGGGTCCGTGTGTCTGGGTGATTTCCCTGCACTCTGACTAGACTGGTGTTGACCACACACAACTACAAGCCTTGAAGCAGGAGCATGAAACAAAGATTATCTCATGGGTATACCTTGAAGCAGGAGCATGAAAGAAAGATTACCTAGTCTCAGGGGTATTCTCAAGGCGAAACCCAGAGGTGGCTCCTACACTGCCCTGTCACTTTGGATTAAGCTTCTACAAGAGGTCCAAACTGCTCCTCCTCTGCAGTGTTTTAAGAAAATCCTTAAGGCATATTTACAAACACTTCCAGTCGGGATTTCGGGCGAGGCACAGCACAGAAACCACACTTGTTCGGGTGCAGAATGATATCCTCAGGGCTAGAGATCGAGGAGAAAAGACAGTTCTTGTTCATCTTGATCTCTCGTCAGCATCTGACACTGTAGACCACTGTGTGTTGCTTGACCACCTCAGGGAACTCTGCGGATTCACTGGCACGGTCATCTGCTGGTTTGAGTTCTTCTTAACCAACAGGAGGCAATGGGTTGTGATGAGGAATTTCTCCTCCGCCCCTAGCCCCCTATCTTGTGGAGTTTCTCAGGGGTCGGTGTTAGCCCCAATGTTGTTCGCAGTGTACATGCTGTCCCTGAGAGGGATCATTAGAAAGTATGGCTTGGGTTTTCATTGCTATGCTGACGATACCCAGCTATACTTATCCTTTGCCCCAGGAACATCCAACGCAGTGGATGTGCTAAAGAACTGCCTTGCTGAGATCAGCGATTGGATGGCCTCCAGCTGGTTGTGGCTGAACCCCAATAAGATGGAGGTATTGGTGGTGGAGTCAAACAGAGTGCATGATAGGATAGCCTCTGGATCAGAAACCAGACTTGTTCTGGGATCTGTTAAACTGAAGGCCTCCTCTAGGGTGTGAAATCTTGGTGTCATTCTAGATAGGAGTTTGATGATGGAGGCACAGATATCTTCCACCGTCCGCTCCTGCTTTTTCCATCTTAGAAATGTCGCCAGGATAAAGCCCCTTGTTCCGCCTCTGGACCTCCCCACTTTGATGCACACCTTAGTTACATCAAGGCTTGACTACTGTAATGCACTCTACCTCGGGGTCGTGGGAGGATCTCTCCACAGACTGCAGCTGGTGCAGAATGCAGCTGCCCAGTTACTTACTGGGCAGCCAAAGTTTTGCCACATTACACCGGTGTTGCGAGAGCTGCACTGGCTGCAGGCCAGGTGGAGGATCCTCTTTAAGGTGGGTTTTCTCACCTATAAGGCCCTACATGGTCAGGGCCCTGGTTATCTGTTAGACCTTCTTGCACCTGCTCTGTCGGTTCACCCCCTCCGTTTCTCCTGTGGGGGCCCCCTGGCGATTTTTTTTTTTTTTTACCAATTATTTTACCAGGTGAGACACACTAAGCTGAAAGCTTGTTTGCAGGTGCAACCTGAGAGCACGAGGAAGTTAAGTGACTTGCTCAGGGTCACACAGTATGCAAGTGGGGGCTATGGGATTAAAACCCAGGTCTCCAGATTTGCAGCTCAGAGCCTTAAACCACTGCACCATACTGCTGTATACTGTATGTGTACTGTATGCTGTATACATACTGTCGGCTGGCGACAGGGCGTTTAGTGTTGCCACCCCCGTCCTGTGGAATTCGCTGCCCCTCAGGGTTAAGGGAGCCCCTACTCTGGAGGTATTCAAGGCCCACCTTAAGGCCTTCCTATTTGCCCAGGCCTTTCTGGACTAAGTTGTTCTTTTTAGACCTGATTACAGCTATTAGTATTTTGATGATTCAGTTTATTATTTATGGGAAATGTTTCTATTTGGAGTTATTTACTTATTTATATGTTTATATTCTTCTTTTTTGTTTTTATTGATGTGTTCTTTGAATATGTGCTTATCTATCTGTGCGGAGCCCAGAGCCTCCGGCACTGGGTGTCTTTTTAACTAAATTTTGCCTTGCCTTACCTTACTGAGAGGTAGTCGGTGCAAGTGCAGCTGCTGATGTTACAGCAGGTTCTACCCTAGGCAGTCAAATGTTACTGCTCGCTGAATTAATGTCTGTCCAGAACTTTGAAATATGTTGTTGTATGTGCACTTATCTTGTCTATCAAATGTATATAATTCCAGAATGTATACTTGTAAATGCTATGTTGTCTCTGTATATAATTCACTCTGTACCCTTGAATGTATGATCATGTATTTGCAGTTGTATCTCTGAATGTAATTAATTCCAGGCTGCCCCTGAAAAAGGGATATCATGTCTCAGTGGTTCTACCCAGTTAGCCAAATTCAAATAACAAAACAATATCCTAATTTGAAGGGTCTCCTCTGTCGAGAAGCCAGCCAGACAGACAGCTGCAGCTGAACTGGATCTGGGTGGAACACAGGTCCCTCAGACAAAAGGCCCAGCGGAGGTGGAATCTGAAAGAGTTCCTGCACTGACAAGATTGACCAGGTTGGAAACTAATGTCTCCTTGGACATTCTGGAGCTATCAGGAAGAAAGTTCTGTGCAATCAGGAAGAAAGTTCTGTGCAACCTTCCTGAGGAGTACCAGGAATGGAGATATCAGAGAAAAGAGGTATGCTCTTCAAAAATTTCATAATTAAAACAATGCATCCAGAGCATCAGATCACAGGTTTCTGTACTAGCTGGAGAATTTTGGGACATCAGCATTCTCCCTGGATGCAAAAAGGTATATGTCCAGTTTTCCCAACCCACAACAAAGGTGCTGAAACACCTTTATGTTTAGTGACCACTGTTTATCCTCTGCTCAGACAGGAACACTCTTACTAAGTCTTTGCAAATATCTACCAGCAAGTGATTCAAATTCTGGGAGGGTTGAAGTGAACTATTCTCTGTGTTCACTAGCCAGCTGTGATCCTGTAGACCCTGAAAGACCCTCTGTTCTGATCCGTGAGCTAGTGGTTCTAACAATGCTCTAATCAAGAGATCATCCAGGCAGGGATACACATGGCAACCCTCATTTCAGAGCTGTGCCATGATCAGCACTAGGGTGCTGTGTAGACCTTAAGGGTCAAGGCTAGCCCGAAGGTGACAGTCTGATAATGAAAATGTTAGTCCTGAATGGCTAACCTCGGACACCTTTGATGGGAATGCCTCATCAGAATATGCAGGTATGCTTTGGACAAACTGACAGAATCAGGCTCAGCGATCCCAGCTCGAACTGCTGAGTGTGCTTGGTAAAATAATTAATCCATACAGCAATTACCAGCACCACTGTCTGAGTAATAAGGCTTTATTTCAGTGAAATCCACACCGCCGCAGCTCAGGAGCACAACAACCTCTACTGGTTTCACAGAACAGTACGGCATCAGGACGAACCTGATGACATAGTAGTCTATGAAGCTGGTAAAGGTTGTTGTGTTCCCGAGCTGTGTCGGTGTGGATTTCACTAAAATAAAGCTTTTTTCACTCGGACAGTGGTGCTGGTAATTGCTGTGTGGACAAATTGATAGAAGCCCCAAAATTCTCTGCCAGGACTGCCCTGATATTCAAGCTCAAAGATTCCATCTGGAACTTGACGAGTCTGATGAATGTACCGAGATTCTTGGTGCTGAGAATCATGCAAAGGTCATCTCATTTCTTCAAGACTATGAAGTAAATTTAGAAAAGACAGTTTCTCTCTCTGGAGAAGGAACTATTACTTCAACGTTCACTTGATGAGCCAGATACTTGTCCACTGCTTTGTGCTTCTTGGTATTATGGACACTGGGGACTGGAAAAATTAAAGATGTTAACTGCACAGCCTTTCAAAATGATCCCTAAATATCAGGTGTTTGACACAGTCTGGGTCCATTTGTCATTAAGCTTCTTCAGATGACTCTCCACAGAGATGGGATAAGGATGGACCCGTAAAACACCATGAAGAGTAATCCAATTTGTGGTTTAACCTGCTGAAACAACTACAGGAAAAGAATCCTCAACCTTGCTACAATTTACACCCTAAGAAGGTGCATATTTTTTGCTGGTTTCTGGATCCACCAAAACTGCCATGAAAGGACTGTTCATGACTGAACTTCCTGTTTTAAGTGCTGTTACTTATACTTTTAATACTTGCAGCGAGGCTGTTTTGTCATCAATGACCTTCAAAATATCATCTACTTTGGGGCTAAATACCAAATCAACTATGAGGGGACACTAAGAAGATTGCTCTTGGAGGTCTGGTCCTTAACAAAAATCTTAACCATATTGTCCTCATCACTGCCACAGTGGCTGCTGAACATCTCACAGACAGTTGCATTAAATCTGTTAGAGAGAAGCCAACCCAGTGGTGCTGAGGCACTGGACGCCGCACCTGCGCACTGCGCCCAGTGACCAGTGTTCGAGGGGCATGAAACACGATTACTTGGGTGAACTTGGCGGAGGAGAAGGATTGAGCATCCGCTGACTGCTCTCCTTCACCAGGGAGTTGGGGGGTCCACGACGGTTGTTGCATGGTTGCCTCCTGGCGGAGGCTGAGGGACAACATGCTCTGCTGTACATAGGGGTGGAGCTGGGGGCAGACATCTGGAGTGAGCATGTGCGGAC
Organism: Neoceratodus forsteri; assembly: GCA_016271365.2. NCBI lineage: Eukaryota > Metazoa > Chordata > Ceratodontiformes > Ceratodontidae > Neoceratodus > Neoceratodus forsteri. Next base: position 293,283,765 of record CM057455.1, read on the forward strand.
ATGTGCGCACTCCCCTCCGGCGGCATCATTACACATCCTCGGCTCTGGGGTGAAAAGGGGTTGGCGCCTGCGTTGAGTGGCTTGATGGCAGTCTGCGAGTTTCACTGCGGTTCCTCAGCACATAACTGGATCCGTGTTCTGTGGGGAGTCGGGGGCTCCCTGCAGCCCTGCTGTGGAGGGTAAAACCGCAGGGGTAAGGTGTTGGGCAGATCAAGGCAGAGGCGGACGGTGGCTGGAATCTCCGAAGGATGAGATGTCACGGGGGAACAGATCACTTGGCCAAGAAAAAGGAGGTAAAAAGAAATAACCCAAATAAAAAAAAATCTGTTAGAGTCTCTTAAAATAAAATAAGCCATATGAACCAAAGGGACTAGAGGCTGAATACGGAATCTTCTGGTAAACCATCTGATAAGGTAGGCATTCATTCACATAGGGCCCATGCTAACAAGGCTGAGCCTAACAAGACCATTACTCTGGACCACGGGGAGCAGCACGCATGCCTACACACTGCATCCAGCCACTTCAAATCAAATCAAACTTTATTTTTATAGCGCCTTTCATAATCAAGGCACTGCACATAAAAACAGAAGAATAAAAACATATTAACCATAATTAGGGAAGGCAATATTAAATAAATACGTTTTTAAATCAATTTTAAACCTATCAATGGTCAGGCATTCTCTTAGCCAACAAGGTAGAGAATTCCATAGGGTGGGAGCTGAAAAAGAAAAAGCACGGGCACCAGATGTTTTTAGTCTCACCCTGGGGATCTGTAGCAATCCCTCATCGGTGGATCGAAGAGGATGGAGGGGGTAGTAGGGTACCAGGAGGTATTGCAGGTAACCGGTTCCCTGATCATGTAGGGCTTTAAAGGTTAGCAAGCCAACCTTAAAGGTGATCCGCCACTAAATAGCCGCCAGTGCATTATGAACGGAGCACCATAATACTTATCATTAAGTAGCTGCGATCCACCACAAAGGAGATGTTAATGGGACACGCATGGTTGGGACCATTGTGGCACGTGGCCACAGGCCGAGTGCCTACAACGGCCCAACCATGCATTAATTCCCCATTAGATGCCACCTTTGGAGTGGATTAATGTGCTTGTAACATGGCTTCTACGACAAACTGTGTAGTGTAACTCTTATTCTGATACTGTGAATAAGAGAACACAGACACATTTTGCACCGTTTGCATTTCTATCTTGCACTTTGTTAACATTGAAGAGACACCAATTTCTATGCTCATTTTGTGAAAACTACAGCAAACATAAGTATGAGGAAACTATCTGTGAACACATCTTTCATGAGATTTCTCAGATCTGTGCAGCTTTTATTTTAAAAGCGACGCTAGGAGGTCTATTATATGTTGATTTCTCCATGTCGCCATGTGCCCATCAGTCTGTTTTACATAATATCTGACCTGCTGTGTGTGTGTCTCCCCGTGGCTCCGATGTCGTTACATTCGCAGTTTTGTGCCTGTCGTTTTCTGCCTTGCTCACTGCTTTCCTGACTCAGTTGGACATGTTTCAACTGCCCTACATGCGTTTCCCACACCTACAATTTCACTTCAGTCTCTCCTGCACTATGCACAACTGAAGATTTACAGAACACCATATTTCGCCTTCTGATGCTCTGAGGGTGCTTGCACTCTGGATATTTCTCCCGTGCTCTCAGCACTGTCCCTCGCCCCAGTCACTGCTGCCTGCCCTCTACATTTCCACATATTGCAAGTGCCTCTTGTGGACTGTGTCTATTTCACCACAGTGCTGCTGTGTCCTCTATGGTTGTAGCAGGTACTTCAGTAGCAACACAACATTATCGTGCCATAATGCTGTGTTGCTCTTGTACCAGCTGACCCAAATGAACCAATTGTGTTCCTTATTTCACATCTTCTTATTTTCGCCATGTTACAACATCAGTTAATGAAGCCCCTTCTGGGATCACTCTCTGCTTAACTACTGAAGAAACTGCCACAATAGTTGCTTGAGGGATCTCCTATTTCTTTCCCAGCATGTCAACAACAGATAATGCATGCTACATCACTTTGGAAACTTTTTTTTTTTTTGCATTATCTGTTTTTCCGCCCCGTGCTCGCTGGTCCTCCCTCCTTCAGGCTCTGCAAGGTTCCTCCCGACCTCTTTCTGTCCTTGCCCGGTCCTCCTCTCTTGTCCCCAGATTGCAGCCGACCCCAGGGATATCCCGGTGTATCCCTTCACCGGGCGGGTCCCTCTCCTCTGAGGGGGAAAGCCCCAGCACGTCCTTTCTAGGGCCCGGGGATGCTGCTGGGGAACAGGAGGCACCGGGAAGGCACTGGAGGTCCCCAGGAACTGAGAGCCGCCATCTGAGAGGCCAGCGAAAGTGACTTTTTCCTCGCTTTCTGTGGGGGCAGCATAGTGACATCATGGCATACGCCGCACGCCCCGCCCTCCCCCAGTTAGTGTTAGGCTCGTAGCATCCTGTGGTGCTCCCAGCCTCCGCTAGGGGAGCCAGCAGGTGCCGGACCATTCTCTCCTCCCCTGAGAAGGAGAGCTGTCCCTGGGATGCTCGATCCTTCTCCTCGCCGCCCTCCAGTGTCCCGGGCCCGTCTCGAACCCGGGTCGCTAGCGTCGCAAGCGGAAATCCAACCGCTGCGCCGGCGGGCCAGCATCGGAAACTTTTTTTTTCTTAACCAATCCATCCCATTCCTTTTGGACAATCTGTGCAAAGTGCTCAAACACAGGAAAGCATTTGGGAGAGTATTTGGTTAATATCAGGTTCACCTGCAACACAGTGGCAGACTTGAGTACCCAACAGCTGCAACATCTTACTAGTCTCTTCTACTAGATAATAAGTAAGCTGGCTGTCAAGCAAAAATGGTACAGAGGGTCCTGATGATCCCTGGACCATTCTCCCTCTTATTCTTCTCACTCAGAACCCTGTAGCTCAGTAGGATTACCTTTGTCTTGGCAACCTTCCAGATTATCTGGCTGAAGAGTGTCTCCCTGACCCAATATATCTGAGGCTGATGGCAAACCTGGAAAAACAGCTTCTAAATAATGACACAGGACATGTGAAGGTGGCAATGCCGACCCAGTGGAGGCACATGATTTGATTTGGGTTACTTTTGCTGGCTGATTCTCTGAAGTGCCAGCCAACGGTTCCTCTTTCTGAAACATTTCATTTGGATAGTCCAGAAGGGACCTGTGTAACTCTTCTGCCAGTGCAAACAGAAAAATCAGATGTACCTATTAACGCTAGATTACTGGGAGCCAAGAAACTGGTATTAGGCATGCTGGAACAAAAAGAACAGAATGTCCCACACGGAGACTGCCTGACATTCTTGTGATCCACTGCACCTCTTACTGAATGAAAAACGGTCTGTGGAAATCCTCCATGTTTTTATAGACATCACGTGTGAAGGAACAAATTCTACCCCTTTAAGTCCGATTACTAAGCATATCAAGTGTGTTAAAAAAAAAAAAAAAACACCTGCAGCAATTTTCCATACTTTGCATCAATTTGTTTATTTTGTGTCAAAATAATGACACAGTTGCAGAAAACATGCTTCAGATTTTGTCGGGAAACACATCCAGTTGCAAGACAAAAAAAAAGGCACCCGCGTGACTTTGGGACTTGCATGAAAAATGAACAGTGCTGCATAGCAGCAGAGAGAAAGAGTGCGAAAATGGTCACAGAAGAAATGTAAACAAAACTAAGTGTGTACAGAGATGCAGTTCCAACATGGTAAGGGGTTTTGGCAAAATAAACTATGAAGCGGGACTTAAATCTTTAAGCCTTTACTTACTGGAGGGAAAAAAGTTGACGGGTGTCACGCCCTTGGTTTAAAGGCAACAAGACATCCCAATCTGACAGAATGTGTTCACCTTGAAATTAAAAATCAGATCTCATTATCTAGAAGTCATGAATTCCAACCATCTGGGAAAAAGCAAATAGTGAGAACAGAATTTTTGTTTTACACAGAGTAATTTCAACTAGGAATAGATTGCCACACAGTGTGGCAAATAGCAATACCGTGAGTTTGTTTAGAATGCAGTTAGATAGGTACACGGATAGCAAGGGAATTCATTGATACCCCCAGCTAAGAAGCAGAAGAAGAAGAAGAACTAGGAAAAGCCTTTTTTTGGCATTATTTTTCACCCACAAACACCAATTTTATTTATTTATTTACTTACTCTAGGATTAACACCTTTATGCAAGAACAGCTCATTTACAAAGGTTCCATGTCATAGTGTGGGTAGACAAACAGGGTGAACATCATTACAAAAATTATACAGAGGTAGCACAGATGGAAAAGAGCATACAGGTTGCAATCATTTTTCATAATTCGAGACTACACATGTTGGGTAGGAGTAGAACTAAGACCAGTGAACAGACATGGAGAGAATGGCTCAGACTAAGAACTGAGCAGTGCATAGGTAGGCTAGATGTCAAGGAGATTGAGGAGGAACAGTAAGGAGGGTAGTCCCAGAGGAGCGGGCAGGCTAGAAGGCCACTGTCAAGGTGGGAGGAGGGAGTGAGAAGTGCTAGTTGGGTAGGGGACAGGGGAGCTAAAAAGCGCTGGTGTTGGCGGGGATGAGGTGGGGGTAGCAGCGGGTGAAGGAGGGGAGACAAAGAGGTGTACTAGGTAGCAAAGATTTACTGGAGAGGAGCAGGAAAGTCTGAAGTGCTAGGGGAGGTAGGAGCTCTAGGTGAAACAGTCACAGCTACTAGAAGAGGTGAGGTGTGCCCGGAGCAGCCATTTGAAGGAGCCAATTTTTGGGAGCAGTCAGGATATCCCAGTTGAGAGCATTATACCAGTGAGGAGCCCTGTAGGCAAACAATCTCTGTTCCATAGAGGTCCGACATCTGGGAACCTGGTAGGTTTGACTGCTGGTGTTACAGGTATGCTGAGTGGCACAGTATGTTTAGGAGCTTTTCGACGCCTGGTGGCATAAGGCCTAGGAGTACCTTTTTTGTTAGCAGGCAGGTCTGATACTGGAGCCTACAAAGGAGTGGGAGCCATCCAGACTGGGCATATAGCTCACGGGTGTGAGTAAGGCAGGCAGCTCCAATGAGTAGTCTACAGGCTTTGTTTAGTGCCACTGTTACCCTACGGAGGGCAGTAGGTGAGGCAGAGCCATAGATGGCTAGACCATAGTCAATGATGGAGGTGACTGAGCTGTGGATTGCCAGACGCAGAGCATCTGTAGTCATACAATGCTTGTGCCTATGTAGCATTCCAATTTGAATGTTTACAGCCTTGGCAACATTCTCAATGTGTTGTGTATAGGAGAGGAAGTTATCCAATGTGATCCCAAGGTATTTGAAATGCTTGACCTGCTCGAGCTGGGCGCCAGAGCCATTCCGGATGTTGAGGGAATGGGCTTTATGTTTGCTATGCACACTGCTGAAAAGCATAACCTTGGTTTTGCTGAGGTTCAGGATCAATTTGTGGGCACTGAACCATTCTTCTGCCCTCGCAAAGTCAAGCTGTAGATGATGTTCAATGAGGTTTGGGTCCCGGTGGCTGGTAAAGATGACAGCATCGTCTGCATATAGCAACATTTTCTGTTGACAGGCACTAGGGAGATTATTCATGAACAGACTAAACAGTAGTGGCTCCAGGATGGAACCCTGGGGGACGCCTGAGAGGACTGGCTTCTGATTCGAGGTGGTATTGGCAATCCTGACTTGTTGGAACCGGCCCACAAGATAACTCTCGAATCATTGTAGCGCCTCATTGGAGAGACCAATGGAGGAAAGCTGTCTGAGAAGAAGTGGGTGACTGACAGCGTCGAAGGCTTCTGTTAGGTCAATGAACACCACACCAGCACAGTTTCTCTGATCAAGTGTGTTATGGATGAAACCCGTAAACTCCAAAAGGGCAGTGTGTCACTGTGTTCTTTTCTAAATCCATGCTGTTGGGAGCATTGGATTTCATATTTCTCCAGATATTCAACTAGCTGGTCCGCAACTATGCGTTCAAGTGCTTTGTAAAGTGGAGGGAGAATGGAAATGGGCCTATAGTTGGTGTGAAGTGCCCTGTCACCACTCTTATGCACAGGTGTGACAAGCGCCCATTTCCAGCGAGATGGAAACTGCGCTGATCTAAGTGAGAGGTTAAAGATCCTTGTGATAGGCAAAAGGATTTCTTCAAGGATGAGCGAGATTAGTTTGAGATCAAGAGAGTCACTGCTGGTACAAGGTTTATGGATGGCCTTGCGAATGTAGGTTCTTGCCAGGTGAACTGGAGTCTCTTTGAAATGGAACTGTGGGTTGCTGCTGTCAACAGAAGTGTCAGGAGTGTGAATTCCAGCATTAGGTGTGTCAAAGAAATCAGGCGGCAGTACACTACCCAGATCCAAGAAAGCATCACTGAAAGTATTGGCAATTACCCCGAGATCAAGAACTGGGACTCCACTGATGTTAAGCATTGTGGGCGATAGCTTGGGCTCTTTTCCTGTGAGATCTTTAAGGTTACATCAAAACTTTTTCCCATCTCCCCAGGAGTTAGTGAGCATTTCCCTGAAGTAGTTACTTTTACAGGTTCTAATAGCACGTGTACATTTGTTTCTGGCAGCTTTATACTTTTTTAAGTCCACTTGCCTGGTTGAAGCTCTTGCACAGTGCCAGAGGTGGTCCCTCAGTCTCTGAGATATTAGCTCAGGTGTTATTCATGGGTTTGGGTTCCCTTTTACCTTCATCTTTATGACAGGTACAAAGGTATCACAGGCTGCAGTGAATTGTGAGATGAGGAATTCCAGCGCTGTGTTAATATCAGTGATAGTGTCTAGTGGGGACCAGTCCAAGTTTTGGAGATTAGATCTGAATGATTCAAAGAGAACCGCTTTAATACCCTTGCATATATAAACTTGGGGGGGGGGGCTCACAGAACTTGTTGGACCAGACAAATGTAATGGGGGAGTGGTCACTAATGGTGTCAGGGAGCACCCCCACTTGGGAAATATGTTCAGGACGGTTAGTCAGGATCCAGTCAAGCAGCGTGTGAGAACCTGCCTTGTAGTTACATGTAGTGGGGGTGGTGACAAGCTGTGTGAGGTGTTGTGCTGCAGCAGCGTCCTTATAGGAGCAGATATCAGGCGAGAGCCAGTTTATGTTGAAGTCTCCTAGGATTATGGTTTCTGAGTTAAGACGCTGTCCCTTTAGATATTCCAAGATGTTGCTGAAACCAACAGATTGCTCTTTGGGGGAAGGTACACAGAAGCTATTGTCAGCACTTTGTTGTGTGCCCCAAGGAGAACTTTTATGGCAAGGACCTGGGATGGGGATCCAGGGTTTGGTACTGGTAGGGCGTGTCCTATGTAAGTGTCCCTGAGATATATCGCATATCCCCCACTCCTTTTTGTAGTCCTGTCCTGCCTGTATATAACATACCCAGGGATAGCGACTGCAGTGTAGGGAATTTTTGGGTTAAGCCAAGTTTCAACTACAGAGAGGATGTCGGGGATTATGTTGCAGAACCCAGGTACGGAGATGATCTAGCTTACTGAGGAGGCTGCAGACATTGAGAGAAGCAATCGTGAGGGTCCTACCCTTCCTTTGACCTGGTAGTGTGGTTGGTCCCGGTGGGTCCAGGGTTTGGGTGGATATTGCCAGACAGGAGATGTAGTATTAGCTGGATTCTCATGAGGTAACCTTTGAGCATTTTACAGTTGAGCTTGGGGGGTAGTTGTCTTTTACCTTTAGAGCAACAGTTGGGCATACGCACTGTGAGGCAGAGCGGTAAGACTGAAAGGGGGTAGTACACAATAGTGCTTGGGGTCATTAACCTCTGAAGGTATGATAGGATCCAGCTAGAAATGCCTGGATCAACATAGATTTGTGCAGTTATTCCGGTAACCATGCCAGGATCGTAGTGCATGTTTTTTTGCAGATTATGCAGACATGGAGGTTGTTTCATGGTGCCATATAGGACACTAGGGCAGGTCACTGCCATCACCAGAATTATTCTGAGAGCCTGGTTTAGGGCATCCATGATTGTGGCAAACAGTGTCTGAGGTGCAGAGCCCTTAGACTTGGGCTGGGACTGTGCAGCAGTCCCACTAACAGCAAGCTCAGAGAGCTGGAGGTCTAGGGGTACACTTAGCGAGATAGGTGATCTTGAGGCTGGTAGGGCAACATTTTGGGAATGTACACAGGTGTAGAGCAGTAGTTAGTGGGTGTGCTTTTGTCCAAATGGGGAGCTTTATAGATGTGCAGATTACTGGACCAATAGAGGTGGAGAAAAACGGTGAGCAGGAAGCGAGTGCGGGGCCCTACGAACCCTACACTAGTAAGCGAGGGTTAATCCAAGAAGGTGGCAGCGTGAGGTCCCAGGGCACTGTAGGTCTTTTACAGCAGGACTATAGCTGCCAGTATTCAGTAGAGGCAGTGGACAGCCAATGGGCTGTAAACAAGACGTAGAGGGAGGGGCTTCAGTGTATTTAAAGGAGGCCTGGGAGGGGGTGGTGGTGGTGGTGGTGGTGGTGGTATTCCTATGCACCACATAAATGAGCAGGAAAATAACACTAAAAGTTCTACTAAAGTCAGACAATCAGAATTCTTCATACAAATTCCCCTGAATAGACTAAAATGACTCTCTTTAAACTTAGAACATTAAAACTGAGGATAGTCAAGCACACAGCACAAAGGATACGGGCTAACACTAAGAGATGGGAAAATATCCCAAACTTACCTAAGACACTGGGCTACAAGGCAGACCACCAATGGAAAAGGCTTTCTGTGACTTTAAATTACTTACCTGGTGCCTAAAACATAGAGACAGGTAGACTGGAGAACTCATGGACGTCCCAAGAGTTGGGGTTAAAAGACAGCAGGTCTCATTACACAGAAAAAAACAGGCACAATTTTAATTCAGAAACATAATGTCCGTTGTTAGCAAACAGAACTTGACTGTTGTGAGTTACTGGAAGGGAAAAAAAATATTATATTTTGTGAAGCAAGTCCTGACTGAGGAGCAACCTGCTTCATTGACTGACCCAATAAAATTGGGCACTGTCATGGAATTTTAGGGTAAGCAGAGAGAGACTTAAGGAGCTTAATATGTATAGCCTCGAGGAAAGGAGGGAGAGGGGGGACATGATAGAAACTTTCAAGTACCTCAAGGGAATCAACAAAGTCCAAGAGGGTAGCATCTTTCAAAAAGAGGTGTGCAAGAACAAGGGCACAATTTGAAGATAGAGCGGCTCAAGAGGTAATTTAAGGAAGTATTTTTTCACAGAGAGGTTGTGGATGCATGGAACGGCCTTCCGGAGGGTCGTGGAGTCAAAGACAGTGGTGGAATTCAAGCATGCATGGGACAGTCATAAGGCAATTCTAGGGGTTGGGGGTAGAAAGAAGTAGGCTGCTGGTTAACTAGGATCTGCAGCTTATCCAGTAGGCAGGGAAATGGGCAGACTGGGTGGGCCAAGCGGTCCTTATCTGCCGTCAAATTCTATGTTTCTATGTTTCTATGATGTCACAGCTATGTGAGTGGGACAATCTACCTAGCTGGATGAAACAATTACCCAACAGTTATGATTAACACAGTGACAATGTAGAAAGACACAGAAATTATGTTTTCCCAAAGTGCTCCAGAGACTTTATTGCTCTTTAACACTATGATGCTGCCATGGGCTTCAGCAACCTGAACATCATTAACCCAAATTTCCTCCCCTGCCTAATTCTGAAGGTTACAATAAAGCCCCAATTTTTTTTTTTTTATTTAGTATGCTTTCCCCTTTTGCCTGATTGGCCCACCTTTGGTCCTCTCTGTTGGCCCACCTCTGGTCCTGTCCTCTCACCCAGCTACATCACCAGCCTTCAGGACAAACCTGTCTCCATGTTATTCCCTGGCTTCCCCACAGGGTAGGGCTGCCACGGATGGACCCAGGTCCCTGACAGAGTTAAAGTCTTGTTCTAAAGACAGATCTATGATTAGCGGTGTGGGGCCTTCAGTGAGAGGTGGACATCCTTTAGCTGTGGTCATTGGGTTTTTCTGCTTATCTTCTTAGTTGTCTAGGATGCCGAGATGAGCTCTGTGAGATGCACACGCAGTTGCGTGCCATGAGCATCCAAGGATGTCAGTGTTCTCCTGTCCAGATCCTCGGCTCCTGACTGCACCACCACCTGTGGTCATTAGGTGGTGGTACTGCAGCAGAGACCAAACTGTCTCTCCTCGAAGTGGTGTCCATCCTGTGGGAGGATGCTCAGACCACCTCCCCCAACTAGACAAACAACCCAGTGTTAACATCCTGACTTCCCCATCTCATTTACAATGGTTATGCTAGAATAAGTGAAAAGTTCTTACTCAGAGGTGACAAAGGCATGTTCCTTGATGGTAAACAAGACGTCCAGGAATTTAATCTTTGTGGTCAGCGTGTGTCCATGGTAGATGATCGGCAGGTCATCGGGACCATCCCCAGCAGTCCACTGAAAAGACGGGTTCATATAGTTAGTTTGGTTATCATCTCTGGTCAACAGATGGAGTGGAGTGGCACGCATACAGTCCTAACACCAACAATATTTTAATGTTCATTCTCAAGTTATAGCCCTGACCCCCCCCCCCCATCCTGTTTCTATAGCTCTAAGGACAATGCCCACAGCACCCCGTACTGAACCTGTTTTGGTCCCACAGCCTCTGATTACACTAGTATAGGCACTTATAATAACTTGCCAATGTTTGTTAAATGTTGTAAGTCTATGTTCCTGTTTAAGAAACAATTACTGAACACTTTTTGTAACCAGTCTCAATGTAATTGTGACTAATTTATTCTCATCAATGTGCTTTTTAACTTTCTATATTGTTGTTTCAAGTACTGGTCACATTTGAAAACAGGCAACTAGCAGAATGTGCTTTTCCTGGGTAAATAATAATACAACGATATTAAAATAAAAGTGGAGGGGGCTGTGATACACCTGCAGGTTTCCCCAGTTCAGTCTCAGCCTTGACTCCTGCAGTGTAATGCAGCAGTAACCATGTTTACTTCTTTCTTAATACTAGATGCCTCTATTTCCTATCCAACTTGGAGGAAGTAGAAGTAAGTGAGATTTATGACAATTTACTGGTCTCTAGGGTGGGACAGCACTAGGGGTGAAGAGGCCATGACATTATGGAAATCTCCAGCTGGGCTTTGGGTGGACCATAGTGGGGAGAGGCCTGCAGCGGGTGGAATTAATAACCCCAACCCCCTAAATTAAATAACTCCTCCACGGTGAGGGATGACCATTTATTTGACTGTAGGCTAGGCTATGGTTTCTGGTTCCTGCAACTTACTGTTCTCTTCTACAGATTCTTGTTTTCTACTAGGGATGCTTGGAACTGGTCGATTCTGATCCAACTAGACTGGTTAGGATTTTAGGAAATTCCGATTCCTAACCTGATTTCAATTCAAATCCTAAAAGGACCTCAAAATCAGAATCAGATTTGAAATTCTAAAATCTAAATTTCTAGGTATAACTTTTTTCGTTTAGGAATTCAGATTTTCGGACTGCACTTCCAAAAATACAAAATCAAAAAATCAGATCAGAATCTGATTAATCTGATTTTGTTTGGCAGATTCCAAGCAACCATATTTTCCACTATATTGGGTATGCGAATCTGAGCACAGGGAAAGTGCGTTTCTTGATTTTATAACTGGTAACATGGAAAAGACAACAACGTACATCTCCTTTCCTCTGTAATGGATGAAGTGTTCAAGTCCTGTTGGTATTAAAACTCAATGAACTTGAAATTTAAAGACAAATTATGCTTACTTCGTAGGTTTATACACACTGTGCGAGACATCTCTTATTGAGTACAAAGTGCCTACTTTCATAAAAGCATTTTGTCAGCTGTTAGATGTGACTCCATTTGACAGTTTCCCAACCTAACAAGGCTCCACTGCTGACGGTAATAGCAATCAACAATTTTTCTTTTCAAACTACTGAACATAGCATGTCGGCGTTTCATAAACGCACTGCACTGCAGACTGCAGCAAACACTGGTAGGCGATTCTTATACATGTAACAAGCCCCTCCTGCTGCTGGGGGCGGGGGGGCAGAAGAGTTAATGAGTTGACTACCTGACTGCCAGGCCTGGAGCATAATGACTGGTAGAGCCTCTGAAAGGGAGTCCAGTGGGAGGAGCTTAGAATGCCAGCGAGAGAGAAGGGTGCCAGGTTTGCCAACAGGGTACCTTTGCTTCAGGTCGCTTGCCAGGCTGCCTGAGGGGGTAATGGCCCTTCACAGCAGCAACTGTCAGTGGATCTGCGTCTGAGACCACCTACAGTATCTCACTGCCTTGTTGCCTGGTAGCCTCCAGTGGAGATTCTGGGGGTTTAGCATCTGAGGGAATTTAGTGTGGATCATTGTTAATTCCAGGGGTATGCAAGGGAGACACTTGGAGACTATGGGTACCCTGAGGGGGCTTCCTCACAGGGGAAGTCTTGCTGCAGAGAACAAATCCAACCAAATCATAAACTGAGAACTTCAATAACTTCCACCTTTAAAACCAAACAGGCCCACATACTATACCGGACAAAAAATGCTTAGATTCAAACTGTGAAATGCAAAGAGTTTAGCACAGAAACACACTATGTGTGTGTAGGTGCCAATAACTCTTAACAGTGTCTACTACAGTCTGCAGTGACCACGACACCATTCTGTGCCCCCCCCCCGGCACTATGATAAAATGCCTGGGGTGGCATGAAAATGGTGTTGGGTGGTCGGTGCAGACTGTGGGAGCAGACTCTGTCACAGCTATCAGCCACGGAGCTACACACATCATGTGTTTTTGTGATATGTAACTAATAAACTCTGCATTTCACTTTTCAGACTCTAAGCATTTTCTGTCCAGTACTGTGTGTGGGGGGCCTGTTTGATTTTACTTGTGCACTGGTTTAGCCAGATGCACCACTCTCCCATGGATGACCCCTCCCTTGCTGCTGTAACTTCCACCTCAACATTATGGAAAAGGATACCTACTCCTAAATAGAGAGTCTTCCCCCAAGGGACCAGAAGGATGATCCAGTAACCCAGGCTTTTTGTTTTTACTCTATTAATCTCCTGGGTTATGTGAAACCTAGTGCCCTGTAAAAAAAATATAATTTCACACCCTAAATTCCTCATAACTGAAACAGCCGTTTGGATTCTGTACACAACTGACACTTACTGGGGAATAGAAAAATAAATAAATAAAACATTGATGGTCTTGAAATAATATTCAGGGAATTTTGGGTGATTGATTTCTGCCAATGACAACCCTGAATTTCTGGAGAAAATTCCCGTAAGCACTCTTTAGCAGCTCAAAGTTACGACAAACTTGCCAGTTTCACACGGCACTCAAAGTCAAATTCATGGACAGATTCTGCCCAAGGAGTTCAAATAGGCTATTTCATTTTAATGGGAAACTGTGCAAATCTTAGATTACCCTCTTGATCAGTGGTCACAATTTGTGGTGCTCACCCCACAATCATAAAAGGACCCTTATCTGCCCCGAGTTGAAATATACATTAAGCAGATTTTTCTTCTCTTCTAATTAGGAAGGAATCATATTTTGGCTCCATGGAGCTGAGCCACTGATCCCTTCCACTTCCTCGTCCCGAGCACCACCCCCATGCTAGCACATTTTGTGATATAATAATATGGAGACTGCAAGGGTGCGCTGGATAGAAAGTAATGGAGCTGTTTTTTCACAGGGACAGAAGTGTCAGCATGCTGACGTCTCGGTGTCAGAGGCACCATCTCATGACGCTCAGAGGAAGGGGAAAAAAAACAGAGAAAATCCTCTACCGCACAGGATGCCACCCACTGCCCTGCTGTAGGTCCTGCACTGCCGACTGAGGTTCTCACTCTATAACTGATGCTAAACTCTGTTCTGGGGTAAGGGTGACCCTCTGACAGCCCTTCCTGGGGGGCATCTACGGCGACACAGAGACGTGAGGTAAGTCCCAGGGATGGTGGGTGATGGGGCTGGGCAGGGCATAGGGGCTGAAGGGGGCAAGTCAGAGCAGTAAAAGTAAACAAAAAAAAAAGGGTAAGCACAGGAACCCAGTGAAAATGAGATACTTCATCCCAAGTGAGCTATCCTGGAGTAATAAATTGTATAAAAAAGAAATAATGAAATATATACTTAATGAGATTAGAATTTAAGCTTGTTTTATTTTTTGGCCCATTTGGTTGCAAAAAAATGGGCCAAATTGCTTGCATTATCGGTGCACTCACTTCCCAATAATTACATGAGGTTCCCTTCTGAGCAATACAGGAGTGATGCAAAAGGCCAGGCCTGCTCAGATATTTGCTCTCACAGTTCGTTCCCCCACCACATTTAGTGCTAATGTGTTACTTACGTTCTATACAGCGGCAGCCCATCCGGAGACACCTGGCATAGGCCTCCAGTGATGACTCACTAGAAAACTGGTCACCTGTCAGGTACCTGTAGGGTGAAAAAGTCAACAAATATTACTTTGCACAACATTAGGAGTAAAGCATCAGTGTCTCAACTTTTTTTTTTTTTTTGCAGGAACCAGAAGCCCCCATTTTATTTGAATTTTCTTCTTTTACTGTTGATGTATCTAGAAGACAAGATTACTCGCTGTAGTAATATTGTTTACTCGCTGTAGTAATGTTGTTTATTCTCAGGTATTCATCAATGTGATTTACAATAAGCATCATCTTCTTGCCAGAGTGTGATGCCCCGGGGGCAGAACGTAAGCTAATTTTTGAATCTGGGAAGTGGTTTACCAGCTTTACCATAACAGAACTGTATGCATGAGACTATCAAATGATAGTTTTAGTTGCTGGCTCATCCTTTGCCCACCTTTCCATAGGTAACAAAAAGCTGTGTACCCTGGGACCTGACATCCTGTGTCTGGTCCATGTAGTGACCTAGTGCTCTTTTTACATCCAGACAGTACAGTTTCTGTTCACCTGTACGTAAATGTTCAGGGCAAAGCACAGGAAGGGCAATGGAGTGCTTCAGGCGGACTTCCAACACCACATTTGGTAGGAACTTCCTTCTGGTCCTACGGGCTACCTTATGCACGTGGAAGATTATGTAATTTGGATCTGTACAAAGGGCTTGCAGTTCACGGCAGATGACACGGCAATAAAGAAAACAGCTTTTAATGTGACATACTTTAAATCAGCTGTAGCCATATGCTCAAAGGGCACCTCCATCAGCTAGGCAAGACAGATATTTAGATCCCATTGAGGGACTGGATCCTTGGGGATACAGGTGATTGAGGCCTTTGAGGAATCTTACGTTATTTCACCTTAGTGCCATATTGGCCTAACAACGTATTTATCAGTAGCTGTTTTTTTTTGGATTTTTTGCAAATTCTATCTTATGTCCTCTACACATGGCTACTTTGCATAACTGTGATAGGTAATACCACTGTAAAGTGCATAGTCTACCAACTAAAATGATGTAGGACGTGTGTGTTGGTAGCTATGATAACATGGCTTGGTGGTTACTGGCATGTGGAATGCTCAGATGTCTCAGTGCTATTCTCAAAAGTGCTTAGGCCAATAGGCACTTGTGAAAATGGCTATGCTCCACAGCATTAAAAACTGGCAGTGAGGCCAAGAATTTGTCTTTGCCTACTGATGTTTATGTTGACACTGCTGCCAGATATACCTTACGGGTTGAGGGTCTCAGACCTAAGGACTGTAAGTGTATCAAATCATCCAGAACTGGAGGCAGCCCTGACTGCAGTGGGATTATCTTCCTGGGGGCACACTAGTATGAGAATCTTACACTACAGGAATACGCTTTCATTGTTGCTGGCTTTCTGGAAACCTACAGCACCCTCAGCATTTCCTCCGACAGATTTAAACTACAGAATTCTAGCTTCTCAAGAAGGCAGTATAGCACAGTGGTTTAAAGCTCTGAGCTGCAAATCTGGAGACCTGGGTTTGAATCCCACAGCCCTCACTTGCATATACTATGTGACCCTGAACAAATCACTTAACTTCCCTGTGCTCCCAGGTCGCACCTGTAAACAAGCTTTCAGCTTAGTGTGCTACTCCTGGTTAAACAACTGAAAAAGAACCATGCCCTCGGGCGTAATGGTCTGAGGTCTGGGAACATTATTCTGCCCTGAGACAGTCAACAGACTGCATCTCAGTGGCAGACTGACTGGAGTCCTGCTGGACAGGGACGGGAGTGTGGAGTACCAAACCTGTCTGGCCCAGTCTGGGACTATCAGAATCATTGCTGCTGGCTCTCTCCTGGGCTTTATGAGCACTTTCTGTATGAGTGGGAACACATACAGGAACCTCCTCCCTGTCCACTGCAGAATGAGGGCATCCTCTGGGACTGTGCATCTTGCTGGTGGCTTGCAACAAAACCGGGAGATAAAAACAGATCTATTTCCAGATCACCCCATCTTCTGAAAACTAAGGCAAGCACTTGCTGGTTCAGAGCCCACTCGTGGTTTCCCTGATGGATTACGCTTAGGGCATCTGCTAGGACATTGTCCTTGCCTGGCAGATGTACAGCATGAATTCTTGTATCTAGGGAGTAAGATATCTCCCGGATCCTCATGACTTCTGTGCACATGTAACCCCCCCCCAGCAAATGGGGGTTCCTAAAATGCCAGCTTGGGCTTACCTGCCAACTTAGCCCTGCCATTCTCTGTCTCCTTCCTGCTGTCTCCCGGGCTTCTCCCGATCCTACCAACAAGTTTCTGGTTCCCCAGGTCTTGTCTTGCCCCTCTGGTGCCCCAGCCTGCAGCCCGTATGAAAATCCAGCCCTCTCAGGGCTTAAAATCACGATTGTGATCTCCCGCTTGAAAAGTGCTGCCTCCAGGGCAGTGGGAATAGCACAGGCATGAAAAGCACCTTTGAAGCTGAACCACTTAGTTTTGCGGTCGCCTCGGGGACTGTGCCGTCGGTCCCGGGATCCCTTCCATCTAATTGGGACCTGGTGACCATGGACAGCCTGCTGCGGGGCCGCTCCAGTAAAAATGGAAAGAGTTTGACTGGGGCTCATTTAAATATGCCTGAGCCGGGTCCCATTCAGCTGAATAATACATAAACTGTGTCTGGCTGCCCCAGGGCCCAGGGTAGCTGTTATCGGCTTTGGCTGCGAAAAAGGGAAAATATTTTTTATTTAAATTGTATCTGTTGCTGCAAGTGGGGAAGTGTATTTCATGGGGGAAGAGTGTTTAATAAATAAATAAACACTTCTTCCTGGCTGAACCAGCATTTTGGGACTCTTATGTGTCAGCCTGTCTGCTGCTGCATGGGAGCATCAGTATTTGCAGTAGTGACAGAAAAACCAGCAGAGCCACACCCTTCATATGTGCAGCGACAGCAAGTACACCCTCTGGGCTACAGAACTGTGGGGCATTGGGGCACATATCTTTTATTCTCTGGCTGCATCAGGATATTATTTCAGGACTGTATCTTATATGCTAAAGGGACAGTGGGTTAAGCAGCCATTGCCAGCAGTCACAGCCAATCAGAAAGCCAGGAAAATAAAGCCAGAACTTGTGGGACTTTCTCTACACCTCATGGGTAAACACCAAGTGCTCATGGGGACTTACATAGACATCATTTCAGGTGCCAATTCACCAGACCAACTGTGCCTCAAGTATGGTGATTGATTGGTCTTCCAGCCATCCGGAAATCTGTCACCCCATCATCTCAGCCAATCAGGAGCCTGGAAAAAGCACTATAAGAGACAGTGTCTGCCAGCATTTTGTCAGATTTGCCAGCGTGAGAAGAGGAGAGCAAACTCCAGTCTGCAGGGAGCCCCCCCACAGAGGTTGGGGGCTCAGGCCCCTGTCATGCTTCCAGACCTGGGCATTCCAGTGGTGCCCCTCCATGCTGGAGGGGGTGTATTGTTGTGTTTAAAGTAATTAGCCCAGTTTGTAACTGCTAGCCTGGAGGCTGCCAGAGATGTCCTCTAGGTGCTAGCCCTCCCTCCCATGTTGGGCAAAGATGTGGACCGAAGACCAGATGTCACCAAGCAGCAGTGAGAGCGCTGACCAATGCCTCAGTTGAGAGAGGACTGAAGAACGCCAGGATGCCTTCTTTTGCGGATGATCACCCATGGAGGACCTGCAAGTACCTTTGCCCAGTTGCAAGGGAGAAATATCTTGCCAGCTATCTTATGGGCTTGTCTGCCATTGCAATTATTCTGAGCTAAGGAGAAGAAATAAGTAATCTTGGGGCCGACATGCCCGTTATCTTTTGGATGTGAAAGAAAGTAAAAGTAATAGTCTGGGCGCTTTCACCTGAAGAGACTGTGATCATTAGCGTGTATCCTGTTTGCACCTTGCTTGCTGCTGCCTAAATGGCCAGGGCAGGTATAGTGAGTTTCTGTGTAGTTAACCATATGAATGTGCTGATTTCTAGCTATACCCTCTTTGGGTCAAAACTGCCCTGTTGGAGCTGACAGCCAAGGTTGTGCTGCCACTTCAGAGGACATGAGGCCTTAAGAGTTTTGCTATGTCCATGTTATACATCTGGGAATGATATATTTCCGCATTGTTTGACTTCGTTGGGTAGTGAAGATGGTTGATGAAAGTGATGGTATACGAGGGTACCGGATGTGACAATATATATGTGCTGAATGTTCAGGATGTGAAATCCAAGATCTAGCCAAGTAGCTTGTCCTGGAATATTCGGGTTCTGTGATGCGGAGGGCAATCCCTGTCTTTCTGTGATGCGCAGGGCAATCCCTGCCTTTCTGTGATGTGCAGGGCAATCCCTGCCTTTCTGTGATGCGCAGGGCAATCCCTGCCTTTCTGTGATGCGGAGGGCAATCCCTGTCTTTCTGTGACCAGCAGGGCCAAGCCTGCTAATTCTGCCAAATGCAGGGCAATCCCTGTCTTTCTGTGATGCGCAGGGCAATCCCTGCCCACTCGTTCTATAGAATCTACAGTCATTGTAGTCACATAGATTCCAAGTTTGCCCTTCCCTTCTAATAAAAAGCCGGCCAACTCAACCAGCTGCAACGTCTACCAGGCCTGCAACATCCAGGACTTTGGTATCTGGGTACCCAGTGTATGGTATGAGATTGCGGGGTTTCAGCTGTATCTGGGACTGGTACTAGTGTGGGTAAAATTATAATTGTTAATGTAACACCTGATTTTAGTCAGCTGTTAGACAGCCAGGGTTCTGGGTATCAATGTTGACTGGAATCTGTGATTGCCTTTTTCTATCAGTAATGTAGCCACCCAGCTGGAGGGTTCACCAGCAAAACCAATCAAGCTGTGTACATATGTAAATAGCCAACCAGATAACCTCTGTTTCACTTCCCCATTCCTAATTCCTATGTCCCCTAAATAAATCAATTGTTACCGTTTTTGAAATCCTGTGTGTGAGCATATTATTAGAGAGAGTCTTTAAATGCAAAATGTTGAAATGTGGGGAAATATATATGGGGCATGTCTGGGGAAGGTAAATGGTTACTGTGGGTGGTATAACATCTCAGGGGGGTTATACCTGGTAACAGCTAGCCCACGTAAAGCATACTCTGAGTGGAGGCACTGCGCAAAGGTTTAAAAGTATTATCAGTTAAAACAAACTCAAACCCCTTAGCCTATTCTCCAGGGTAGTAGACAGGGGTTTAACACTGGGGATAGCACCTCCCAGGGGTTACACACAGTTTTGAGGATCTTGTTCCTCAGTGCTTGTTTATGTAACACATTGTTATGATACAGCCTGTTCAAATCTGGACTGACCTTAAACACAGAAACAGCGAAACAGAATTTAACAGCAGCTAAGGACCGCTTGGCCCACCTAGTCTGCCCATTTTCCCTACTTACAGTGTCACAGCAGACTTCTTAATCTCAGGCTCTTTCTCCCCCCTCCCCCCACCTTTCCACTAAGATTCTATTATGCCTGTCCCATGTCTTGAACCCCACCACTGTTTTCACCACCATCATCTCTGCTGGAAGGCTGTTTCAGTTACCCACCACTCTTTCTGTGAAGAAGTACTTCCTCACAGCTCTCCTGAATCTACCCCTTCCAGCTTCACTGCATGTCCCCTTGTTCGTGCGCATCTTTTTGTTGAAAAATACCTCCCTCCTGCACCTTACTTACCCCAGTGAGGTATTTAAAGGTCTCTATCATATCCCCCATCTCCCTCTTCTCTTTCAATGTGTACATATTGAGGTTCTTTAGTCTCATCATAGGGCTGCACCATTTTAATTACTGCTCTCTGGACAGCCTCCACTTTATGTCTTTCCGGAGATGTGGCCACCAGCAATGGACATAATAATTCAGGTGGGGTTGTACAAGCAATCTATATAGCTATAACACCACCTCCCTCTTTCTGCTTGTGATACCCCTCCCTCTGCACCCCAACATCCCACCAGCACTCCAAACTGCTTTGTTGCACTGCCTGGCCACATTCACGTAATCAGATATGATTACCCTCAGGTCTCCTTCCTGTTCGGTGGTCATCAGTACCGTACCACCCATTTTGTGCTCCGCCCCTGGGTTTCTGTACCCTAAGTAAATGATTTAGCACTTTTTTGCATTGAAAACCAGCTACTATACCCCTGACCACACTGAGTTTTCTCATGTCGCTTCTCATTCTTTCCACCTCCTCTTGAATGTCCACCCCATTGCAGATTTTGGTGTCATCTGCAAAGAGGCAGACCTTTCCTTCAAGCTCCAGTGGAACAGTGTCAAAAGCCGTACTGAAATCTAGGTCGGCCATGTCCACCGCTCCACCCTGATCTAATTCCCTGGTCAACCAGTGAAAGACATCTATCAGATTCATTTAATAAGACCTCTCCCCTCCCCATGGAGCTGGCGCTGAATCATTTTTGTTACCCTGCGCTGCACCATCTCCAGCCTATCTCTATCATTCCTGAGGTGAGGACTCCAGAAATGGGAAGACTACTGTAGGTGTGTCCTCACCAGTGATCTACACAGAGGAAGTATTACCTCTCCCTTTCTGCTATCAACATCCCTCCCAATACATCCCAGCATCCTACTCTCCTTGCTATAAACGTTGTTGAACTAACTCGATTGTTTCACAGAGTCACTGATGAGAACACCATGGTCTCGTTCTTCAGCTGTAGTACTAAGTTTCACCCCTCCAATCCAGTATTCCATCTTGGGGTTCTTGTTCCCTAGGTGCATTATCCTGTATCTTCTGGCATTGAATTTCAATTACTAAACTCTTGATCACCCTTCTAGCTATTGTAAATCTCTCTGCATTTCCCTTATTTCCTCATCACTATCCACCCCCTCACAGAGCTTCATGTTATCTGCGAAGAGAAACAACTAGACCCGGATTTGCTCACCAATGTCGCTGAAGAACATGTTGAAGAGGACCAAACCCAAGACAGATCCATGTGGAAACCCACTCCTCACCTCCCTCCCTTCTGATTGAGCCCTTTTGACCACAACCCTCTGCTGCCTCCCCTTTAGCCAAAAACCTACCCAGTTTACTATGACTTTAGCCACACCCAGATACTCCATCGTCTTCAGCACACATCTGTGAGGTACAGAGTTGAAAACCTTGCTGAGGTTGAGGTAGAACAAATCCAGAGCATGGCCCCTATCTAATTCCTCATCACACAGGCAAAGAAAACTGAGGTTAGGCTGACAAGACGTCCCCGCCATGAATCCATGCTGTTTACTACACTGGATACCACTGTTCTCCAAGTAGTCCACAATATCAACTCTGACCAGTGACTCCATTAGCTTCCCTACAATAACGGTAAGACCGACAGGTCAGTAGTTCCCTCCTTGCTCCTTGTCTCCCCGCGTGGAACTGTGTCCAACACCCTCCAATCCTTCAGAACTACCTCTGTCCCACGTGAGCTGTTGAACAGAATTACCAGGGGTTCAGCCAGTTCCACTGCTAGTTCCTGGAGTATCCTTGGATGAAACCCATCCAGTACCAGGGCCTTACTTATCTTTAGGGCTGCCAGCCCTTTCAGGAATCTTTTGCTACTAAATATTGGCTGCCTCATCTCCAGGGCCCCATTAATTGACGCTCTGCTGCCACTCTCTGACAAGGGTCCGCCATCCCCCCTAGTTAAAACTGAGCAAAAGCAATCATTAAGGACTGCTGCCTTTTGCCCATCCTCCTCTATCACCCTTCACCCTTCCTTACAATTCCCCCCTTTCTTCCTCCCCACAATATATCCAAATAATTGTTTTTCTCTGCTCTTGACCCTCTCCACAATACGCAGCTCTGTGTTTGCGTTTGCCTCCCTAACCACCCTCTTTGCCTCCAAATTTTTCAATAAACATTCTCCCCATTCCTCCTCCGCATGCTTTTCTTTATATATGTAGAAGGCCTTTTTCTTGGCCCTCACCACTTCCCTAACCCTTGCCGAGAACCATAATGGTCTCTTGAACCTGTTCCTTTTGGTTACTGTTTTCATGCGTACTTTAGATGCCTCAAGAATGGCCCCCTTAATTGCCTCCCTCTCTCTCTTCCACCCCACCTACGTTACCCGCCCCTACTAAATCCTAACAAGCTCACTCAGCATACTGAAGTCCACCCTGCTAAAATGCAGGACTTCAGCTCTTGATTGCAGTTTACCTGACATGAGGGCCAGTATGAATCAAACGTAGTCATGGTCGCTGTTCTCCAGTGGCTCCCCTTGCCTTTAGAAGTCCTACCACCTCCAAGTTGGTGAGCACCACATCCAGAATTTCTGTCTACCCAGTGGGTTCCTTACTTGTTGTACCACTAGAAAGTCCTGGAAGACACCCTGTGAGGCCTGACATCTGGCACCTGGACCCTGAAACATTCCAATCAATGTCCGTCAGGTTCAGATCACTGGCCACTACTACTTCCCCCTTTGTTACCCCTCTTTAGGTTCTTCCCTGAGCACTCTGTCCCCAGACCACCCCCAAGTGCAATTTCATGCCTGAGGCTGCCATGAGCTGCACCCACAGTGACTCTGTCTCCCCATTACTACCCCTGATGCACCCAATCTTTGGCCACCCTTTTGCCCTCCCTGATAAAAAGACAACTCCTGGTGGCGCTGGGGTTGAAGCACTGGAGCCACACCTTGTGCCATGCTGGCGACCCATGTTCCAGTAGCCGCGTGGGCCGCCGAGAGGCCGCTGAGGCGAAGGATCAGCGTTCCCAAGATTGCTCTCCTTCTCCGGGGAGGGGGGTACCAGCAGTCAGCGAATACCTGGCCCCAAGTGGAGGCTGGGGGCAGCACACCGATGCTGCAGAAGTGGGCGGGGATGGAGCAGATGCCTGGAGGAGTGCCGCCACTGCACACTCCATCTCCGAGGGAAGAAAACATGAAAAACAAGGGACCTCTGCCACACAAAAGGATGACAATTGTCCCCCGCAGTGCTGCCTGGCAAGACATCTCCCTGAAGCTGGATCCGGTCTGGTGGGTTGAGGTACTCCCCACCCCCTACCACTAAGGGTAAGTCATGGGGGCTAAGGAAGAAGGTGGTCTCATACCTGGGGGGGCAGCTCGGGGGGGAGAGGCGTCAGATACACACCAGCAGAGTCCCTGAAGAGAAAAACGACTAACAAAAAAAAAAAGACAACTCCTCCCCCACCTGTTCCTCTTCCACTCCTTCTGAACAAAGAGTACCCAGGAACCATCAATTCCCAATCATTATTTTCCAAAGTCCACATTTCCATAGTGGCCCCCAGGTCCACCTCAGTGTCTGCCATCAATGCCTGGAGCTCATTGATTTTGTTATTTGGGCTCCTAGCATCACGGCATACCCCTTCCATCTGACCCCGATCCTATTTTGTAGCTACCCCTGTGCTTTCCCTGTCCTCTCATCCTCTAGTTGGTGCCTGCTACCTTTGTGTTCCTCCTCTCTAATGTCCTTTCCCCCAGTCCAGTAAGGGCCACAGCTCTCTTTGTACCCACCGTACTGCTACAAGCCTTCAGATGTGGAGGAGTAATAGTTAGAATCCCCTTCATCTCGGCTCCCACCGTGGTTCCACTAAACCCATCCAATACAGATGTCAAACTTCTGCCCCAAAACATAGGCCTCCTCGCTCATCAGGTGAAGTCTGTCACCTTTGAAGACTCTTCTGTCCTAGAAGTCCCCCCAATCCCCCACAAAGTGGT
The DNA here is from genome assembly GCA_016271365.2 of Neoceratodus forsteri. Classification (NCBI taxonomy): domain Eukaryota; kingdom Metazoa; phylum Chordata; order Ceratodontiformes; family Ceratodontidae; genus Neoceratodus; species Neoceratodus forsteri. The sequence continues at coordinate 293,307,763 of CM057455.1, forward strand.
ACCCCTTTTCCTAACACCATTACTTAAGCCATCCATTAAACTCCTCTGTCACATCACTCCTTATCCTACCTTGCTTCCTCTCCCTGCCCACATAGGAAGGACTTCGGAAAAGGCCAGGGAGGCTAACAGTGCCATCAATCTGCCTCCCAGTTTTTGAAAGTTCTGCGTCATCATCTCCATTGAACAGTTCACCAGAATGTTGGTACCCAGGTGTACCAGCATCCCCAGCTCCCCCTGCTCCATCTCCACCAGCCTCTCTATCCTGTCTAAATCCTGGATGGCTGATGCCCCAAGGAGGCAATGGACCATCCCCCTCCTGTCCAACTCCCCCACCACCCTCTCTATTCCCTAATTATGGAATCTATGACCATTAAGGCTCTCCTGGTAGACCTGCTACCCTTGGGTGTCATCATGATGTCCTGCCCTTCTCCAATGACTGACTCTGGGTCCCCACTAGCAAGTCAGATGCCCGAATCTCCTGTAGTGGTGAGAAGGGATTTCCCATCTGGATGGTGCTGGGCTGGACAACCTTATTATGGCAACCCCTGCCCCTCCCCACCACTCTACATCCCTCTGGACAAGTGTTTCTATGAGGGAGTGGGGGTGGGCTCCTGAATAACTGATGAAGCAGCTGAGATATTTCTACACTGGCTGCCACCAGATGAGCATGGAGCTCCACTAAGATCCTTCAGATGGGGCCATGCCCCCTCCTCTAGAGCATATTCCTAGAGAAAAGTGCCCCACAACTGCCGTAACCGACTGCCTCCCCTCTGAACCCCATCCCCATAAAGACCTGTACTAAACAGATGACTAATTGAATTTGTAGTACTCACCCAGATAAGGTGTAGCTGTAAGATTTAAAGGAAAACTACACTCTCATACCTTGTTTTTCCCATGTCAACAGGCAACTTTTTTCTTGTAGCTGTTGCGGATATACGTGTTAGCTTTAGTTTGTTTTCACTATTCATTCTAGTCCCCTGTAACTATCCTGGGGATCTCCATTTTATGGTTGTGGAAATCTCATTCTCAGCAGCATGGGGACCCGATTATAACAGAAGTATTTGTTCATGATATCTGCCCTTTCCTGCCCCCCGCACAGTCCCCTCTTCCCTTCTTAACTTTACAGTCCCTCCCCTGGGCTTCCTTTTTTCACTTACCTACCTAAAAAATGTATTTTCCCCATTCATTACTACCAGTGCTATTCACTTTTCAGTTTGCACCTTTGCACTCCTTACTACTTTCCTGCTTCCCTCTGTTTCACCTAATGCACCTCCCTATCCTTTTCCCTCTGCATCTCCTTATACCTTCTGAATGCTACCCTTTTTGCCTATACCTTTTCAGCTGAATTTTTAAACAATGCCCTACAGTGGCAGCATTGTGCTCCAGTCTAGCCATTAAGTACAAAAGGGAAGCTTTGATCACACAAACTCCACCCCCCGACAAAAACTACAGTCGAAGCACTGAAGTGTTTGTGTGGCTACTGTTAGTCTCACACCCTTGTTCTCACTCTGTGATTTGGCTGCAACAAATATTTTCCAGCTGGGATATAGAGCGTATCGAGTTTCTTTTTTATCAGCCTCAATAGTGGCCACAACTCCGGAGCTACATTTGGGCTTTCGTTAATTGACTGGGATTAGCAACCCCACGCCTATCACTGAGTTCTCTTCCGTCACTGAGCATACCTGCTGGAGGAGTTCTGGTCAAATCCATCAACTCGCCTTCCCCTGTGACAGGGTTGAATAAGGCCCTGTCCCATTTGTTATGCAGAAAGAAAGAAATGCAAGGATCTGTTCTAGTCTCTCATTTTCTGTCTCTTGTCTGGTTGTGCAACCAGATGTTCTCGAGACCTAGGAACTGATCACTCTCGTGGTCTTGCGATTCTCTGCCTCTCGCTATCTCTCTGCCTTCACTTGCTGTTACTGTCTTTTCTTACCCTTTGTAAATTTGCAGTTATAAAAATATATGTGAAACTGGGATCTCTTGGTTTGAAATGTATATAGTTCTACTGTTGAAACGATTGCAAAAAGCTATTTGGAATTTAGGGGATTAACCTGAAATGCAGTTTGAGCTCCTCTCAGGTTTGTTTGCAAACACTTTCGCAGAGTTGTCAGCAGGTGGCCAGCTTAGGACACTGTTCTGTTTGCAAGCCTGCTCTGCAAAGAAAGAAACTGACAAGAACTCTGATTCATTTTGCGAGAAACAGGTTGTCTCCTTAACAAGCTCAGGATGAGGAAGTTAATTGTCAGACAAAGACTTGTTTTAAAAAGAGCGGCAATCTTTGCTGGGGAGAGACTGAGACTAAGATTTAAGATCGAAAAGAAACCCTCAGATGAAGGACTTTTGTTTTCTTTGTTTGTACTGTCTTTGTATATAGCTATCCTGAACATTTTTTATTTTATTTTACTGTTATTGATAATAAAACGTTACTTGCAAATTTTATAACTGCTCCTGGTTTTCCTGTGCTTCCTGACCTATGCCTCAACGACATCCCCCTCGTCCTCCTCTGTTTCATGAGAGGGGATGCTGAAGGCACTCGGCAGCTGTTTGATGAATGAGGTTAGAGGCATAATCCTCTGTGAGTCTAGGAGTGGAACTCATGTTCAGGTGGACCATCAGGTTCTATAGGTTCACCTTCCTCCTCCTCCTCTTCCTCCACAAGCAAATGGTCTGGAACTTGAGCCTGGGGAGGGGAAGCAGGCATACTGAGGAAGTTTCCCATAACCTGGAAGGCTTGGAAAAACTGCCATGTTTTGGCCATGTCTTCAGTTGGTGGCATTTGTCTTTGGTCAACTCATAGAAATCTGATGGCAGAAAAGGACCCTTCCGGCCCATCTAGTCTGCCCAACCCTCCCTTTTCACATACCCCCCTCCCCACCAACTCCCCCCCAATACTCAGTCCCATATGCCTGTCCAATGCCCACTTAAATTCCTCCACCGTCTCAGCCCCCACCACTCCGTCTGGCAGTCTGTTCCAGGGCTCCACCACCCTCTCTGTGAAGAAGCACCCCTCACATTGCCCCTGAACCTATTTCATTGCAATCTGAGGCTGTGTCCTCTAGTTCTGTTTCCTCCTCAGCAGACCCCCTTCACCTACTTTATTGAGTCCCTTTACATAGTTAAAGGTTTCACTCATGTCCCCCCTTTCCCTCTTTGTTTCCAGTGTGTACAGATTCAGCTCCTTACACCTCTGCTCGTATGTCTTCCCCTGCATATCCTGCACCATCTTCGTTGTCCTTCTCTGGACCCTCGCCAATGCATCTATATCCTTGCAGAGGTGTGGTCTCCAGAACTGAACCCCATACTCTAACTGCGGCCTTATCATGGCATTGAAGAGGGGCATTATAACCTCTCTCTTTCTGCTAGTAATGCCCCTGCCTATACATGCCAGCATTCCATTGGCCCTTCCCGCTTCCCTACTACATTGGAAACCTACCTTAAGGTTTGAGGGGACTATGATCCCCAAACCCCTTTCCTATTCTAATTCTTTGATTTCTCCCCACCCCAGCGTGTACCCCGCTCGTATGTTTTTCCTCCCAAGGTGCATCACAGCACACTTCTTGGCATTAAATTTCAGCTGACATTTCCCGGCTTACTCCTCAAGTATCTTGAGGTCCCTCCTCATGTCTTCCACCCCCTCCGGGATGTCTACCCTACTGCAGATTTTTGTATCATCGGCAATAGGCACACCTTCCCTCTCAAACCCTCCACAATATCACTGATGTAGATTTTTTTTTTTTTTTAATCAATTGTGTTTATCCTCCTACGGCAGGTCTCCTGGTCGTCCGCCAACCTACTGGAACCCAGGGTCTTCTGGGGGCTTGTAGCACCTTACGCACCCAGGCGAAACTCCAGAGCCCGGCCCAGAGGCTTCATCCTTGGGTGACCCCCGTGTTATGCTCTATTTTCTCCCCTAGGTGCCCTAATCCCGAGATCCCAGAAGTGGCAATGCATGTGTGTGGAGGCACACATGCGCACCGCAGCTCCAGTGCCAGTCTCTTCTGCCCTCCCTCAGCCTAGTGCCGACACTCCTCGGAGTGATGCTTCCACTCCAGCCTCCACCAGGGGGCAGCCATGCTCCAAGGAGATGAGAAACTCTCTCCCGTGGCAGAGAGCTGCCCGCTGGCAGCCTTCACACATCCTCTCCCCCCCCGCTGACCTCCGACGACCCTGGCTTGTTCACAAACCCGGGTCAACGGCACGGTGTGAGGTGTGGCGTCCAGTGCCTCTCAACCCTCTGCACCACCAGGCCGGCCTACTAATGCAGATGTTGAAGAGGAGTGGACCCAAAACTGACCCCTATGGCACTCCACTCCTCACCCTTGCCATCTTGGAGTGCATCCTGTTAAGCCCTATCCTCTGGGTTCTCCCTGCTAGCCAGGCTTCCACCTGGCCTGCTATTTTCCCTCCCAACCCCATGCTTTCCATCTTGCTCACCAATCTCCTATAAGGGACAGTGCTGAAGGCCTTGCTGAAGTCCAGATAGATCACGTCCACTGCCCCTCCCTGGTCAATTACCTGAGACACCCAATCAAAGAACTCAGTTAGGTTGGTCTGGCATGATTTCCCCTTGGTGAAGCCATGCTGTCTGCCGTCCTGCAAGCCACACTCCTCCAGGTAATTCACCACCCACTCCTTGAATAATGCCTCCATTACCTTCCCCACCACAGACATGAGGCTAACTGGGTGGTAGTTCTCCTTCAGCTCCCTGCTACCTCCCTTGTGCAAGGGCACTACGTCAACCCTCCTCCAGTTCTCCGGCACCCTCCCTGTATCCAGGGACAGGTTGAAGAACCTTGTCAAGGGTGTTGCCAGCTCCTCCCTCAATTTCTTGATCACTCTGGGGTGCCCCATTACCTTGTCTACCCAGCTCAGCCCTGATCCTATCCACAGTGAATGGGCTCTGATCCACCCATTTGACCTCCTTCCCTTTAGGCGCTAGTACCGGACCCCACCTTCTACCTCCTCCGTGAACACTGAGCTAAAATACTCATTTAGTGCCTCTGTCTTTTTGTACTCCTGCTCCAGGTTTACCCCCCCCCCCCAGTCTAGTAATCACCTGCCCTGCTCTTTTCCTCTCCCTCACTTATCTGAAAAACATTTTATCCCCCCTCCTGGCCCTTTTGACTACTTTCTCCTCAGTGGATGCTTCTGCCCTTCTGATCCCCCTCCCTGCCAGACTCCTCTTCTCCCTCTACTCCTCCCTAGCCTCCTCTCTAAGTGTCACCTTAAATTTTCTGAAAGCCCTCCTCCTTTCTCTGACTGCCCCTGCCACCTCCCTAGTGAACCAGAGTGGTCTCCTCCAGCTCTTACTCTTCCTGATCTTTTTTATGCACATTTCTGCTGCTTCCTGAATGCCTCTCCTGATAGCTTCCCAGAGTTCTTCCACTGCCCCATCTTCTCCGTACCTTCCATTTTTTCCCCAACTATCTTTCTCATCTTATTAAAGTCTGTGTGTCTGAAGTCCATGACTGCTGTATTAGTCTTACTTGTCTCCCTCCCTGCCCTGACCCTGAACCGTACCACACTGTGGTCGCTGGTGCCCAAGGCTTCTCCCACCTGCACCTCGTCCACACTCTCCCTATTAGTTAGGACCATGTCCAACAAGTTGCTTCCCCTCATTGGCTCCCTGACCAGCTGTTGAAGGAATATCCCCTGCAGCTTGGCTAATACCACCCTGCTCCTTGCCAACGCTGCATCTGGGATTTCCCAGTCAACATCTGGGAGGTTCAGATCACCCACCAGTAGCAGTTCACCTTCCTGTGCCAGCCTTGTGATTACCTGAGTTAGCAGTCGATCGTCTTCCTCTCCTTGTGCAGGTGGCCTGTATACCACCCCCAGCCGCAGGGATTCACCCATCCTCCTACCTAGTGTTACCCACAGCAGCTCAGTCTCCCCTTCCTCCTCCTGCCCTTCAGTAACACTGCCTTCCCTGATGTATAAGGCAACTCCTCCTCCCTTCTTGCCTTCCCTGTCCCTTCTGAACAGTCTATAACCTGGAATGGTAGTTTCCCAGGTGTGACGCTCTGTCCACTAGGTCTCACGTATTGCGACTAAATCTAATCTCTCGTCCCTCATGATGGCCTCCAGGTCCACCATCTTATTTCCTAAACTCCTGCCGTTTGCTGACAATCCCTTCCACAAGTCTCTCCCTTTGTTCCCCTTGCACCCATCACCCTCTTGCTCAACCATGCAGTGCTATTGGGGGGGGACTGGTAGCCCCCAAGCTTTCCTCCTTGTGGAGCAGATTTTTCCCCACCCCCCAACCTAGTTTAAATTGTAGGTATCTGCTATGTATTCTCCTAACTTGCATTTCAGTACTGTTACCCCCTCCCTATTTAGGTGCAGTCTGTCTGGTGCAAATAGGCTCTCATCCTCCCATGTAGATCCCCAGTCCCCTACCAAGCCATGCCCCATTTGGTCACCCCACCAGCCACTCGTTGACCATTTATTTTGCAGGAGGACCTTTTCCTTTGCAGGAGGATTGGCACGGACGTGCTTCTCTTTTTGTTTTTTCTTGGCAGGCACTAGTTCCAATACCTGCTCTGAGGCTCTTTTATTTGTATGTTTGCCATCGATGGAATTAGGGTTCCCCCTTTCGGACCCACTCATAAATGTATCATCTTTATGCTTGTCTGATGGCTGCACAACTTTACCTTTTTTTATCTGCCCCTACTGACAGGGACTCCTACTGTTTAAGATGAGATGAACCCTCAGAAGCATGCTTTCCATCATTATTAGGAACTCTCTCAGAGCCTTCATTGTGTTTTGGTGACATATAGGCAAGCTGAAAAGCCATAAATTCTTTTCTTTTGGGTTTTAGGGCAAAACATTTTACGGAGCTTACAACTGACAAAATCACGATATGCCCCAGGCACTTTAAACAAAGCTCGTGGCAGTCTGCCCTTGCCAGAAGAGAAAAACAAGTTACACAGTTTTTAAAAATCTATTAGTCAGGTCGGCCCAGTGGCGCAGAGGGCTGAGGCACTGGCGCCTTACATTGCACTGTGCCGGCAACCCAGGTTCGGGAACGGACTCGGGGCACTGGGGGTCGGCAGGGGGAGGAAAGGATTGAGCATCCATAGGACTGTTCTCCTCTCCTGGGGTGGGTAGTAGGGCCGCATCTCTCTGCAGCGGCCCCCGGTGGAGACTGGGAGCACTGCAAGAGCGACGTAATGGGAAAAAAACAGAAAAAGCAGAAACCATTTCAGGATCAGCCAGATGGCGGCTGCTGGTCCGCCGACACTTCCGAAACCCCCCAAAGGAGCCATGTCCACCTCAGCAGCGCCCTGGGGCTAAAAGAAAGAGCGTGTTGGCTATCCCCACCGGTGCCTTCCCCCTCGAAGAGGGACCCACCTGGGTTACCCCGGGGAAGGCTGCAATATGAGGTAAGGAGGCTCGAGGGGGTAGCAGGAGGTATGTCGGGGACCATGGCAGCCTGAAGGAGTGGCGGGTCCTGCGGCACATAGGGGGGAAATGTTAGAAATGATTATTCCTCACGGACAGTGGGGAGCCACTAAAAACAAAGGGATTTGTAATTTAATTAAGAAATGTGGTTCAGTTCCTAAAACAGAACCAAATGTAAGACTTATAGCTTTAAAGTAAAGTTTGCATTTTATGGCTTTATTGCACTCGCTCTTGGTTCCCTCAAGGTGGGAACCATGTTTTAACTGCGGCCTTCTCTGGTTCCTGGAACCAATCGGGATCTGGAGAAACCGCAAATTATACTAACAAATATAAATAAATACTTTAACTAATGCATAGTATTGAAAAAACTGACGTATGAATGGACGACAATAAATAATCAAAAACAGAAACAGCCTGTTGACCAGAAGGCTGGAGCTGTACTTCAGAGTGACTGCTCTCTTCAGGCAGAGAAATAAATCTGATGTTAGAACACTAGGAGGAGCAGGATCACAATGCAAAGTTTGAACTTGCACTGTAATTTGAAAATTAGCAAAGTTCTATCACTGGGGTGTCACACTCTGGCAGGAAGAGATAATACTTATTGTAAAGCATCACTAATGGATTTCTGTTGTTTGAATAGCCCAATGGACATAGGAGCTTATTTTTTCCCGTAATTTATTGTTTCATCATATCTCGACCCCCATCTCCTAAGGTCGTGCCCAATCTCATTCTCCAATGCCTCTGTCACCTACCTGCTCGTGGATTCTAACCTACAGGCTTACCCCTGTGGCAGGATCCAGCCAACCTGAATCCAACCTCCTGCTTCTTCCAGGTCATGGAGGGGGGAGTTTCTGATGTCCCAGACAGAGGGCAATGGCCGGGGTCATGGCCAGTGTGCACCCAGGTTCATGCAGGCTTTTTTAACTTTTCTATTCCCAGCTCCTGGGATGCTGGTGCACTATAAAGCCCAAGCGGCTGCAGGTCTCGGCCGACGTCCCCCTGTCCCACTCAAGCTGCACTACCACCTCCTCTGTGTACAGTGACCAAGACCCTGGCTACTATCTCCCCTTCCAATGGGCATTCCAGAGACCATTGCTGATCCTTAGTGAAAAGCACATAATGCATGCCCTTTGTTCTCCTTACATGAGGTGGCCATACGCTAAAGTCACAGCACAGAGAGCTGTTCCAGTACTGGCATTCACCACATTCAAGTGCTGGCTGTCTTCTTAGAACTGCACACCAGGCTCACACTCGCACATGCCTTTGCAAGGACAAGCATGGCTGGTGCAGTGCACACACCAATGTTACTGAATCTGCACCCCACGTAGCCAGTACTAACAATTCAAATATGGGACCCCTTATTTTATAAACAAAAGAAGGGACATGAAGTCTTTTCTTAGCACTGCTGCTTTGATCATATGAGCATGCTGTTATTCACATAGAACTGTGCAGAATGACTTATTCGGAACTTGGAATTGCATAGAATGACTTGAAATGTAAAGAATATGTTTCCATAGAGAAAAAGAGAGCATCTAATGAACAATTACTGTACCTTTTTCATCAGCTTGGGAACTTAATCACCTACCCTGCCAGCTACTGCTGGGCACTGGCAGCCCCCTCCTCAAATAAATGAAGGGTTTCACGATACAAAAATTTCCACCCCTCGGTGCCCTAACAACCCTGTTCTTCACAGTCAGAGGTTCCACGGTCTTTAAATTCTTGTATTATTTCAGTTCTCTACCTCAGACTAGAGTTTGAGACTCTACCTCACATTGGGGCATTCCTGCCCCTCATGTTGCTGGTCGAGTTACTGGCCAGGCCCTTCAAAGCCAACCCGCTGTAAGCACTGGCAAAGCCTCTAAACTTTTCACTTGTCATAAGTGCGCAGCCCCAGAAATGCATCCACTAAGCTGGCTCAGTGGCCTGGAGGGCTAAGGCATCTGTGCCTTACCTCCTGCCACACATGACCCAGAAAACAAGGAAGCGGGAGGTTGCCTGAAGAGAGAGTATAGGAGCATCCTGAGCACTGCCTCCTCCTGGGAGGTGGGGATGGGAGTCTGTTGTATGACTGTTTCTGGCGGTGGCTGGTGGCTGGCACAACGGACCCATAACATAGGTGGATGCAGGGCAGGCGTAGCGATGCAGCACGGAGCGTACATGGCTTGGCCTTTGGCATCACTGCACTCCTTTTCTCTGCGTTCAGGGTCAGGAAGTAAAGCCTAAGAAAAAAAATTCCGACCGGTGGGATGATGCCGACCCCCTGCAGGTGCCGCACCTGGCCAGCTGGCACCTAGTAGAAGCAGAGGTTAGTCCAGTGGACGCCGGGGTGACAGGGCTGGGGGGGCCAGTGGGAAGGAGAGCAGAAATAGATTAATGAAAAGGAAAAAAAAAGAAAGAAATGCATCCACTTTGTTAGTCGGCACCAAGATGAAGGAGCAGATGTGACAAGAAGTCGCTTTTTTTTTTTACCCTCCCACCATTACCGACACACAGGTGTTCACCTGTCTGCTATGCGCCTAACATGATATGGTCACACTCTATGTTATAGTTGGTGAAGTCTGCCTTCCTCCTGGAGCCAGAGGGTGAAGCCTCCACAGTGCTTATATGGCTCTACATGCCAGAGGCCAACTGAAGGGTTCGCAGAGTAATCCCAAGTCGCCCACATGGGGTTGCAATGCACTCTGCTGGCACAACCGGGATGGATGCATTTTCTTAACAGGCTTACAGGGGGAAGAGGTAACAGTATTGCTCTTACGTGTTATGGGAGGATGAGATCCAGTACTGGGACAACGGGTAGTTCATCTCCTCTGGGACCACCTTCTCAGACTTGGAATCCATGATCATGTTCTCCTTAGAGAACAGGTATGTCAAAAACTGAAAAACAAGTAGAAACCTGCATTCCTGTGAGCATTCCCAACAAGACATACTCTGAAGACAAAAAGCTAATACCACATAGCCACCTGTCTACAGGCTGGAGCTGGTCCTTTAAATGTGATGGAAAATAATTCGTACACTATCAAATGCCATTCTGTTTACCTTAACATGTCAGTCATGTATTTTGATTAAGCTTTGCCTGTTTCTTGACAAATTAATACTCCAGTGTTGTGTTGCCCACAAATCTAAATTGTGTTCCCTTCTCCTCTGCAGCTACTGCTCTTTTTTGGATTTTTTAATCACTTTTTATTTGTACTCTTCTGCTCCTCTGATCGGCACTGACACCCAACTCCCTCAGGATATCACAAAGTACCCTCGGAGCCCTGCACTTGCCTACTTGACATTGCCAGCCCTCCAAGAAGCATTTTCTTTGTATACTTTATTTATGTTCCATAAGGCAGGGCATCTCTCAGAGGTGCTCACTCGACCTATGCCTTTACTTTCCACTGAGACACCCCCCCCTCCGGGACCTCACCAGGAATTTCCAGCCCCCCAGATCACCCCCCACCTACCTGGTAGCATATCTGAAAGTAGAAATTAAGAGGGCCCATCCCGGTAGAGGCCCTTGAGGACTGGAGGAGGGTTGTACCAGCACTGGGGATGTGGGTATGGTTACCGGAGCCCTCGTCACCTCCCTGTCCCATCAGGGATTTTAGTCTTGTGGTTGCCCCTCAGAAGCGCGGACATGCAATGACGTGCTAGCACAAGATGTGCAGACGTCTGCCGACGCTCCTCCCCCAAGTCATGGCACTGCAAGTTCCTTGTGCTGCCCCCGATTTCCATCAGGGGCCACAAAAGAGCAGCTCAAAGCCTGGAACTCTCCCCGGGGAAGGGAGAGCAGTCCTCCGGATGATCAATCCTTTCTCTCCCCTGCTGATCTCCGGCGACCTAAGTCTATTCCTGAATCTGGGTCACAGGCGTGGCACGAGGTGTGGTGTCCAGCACCTCAACCCTCAGTGCCACTGGGCAGCTTAGCATTTTTGTTTTAATATATATTCTTTCTTTATGTTCCCTTTACACTGCCACCTGAACTCCCTCCAGAGTCACCATGGTGTGAGCCCCACTGGACCTACCTGCTTCAGCCACCATCCTCCATACTGCCTCAGCTTGCCCCACTAGCAGGGATGGGGTGGAGTGGATATACCCGTGAGATGTACTGCTTTCATAAGGAGATACGCAGTGCTACACAGGACTGGCTGGATGCACCAGGGCTCCTTCATCATCAGGCAGCAGGGCTGTCTATTTCCATTCTTCCTCCAGATCTCCACAGACACAAGCATGCTGGGAAGACCAAGGCGCACATGCACACTGAGTGTGCTGTTGTGCAGATCCCTGGATTGTGTCTGTCCCACGCAATATCTCCTCAGCTGCACAACCATCTGTAGTCATGCAGGTGGCAACACTGCAGCGAGGATGGTGACCCTCCCTTCCTGAAGGCTGGTTTGATAACCCAGGCTCATTCCCAAACCTGGCTCGCTGGCATCACGAGCATTGGTTTACACCCCAAGAAGGGGTCGAGTGGGGGATTTAACCCAGAAAGTGGTTCACCATCAGGATGAGGATGTGGCAGCAGAGCAGGGCCCAGACACACATCATCTTTGGGTGCTGGGCCATATTATTTCCTCTTTTCTTGACCTTCCCTTGACATACCAGCATCTGTGATGTGCAGGCACAAATGCACAAGCAGAGCATGCTACCATATGACATCAGCCAGCGTCTACTCTCCCTATGGCACTCTGACCCACAGCTCGACCTGTGGTCACCCAGGTATCACTGGTGTGGTGGTAGCTCACGCCCTCCCTACCTGAGAAGTCAAGCATCCCCACAGACTCCATCCTTCCCCTGGCTCATTCACAAACCCAGGGTTGCCAGCATCGCATGCTGTAGCCCTACTGCTGCACTGATGGGACAGCCCCTCTACTGCTCTTTCTTTTCCTATTTCCAAGACATTCCACAACATTAGCTACACCACTCCATGTTAGACAGCTGGATAGCCAGCAATGGTGTTAAGTGATGTTACAGCATGTTCCGGCAGAATGAAAACTTAAGGCAGCACTGCAGCTGCTGAGGAGGGAAGGATCCAGGGTCGTTACAAACAGCTATATTATTAATATAATAAAAAATGGTCAGACATCAAAATATAAGATATACACTAATAGGAAAACAGGAGGGTATCTAAAGATATAAAAACTGTTTTTTATTACATTTAAGACACATGAGAACAGGTTGAGAAAAAATATATTTGGAAAGGCTTTGCCTGGAGTTCAATGGCCAAGCAGCCAGCCACTCCCACTTCCTGAGCTATATAAGCAGTTCCTCTCAGCCTCGTTGTGAAGCACTTTTTTCTTTGCAGCTGAAGGCTCTGTCCTCTGAGCTGGTTGGGGGTGGTGAAGGGTGGTTACAACGATCTCCTTTGGCTCTAGTGTTCCACTATAATGGTTGTCCACTGGCTTTAGTGGTTTCCCTAGCAAGGCACCTGTTTTTTATTGGTTTTGTGTGGTTTTTTTTTGGGGGGGGGGGCTTTGTTTCTAAACTCCTAGCATATTGTTCCAGAGCTCCTACTACTTGCTTTCAGTTACTCACAACTCTCACACTACTGCAATGCAACTGCAATCATTATTTGTGTGTTTCAGCTCAACCATAGCTGCTCCATGCTGCATACTCTATTGTTTTCACCTGCCTCAGGCTTACACTGAACTAGCTATGCAGCTCAATCATGCTCTCTCATTCTACTTAACTCATTGTAGCAGCTTCATTGCACTGCCTGGCTACACCTGCTTTCAGCGCACTGTGTCTCCTTATCTATTTTATTGCAGTTACAAGTCAGTGTACTCCATACAGATGTTGGCTTTTATGTTTATTCACCCTGGTCTACTCTGAGGTCAGGTAAAAAGCTCCTGCTGAGGCTGTTAAATGAGCTTTAATATCTGCATGTGGTTCTCAGCCCTTCCATCACTTTCTTGTTTGTCCTACAGCGGGGACTGGGAAGTGTTTGGGGAGTCGCGGCCTCGTGGCTAATTATTTCTATTCTAAATCCTGCCTTCGCTGCCAAAAATCCTCAGAGTATTTGTCACATTGATCCGGCTTTTAAATGTCTGGCTGGCTTGCCGCACTGTTCAGTGCTGTTTCATTGCTACTACGTTATTCAGATCTACATGCAGGTCCACGTATTACTACTCAGTTACTGACCTATATATAGGTCCACGCTTGCTTATGCAAATGATTGCTCATGCCTACTGCAACCTCTCGACTTCAGCCTCTGGGATGTCTGCTGCACTCAATCTACTTTTGACCATGCAAGGTCTCAGCACGCACTGCTCATTACAATCAGTACACCTGTGCTCAATCAGCTCGCCAGCTTCTTAGCTCTCAATCTAATTCTGGGGTATGCCAGCCATTCTATTCTGATGCAGGGTTCCTGCAGTCAACGGTCTCACTCTGCATTTAGTCCGCATCTTGAGCGTGTACAACTTGGGGTGGGATCCTTCTCACCTGGCCCATAGTTGGGAATGTCCCCACCCCGGGCTTGGCTTTAGCTGCCTGCTACGTGACAGCAGCTCCTGGTGTAGAATTTAAGACTAGCTGTGAAGAGTGGTTACGATGATCTCCTTTAGCTCTAGTGTTCCACTATAACGGTTGTCCACTGGCTTTAGTGGTTTCTCTAGCAAGGCACCTTCACCGCATTCTCCCTATGACCACCTCTGGTTCACCTGGTTTGAGTTTACGGTGGGTAGGCCAGGTGAGTGCCTCAGCAGTCGTTGTTCTCCTCCTCTGTCTTGGTTGCACATATTGTTGCAGAGTCTTCTCACATTCTTCCATGGCATTCCCGCTAGAGGGTTTGAGTGAGAGCCTTCCTCCAAACTGGAATATTTTCCACCTCACTTTAATTGGGTTTTCCAAATTACAGCTGCAGAGCCATCACTAAACAAACTATCCCAAGCCTGGAGGGAACGCAACCTAGGCCTTGGATCCCCACAGATTTCCTCCTCATAGGGTTTTTTTTCTCTCCTCCGTTGCCTCAGGTCATAACTGTTAGTTAGCATAGTAGTGTCCCCAAGCTTCTTTAGGTAGATTCTGCTGTTGGATGGAGGTGGAGGATGTCCTGCCATTCCCTCTCTCCTTACAGGATCCCCTCATTCTCAACACAAACCATCAGTATCATGCTACGCAAACCTCAGCATGTTATTATGTTATCAAATTGAGCATCTCATTACGTTATCACACTGTTTGTGCTTCTCTACTACTACGTTGCAGTTCCTGCTCCTATGTCACAGTCCCTGCTTGTTCATAAGCTTCATGTCACCTCATTCTTTGGGATATGATTGTACTACATTTCTTTTTGGGGATTCCTAAGGTACCTTTAGCCACGGAAATTGTCCCATGGCACCTCTAGGAGTGGATCCCTTTTTGAGGGTTCCTTGCCTTTCGTACCCCTACAGGGTGGTAATTCCTCTGGAACAGAGAGTGCGAACAGCAAAAACCAAACTAACACAGTTGCACAAGCATACCACTATACTGGCTGTGCAGGACATTGAAATATATCTCACCTGTAACCATAGTTCTAAGAGTGGTATACAGGTCACATTCATGCAATGGCAGTCTTCCCGGAGACAGCTGGGTCATCGGAATGTCTTAAACCTAAGCTCGTCCCATCACCTGGGTGATATATTCTCTGGCTCTGCCCCGTGACCTCAGGACTTTGCATGCTGGAAGCAGGGACAGTTGCCACATTATCAGGGGAGGTGCAGTGGGTGGTGTCGATGTGAACTTATACCACGCTTAGAACTACGGTTACAAGTGTGTAACCTATTATGGATATAGTTTCATTTCCACATAATGGCAGACTCCTAGCAGTTCTCTGGGAGGAGGGGGCAAGGTGCGCACCCCTATTTAGCGAACAGAGACTGGAGGACCAAGGACACCAAAGCACCATCCTGATAATTCATTACAACAAGCCTGTAATGGGAGAGATGACTGTGTGAGCTTTCGACCAGGCTACAGCTCTGCATATCTCAGCAATGGAGATATTGCTGGATGTGGCCACCAAGGCAGCAGTATGTCTGGCAGAATAAGCCCTAAGCCTATCAGGCAACTGCCTACCAGTCACCCTACAGCAGAGGCTAATACAGGATGTGATCCACCTGCTATCGTCCTCTGTGTTACCAATCTGCCAGGCGTGGCTTCAGCTAAGTGACAAATAGCTGGACTCCAGCCATACACTCCATATTATAAGCAAGCACCCTCTGTAGGTCCAAGGAATGGAGCCTGCGATTGGCATCCAAGGTCGGACTGGTAAATTCACCGGGAGATTAATCACCTGGCTGAGGTGAAACTCTCACATGATCTTCAGAAGGCACTTCGAGTTGGGGTGAAGGACTACCTTGTCCTTATGGAAGTCCAAGTAAGGAGGCTCCTCCGAGAGCACCTGGAGCACACTCATACTTCTGGCTTACCTGACAGCCACCAGGAACGATGTCCCCCATGACAAATGTGACATCTCACACTTGTGCATTGGCTCAGATAGCTTGCCCATGAGCATAGCCAGAAATAGCAGTAAGTCTCATGAAGGCAGTGGTTTGCATTGGAGGGGACAAGTGGTCCAGCTTTTGAAAAATCCTACCTTTCCTCTATACTCCCTCCTCCCCACTCTGCAGCACTGTTTCCCAGTCCCTTTCAATCCCCAAGAGGAAACCTTTTTTCTGGCCAAGCTGCCTTCTCATACCGTTTCCTTAACCTCTGGTCCTCTCTCCCCATTTATCTGTTCTGCCTCTTTCACTTTATCCTTTAAGTCTCTTCTTTGTGATTTTATATCTCTCTCCTGTGACTTTCCCTGACCTCACAGTTTGTGACTATCCCCTTCCCCTCCCACTGACTGCTCCTACCCTGATTATTTGCTCTGGAGTTCCCTTCCCCACTGGTATGCCTCAGTTGGGATGGTTTCTCTGCTCTTGTGTAGGTGCAATGTTATCTAGGTCATGCACCTTGTGCTTTGTTTTTTTTCACTGCATTAAATGTTAGTATCCACATCTGTGATGTACTGCACGTTGCTCCTGTGCTGATCCACTGTATTGCTGGTCATTTAATGATGTAGTCTGTTAATTAACTTTTTTCTTCTTTTACCTACTGTAATTTCTTCCCCACCCCCAGGAGGCATCTGGAAATTAGTTGTTATCAGCTCAGCATGACTTTCCTGGGTAAACTTTTTTTTTTTTTTTTTTAAACATAGTTTATCCTCCGCTCTGGGCCAAGTAGGGACCTCCTTCCACCAAGCACTCTGATCCCATCGTACTGAGATCCTGACACCTGTCAGTTTGGACCCACCAGACCACCTTTGACACACCACTGTGCTGCCCCCTTGGCTTACCCCCCCCAGGGCCAGGTACACCTTCAGCTCTTTCAGCACTTCTTTCCTGCAGACATCTGGCCACCCACAGCGGAGGTGAGAACTGGTGGTATCCCCAGTGAAAGGCGGCTCAGATCCAGTGGCAGACGCAGAGGTTTCATCATCCCAGTCCTGCACCTTGGTTTTCCTGTTTTCTGTCCCGCCCACCCTGTAGAAGTGTGCAATGTGATTGGCTGCCAGCAAATCCCGATGCAGACAACTTGTGAACTTGGTCCAAGGGGCCACCTCGTGAGTCGCGAAGTCCCTGCAACACCACATGTGGTCAACCAGGTGGCAATAATGCAGTGGGACGCAACACCCCCCTCCTGGGAGGAGAGTGTCCTGTGGAATGCTCGATCCTCCTCCCCCCGGCCGACCCTCCAACAACCCAGGCTCGTTCCCGAACCCACGTTGCTGGCACCACGAGCGGTAGCTCTGTTGCACAGCTGGTGGAATGGCCCTTGTATAAACTTAAAAAAAAAATTAATATGAGAAGTCAGATTTTGGTGTACTGTCCAAAAATTACACATCCTGCCTCAGGCTAAGTATACTTTATCTCACTGCCACATACACAGCAAAATTACATTTTACTGTGAACCCAGTATTCTGAATGAACACCGGCAGTCTGAAATTGGTGTTCAGCCCACAGCTTGTTGTATGCTTTTATCAAATAAATGCAAACCTCAAGCTCAAGAAAAGCTAACAGACTGAGGGGGCGCTAGAGAGCCCAGCACCAGACAGGATGCACTTTGTGTTGGCTCTGACAGCACAGCCGTACCTTTCAACCTCTTACCTCATGAATCAGGAACACGGCTTAAAAACAATCAGGGACAAAGACCCCAAAATCAGGGACACATCTTAAAAACTGGCACAGTACTATTCACTCAGAAGGCTGACAGAATAAGAAGATTTGTGTTAAGATGCATTTTCTGAAGAAGAACAAGTCTGTAACTTTAATATTTGACATTATTTTGTGATTTTAATCCCCACTGTTCTGACACAAAAACATAAATTTTACAAGGGACAGAGGAAAATTCTGAGGCAAAATCAGGGACAGTTGAGAGGTATGAGCATAACTTTAATTTACATAAATGTTGCTGTTTATGAATAAAGTCAACTGTAAAACTATTAGAGTTAAACTCCTCACTGCCGGAAGAACAACTCAATACTACATTTCAGGATGACTCACCCTGGGGAACCGCCAGTGGCCAAGGGCAAATACAATGCAGCAGCCACAGCAGCAGGTCCTAAAGCAGACTCCAGGGAATGCTGCAGCCAGCAACGCCAATGGGGTGGGAGACCTGCTGCCCTAGGAAAACATTTTAAAGGCGCTCTGCTATGTGGACAAAAAATAGCACAGATCCTACAGTAGATTGTACAGGGTCTCAGGATGCTAAAACTGACAGCATGGTGACTACTGCAAAATAATTTGATGATCACTCTAACTGGACACAAGCTACTGTGTCCAAACTGACTACTGAGATTTCACATCGCAAGACACACAGAGGAGACAACAATGGAGAATGGGGCTCGCACAATGAACCTCCTTGCAGTCAGTCTCCCAGAAGGTATAGAAGGGGAGGATTTGGTGTCCTTCATGAGGGCATGTCTATCCACTTCAATGCCCAAACAGTCAGGACTAGAGTCCCTAGACATCAAAAGGGCCTATGGAGTTAATTTCCAGGCCACATAGATGAACAGTGAAGACTAGAGAATGATCCTGATAGTTCCAAGGGAACTGGAGGTTCGTGACATGATACTGCAATGGGCTAGACATAACAGTCCCCTGCAACTGGATGGCCAAGACATTAAACTTTTCCCAGATTGGTCTTATGCCACCAGGTCTCGCCAGACACTTTTCAACCCTTTCAGACAGCAACTGAGTGGACTTGGTGTGGTTCTCTCTCTACTGGCACATGCTCACCTCAGAATATCTTACTGCAGCAAAACACTTCAGTTTACAGATCTGAAGGACACACAGAACAGAGTGGATAACACTGCAGCCAAATTTAGCAGCGTGCCACAAATCCGAGCGGAGAAGGATGCATCTGTAACCACTAGGTGGTGCTATCCCAAGGGCTACTACCCTTGCCTGCTTGGTTAGTAGCAGGTTAAGGGGCCTGAGTTCTGAAACGAGTGCCTCCACCCGGAGGTCAGGGTTGGTAGTGGTCAAGCTAACCTGGGCACAGCCCTCCAGGATACTGTAACCCCCCTCTTTCCCCTCTAGTGGCCTGAACACTGTACAATAATCACTTTCACAATACCCTGGCACACCACACAAGTACCCACACTGTTTGCACCTACCACCAGGGCTGGTTCCTCTGGCTCGACCCTGGGGACCCCCTGTAAAACAAGGTTATGCACAGCAAATAGCAACAGTACAGTACTTTGAGCACAAATTGGAACCACAGTCAGATTACATGCAGAAAAAGTTAGATTTGATTTATTCAGGGGACTTGAACAAGGGAGGGTCAAAATCAGGTTAATTAGCTTAAAGATTATATCAATCAAGCAGTTATACATGCGCTTTGAGTCCCCCCACACAGTCACACCTCTGGGTACCCAGGTGGAGAAGAGATGGACTAGCCAGGGCTGTTGCCCGGGACTGGCTGGCGTTGCAGCTGGTTGGGGCCCTGTGATGGAAAACACAACATGCACAGTACACAATATTTGTAATCCGGAGCCAGAGGGCTCAGTTCATAAAGGAAATGAAACAACAAGACAATCAGATGACACACTCAGATTAAGCTGTTGTTGCAGGGAGCTACCCTGGTATTTACTCACGATACCGTAGACTGGACACAAGCTGGACGAAAATCAAGACTGCAGGTGGTTGATCTGGAATGCCAGGAGAAGCAGGGCCCACACAAGTTGCAGAGGCATCGTTCCTGTTCAAGCATGGAGCAGGGGGCTGATCCCCAGGCAGGTCTCTCGCTGATGGCTTCTCTGTGCAGTGGGTAGTCTGTCTGGGCCAGTCTGGCAAGGCCCAGACCGCATGGAGACAAATTCGGATGCAGTCCGTTTTGGGCTGAATACAGCTTCCAGCAAACAGAACACAGTTCACACATTGGGGAACTAACTCACAACCCACTAGCAGCTCATAGCACATTTACATGTACGGGAATTCCACTGTACCAGGCAAAGCGCTCCCCGGTCACAATCGCAAAGTCTCTGCACACACCGGGAGCTTAGGGGAAGCTGGAACTCCTGACAGGCTGATCACATTCAGCAAAATCTTCAGTCTTCTTCAGCTTGAGCCTGGCCCAATTCAGTAGCTTACTTCAGTCACACAAACTTGGATTTAGTCCAAAATAATTCTCTTCTCTCCCTCTCAGGAGCAGCAGGCAGACATGCAGGCCAAACTCTCAGCCCTTTCACAGTTTTCCCATGCGAATCCACTCAGGATTGCTGCCCAAAACCCACTTGAGCTCTTCTCATTTCACTTCCCAGCTCAGAACTAACTGACAACTGCAAGCAGCCCGGGACTTCCCCAAGATCCAAAAGATCTGGTTGGCTGATTTGGCTGTCAGTCAAAGCAAGAGCTCCCCCTTCAGTTACAAAAAAGGCGCAAAAAAACTCCAAACTAAAGTTCCTACAGATTTTGAATTCAGACAGCTCCTGTAGTCCGGCTACATTTTAGGTCCCACCAGTACTGTTTGGTCCAATTTGCAGTCCAGGACGAAGATAGTGGAGACAAACAAAACAGTCCTTGCTACAAAGAAAGCAGGTTAGACAAACTACATTATCATTATCACTCTAAATGATTTTCAGTAAATAGTTACATCTTGCAACAGAGCTCCCTCTCAGATTACTTAAACCGCAATTAGGCAGTTCTTAAAGAGACAGTACACAGAGGCTATATAAGCTCTGGTAATCACATTTAAACTGCTAAAACGCAGGACACCAGCCTGGCAGTGAGCATTTAGGCAAGCTCAAGAAAGATTTTTTGGAAACCCCCATTTGTAGGAGGGGTTACACATCAAAAGAAAGAAAAGTCTGATTGTTACCCTGAACTGAATTTTGGACATGAATTATACTTGGCATAGTTCCTGGACTGGGTTAGGGAAGGTCTGCAGGGAACTTTTATCCATCAATATTTCAGTTAGTGAAGGTTTCCTACAAATTGCCTTGCAATATTGCTGCAGGGGCAGGGGTACCGCTTCCTATGTTTCATATTGCAGCGTGTTAAAATTTCATGCACTGCAGTCATGTAATGCAGCTCAGCTGAGAGGACACACTGCCTAGAGCTCTGTGGGCTCTGAACCAAAAATATACAGCAAGTCAGCATTTAAACAGGCTCTTTCTTTTGTAAAAGCACTTCTAGTGTCAGGGAAAAGTGACACACTCAAGCCTGCAACAGCTATTGATTGGTAATAATCACCATCATGATGGACGAGGATTCTGTAGCTACTGTGGAGCTGATGGAGCCGACATGCTGAGTTTCACTCAAAGCCTTTGCACTTCGGTAGCTAGACCCTCTCTGAACGAGTCGACTTATATATGCCCGGCCTTAATGAGAGACCCTGTCCTATCATTATGCAGCTTCTGAATTTCTTGGACAAAACTCACTTAATGCATTAAGCACGAGCTAAAGGAGAACTGCACTGGAAAGGCAAAAGGTTGTTCATTTTTAATGACCTTAGCTTACAAGCGCACACTCTGCAAGGAGAGTTCAAACCACTCAAGTTCAAACCTCATGCTGCAGGTATCAAGTTTCACCTTGTGTATGCAGCCAAACTTGTGATCACCACTCAATCTGGTACCTGCCAATTCATCACAGTGAATCAGGGTATGGAGGGCCTCCCTGACATAATTTCTGATCTCTTTCCTACCTCTCAACAAGAAGGCATCCATTCATGATGGTGCCTCAATGTTCAGCTATAGATCGGAATAAGTGCAGATCCATATCACAAGTGCCCCTGCCACTAATGCACAGACAGACCCACACCCATACAAGATCAGCCCAACTTCCATACGAGCCACTAATCTTAGGCACTTAGGCTTGAGCACTCCTGGGCCAACAGACTGTCACTAAGAACTACGTGGCCTAGGCAATGTGGATATGAGACGCTGACCCACAGACTAACTAACTTTGATGCCATGCTCCTACCCCTATAATGCATACACTTCAGCTGTAAACCTTCACTCTGGATAATATTGCTTGGGCTAGAGATGAAATTATAAAGAGAATGGACTGCACAAGGCACTTCACAAACATCTGCTGTGAGTGTTGGCAATATGCATCGAAGAACCACAGACACAAGTGCCGCAGCTTAGACCATACGCCACCACATGTACAGACACTGGATTAGAACATAATTACGATCTGGTGTTTACTCTGGACTGATCTATACCTCTCAAGCAGTTGGTCTGATCACCAAATAGTGGTCTGTGTCAGGCCTGGCAGGACTCTTATATGCAGGGTTTTTGCAAAACGAATATTTCAATTTTCCCTCTATTGTTAGTTGCAGTTTGTGGTACTGCCAAGTTACATAAATCCCCACAGTTACTAGGAATAGAGAATTGTGACAGGATTACTAAATACCACTTTGGCTGTTCCCTCTCGACCTTGTATTGGAGGGTCGCAGAGGAGCGCAGACAATGCCTTGCCCCTTCCCTTCTTATTTCTCTTAATGGATACATCCCCCTTCAGAGGATTACTGTCTCACATAGTTTTGCGATGGTTTTGGGTCCTGCGGATAGGTTAGGCTTTGAGAGCAGAGTTCCTTCTAGACTAACCGGATGATCAGGGACTAGTGGAGTAGGAGCTCTGTCCATATATATATATATATATATATATATATGTATATATGTCAAAGATCTAAGCTCCTCAATATCAGGGACCTCTGGGTAGGTTTACACTGCCAACCAGTTGTGCAGTTTCACACGGTTTGTTGTTCCTCATTGTTTTACAGTTTAGGTGTGTGTTTAGTGTTATAGTTTTGTTGAGGGTCTTATGGAGGGGAGGCTTGCAGAAAGTATGGTAAAATGGCGTACAGTGCAGTGATTTATTTGCTGGTGTTGCCCATATATTTCATCCCAATCGATGAGTAAGATACTACAGTATTTTTTTTCCTGGAATATCAAGGATGGGCAAACCAGAGAGATGCTATATCATGTGTTGTGCCGTCTCAAGAAATTACATAGGTAACGTTTCTTCAAGAAACACACTTAAAAACAGATCAAACCATTCTTTTACATAGTGACTGGGTGAGGTAGGCCTATGGCGTTGGTGATTATATGTGGAAACATGGGATAAGATGCCAGATGAGAGTAGGGTTCAGACCAACCTGTGGTCTAAACAGGGATGACCCCACCTTTTTTGCTGATCTGCTCAGAGCTTTAGAGACATGGTCTCAACTTACTGTTGCTGCAAGCACATGACTGAAACCTGGTTACGTCCACAGAGTTGGACAGATCTGGTGCACTTAGAAGGGATCTGACTCCAGCACAGAGAGCCCTGCGAAAGCCTGCAGTCACCCTGGGGGTTGTGGATCCATGGTGTGTCCTCCAACCAAACGCTAAGGAGTACACCTTTATCTCAGTACTTCATAACTCTAGTTCCATAACAGACTACTTTCTCCTTAGCTCAGAATCTTTTTTATTGTTGGCCTCCACTGTTGTGAATACATGCCAAGGTAATCTCTGATCACCATCCGGTATGGCTTCAGAAATAGTTTTACAGTGCCACAGGTTAGGACAACATTTGGAAGCTGAATAATCAAATTTTAAAAGATAGAAGATACCAGAGAAAGTACAAGGATTTATTCAGGATTTCATGGTTAATAACCAACATTTGGTCTCAGTGTCAAATCTCTATGGGCAATGCAGCCTGAGAGGTGAACTTATCCGCCTCACTACCATTCATAAGAAGCAAAGGGAGAAGGCTGTCACAGAGCTGCTTGTAGAAAAGCAGAAGTTTGAGAAGTCCCTCTCTATTAAAACTGCGGAAAAGACATGAACAAATTTCAGTTCCCTAAGGGTAAAATATAATGAACTGAACCAAGAACAGGTGGAACACACCATATTATGGTCTAATACAAAATATTTTCATCTAGATGAGAAGGAAAGCAAACTGTTGTGGTTATGACTCAAACAGCAGGAGACATTCCATATTATATGAGGTCAACGTCCTGATGAGCAGAGGTTCAGAATCACTCAACCTAGGGAAACTGCAGAATAAGGCTGTTTTACCAGCACCTGTATGGAGCCGAGGTTTCCCAGGATGCAGACACTGCCATTTCAGCAAATTTGGACTCTGTTCTGCTCAGCTAAGCCAGGTGCAGCCGTTGATCAAGTAGGGTCAGAGACTGCAAACAAGGGTAGGGCTTATGGCAGACTGGATGGGCCTAGCAGTCCTTATGTGCCGACAATTTCTATGTTTCTATGTTCCACTGCAGGTGGCCATCTCGGAGACTGAAATTCTAGATGCCTCTCATGGCATTAACCTGGACAAGGTGCCCGGCCCAGATGGCTTTACACCTAATTTCCTCATGAAAAAGTAACGCCTATCTGGCTCTTACTGCAAACGTATAGACGTATATAGGTAACATTTGCCTCAGTGCTTACGCACTAAGGTTCTTTGTGTTTTAGTTTGTTTTTTGTTTTTATTGGTCTCACCACAACCCAACCCAGACAGACCAACTTAGGGTAGCTGGTTCACCCTACTGGGGTGTCATACAGACAAGACACACTGATGAGTCCTGGTAGGATGAAATACATGTCTGTGTCTTTTGCTGGCACCCTTTGCGGACTGTGTGAGAGGCCTTTTGGCACCATGCAGTTCTGCTTAAAGTTGAACCAGCATAATATTTTGTGATGATGTGTATATGCAGCCCATGATGCTTTGTATTATGGGGGTATGTGTGATTTTGTATTTCTTTGAAACGTGGCTTCCCGGCCAATGCCCTTTGGGGTAACCCTTGCCTCAGTGCTTACGCACTAAGGTTCTTTGTACAGACATTTGTACCAATATGAGCTGAAGGAGTCTTCCCTCACTGAAGCCCTTATATCCTTAATCCCTAAACCTAAAAGCCGTGACCCTGAAGACATCAAATTTTTATAAGAAAGCTGTTAAACCACAACCTGGAGCTGTTAACTTTGCTATATTTAAGAAAACAGTTAAATGACAAATTGTAGTTGTTTAACAACCAAAATGTTAAACCACACCCGGGATGGAATTCCACACTTGCATCCGGAAGACGGATGTGATTCCCACAGTTGCAGCAGAAATTGCCGTGAACTGCAGGAATCGTCACAAATGTGTCCAGATATCTGTGAATTGGTCACAGACATCTGGATGCATGTGCGTGGGCGTTGATGCAACGCACATCCAAAATACAAACACAAGTCCAGTGTCCAGGTGGCTGAAAATCCCACCCATTGGCTCTAGCAGGGTTTGAACCCACTATTTCCTGCTTCTCAAGCCAGTTCACTAACCACTAAACCTCGCAGTCTATTTAGATTATACAAGTAATTTTCTCTTGATCTGTATGCCTGAATAGAACAGATTATTTTTGCAATATCTGTAACAGTGCCAAATTTACAATATTTATAATTTTGCAGTGTAAGCCAGACAGTCGGCACAACTGTAGGGCTACCTTTTGCAACACTGGTGACCCAGGTTGGGTAACAAGCTCAGATTGTTGGCGGGCCCGCTGGGGGGACAGAGAGTGAGCATCCCAGAGGTTGTGTGCCCTCTTCAGAGAGCGAGGCCTAACCATGCTGCAGTACGAGTGCCTCGTGGAATCACAGGCGGTGTGGTTTTGTGCCGCCAGCAGCAGTGAGGGGAAGTTGGCAGGCTCACACGTGACTATTTCACTCATATGTCTCAATAATATAAAGAGTGATTAAAATGAAGTAATGCCTTCCATGGTATTAATCTGATTTTTTAGCTTCATTTTCCTTGGCTTTATGTGTTTGCTAGTGATAGCCTCATACAGGTAAGTTCCCACTGCAGAGCTACAAACATCACTTCCTGGAGCACTATGTATACGCTGGAGGTCCCCCATCCAACTAGAGACCAGGCCCGACTCTACTTAGCTTCTAAGAGCTGTTGGGATCAGGATCCAATGTGTTAAGGTTGGAGTTAAGGCTATTTACTGTTTTAGAGTAAACCTTTTTTTTTTTCTAGCAACAATATTATACATTCTATTTACATTTCAACAGTGTTTTCTTTTTTATAATAACTTTTGAAAACCAAATTCGGGTATTCCTCCTGTACCTTGTTTTCTATTTTCATTTGAATCTCAACCCCTCACAGCATTAAAGTCATACAGCTGAAACCAGTGCAAGCTGCAGTATATTCATATATACTGAGATATATCATGATACATCACAGGGAATCCCACTGAAGTGAATGGGATTCCTGTGATTTACTGTGTTGCCAGGTATCTTGATACATCTGCGTGTAATGGAACTGCAGCTTTATAAAATTAAAGTCAAGGTCTGTTAGTGCAAAAGGAGACTATGAAGCCAACCTCCAGGTTCAGCAGTAATGCTACCACTTGCAGAGCTGACAAACTGGGTTTGGAAGCAATCTCGGGGTGCTGCAGGGTTGACTGGGGGGGGGGGGAGTGCGTAGGACTGCTCTCCTGCTCCAGGGGGTTGGAGACATGAAGCCCAGCACACGCCTGATCCCTAGAGGAGGCTAGGGAGAAGGCAGTTCAGGGCTGCCAGAAATGTGCAGAAGTGCAGCAGCCATCGACATATGTCAAGTGGAAGCATGCAACGTGCGTGACAACAGCATTGCATGTCTTCATCTCCTGGGAAGAAAACGAGAACTCTCCTGGCTGGCGAGATGACAGCGGTCACCTGCAAGTCCTGCACCCGGCTATGCAGACCTTCTCCAGCATACCGAATCCTGTTAGGCTAGGGTTGGGGAACCTCACTGACCCCAATGGGGTGGGCAGGGCAAGCCTTAGGTGAAGACACAGACACGTAAGTCCTGGAGGGTGACGGGTCTGGAGTGACCAGTAGAAGGAGTCAGTCAGACAGAGGCAGAAAAAAAAGGGAGACTGCAGTATGTCAAAAGAAAATCACTTTGGGATGATGAAAACTCTATTCTGCATTAAGGCAAACTCACTTTTGTCCAAAATTCAACTTATGTCAATCCAAATCACACTAGGTCAACAAACTCATCGTAACAGGTTAAAGGGAATAATTTTGGATGAATTTCAAACTGTATCTCATGACTGTTTTCCTGATTTTTTGAGACATTTTTATGGCACTTAACCCGTGTTTCAGCATCGCACACATTCTTTTCAGTCCTTTATCTCTCTTGCTTTCTCATGCTTCCTCTGCAAAAATATCAGAAGATAATAATGAAGTCACCCAGTACCTCTTCTAGCTGAAAATGGGGTTCTGACATCTCGCGTAGAGGGTCCTTTAGATAACTGTACATGTATTCCCGGACCTTGCTGATGTCACTGGCCCAGCTCTCCTGAAAGCAGCAAACAACAAGCACAGTTTAGTGGTTAATTAAAAATTTGGTGATCGGGTAAGGCACGCTGAGCTGAAACTTGTTTCCAGGTGCAACCCAGTGGGACAGGGAAAGGGGAGAGGTAAAAAAACAATTACAATCATTAAAAGAAGCAAACATTGTACAAGGCATAATTATACATGACAAGACAGTGTGTACAAGGATAACTATCAGCAGTAATATCAGCAAATTATTCACAAGGTGCAATTATGCAGAATGACAGTATAGCATATGGTTGCCCTTGATTGTGGGTGGATTTCAGCACCTTTGTAAATGTTGTTATAACATAATTCTGAAGTCACAATGATACTACAACTTTTTGTGACCTCTGACCTGCCCACATTACCCATGTTTGAAAAAACAGCGTGGCATTGGCAAAAGTGGACTACTAGGGAAATGGTTGTGAGGTGGAGATGGCTAAGGTAAGACAGCCTCCCTCCACCAACCAGATCGGTCGTTCCTGTTCCTGAATGTCCCAAGCGGCTACTTAAACTTTTGATTATTTTACCACCTCAAACGTGTTTAAGTGGAGTGGGCTGGGCAGCAGTTCTTTCGCATCAGAGAGCCACTGAGGAAAGCCACACCACGGCTAAAAAAAAATATACATTACCTCGGAGAATAAGCAAATGACTGTCCTAAAAAAAATTGTTTAGCTATGTTTCTGCTGTGATCAATAGTTTTTTTTTTTTTTTTTAATCATCAAACCAAGTGGTGTGGCTTTAGTTTTGCTGGAGCAATGATACACTATGTAAAACAGTACACAGAAAACCATGGACAGCAAGACTGTGTTTCCATCTCAGGTTTGAGATCAGGGACCTCTCGAGCTTCACCCTCTAGGTCCCTATGATGTTATCTCAAACCCTCAGTGAAATCACAGCCTTGTTGTGGATGGGCAACCATACACTATTCTATACGTGTAGAATATAACATACTGTAGGTATACGTAGTGCAGTATGCACATAATAGCAGTAACAGCCTGTGGTATAAAAGCCAGCCACTGGGGTACACCAATCAGAAATAGCCATAAACTAGAGTCAGTGAGGGGAGAACTATGGGCAGGAGCAGCAACGGTCTATGCAGCCCCTGGCAGGCTATTCCATAGAAAGGCAAATCTGTGGAAGAACAAGGCCTGCCCAGCATAAGTTTTGATGAAAGGGAGAAGAAAGGAGCAAGAGTCAGAGTTCCTGAGGGAGTAGGACTGGAAGGAAAGAAGGAAAAAAGATAGCAGGGAGCTAGAAGAACTAGAACTTGGCAATAAGGGTGGCAGAGTGATACAGGCACATACTCACAAAGGGAGGTAAACAAAAATCGAAATAAATAGAACAGTGGTGAGTACACAGGGGATAGCCTAGGCAAACAGGTTGAAATTATGAGAGGGGATCCAGCTGAGCCTGGGTGGATTTGGCGACAGCACCATAAATTACATTTCCATAGTCAGAGCTCGTGATCATCATTTTAAGGACAATCTCACAATGGGCAGGGAGGGGGCTATGAGATTTATTTAAGCACTAATGCATGACAGGGTGTGGGTTGTACTGGGATAACCTCACGCCTGGGTGGTTGGGCACGAGGCTGCAGGCCAAGTGCGTCCAACGTCCCAGAAGTGAGGTTATCCCAGCACAACCCACACCCTGGAGTGCATTATTGCTATTATACAATGGCTTGTTGTTATACAAAATAAAAAAAAACATTTAAAAAATGTTTTTAGTAGATTTTTAGTGTGGCAATATATTTTTGTTTCTGAAGATAAGAATACAACAATCATCAGACAAATCAATACAGTGAGGTTGTGCTCAGATAACCTCACTGTGTCAGGAACACACTGACCAATCACAGTCCAGGAATTTTTCCTGCCATTGTATAATTCTGTATAATACATATGGTTTAGGGAGAAGTTTGGAGTGGATAGCATCAATGTGTCTGGTGACGTCAAGAAGGGTATCTAACCAAACACCCAGAAACTTGAAGACAGAGACTACCTCCAGTGGAAAGTCATCTAAAGTCTTGGAAACTGGGGGTTCAGACCCTCGTGAGCTGCTATCTGCTTCCAAAGATCAGAACTGGCTGGATTAGAACCAATGTTGGACTTTGTTAAACTTGCACAGATCAATTCCAGCTCTGGGGAAGAAGGACTGCTGAAGAAGAGCACTGTATCATCTGCATACATGTGTATGTGCACAGATGAACAGGCCTGCAGGAAATCATTTAGAAAAATGAAACATATTAAGGGGCCTAGGAAGAGCACCGTGGCACACCAGAGGCTACTGGGGAGGGTAGAGAGAGGAAGCTAGCTATACTAACTAAATGAGTTCTATTAGTTACATAGGAGCAGAACCAGTCAACTGCAAGGTCAGGGGCCTGCACCAGCTAACTTTGAAAAAAGCAGGATGTGGGCCACAGTGTCAAAAGCATTTGCCAGATCAACAATGACTGCAGAAGTCAGAAATCTTTGATCCTCCCCTTCAGGATGTAGTCACTGAGGAAGGAGGAGACTAAAGAGTGGGTTTTCCTGAAGCTCGACCATAGGGGGCTAAGAAAGGAGGTGGAGTTTAGGAAGGAGCCTAGTTGGGAAAGTACAATTTCTCCTACAGCTTGGATAGGGCAAGGAGAACAGAGATGGGCTAGTAATTGCTTGGAGATGTACAGTCACCACCTTTCCGAAGAGGGAGGACTATAGCATTTTTCTGGAAGGTGGGAACCTGCTCTGAGAGGAAAGATAGGCTTATCAGGGCAGAGACAGGGGCTCTGAAAGCAGGAGCAGCTAGTTGGAGGAAGTGAAGATCCAGGCCATCAGGGCTGTTTTCTTTGACCGGTACGAGAGCAAGAAGGGCAGCTAGTGCCCCAGCTAATGAGATGGGAGAGAATGGGAAAATGGGGACAGGGAGATATGGGGGCAGGCAGGGAGAGAAAGCACAGAAGTCAGTGAAGGCAGAAGCAACCTCCAGGGTCTCAGAGACCAGGGAGCTGTCAATTTTTAGCATGGGGAATGGGCAGATGGGTGGAGAAGGGGGGTTGAACAGGGAGTAGAACAACCTTTTAAAACTTTGTAGGGCAGTTGAGGTTTGGTGCAGGCATTTCAAAGCTGCCTGATCCTAATAAACAGAGAACAAACCCTGGCAAAATCGTCTAAAGAGTGGCAACTGGAGTTTAACGCAAAGAAGTGCAAGCTCATGCATATAGGGAACAGAAACCCTGAAACCACCTATAGGTTGGGAGTGGAGTTGCTGGCAATCACAAGGGAAGAAAGAGACTTGGGCATCATCATCATCACAGATGACCTGAAATCATCCAAGCAGACCACTAAAGCAGAAGGTAAGGCTAGAGGGATGTTGGGGTGTATCAGTAGGGGCATCACAAATAGTAAGAGGGAGGTAATAATCCCTCTTTACAAGACACTGGTTAGGCCCCATCTGGAGTACTACGTGCAGTACTGGAGGCTGCACCTGCACAAGGACATTAATAAAATAGAGGCAGTCCAGAGAAGGGCAACCAAAATGGTGCAGGGACTGCATCAGAAAACATATGAGGACAGATTAAGGGAGCTCGATATGTATACCCTAGAGTAAAGGAGGGAGAGAGGTGATATGATCAAAACATTCAAACACCTTAAGGGCATTAACAAGGTGAAAGAGTCTAACATGTTTCAATATAAGAACAATAGCAGGACAAGAGGACACAGCATGAGATTAGAGGGAGGCCGATTAAGGGGTAAAGTGAGGAAGTTCTTTTTCACAGAAAGGGTGGTGGATGCATGGAATGGCCTACCTCAGGAAGTGGTGGATATGAATACAGTGCAGTGCTTCAAACAGGCATGAGATAGGCATAAGGGAGCAATACAGATGAGTATGAATAAATAGGTCATCTACAGAGTAAAGGCCTATGGCACAATCATAAGGTAGAAAAAATGGACAGACTGGATGGGCCTTGTGGTCCGTATGTGCCATCAACTTCTATGTTTCTCTTTTTCTATGAACAATATTTGTTGACCCTCTAAAGTTCAGTAGTAGACAACAGATATTGCTTAAAAGGGAAATACCATCTACTGTTCTACTAAAGATGAGTAGATAACAGAAATTGTTTAAATAGGAATGCCATCTGCTGACCCTCTAAAGTTCAGCAGTAGACAACAGGCATTTTTTAAAAAGAAAACAGCATCCTTTGACCCTCTAAATGGAGCAATAGATAACAGGCATTTTTTTAAAACGAAACACCATCTGCTGATCCTCTTAAGGTCAGAGGTGACTTTACTGGTGCTTTATTCATTGACCTCACAAAGGCCTTCAACTTGGTCAACCACCAACTACTCTGTGCAAATTGTGCAACCTGGGAGTGTCCTACGCTGCTCTGCCCTGGTTCAGAAATGATCTGGTCGGCAGGCAACAACAAGTAAAGTTTTGGACCTCCTTCTCAGAACCTGCTGCCGCCCAGGTCGGTGTTCCGCAAAGTTTTATCTGTGGACCACTGTTTTTCTCACCGCATACAAAAGATGCCCACAGACCTCTTGCCCACAGCACCCCTATCATCTCTGCGGACGATCTGGTACTATTTTTGAGCTCCAAAAGCATAACAGAGGTCAATAACTGTTTGTCCGCTGATCTCCATGACGTTAAAAAATGTCTCCTGGCAAATAAAAACTCCTTCTGAACACTGCTAAAACCTAGGCAATGTTATCTGACTCGCTCTAAACTTAAAACTGTCAGACTCTCCTCTGCATTGTGTGCAGTGTTGGTACCACCCACAGTGGTTTCCTTATTTAATTATCTGAATGTGACACCTGACCAATGTTTGGATTTCTTTTTGCATGTTATGGGCACATTAAGTCAATAAACTCCAAGTCGGAGCCGATGTACAAAATTAATCACAGTCTCAACCCTTCAGCCCGTCTAGCCCTTGCCCATGGTGTACTACTCCCCAAACTTTTATACAGGGTATCTGTTTTCTCAGCTGCTGCCATAACCATGTTACAGAAGTGGGATGTAACATACATTTGTTGTTTTGCTCTGCTGTCAAACTGCCATACCCCCAACTGCATGTTATATTCCAGGCTTGGTTGGCTTCCCACTCTGGCTCTATGTGATCTTACCCTAGGAGGTGTCATTTCTGATATTATGAAAAAGCAATCATCAATATCTCTTGCCCAGTTACTCCAGCCTCCTCATAGCACCTACCCACCAAAATCATGACTTGCTCTCCACACCCACAAACAAAATAAACTTTGGGGACACTGCCTTCTCCAGTGCTGCCCCACATTTATGGAACACCATGCCTGCAGAACTCTGCCAGTGCCTATCTGTGAACATTTTCCGAAGTAGGTACTGTAACCATCTCCTCTTGTCATCTGCATGTCCATGTACTTAATCATACATAAATTGTTGACTCCCTTGCTTTCCAGAGTGAGGCTCTGGTCCCGACATTTGTACACTTTTTTGACTTATTTACACCACTTGTACTGCACTGGGTGAGTTTTACTGGCTCTCTGCTTTATATGTTTCATATTTAATGTACACTGTACATATGTATGTATGTACGTGTGTACGTATCATTTGCCCACAAATCTGTAACCTGTGATATTCTAGTTGTATTCAGTCCTGTTTTTTTGACTTGTATATCTCCTGCGACTGCAGTAATCTCCCAGGTCGTACCTGAAAATCAGCATTTATCTGCCTAGTGCACTTACCTGGTTAAAAAAAAACTAATTAAAAGCTGAGCAGCAGACAACAGGCATTGTTTAAAAAGGAAATGCTAACCACCGATCCTGGATTACTGCCGTACACCTTACCTGGGCTTACCAGGTGGCCAAACCTGTCACCCGCAGCTAATGCAGAACACTGCAGTGAGACTACTGACCTCTGTGTAGAAGTCAGAACATATCACCCTATTGCTACGGATTCTGGACTGGCTGCCAATTAAGTGGGCGGGTGGACGAGAGGGTACTGTTACTTCAGCTCATAGCCCTGAATAAGCTCCTCAGTACCATTGTGAGCTCCTTGTACCCCACACTTCTGTAAGGATGAAAAGAACCACAGGAAAGAGGATTTTGCAGATGCCACTGACTGTTCTTCAGTCTGTAGGAGATCAAGCTTTTACTGTGGCTGCCCCTGTCCTGTTGAAATCTCTACCTGCCACTATCCATGTGTCAGACTCTGTTGAGATGTTCAGCTCGTAATCAAAGAAGTACTGGATGAGCCTGGGCTTTCCAGATCATGTATAAATCTGGGTTGTCACTTATTAGTGTACTCTTGGAATAACGCACTTCAGCTGGCCCAGTGGCATGGCAGACTGAGGTGCTGGCTGTCTCACCACCACCCACACCAGTGACCCGGGTTCAGGAACAGACTAGGGTGGCTTGGGGGCCAGCCAGGAGAGGAAGGATTGAGTGTCCCACAGCAGCTCTCCTCCCTCGGGTAAGAGGGATCCTTCTGTCCCATCACTTGACTGCCAGCTGGCAGAGGCCTGCTGGCAGCGAGAGTGGGAACAGAAAACTGGAGTACGGCGATAGCAGATGCAGATGCCTCACTGCATGCATGACATCCTCAGTAATGAAAAATGGTAGGAGGAAAATTGCTGTGGCTCGCTCGGCACCCCCAGCAGGCACCGCACAGCCCCACGTGGCAGGTCACCTAGCAAGGCACTGTGTAACTGGTGGCTAACCAACAAGTCCACAAGATGGGTTGTTGATGGGGGTGGAGGGGTTGCCACCAGAACCAGGGGATGAAAGATGCAGACAGTATGTAAGACAAAAAGAATACTGCACTGTATTGCACATTACTGTAGTAGCATATGGTATTGTATGAGTGAGGTATTTGTTTAAATGAATCAGCGATCAGCAATGATGAGTGGATTGACTTTACGTCCTTTGCTGGGTGGTCTACCTCTCAGAGTTGTAGATATAGTTAAGAATCTTTGGGTCATCATGGACTGCAAGCTGAGACTTGATCCAACAGGTGTCGGCTGTTGATCAGGACGGCCTTTACCATCTTCGTAAAATCTCCAGGATTAAACGGCATCTAGCCCCTGCTGACCTAGTGACAATACTGCATTCTTTTGTCACCTCCAGGCTCAACTATTGCAACACTCTATACCAAGGGTTATCTACAGGTTGGCTCTGATGACTGCAGCTAGTCCAGAATCCTGCAGCCCGACTGATTGTGGGCTCCTCAGGTAGGGACCACATTATGCCGGTACTGCGTGCGCTCCACTGGCTATGTGGTGGTGCATAACCTTCAAGATATACTTGATAATGCTCAAGGCCCTACATGGTTTGGGACCGGACTTGTCCAGAAGGAGGGGGTGTGATACAGTGTCAAAAGCTTTAGCCAGATCAACAAAGGTGGCGGAGGTGATCAGACTCTGATCATACTTGAAAAGATGGAGTCAGTAAACTGGAAGAGGGAGGTGGAAGTGGAGTGGGATTTTCTAAATCCAGACAGGAAATGGGTTAAGGAGAAGGAGGAGTCAAAGAAAGGAGAGAGCTGAGAGAGAACAATGTGTCCCTGTAACTTAGCCAAAGGGGTAAGGAGATGGATAAACCGGAAGGCACCAAGAAAAGACGGATCCTGACCTTTAGGAAGAAGGATAACAGTAGCCTGCTTCCAGACCTTGGGGACACTGGAAGAGGAAAAAGAGAAATTAAGGAGTTCGTTTATAGGCATAATGATGGCAGGAGCTAAGAAAAGCAGAAGCTTAGGATCAAGACCATCAGGGATACCTCTCTTGTGAGGATTAAGGTCAAGAATGGCCTTAAACAACACCTAAATAACTTATTTTTTGAAAGAAACTATTTAAAAATCTGGCTTCTTAGAGAGGTGAAGGAAAGGCTGCTCTTTACATTGATGCTAACATTGCATTTATCTGAATAACATAAATGCAGTTTTGTAGCATCTGAAAAAGTAAGTGTCGTCGAGGCACAGGTCAGGAAGCATAGGAAAACCAGGAGTAGTTGTGCAATTCACCAAATATATTTATTTACAGTAGCAGTAACATAAAAAAAATAAACTTGTTCAGTATAACAATGTACAAAGGAGAAAAACAGTAGTTTTCCTTGAGTCTCTGTGTCCCTTTTTCTTCTAATCTTTCTTGCAGTTGCAGCTTAGCTTTTATCAGACCTTTCAACCCCCATTCTTAGCAAGCATCCTGTATTTGTAAATATCAGGCAGGAGCTGCTAGAACACAGTATGCTTCTTGAGTTGAGGGCCCCCTTTTGCACAGCTTTTGCAAAAGGCTTAAACACTGAACTCTGGTAACCTCCAGCTTCCAACAGCTTTTTACAGTCATCTCAAATTATAAATATATACATTTCAACAGTAACACTATATATTTTCTAAACAAAAGAGATCCCATTATCAGTTACATTTTCATACAATGATTTGCATATATTTTTATGTCAACAGATATGCAAGGGAGGAAAAACAAACAGCAAGGGAAAACTAAGAGGCAAAAGAACTGCGAGACTGTTTGGGGTGATCCAATCTGAAGTCTTACAGGAAAATATGGTTCCGCAACCAGACAGAGAAGAGACAGGAAAGGACAGATCCTTGCATTTAAACACTTTCTCTAACAAATGGGACAGGGTCCTATTCCACCGTGTCACAGTAAGCTTCAGCCTTACAATTAAAAAAAAACTGCTCTGCCTGTTCCCTAAAATGGCTGCCAAATGTGTGAAGTGATGACATCATTGGAGCAAGAGGCAGAGAGCTACATAGCTCTCTATAGTGCTAACTAGTTCTGTTTTCCCCCCTTTGTTTAGAATTGTTTCACCAAAATGATCAAAACCCTGACTTAACATGTGGATTATTTTGATCAATACACATGTTAGCTATGATCTTTTTCATTTTGTTTACTTTAACATGCTGAAATTGTGTTGTAATCCAACTGACTTTCTCTTTGGCAAACAGTACACCTCTTCAGATACCTGGTGGTCTAGTGGTTATGTGTTGTCCTGATGGTTGAAGCAAAGTTCTGGTCTGGTCCAATGCCAGAGTTCATGCTTTCTTCATAATCCAAAAACTATGCTTCCCTTGCAGTCTTTTTTTTTCCTTATGACTCCCCCCCCCCGCAGCTAGCCCACCAGCCGTTAAACAGTCCACTGTTTACACTCTGTCCTCATTACTGCTGCCTGAGGTTGCATATGAGCTTTCCAGTCCCACAAAGAGAATGATCACACTACAGATCGTAATTTTGTACCTCAGAGAGTAATGCACATCTGTACCGATATGCTTCATTGACTGGCACTGTTAAATGATGCCTCTTAAATCACTCTCCAAGTGAATCCATCTGACCTCCGGAATCAGTCTACTCCCTTACCTGTGATCTGCAGAACCCCACAGGACAGTCCTCAGCAATCATAAAAACATAGACTTTGATGGCAGATAAGGACCGCTTGGCCCACCTAGTCTGCCCATTTCCCTATTGGATAAGCTGCAGATCCAAGTTAACTAACAGCCTACTTCTTCCTACCCCCCACCAGAATTGCCTTATGTCTGTCCCATGCATTCTTGAATTCCCCCACTGTTTTTGACCCCACTACCTCCTCAGGAAGGCTGTTCCAAGCGTCCACCACCCTCTCTGTGAAAAATACTTCCTCACATTGCCCCTGAGCCATCCCACCTCTATCTTCAAATTTTGTGTCCCCTTGTTCTTGCGCATCTCTTTTTCTGAAAGATGCTACCCTCTTGGACTTTGACTCCCTTGAGGTACCTGAAAGTTTATGGCATGCCCCCCCCTTTCCTCAAGGGGGTATATATATTAAACCTCATCCTCCAGTCCTTTTCTGTGCCCTTCCTCATAGTACGAGTTGGCTGGTTCACCACTCTTCTGAATCTTGAATGTTGTATACACAGTCCCCTCAATACTGTCACAACAAACCTCTCAAGGGTAATCTCCCTGCACTGAATCCAGGTAACAATTTAGGTGCTACCCTGCCACTCCAAGTATTTGGCTGCCTGCTCTCATCTGTGGTCAGGTAGTGATCACAGTGCTGGCAGCCCCACATCTCAGGTCTCACAATGATATGTTCAACTTTCCCTCCTCCTGTCTTCCCACTACCCTGAATAAATCTGTACTGTGCAGGAATGGTCTCCTTAGTCCCCTCTGGCAATTGTCCATTACTGCTTCTTCCTACATTGAAAACCGGTGAGTGCACCATTCTTTCACATCATGAATATAGTTAGTACAGTCTCCTGGGTTTTTCTGTCATCTCAGTAATAAACATGATCTTTCCAGTAAGTCAAGCCGATAGTAGCAGGGCACAAGGTAAAAATGGGCTTTCCTACCCTTATATGGTCTAGGCTACCTATAATTAGAGAGTATCAAATGTGCATAATGATGAGAGTGCCTGTCATTTAATGTTGCCTAATCAAAGGTAGCCTGAGTTAATAGGTTTTGATTTATTTTTTTGTATCCTCTTTTTATTAATTTTTTTCACAGAAGATACACAATGACAAACACAGGAAAGATCAAACATACAAACATAAAAACAACACGCAGAAGCAGCCAACAAAGGGTCCAGTACAGAATCAAGCAAATACAATAGATGGATATCATGCGAGATTGTCGGGGGGAAAAAAAACTAGCAGACAGTCCATTTGCACAAAACTGAAAAAGTAACCAATCGATAGGTGGATTTGTGAAAGACCGAAGGACAGCCACCCCAGACACTGGTACCCCATTGCAGGGCAGCGGAGAAGTGCAGGGATAAGTGTTACATCTGGAGTCTGACCAGGGTGTGCCAGGCTCTGTTTGGTCCATCTCCCTATCCCTGCAGAAATCAGCCCCATGATATTGAATGGGATCTGTTTGAAGCTCCTCTGGACAAGAGTGCTATTGAGTGGTGTAGAGAGCCTGTGCAATGGATGCTCTGCTGAGAGGCTCATAGGTATTTCTCAACGTGCCGCTCTGACTTTGTGACTGTTGGTATCTGCAAGAAGTGAGCCTGTGTTTCTGGACGCTCTGCTGTGAGGCTCATTGAAACTGTGCCCAGTGGTTCTGTGTTTTAACTTGTGTGATTGTGCACTGGGTCATTTTGTTTTACTGCTCCCTTCCCTATCCCGTTGCCTAAGTTGTGCCCTAGTTGCTGATATTAATATCAGCTGTGAGTGTGCCTCTGACTGACTCCCATTGTGGCAGCATCGTGGGAAGGCGGAGTTACCGCTGTTATATTGCACACATTCTCTGAACGTGGCAGCTGAGAAGTGCAGGGATAAGTGTTACATCTGGAGTCTGACCGGAGTCAGACAGGCAAGACCGGGGTAGGAAACAGTGTACCTTCCCAGGGAGGACGATGTGTTTTATAAAGGTATTAGTTTGAGACGGGTATTGGCAGCATATGTTAACCTGATTAAGTACTGTTGTTTGCTATTTGTATTTATATGTTTATATATTGAACTGAATTGTTTTGTGTGGTTACACGTTTAGTAAACTGTGTGGATTGAGTGAGGAGGTTGTGGTTAGCGTTTGTTGTATGCTTGTTAGGATTATTATGGCTGGTGTGACTAGTCCAAGTGTTGTAGTATTGTGTAAGTGGTTATTATTAGTATGTTGTGTGGTACGTAGTGATCTGGCTACATCATGTAATAGTGAAGAACTTATATGTGAAAAGGGTAGTCTCAAAGACTTTACGATGTCTAATTTGTTGAATAGGGGGAAACAAGAGATGACTGTGGTCAATTTGTTAACCCATGAGAAAAGATCATTTTGGTTAATTGGCCGGATTCTATAATTGTACCTTTATCAGTAAAGGGGGTATTTTACAGTTTGAGTACATGAAAAAATTGCTTGTTTGTGTATTTATTACTAACGTTATCTTGTGATATAGAACTTAACCCTGGACCTCAGATAAGTGTGTCTGGATCAGCTGGTTTGTTTAGGCCTGATTGGTTTCAGTTGCATGGATTCAAATTGTTAAATATGAATACCAGGAGTTTATTATCTAAACTGCCTAATGTGGAATCCCTTATGTCACTATATCAACCTGACTTGGTAGTGGTTACAGAATCTTGGTTAAAACCCTTCATACAGATGGAATGTGTTCGCTGCCTGGTTATAAGTTGTTAAGAGCTGACCGTAAAGGTGGTAAGTTGGGGGAGGGGGGGTTGTTTATTATCTTGATCATTTAGAGGTGTCTATTCTTCTCTCTAGTGCAACACTGGATGTAACAAATGATTGGTTACTATTGGATGTGTTGCTGGGTGGGGTTAAGCATGTATTAGTGGGAGCTTTCTATAATCCACCTAAATCTGGTTTGTTTGGTTTACAAGAATATCTTGAAAGGGCTGCTCCATTTTTGGATAAGCATGATTTTGTTATGACGGGTGATATAAATTCGAATTGGTTAAAGCATGATAGGGCTGTGGAATGTTTATTGGGTTCATATGATTTGTCTCAAATTCTGGTTGACCCAACCAGGTTGAATGCTGATTCTATGAATCATACCCTTTTAGATTGGGTTGTTACAAATAATTTAAACATTGTTTCTTGTGCTGGAGTATATGGGGATTCTGTGAGCGACCATCAGGGCACTTTTGGTGTTTTAAATTTTAAGCGTAGTAAGATTCTTCCTACGGTATGTTCTACTTGTAATTTCAAAAGATATCACCCTGAAGTCTTGCTTAATGAGCTGTTGAGTTTGGATTGGTCCTATATAGATTCTATACCTGACCCAGACTGCGGACTTGATTTTTTTTGCCAACAACTTTTGACTGTCCAAAACAAATTATTTCCAATACTGGTAGTACATATTAGAGGTGTATTATATCAGTGGTTTTCTAATGATTTAAAACAGTGCATCAAACAAAAGAAAACTGCCTGGCTCACTTATAAAAAAAATTCCCTTCTTTGGCCAATTTACTGGTTTATAGGGCAGCTAGGAATCTACTGTGTAGAAAGGTAAAACAGGCCAAGGCTGATTTTTTTTAAGTCTAAATTAGAGGATGTTTCACAGGATTCTAAGAAATTTTGGGATACTATAAACCATTTACTTTTCCCCAAATTAAAATCCTCTTTTTCTTCACTTCAGCATCTTCAACAAACAGTAACCGATCCGTTTGAGATGGCAAATGTTTTGAATCTATGTTTCTCTGATGTTTTGGGTTTAATTTCTGTTTTTTTTCTGATACGGAGCAGAGCTCAGTACAAACTGAGCGCCTTTTTGATGGTTCTGTAGGACAACTGAGTAATAGTATTACATCTAGGTTTTTGTTTCGGTGGATAACTCCTTCTGAAGTGTTACAATTATTAAGTTCTTTACCGGATACTTTTGGAGATTGTGGGTGGGGGCTTGACGCTAGATTTATTAAGCTTGCTGCTCCTTATATTGTTGAATCTCTTTGTAAAGTATTTCACTTGTGTATTTCTGCTAGTGTGTTTCCTTCTTCTTTAAAGCAGGCTCGGGTTGTGCCTGTTCCAAAAAAGGCTAATGCTGTTGGCCTGGAGGATTACCGTCCTATCTCAATATTAAATCCTTTGAGTAAGATCTTTGAAAAATTGTTGGCTAATCAGCTTAATGATTTTTTTGGAGGGGGCAGTGTCCTCTGTGCCGAGCAGCATGGGTTTCACTGCAACCGTGGAACTGGCACAGCCCTGGTCAGGTTCACAGACATCGTTCTTCAGGGCTGTAATGCTGGTCTGTTAACAGGAGCGGTGTTTGTGGACCTGTCCAGGGTGTTTGACCTGATTAATCATTTTTTACTTTGTCAGAAGTTGTCTGATTCAGCAGTTGCTATGTTAGGAGATTTTTTGCAGGATCGTTCCCAATATGTTTAAATTGGCCCTGTTTTCTCACATGTATGTTCTACTGTGTGTGGCGTTCTGCAGGGGTCCATTTTGGGCCCCTTATTATTTTCACTTTTTATTAATCAGGTCCCATCAATATTTCAGGGGTGTAAATCCTTATTGTTTGCTGACGACTTGATTCTGTATTATCATAATCAGTGTGTTGATCTCATGAATTCAACTCTGGAAACTGATTTTTTGAAGTTATGCCAGTGGATGTTTTCTAATAAGATGGTCTTGAATGCGC
Organism: Neoceratodus forsteri; assembly: GCA_016271365.2. Taxonomy (NCBI): domain Eukaryota; kingdom Metazoa; phylum Chordata; order Ceratodontiformes; family Ceratodontidae; genus Neoceratodus; species Neoceratodus forsteri. Next base: position 293,348,977 of record CM057455.1, read on the forward strand.
ATAAGACCAAAGTGATGTTATCAGGCAGTAATGTTCGTTTTAGGGACAATCCAAGTTTACTTATTTATGACAATCATGGCACTCTGATTGATCAGGTGTCTGAATTTAAATACCTGTGTGTATTATTGGATTCCTCGCTGACTCTTGCTTCTCAAGAAAGTCGGTCAAGAGCAAAGTTCATTCTCAATTAGGTTTGCTTTATAAATTCAAAACCTATTAGTCTTTAGAGTCCCGTAGGAAACTAGCACTGAGTGTTCTTATGCCCCATCTGGACTATGTTTCTCCTTTGTGAGAAACTGGGTGTTAGGGAAAGGCAGACTCTAGGCATTGTTTACAACAACATATGCCGTTTTGTTTTAGATGTACCTGTTTAGACCCATCACTGTTTGTTGTATTCATCTCTGAATTGGCTTTCACCGCAGTTTAGATATATGTATGCTTTAGGTAATTTGGTTTACCAGGCTATTTATTCTGATGGGTATTCTCCCCTCTCTGATTTGGTTAATATACGTGAAATGAGATCTTCCCTAAGGTCAGCCGAGGGCATTATGTTGGAGAGTTATTCTGTGAAGAATAATTATGGCTTTCGTTTCTTTGCATGTCAAGCTCCTAAAATCTGGAATGAGCTACCCCTTTCTTTGTGAGTACTTACATCATACTTGACTTTTAAAGTTAGATATAAAAAGTATTTGTTGTCTTTGATGAACTGTACTTGTTTTTGATTTGTTACTTTGTTATGAGTGTATAAATGTTTTTTCTGTAAAATTCCTATGTATTGTAATTTTATTTGTCTGGGTCGGACTTGAAAAAGGGCCTCGGCCCAGCTGCCCTAACCCGGTTAACAAATAAAATGAAATGAAAACCCGGGGCATAGACCTCCTTTGAGGCCCAGACAGATGTTCTAAGTCATGCCTTCCCTTAAAATCTGTAATTCCATAGGGAAATAGGTTTTGATTTATTATTTATTTATTATCATTAGAAGTTATTTATTTAATAGTAATATTGTTAACCCTTATCATGCATGGATGCCCTTCCAAATTAACAAGCTGTTGTACTATAGTTCATAGGTCACAGAATGCTGCTGTGCCTTTCAGTAGTACAATATCTTTTTTTAATTAGAATGGAAACTTGAGCCACCTCCCGTTTTACTTTCATGTGTTATTTATTTTTTATTTACTCCCCACCGCAGGCTCCAAGGGGCTATGACCCCCCCCCCACCACCAGGGGAGGTACATCCTCCGGCCCGACCCCCAGCTCGTCTGCCCCTGAGGTTGCCCCACAGAATCCCCCTCCACAGCAGGGCCAGGTGCAGGGGTGCCGGTGGTCCCCCGCCACCCAGTACATCAAATCTGGTGGGGGGTCAGACTTCGCCGGAGCGGTCGGGCCATCACGGGTCCGTGGAGCCTGACCATTTTCAGTTTTCTCCCTTCCCTCCCCTCCGACGTAAACACATCGGCTTCCAAGTCTCCTGACCCGTACTGCCCTCCAGCCACCACTGAAGGGCAGTCAGTGAGTGGGAAGACTAGTCCCCTTCCCAGGAGAGAGGAGAGCAGTCCTCCGGACGCTCAATCCTCCCTCTCCCCTGCCAACCCCCGGCGGTCCTGGCTCATTCCCGAATCCAGGTCACTGGTGTGGCACGAGGTGTGGCGTCCAGTGCTTCAACCCTCAGTGCCACCGGGCCGCGTGTTGTTTTTTTATAGTGCTGTACATGGATTAAAACATAAAAAAAGAGGAAAAAAATTCCCCACACACAGAATCCAGACCCTTCCCTAACCAAAAATCTTCCAGTTTCTTCATCATTTTAAAAAACAGAAACCCATCCAGGTGGGTTTCCAGAAGCTGGCTGAGGTGGGTTTTCATTTTTTTTAAACAATAAAAAATGAAAAAGAAGATTTCTTGGAAAGAAACAGTATTTTGTTGTTTTATGTTTTAATCCATGTACAGCACTATACAAAACAACAGATGGGCAACTATGCACAACTTGGTTGTATTCCAACCCAGGGACTCTGATAACATCAGGCAATGCCTGAAGTTCGCACTCTAGGACCTTTGTATGATGTCGCTACTGACAAGTCCCAGTCCTAAAGTGTGCAATTATGGTGGAATAACTGCACACCTTGGAGGGCCTGCTAGCCAATGAAGTGGCTTCATTTTTCTTACCCATTTTATAAACCTCTGTAACATAAAGCCTGCTTTGGTGAATAAATTCCTAAAATCTCAGTTCCACTTGTATCACCTCACCTCTAATTTGACCCATTTATGACCCTGTCCACATTGCACTGCTTAAACCAGTTTAGCCAAGTTAAACCAGTTTAACAGTGCTTACAATGGTTGGCATCCACACTGCTGCCCTGGTAGAACAGTTTTTGAAAACTGTTGAGACCAACTTGAAAGTTAAGCCATGTTTACACGGCAGTAGCGCTGCAAAAGACCGACAGCAGCAGCGCTATTACAATCACCTGCTATTGGTGGTCTGCATGTCTACGTGGCCTCTCTGTACACTGCTACAATCTGCACTGGTGAGGGGCCATGCATCAGGGAGCTAGGGAGATTTGTCCTGTAGTTTCACCACAGCGGACAGGTTGGTGCGGTGCAGACTGTCCACACCAGTGGTTTGATCCGCTGTTAGTCATTAGCTCTGCTCAGCATCCCCCGTTTTCGAGAAAATGTGGGAGCATCTTACTGAGCGGATTACCCCAATCGGGTAAGTGTCCACATGGAAGCTTATGCATGGGAGCAACCTGAGCGATCAGGTTACTCCAGTGCAAAAGTGACCGTGTCAAGAGGGCTTTAGTCTCACAAAACAGTCACAATGGTTTAACTAAAATGCTTCTAACTGCAGTGTGGACTCACAAGCATGGTTCTGTGTGTAGGAATTAATTAGGAACTGGCGACAAGGAGAACAGGTTTAACACTGGCAATGTGGATATACAATGCTGTTACCAAGAATGGTTGCTGCATTGTGTGGACACACTGAACCAGTTTAGCTAAAGCAGTTTTGAAAATGATTTTCAAACAGTTCTGTAGTGCGGACAGGCCTAATGCCCGTTTAAATGCACAGATTTAGTGATTTGAAAACTGGTAACTGGGAGAGGTACATTGAGCCAAGGCTCGTTTCCAGATATGAGCCAGAAAGGAGAACAGTGGAAAAACAGCAACACAATACAGAATAGCAAGTAGTTGAACAACATATAGTAAAAAGTTTGTACAAAATTAGAATAAAAAAGAACAGTTATGTAAGAACTTACCGTAACAGTAGATCTTCGAGGGGATCTCGAGCATCATGTAACACCATATGATCCTTCGCCATCAGGAGTGGGTGGTTACACTCCCGCAGTTCTTTCCCCCAGAGAATAACTAAGAGATCAAGGCTCTCACCCTGAGGGACCAAAGAGAGACAGAGGTACCCAGACCTAAATAAAAAGCTGGATACACCAGATAGCCAGTTCCTAGACAGAAGCCACAAAAGGGGGATGGTAGAAGGGAAAACATACCTGATAAATGAGATCCCTTCGAAGATCTACTGTTACAGTAAGTTCTTATGTAACTGTTCTGTCTTCTTCAGGGTATCTCAGTCATCAGGTAACTCCATAGGAATGGGTACCAATCAGTGACAAGTTTAAACATACAGTCTGGGAGGCGGGAACTCCATAAACTTAAGACAGGAGTCCCTGTAACACAGGCCTGCTAAATTCTGCATGGGCTATTGAGGCAATGTCCAGACTATAATGCTTGGTGAAAGTGTGGACTGTACTCCAGGTAGCAGTCGCACAAATGTCAGCAGCTGAGACCACTTTGAAACAAGCCACCGAGGTAACCATGCCTCTGGTGGAATGAGCTTTGACAGCACCAGGCAATTCTTTGCCATACTTGTTGTAGCAGAACACAATGTAATTTGCCAACCATTTGAATAAACATTGCTTAGAAACTGAAAAGCCCTCTCTACCCAGGGTGAAGGAAAACAAACAACTGCTTTCTCTTTTCTGGACTCCTCCTTGGTTCTAACTAGATAGTATTTCAAAGTTCTGCGCACATCTTATGTATGGAGCGATGTTTCACCTGGATTGGTACGCTCGGGAAAATAAACAGGAAGGTGGATAGACTTATTTAATGTGAACTCAGAAACCACCTTAGGCAGAAACTTAGCATCTGTGTGCAAAGACACCCTGTCTTTGTGGAAAATCAAATACGGCTCCTCACACCAGAAGGCCTGAAGCTCTGAAATTCTTCGAGCAAAAGTAATTGCAACTAAAAAGCACTTTCCAAGTGAGAAAGTGCAAATCGCAAGTCGCGATTGGCTCAGACAGAGACAGGGTCAACTTCTCCAAAATAAAATTCAAGTCCCAAGCAAGGACAGGGGAACGGACTGGGGGTTTCAGATGTAGGATGCCCCTAAGAATAGTACAAGAGACATCCAGTTGAGCAATCGTGCGGCCACCCATGGGCTCATGAAAAGCAGAAATAGCCAAAAGATGGACCTGGGGAGGGAGGGAGGAGGAATACTGGAGGCCTGAGTCGAACAATGAAATCAGGTAGTCCAGGATATGATTCATCGAACAGGTGAAAGGGTCCAGGTCATGTTTGGCAGCCCAGATGGCAAACCGCTTCCACTTCATGGCATACGTGGCACGAGTGGAAGGCTTCCAGGTGACCACCAGAACATCTGCTACCCTGTTAGAGATCTCAGATCTAGCAATGGCAATGTTCTCAGAAGCCAGGCATGCAGATGAAGGGACCTGAGGCTGGGATAACCCAGGATCCCCTGCTCCCGGGTCAGCAGATTCCTGCAAAGAGGCAGAGGGACTGGAGGTTCTCCGCCAGCTGCTGAAGCAGAGGGAACAATATCTGGTGAGGCCAGAATGGAGCCATCAGAATCATGCTGGCCGCATCTGCAACTGGATTAGAACCCTCTGTATCAGAGGAAATGGAGGGAATGCATAAAGAAACCTCCTGCTCCATGAGAGAGACAACGGGCCTCACCAGAAATGCCAGGCCCTGGATCTAGCGAACAGAAATTGGACAGTTATCGTTGAATGGGGATGCAGAAAGGTTCAGCTCTGGATGACCCCATCTGTTGAACAAGTCTTCTGCGATGGATGACAGGAGCTCCCATTCATGCATGCTGGACTGAGTCCTGCTGAGGATGTCCACCAGAGTGTTTAGGATGCCTGGCACGTGGACCGCAGAGTGTGTCAGACTGTGATCCAGTGCCCAGTGCTACACTTTCATGGCTTCCCAGCAAAGGTGGTACAAGTGAGTGCCGCCCTGCTTGCTGATGTGGTAACTACACTCAAATTGTCTGATTGCACCAGCAGTTGGCCTGGAGCAAGATGCTCCTGAAAAGCCTGCATGGCACAGAGCACTGCTCTCATCTCGAGGACACTGATATGCAGCGAGGCTTCCCACTGGGACCAGGAGCCATGGATTTCAAAGGGACCCAGGTGTGCTCCCCAGTCAAGTCCTGATACCTCTGTGGTTAGCATCTGATGTGGGGAAGATATATGGATTGGAATGCCTTGAAGCAGGTTCAAGGGGTCCATCCATCACTGCAGTACCTTGCAAACTGGGGACAAGACCAGAGCTGGATGGTCCAACTCATCCATGTGCTGGTTCCACTGTACCCCGGAGGGTCTACTGGAGGGTACGCATATGAAGCCTGGACAGTGGAACGTTGGGTATGGCCGCTGCCACTAGGCCCAACAATCTGAGGTACACCCTGGCAGGAATGTACTGACTCCGACCAACTTCTCGAGCTTGGGCGATAAGGCACTCTGGCCTGTTCTGGGGCAGGAAGGCCTTCCCTTGCGCCGAGTTCAGAACTGCTCCTATATACTGCAGCCTTGAAACTGAACTAGAACCAACTTGGGCAGGTTAACGGTAATGCCCAGGGAGTAGAAGAGCTGGAGAGTGTACTCCAGAGTCAGCAGTAGCCGTTCTCTAGCAGGCCCATTGGTGCAGCAGTTGGATTTCCGCTTGCGATGCTGGCGACCCGGGTTTGGGAATGGATCCGGGTCGCTGGAAGGCCGGCTGGGAGAGAAGGCTTGAGCGTCCGATGACTGCGCGCCTTCTCCTGGGAGAGTGAGGGGATGCGGCTCGCTGTGTGCCGCCGCCTGGTGGAGGCTGGGAGCGCAACAGCTCGGCGAGCCCCGCTAAATGCAAGGGGTGTGGTGGAAGTCGGCATGTGCCTTGACATCTGTGGCACACCACGGCCCCCCCCGGAGGAGCAAACCGGAAAACTGCTTCTCGGCTGGCTCCTGCCGCCACGAGTGCCCTGAGGCCCCCAAAACCACCTCAGCAGCTCTCAGGGACTGAACAGATAGTGTGCTGGTTGTCCTCCCTGGCACCTTCCCCCTCGGGGGAGAGGGACCCATCCTGTTAAGGGATATACCGGGCTACCCCTGGGACGGCTGCAATATGAGGTCGGTGGGGGGGGTTGGGGCAAGGGTGTCAGTGGGGTCCATGGCTGGCCGGAAGGAGAGGTGGGCCGAGAAGCCTCAGGAAGGAGCAAAAAAAAAAAAAGAGGCTGTTCTCTGGCCGTTAGGAGCCAATCATCCAGGTAAGGGAAGACAAACAGTCCCTCTCTTCTGAGAGCTTCTGCGACTGCTGCCAAGCACTTGGTAAAGACTTGCGACACAGAGGATACACCAAAGGGCAGCACTTTGAACTGGTAATGCTCTCACTGAAAGGCAAAATGAAGAAACTTCCTGTGCGGAGGAAAGACCAAGATGGGTAGGTAGGCATCCTGCATGTCCAGTAAACAGAGCCAGTCCACAGCCTTGAGGAGGGGCATTAGGCGTGGCAAAGTTACCATCTAGAACTTTTTGTACTGGACAAACAGACTGAGGTCCTCTAGATCTAAGATGGGCCTCAGATCTCCGGTCCTTTTGGGGACCAGGAAAATAAAACCCCTGGTTTCTCTGGTGTCTGGGCACTGGTTTGATGGCCTGCTTGCACAGAAGAGACTGTATCTCCTCCTTGAGAACAGACAAGTGAGCCGAGGGGTAATTGGAAGGTGGAGGTGGGTTGTCTGGAGGCTGCTGTATAAGTGCCAACGTGTGATCTTTTTCTATGATATGGAGAATCCATTCATCTGAAGTTATGGTTCTCCACTGATTCAGATGGAGGGAGAACTGACCTCCAACCACCACCTCCTGGGACTGGACCAAAGAAGGGGGGGTCTGGCAAGGAGTCAAGCCAAGGTGGAGCCAGCCATAGAGACTGGTCCCTCACTTCTGGGGTGCTTGCCCACCATTCCAGCATCTGAGGGGGCGGGCAAGAGAGCCTGGGCTCTACGCTTTCCCCTGGGTACAGGGAGCTGTTCTCGGCCTACTATTCTGTTTACAAAATGTAGGCCACCCTCTGTCGCTTTGGCTGAGTGTGGTAGAGGGAATGGACTAATTTAATGGCTATGCCTGAGGCCTGCAGATCATTTATGAGGTACTGGACATTAGGGCCCAACAGCTTAGTGCCACTGAAAGGGGCATTAAGCACTTTGTGCTGCACATCAGCCGCAAATCAACAAACTCTGAGCCAGGAGTGCCTACAGAGGCATATGCCCATGGCAGCTGCTCTGGCATCAGTATCAGCCATGTCATACAGTGCTCTGAGGAGATGTTTGCTAACATCCTCTGCCACCTGGACACACTGAAGCATTTCCTGCTTTTGAGAGCCACCAGGAAGGGCCTGAGCCATAGCTTTACCCTTCTTCCAGCTGGCATTTTGGTATCTGACCATGTGTGACAGATAGTTGTAATCCTCAAGCCTAAGGTGGAGGAGGCATAAACCCTTTTTCCATAAACCCTTTTTTCACCCAGAGGTCGATCCTATGAGATTCCTTGTCTGGGGGGAGGGAGCTAAGGTGTTTAGGCACTTTAAATCTGTCATGAGTTGCCTTAATGACTACTGAGTCAGTCTCAGCCTGGGCAGCATAATAGCAGAGACCCTGAGAGGCATGATAAAGACTGTTCACCCTGCGTGGCATAGCTGGCACCATATCTGGTCTGTGCCAGGCTGCCGTGGATGCATTCTTTGATGCTGGGAGTACTGGAGGAATGATCTTTGGGGGAGATTCTGGAATCTCTAGGAAATCCACCAGATCCTTTCTGGTGGCATCCTCTTCCTCAGTGTGGAAGCCCATGGTAGAGGACAAGTGCTTCATCACATTAAAAAATGTGGGGTCCTCAGGAAGGGACCTGGCAGTATGCTTCATAAGAGTCCTCACTGACAGAAGAGGCTGTGGGCTTGTCAGACAGCAGGAGTTCCTCCTCTTTTTCCTCCACATCATCAGGAAGAATGAGATCAGGGTGGTACTCCTCCTCCTCAGTGTCGACCTCTTCAATCTCTGGGTCTGGCATCGGGTTGAGGCCCACGGGGGCCTCCTGGGGTCGGCAAACAGGTGTTGATGACGAAGCTGCCATCAACAGCATCAGCAACGGGGGCCTATTCAAGGTGCCCAGTTGCTGAACAAGCACATTAGTGAACTTGATCAGTACTTCATTTAGGTCGACGGTGGACGTTGACGGAGGTGGGTTCGATGGTACAGGTGTCGACAACCCGCCAGCTGTGTCCTGAGAACATGACGAACCTGTAGCCATGGTGGGAGATGGGGCAAGTCTCAATGAGAGAGCTGTCGATGACGAATCTGTCATCGACTATGGAGGGGCCGACGACCTGGAGGCTGATGGCCTGGCGCCCTGTGAGTCAGATGGAGGTGCTGTTGGTATGGGTCTGGTATGCACAGAGACCTGGACAGCAATTCTCTTCATTGAAGCGGCGGCAGCCAACGAAGATCCCCCAGAAGAAGGAGAGGCCGATGGGGAGTAAGATCAATGCCGGGGGGAGCGGTCGCGATCCCGGTCTTTTTTGTGACTTTTCCCAGAGGACTTGTCTCAGGCCTTGGAGGCCTGGGAGCTCTAAGATCCAGTCAGCGACTGGGAGGCTGGGGCCCCGGAGGACCCCTGCCCCAGAGCTGGCTACCTGTTGTTCCATCAGGAATTTTTTAAGAGCCTTTTTGCGTTGCGAAGGGTTGTTTGGTTAAACTTCCGACAGAGCTCACAGTCGGAAACTTTGTGGACAGGCCCAAGACAGCAGACACAAACTGAATGTTCCTCTGTAGAGGCAATCTTCTTTCTGCAGTGGCAGTGACGGAAAAGAGAGGAGGAAGGATCAACTTTCGACATAAATGAAAGAAGAAATCTCTTCAAAAAGCGATTTTTTTTTTATAAGGTAAATGAAAAAGCCATAGGCTGAATAAATAAAGGCGCGAATACTGCGAGGGAGGTTCCACGGATATCCATGCAAGCGAGTTAATGGCGCTGATGGCGAGGGTTCCTACAGTGTTACCTCATAACTGAGATAAAGTGCAGCACAGCTTAATAAAAACACCTAAAAAGTGCATATTCAGAAATGGCAGCAATATATGGTGAACAAGGATATATCAACAATATGCGAATGACCTGTTGGGTGAATTACTGTCTGAACTCATAACGGAGGGAGAAAACTGTAGTGGTGTGGCAGTGAAACCAAGGCAGGAGTGGGAACCCAGCTGGCTGCTTACCATGATGGTTAAGGCCCGGCCAGGGAGGTGTCAGGAGGAATGGTAAGAGGAACAGGTGGGGAGGGGTTGAAGTTTCAACTGGTGCTTGAGGGAGCCAGGGGACAGGAAGAGAGGTGGAGGGAGGAGTGGAATTGGTTCCAGAGTGAGGGAAGTTAACAGGAGAAGGCAGACTGCCCAACAGAGGAGTGGGGGTGAGGAAAGGCAAAAGTGCAATGGTCCCTGGAATGGAAGAAACAAGAAACCTGGGGGAGTTGGGAAAGGGGAGAGGAGAGGGAAGGGAACCAAACCAGTATCTGGATATGAAGGAGGTACAGTGAGCCTGACAATGTGTGCTGAGGGAGGATAGATAGGGACGAATACAGTGAACAATGCTGGGTGTGAGGGGGTAGTTTGTAGCAAAGTGGCAGAAGGAGTTGCAGTGAGTGTTCAGTCAGGCAAGGGAAAAGAAAGGGGTAGTACCATAGACCACATCCATGCAGTCGAAGACAGGGAGCAACATTTTGGTGACAATCGTACCATAGACCACATCCATGTAGTCGAAGACAGGGAGCAACATTTTGGTGACAATCTCCCTGCAGACATGCAGCAATAAGCAGTCTGTTGCAGTACAGGGCACCGAGATTGGGAAGGCATTGTGAATGGATGGCATTGATGCGGGCTGAGAAGTCACGCTTACTATCTAGCCACACTCCAAGGTACTTGAAGGACTGAGCTGCTTTAAGAAGCATGCCATCCAGAGTGTTGAAAACAGGGAAGGCAGTGAGTCTGACCAGTTTCTGCCTGGTACCAAAGGTCATGGACACTTTTTTTTTTTAATCTCACTTTTTCCTCCCCATCCCAGCAAGCACCACACCATCTGGAGTCACTTATTGTGTCTGCCCCTGCTTCTTGCACCTACCTGGAGCTCTCCAGTACCCCCATAGAGCTGTGGTTCTTCCCCCCAGGCAGAGATGAGGTGGGGCCCGTACACCCCAAACGTTCTTGTCTTCATTGGGCCAGCTGGACGGGTAGGTATGAGCTGTGGGGTCTGCACTGAGCACTCCGTGTTCCTGGTGTCTGGAAAGCCATTTTCTCTGTGCCTGACTAGGTGCTTGCTGTGCCCTAGTCCTCTGCCTGGGGCCAGTCGAGTGCCAAGCCTCTGCCCCTCCTCTCCCAGAAGAAGGTTAGTGGTCCCTGGATGCTCAGCCTCCCCCTCCCCGCTGGCCTTCTGACTCTATCGGCCTGCTCCTGAACCTGGGTTGTCTGTGTCTCAAATGGTAGCACTACCGCTGCACCAGTGGGCCAGCCATGGACACTTTTTTTAGTGTTGACTCTGAGTTGGCTGGATTGGAACCAGTGCAGAATGTTGCTGAAGTCCTGTTAGAGCAGATCTACCACAGCTGCGGTGGAAAAAATGAAGATGACAATAACGGTGTCATCTGCATACATATGGATATGAAAGCTGGCAAAGGCAGAGGGGAGGTCATTCAGGAAGATGGAGAAAAGGATGGGCCCCAGAATGGAGCCCTGTGGAACCCCAGCCTGGGTAGGAAGGGGAGGTGACAGGGTGCCTCTAACCTGTACCAATTGTTGCTGGCCCATTAGGTAGGAACAGAACTAAGCAATAGCGGAAGCTGAGAGACCAGCAAAGCTCAGCATTTCCAGAAAGAGAGGATGGGACACCAAATCAATTGATGAAGACAGCAGCCATAATGTGCCCCTGATCCATCCCGGTGAAGACAGAACAAGTGACACGCAGCAGGCAGGAGATGGTGGAGTGGTGCTTCCAGAAACCAGACTGGAAAGCTGAGAGGAAGTTAGAGGGTGAAAGGAAGTCGAAGAGTCTAGAATGGACCAGTGTCTCCAGCAGCTTGGGGGGGGAGGAGGAGGGAGATGGGATGGAAGTTGCCAGAGAAGGAGGGGTCACCCCCTTTATGAACTGGAATAACTCTAGCCAACTTCCAAGATTGAGAAATAGCACTGAGGGAGAAGGAAAAAAGGTTGAGTAAGTGAGTAGGGGGAGTTGTGGAGGAGCTTGGGGTCCAGACTGTCAGGGCTGGACTTTGATGGCTTGAGGGAGGAAAGGGCAAACAGTGTTTCCTGGATGGTGATGGGGTGGGAGTGGAAACCTGGTGATGGGTAGGGGGGAGCCGGGGGGGGGGAAGAAGCGAGGGAGAAGGTTGTGAAGAACTTGTTAAAGTGAACAGCAACAGAGGCAGTGTCAGACACAGATGAACCATTAACCACAAGGACTGGGGTAGCAGGCGGGGCAGGAGGGTCGAAAAGGGAGTGGAAAACCTTCCAGAATTTAGCTGGGGAGTTGAGGTTTTTCTGGAGGTTGGCCTTGAATTAGTGTGATTTTGCAGTCTGGACAGCCTTGGTGTTAGTTCCTTAGAGCCCTGTAAGAAATGAAGTCATGAGAGGAGTGGGATAATTTATACCGGGCTCATTCAAAGTCTTGGGATTTGCACAGATCGATGAATTCAGTGGTAATCCATGGGTGGTGGGAAGTTTCGACTGGGTTTCCTGAGGGGGCACACTTGCCCCAGATGGAGGCAAATCTGGAGTGGAATAGTGCAAGGGCCACATCAATATCAGAGGCAGAGAGGATGGCTGACCAGTCTGTTGCTGCGAGGCTGCGCAATGCAGCACTGATGTTTAGTGACCAGAGAGACCTGAACCAGATGTATTTTAATAAAGGGGCAGATTTTTGATGCAGAACTTCATGCAGTGGTCGCTAAATTATTCGTTAAAATCCAAGAAACTAAAATCAGGAACTCAGCCCAGCAACATAAATAACCAGAGGTACTTTGTTCTTTTGTTGCCTATTAATAAACTGCTATATTCTGCAAAAGTATTTGTTTGTGTGTGGACAGCAGTTATTTATTTTGCTGGGCTGAGTTCAGTGATTTTGATTTCTTAGATTGCTGCTTGTTACAGAGAACCAAGTATCCTGCTGAGCAGTTCTGATGTATTGCTGTAGTCTGCCAAAATACCTTCTGTTGCAATGATGCGGTGGGAGTGGGAGGTCAGACTCCGGTCCAAAAGGTGTATGGCTGGTAGAGTGTTGATTGAGCCGGGTTGGTTCTGAAATAACCTGGGACAAATTAAGGAACTCAATCCTGTGAATGGTAGATTTGGAGGACAGTGAAAGTCAATTTACACTGAAATCCCAGAGGAGGAAGAGTTCACCTGAAGAGGAATGAGAGGCAATAGAGGAAAGAGAGTCAGTCAGGGATGAGTCTGAGATCTTAGGAGAGGTATAGACAACCCAATGGAAACGGTAACGGAGGGGAATGAAAGCCAAACTAGGAGAAATTCATGGGAGGAGGGTAAGGCCTCCCTGATGGCCACATAACGTGAGGCGTTCTGGTGGACACAGATGGAAAGGGGTCCATACTTCTTCCCAACACTGGACTTCCCGACTACTAACTGCCCGCAACCTATATCCCGACTGATCCAAATCCCGACTATTTATAATACCGACAAACGGTCTCCCGACAATGGCCACAGACTGCTAATATGCCACAATTACAAATGGCATGGCGGCCACCACCACAGATATCGGAAACTAATGCGCACCTCTCAAAAATGAAATGTGATGTTTTAAATGTGACCTGCAATCATTAAGACTTCTGGTTTCTGATATGCTGAAAGCGGCAGTATTAAAATTCGCACACAAAAAACGACCCTGCCGACATGTTTGTAGTCCAAAATTTACTCCCGCAATGCCACTGGGAGCATATAGTGGTGGTTGTGCGTGTTCATCCCGCACTATCGAAGAACAAAAGCAGAATTCACAGAAAAGCTGCTGCCTGACCAGAATCACTAGTTAACCTCCCTCCCACTTCTCTACCCTGTCTTTCATTCATCGACAGTTTATGATCAAGCTTACTGTGTAATTTTAACATACTCGGCCTCTGGAGGGAGTTTTTCTGTTCCTTTAATTTAATTCTCTGTCATAGCTCCATCCACTGCCTCCCGATGAGCATTTACACAGCCGCTAGTCTGCGACGATGCAGTCTAAGACTGTAATGCATGCAGCACTTCTCTGCATTGCCCAGAGAACTTCCAACAGGAAAACCACCGCAGGGACAACACTAACATTCTACTCAGGTTCCTAGCTCCAGTAACAAGAAACAAAATTCAGTTGATAATTATGGTGGTTTATGGATAAATTAGAACACCGCAATTCAGCAACATGTCAGAATGAGGTTATTATGTGCCTCGTTCACTTGCACAATTTTTTTTTTTTTCAATGGACGACATGGCACAAACCTGCAAGTATAGAACCTTTATTTATTTTTCTGCTCAGCAGTGGTGCACTGGTCCCTGGGATCTTTTCCAGGCATGATATGGCAAAACAGTTAACTCCAATTGTCGGGCGGGAGATGCTGTCAGGAGGAAGGCTTCGTCGGGATGTTTCTTTTTGGGATGCTTAAGTTGGTATGTGTACAGTCGGGAAGCAGACTGTCGGGAAGTCGTACTAGACCCGATGGAAACCCATCCTCCACGTTTTCTTCTGTCCTGCCTGAAAAGATGGTAATTAGGAAGGGACAGGCTAGAGTTAGGAGTGGAAGAGCCAGGACTCAGAGATGCAGAAGACATCAGGAGAGTGTAACTGGACCCAAACTGAGAGGAGGTCGAGTTTAGATAGAAGGATCCTAGCATTCAGATCATTCAGATGGAAGATAGCAAGACCCTTGGCAGTAGTGAAGAAAGGAAGGGAGGAAGGGGAGGGACTAGGATTGGTCTCTGTCATCAGACAGGAGGAGGAGGAGAAAGAGGAAAGGCAGTGGGGCTTCCTACCCATGGAGCAGCTCCACCAAGTAGTGCTCGAACTGGTACTCTATTGTGACCTAATTGGGTGTTGTCAGGTGCTGAGTGCTGTGCTGTTTAAGTGTACTATCCCTCCTAATTACTCACAATTACAAACCTGAGCGAGACAATGAAGTCCCAGTAAGGGCAACAATAAATGTACACAACGCCTCCCACCACCACCAGGGGACACCACCAACATGCCAGGTAGGAGGAGAGGGGCAGGAAATAACCCGGGGTAGACTCTTGCGTCTAGGGTTATACAAATGGACCTTATTTAGTTATTTATTTATTTATTTATGTTTTTGATCCCAGGTAAGATACACTAGGCATTCATATGCCTATTTTCAGGCATAGCCTGGGAGAATTACAGACTTACATCATTATCAACAAGCAGTAACAGACTAAAACCAGCTTTTGTCAATGCTGAATATTTGCTCGCTGGCATTGGCAGTGCAGGAGTTAGAGAGATGCATAATAGGAATGGCAGTGAAGTATTGAACTAACACCAACCCCCACCCCCACCCTGCAGAGAATGACAGGCGCTGGGAGTGTGCCTTTGTGTCACCAATCATAATGATCACGCCATTCCACCTCATTCCACCCTGCAGACACCGACTGGTGTCGCGGTGTGCCTTGAGGTCTTCAGCCCTTATGCTCACCCCATTCCATAAGGAAATAAACTGAGATGGGTGTAGTATAGAAGAATGGGGTGAACGTTAGGGCTGAAGACCCCAAGGCACACCTCAATGCCTGTCACTGGCTGCAGAGTGGGGTTGGAGAGGTGTGAGCATTATGGCTGAGATGACCCAAGTCACACCTCCGACGCCTGTCAGTCTCTACAGGGTGGGGCATTACGATTTGGAAACCCTAACGCCCTGGGCGTTTGTTGGTATTTTCTCTCCAAATTTCAACATGGGCTTTTTGGGACCCCACCTCATGAACAGTAGCACTATCATTTCGTTACTCAATCTCGAAAGGTGATTTCGCACAGCGACTATGCCATTCTGTGCCACTGGTGGGGAAAAAACACTTCAGGCTGGATGTGAAAAATGACAGCTGTATGTTCATGAGGAGGTATGAAAAAATGGCAATTTTGAAAATATGGAGTGAAAATATGAAAAATTGGTGAAGTTACGAGCGTGCGTAGAAACTGCGTAACGCACGCCCATGACACAATTATTTTTTGGAATTTTTTCACCAAATTTTCAACATGGGCATTTTGGGACCTACCCTCATGAACAGTGGCACTGTGATTGTGATACTCTGTCCCAAAAGTCGATTTCTACAGCAACTGTGCCATTCTGCACCACAAGTGCAACAACATGTTTCGGGCAGGATGTGAAAAATGACAGCTATACTGTTCATAAGGAGGTGTGAAAAAACAGCAATGTTGAAAATCTGGACTGAAAATATAAAAAATTGGTGAACTTACGAGCGTGCGTAGAAACTGCACAACGCACACTCGTACCGCAGTCATGTCTTGGAATTTTTTCACCAAATTTGCAACATGGTTTTTTGGGACCCCACCTCATTAACATTGGCACTGTTATTTTGTTAATCAGTCCTGAAAAGTGATTCCGTGCAGTGACCACAAACTCACCTTTCAGGACCGAGCAACGAAATGACAGTGACGTGTTCAAGAGGCGGGGTCCCAAGAACCCCATGTTAAAAATTTGGGGCCACAATTCCTAAAAATGCCTGCGATATCAACCTAAGCTGAAACCCCCCCCCCACTGACCCAGGTCCATCTTGCAAATGAGCTTCTGCTCAATGATGAACGCCTGGTTAAATAAAGACTTGATTGACTGATTGATTCCCATTACACAGCACTTATCCGATTCCTCAGTTCGCAGTTCAGCTTTGAAGCATGCAGGCGTGTCCGGTCCAGAGAAGATCACTGCTCTGACCTCTGAGAGGTAAGTGTGAGTGAGGGGTTGCTGGGAGGTGGGTGCTCAGTGGGAGGGAAGGGGAAGGGGGGGGACTGGGGAGACGACAGTGGACCATTTTCTTTTTTACAAGTAAAACAAACACACGCCGGGGGACAGTTTTCTTTCTGTTACAGGTTAAAAAAAAAACAACAATTTCGGCACACTGGGGTGGGCTTCCAGTGTGCTACAACAGTGATGGTGGTGGGGGCATGCCGACATGGGGATTGGGCACCCCGGTGTTGGCAGGTTACAGATGGGTTGTAGGGGGGTGCATCTGACACCGGGAGTGGGCATCCCGGTGTCAGAAACATTTTGGCACACTGGGGTGGGCTCCCAGTGTGCCACATTAATGGAGGGAGGGGGGACACATGCTGACATGGGGATGGTGCACCCCGATGTCGGCTTTCCTTGGAGTGTGTGGCGGGTGGCAGGAGACGCAGTTCATTACTTGTTTCACCAGGAAAGACGCACAGAACAAACAAGTTGTTGGCAGAGCAAGGGCCAGGGAGAGACTGCTGGGCAGCAGGAGCTGACAAGGTTGTGAGGGAAGGGGAGGTGCCATTGCAGTGACAAAACTGTTCGTGACTGCAGCAGCAGGTTCATTTCAACTCCTTGGCTCTCTCTGAAGCTGCTGTCAATGGCAGCTTCCCCCTTGATTGGTGGCTGAGGGACACGCCCAGTAAAGCGTCTGCTGCATTGGTCACAACACTAACACACCTCTGAAATGTGGTACTGTCGCAAGATGTTTCTTGCACATGCACTGCACAAATGCATGCAAGCAAACATAAAAAACACAATAAGGGGGATTATTCTCACCAGGAGCCACCCACTGTGATATCTGCCCAGTCTGGCTTTTCTCCACACCCTGTTAACACGGCCAGTGGGGTGCCAGATATACCAATCTGCGTCACCAAGGTGGACCTGCTCTGGCTACGCTACGCTTTGCCCCTCCCTCCATTGGTCTTTGCTGTTCCCTTGTGCAGTGCCAGCTGAGACCTGTTAGCTGCATTCACAACCTTGAAGCAGACACAAGGCCTCGGCTTCTTCTTCTTGCTGTTGACTGAGGGGGTTAAAGGAAAACTGCACCCCTCATATCTTCTAAATATTATTTGTTTCCATGTCAACAGACAACTCTTTTCATGTAGCTGTTAAAGATGTATGCAACTGCTTCAGTTAGTTTTCACACTTCATACTAGGCCCTGTTACTCTCCTGGGAGGGTCCATTTTGTGGTTGTTGAACTGTCATTGTCCCTGAGAGCTGCATTAGCATATGAGAACATGATGTCAAATGAACCATTTATATCATGTATCTTTATGCTAAAATAACAAATACCCTGCAAAAAACTCTCTGGAAACTTATAAACCGAATGGAGTTTAAAGGGGGAAAAACTGCATTACAACTCAGATAGCTTGTAAAACTCACTGAAGGTAAATGTGGTATTTCACACCTTCTTGCAGCTTGGTTCTTTTAAAACTACTTAAGCAGACAGGCATACTGGGGGAGTTTAAAGGTTGATTATGCATCACATTCTCATATGCTAATGCAGTTCTCAGGGACAGTGAAATTTCAACAACCACGAAATGGACCCCTCCCAGGAGAGTGACAGGGCCCAGTATGAAGTGTGAAAACTAATTGAAGCAGTTGCATACATCTTTAACAGCTACATAAAAAGAGTTGTCTGTTGACATGGAAGTAAATGACATTTAGAAGATATGAGGGTGCAGTTTTCCTTTAAACGGTGCCACCCTTAGTTAGCCAAAAATAAATGTCATATGTCCCAACTTACTATACACACTGATCCTGGCAAGGCAACTCAGGATGGCATTAGTTTATTTTAAACTTTAAACCATCAGACTTTATTTGCAAATCGCATTAGACAGTCTAACTCCATACCCTTATAGAAACACGTGACACAGGGCATGACACTTGAGACTTTAACTTGCTTGCTGAACACCAAACATTTATTTACAAGGCATATAAGCACACTACATGGAGCACTGACCAAAACCCTGCCAAGGGCCCAGTCATACACAGCATCATCTGGCATCTGAACAAGTCCCGAGCTAGCCAGCCACAGTACACATTTAGTGGCATTTTTTGACATGTTTACATTTTATACATAGCATCATTCATCACCTGTACAAGTTCCAAGCTAGCCAGCCACAGTACACATTTAGTGGCATTTTTTGACATGTTTACATTTTTTACACAGCATCATTTGGCACCTGGACAAGTCCAGAGCTAGCCAGCCACGGTACAAATTTAGTGGCATCTTTTGACATGTTTACTTTGGCAATACGCGGTTGCAGCACACAGTCTAGGGATCAGGGATCATGGATCAGGGCTCCCCTTGCAGCCGTGAAGGTTGGGGCAGACCACAGGGTGCATCTGTGCCCCTTGCAGGTACGGTATATACAGTACTCAGCACCTTAAAGGTGACAGGAAACAGTTTTTACACCTCTAGATGCCCTCCAGTTGTTCTTTTATTGGCTACCCAGTATTTTGATGTTTTTGACCTTTTTTTGTTAAATTTATAATCTAATTTTGTTACCTTTTTAGCTACCCTCAATACATCTCTCCTCAGCCATTGCTGCTCTCTTTGTTCATATTGCCTGAACATTCTATGACATCAGAAACTACCGTTCCAAGCCATTCAGATGAACAACATAGAATGGGAGTTTCTGATGTTTTAGAATCTTAGAACTATGAAAATCAAGAGCAGTAGCTGGTGAGGGGAGTGGAACTCTATGTAGATCTGAGGGCACCCCAAAGTTACATTATTTATTCATCAAAAAATCATCAAAGCATATCAGAATATATAACTGGCATGGAAAGGAAGCTAGAAGGGCAGTTAGCTATGTAAAAATCATTTCCTATCTCCTTTAAGCAGAGGACACATGGGAGGGGTATTCCCTATTAGATGGGTGATGGTGTGGACACAGCAGATCTGTGGTAGAACACACTGGCAACTGCACCTAGTCCTTTGCCCCTGGGTTCAGATAACTAGCCAATCAGGTATTATTACTAGGATATACATCACTCACCATTCATTTATCAAATAGACTTTGAAGGGTGAGGATACACTTGGTCAGACAAAGGACATTTTTCTTTTTGACAGGAATTTCACTAGAAACTGGGGTTTGGGGGGTTTGTTTTGGCAAAACGGTGGTAAAGAGAAGGGGGTTTCTGTGATCAGTTTGAGGGACTGGTAGGAGGGGGAACCTGCATTTGTTGGAGGGAGAAGGGATATTAGCCAGTAGTGGCAAATTTGGCTTAAACTTCACTGGGTGCAAGGTAGGAGGAGGAGGGAGAGTGGAGGCCTAGTTGGGGGACGGGTGGGTGAATTCTATTTAAAAACATGTTGCCTGGTGAGAGGGGGTGGCCTACATGCCTCAGAGGGTGGTGGTGGTTTTATTGTTTTTTAAAAACAAGTACAATGTAGCCAACTGGCATTGTGTCCCAAGCTAAATGCTACTTCACTAAGTGAAGAACAATGTCAAGTAGCTACTTTTCCAAGTCAGGACATTTTGTGAAGTTGTTCTGCAAAGCAGTTTCTAGACTTTGCACATCTCTAAGTGCAGACACCATCAGACAGCCCTCCTTGAGGGAAATCCGCCATCAGGTCCCCGCTGACCCTGATCCCAGACCCCGGGTAAGAGCCAAGCCTTTGGCCAACCCCCACTGGAGGGAGCCACTGCCCCCGGACCCAGTACCCTACCATCATCCTGAGCCCACAAGCCCCCTCCGGTCAGCTGCAGCCAAAGAAGTGCACCCTTGGATGCTCGAGCAATGTGGGCTCCAATACTGGAATTTCTGGATCCTAGCCCGCCCAGTGGCACTGAGGGTTGAGGCGCTGGATGCCACATCTCGTGCCACACCAGCAACCTGGGTTCGGGACTGGACTCGAGTTGTCAGGGTGCCAGATCAGGCATTGGCTCTCCTCTCCTGGGTGGGTGGGTCACCTGTCCGTAGTCCAGCCATCACTGGATGGCGGTCCGGTGGCAGGCGCAGGCAGTAATGGGCAACTGGTAAGGTGGGGTGTCCCATAGGGTATGATGTGCGCATGCCTCCACATGCATGCGTCGCATCGGGGATGCGCAGGACCAGGACTGGGAGTAAACTGACAAAAAAAAAAAAAAAAAGAAAGTTAACGAAAAAAAAACATTTCTGGATCCTGAACATACAGAACTGGTGGAACTCCCTTTGGCAGGACCAGGGTCTCTTTTTATAACCCACAGGCAAGTGGGGAAAATGGCTGCACCAATGGGAAAAGGACACACCTAGCACCACGGGATACGTTGTTGTTAAGGCAGAAGAAGCTACAATAACAGGAAGCACATTCTTTTACATTTCTGAACACAGGCTAAAACATTAGCCCTTTAGGGCAAACCTCATGCAGACAGAAAAAGATAGGTTAAACTACTGGCCTGCTGGTGCAGTGGTAACACTACCACTTGTGACACCAGCAACCTAGGTTCAGGAACAAGCTGGTTCGTCAGGGGCCAGCCGGGGTGGGGGGAGGACTGGGTGTCCCAGAGGATGCTCCCCTCCACTGAGGGTGGGGTGGGAGAGAGCCGTGTCCCACAGCATTTTTGCCACCTGCAGACGTATGGGTGGCAGAGCAGGCCACAAGGAGGGAGGAATGCTCTGCTGTGTATCGACAGAGTGCCAGGGACTTCAGTAACACTTGCTGGCATCCCTTCAGGGACAGGGGGCACAGAAAAAGATGAACAGGAAAACTAAGGTATATCCTTTTTGCACCAGAGCTCCACAAATGCTGGTATATCTGACCAGAAGGCAGTTCACCCACTGTGCCGGGGCATAAATAAACAGTGACTTTAAAAAAAGAAAGACAGGTTAAACTAGTAACCGCTATAATAGGCAGGTTTCATAAAAGAACCTACTTTTTTTTTTTTTTTTTTTTTTTTAACTTTTTCTTTCTTGCCCTCCTGACCGGCCTAATTCCACTGCCGCCCCACAGCCCCTTTGCCCGGTGTCCACTGGACTCACCTCTGGCTCTTTCTTGAGGTACCAGCTGGCTGAGTGCAGCACCTGCGAGGGGCCAGCATCATCTCGCTGGTAGGGATATTTTCTTCTTTTCTTTCCCGTCCCCTGAGTGTGGCGCGGTGGCGCAGCACGCCAAGCATCTGCCCTGCATCTGCCCCCTTCGCCTGTGGGTCTGTTGCGCCATCCCGCAGCCACTGCTAGGGGACAGACAAGCAGCAGAATCCATCCCCACCCCTAACCAGGAGAGGAGAGCTGTCCTCCGGACGCTCGATCTTCACCCACCCTGGCCAGCCCCCGGCAGCCCACTCGCACCACGAACATGGGTCACCAGCGTGGCAGGAGGTAAGGCATGGATGCCTCAGCCCTCTACACCACTGGGCTGGCCGAAAAGAACCTACTTTTAAAAGGAAAACACAATCACTTTAATTTTTCCAGCAAAACTATTGAAGATCTCCTTATAAACCGCTGGCAAACAGGGAATGTGTTTAAGATGGCTCCACTGTACTGTGGAGAAAAAAAAGGTTCTACTTAGAAGGAACCCTGAAACATACAAATATAGAAAACAACGGCAAACAAAAGACCCTATGTCCATCCAGAGAGTCCAGGGAAAACCTTACCTGTTCTATACTGGCCTACAGAACCCCTGAGAGGATTTAAACAGTGATGACTCCCTCGGATATCCAATAATGCTTTTAGAGCCTGGCTTCCACTGAGCTGGTGGGGAACAGAACTCAGTGACCCAAAGCTCTTCTTTTCTTTCTAGTTTTCTGTGCCTGCATGTGTATATGTATAATATACTTTACAATGCCTGTATGTATGTATAATATACTTTGCAATGCCTGTATATATGTATAATTAATGGGCTTCCCTTTTCCCATAGGGAAACTGTGGTGTAATTTGCCGTTATAAAGGAGCGTTTACAACGGCAAACATGCGATGGTTTTCCTACTTCCATGCATGCTTGAACTCAATTGCTGAGATAATCGGACTGTGTGGCATAGCAGCCTTTTTATTTTTATATAATTACTGAAGCGAAAAAGAGAAACCCAACAATTATATAAAATAAAATATGGGTCTGGGTGTGTGAAAACCCGAATTTACACACATCCTCAGGGTTTGATGCTATGCATAAACCTCTTGAACTTTGCCCTCAGGATTTATGTAGCATCAAACCCCTCGGGTGTGTGTAAATTCTTGTTACACACCCAGACCCATACTTTATTCTATTTACAATATACTTTACAATGAAGTCTGTTATAAACACTTTCAGTATAACACCTGCTTTTACATCCAAAATGCTCGACTTCGAAGAGCATGACCAGCCTCAGTCAGGTTTTCCAACATACCTTCTGATCGTACTGTAGAAATTTCTGTAGGTCATACAACGTGATCTGGCAGAGTTCTGGTCTGTCAATGTTCCTACAGTGTTGTAAAAGAACAGAAATTAAATACGGAGTTGCCGAGGGACCAAGCCCACAGTGGTCGTTCTAGCATCCCTATTCACATCCTATAGCAAATTAAAAAGTTACTGTGCTGTTTGCATGGTGCCTAGAGATGGGGATCGCTCAGGCATGCTGGTGAACCAGGTTTGCACTGCAAGCCCAAGACATCAGGAGTGGAGGCCACCAGAGAAGTTTCACAGTGTACAAATGGACAAATTCTCTCTCCACAGTAACCCACCATGCCTGGTCCAGAATGCAAGCACAGGAAACAAAGAAAGACCAGCACCGATGTCGGATGCTATACAAACTTTAATCATGTATAATTGAAGTGCTTTGCATGTACGTTTCTTTAATGGACATTAGTTACACATTATTAAAGTTTATATAGCAGTCAACACCGGTGTCGATCTTCCTTTGTTTCTTAAGTTTTACAGTGTCCTGTGGACGCTCTCCTCCTGAAGGGGGTGCTATTACTGCAACTGCTCTGTAGCGGCTCCTGGTGCTGGCTTGGTGGAGGTGCCTTTTTCTTTTTTTTTTTAAACTTCATTTGTCCTCCTCTGGCCACAGTCTAGCACTTCCTTTGGTTATCCCCAATGTGAGTTACCCTCCCTACCGAAATTCTGCAGTGACATCTCCTGGTCCTCCCACCCATAACACACCTTTGTGCACCCCCCCCTCAGCTTACCCCTTGGGTCCGGGTATGCATTCAGTTCCTTCTGCATTTCTTCCCTGCAGTCATCTGGCCACCCGAGGCAGAAGTGAAGATATGGGGATTCCCCAGGAGTGTCGTATCTCAGATCCAGTGCGGAAGTAGGTCGCCAGTGATGCTTCATCTGCCCAATGCTGTGCACACTGTTTTCCGTTTTCTCCGCACCCTCCTGCCAGGAGTGCACAGCGTGACTGGTTGCAGGTGAGGCCTAACACAACCAATCTGCAGGCATGCTCCAAAGGTCCCAATTTTTTTTCCTGCTTCTCCAGTTGGCCCCCATCTGCTGAGTGGTGCGCCAGCCCTGTCACCCTGATGTCCACTGCAACTTACCACCAGACGTCTTTCCGCAGGGCTTACCTCCCGGGTGGGGTTGGCAGGGCTCCCCCACATCTCTGTGACAGCCACCAGCTTGCTGCTCCCATCTGTGACCATCGCCTAAAGTTCTGGCATTTTGCTGCCAAGACTCCTTGCGCTGGTGCACATCATTTTCTAACATCTATCCCTGCCCCTTCCTTTTCCCCTTATCCTGATTGTGCATAAATCCAATGCACTGGTTGATGAGAGGCTGTCAAGGACCCCCCTTGTTTGTGACATCAGTTCTGTACTTTGCCACTCTGACTCTCCCCTTCACTAGTTTAAACTAACAATACTGTTGGAGGCAGTATAGCGCAGTGGTCTAAGGCTCTGAGCTGCAAATCTGGTGACATCCAGCAGACCAGACCTGGGTTTGAATCCCACAGCTTCCACTTGTATACTGTGTAACCCTGAGCAAGTCACTTAACCTCCTTGTGCTCCCAGGTCGCTCCTGTAAAAAAGCTTTCAGCTTAGTGTGCTATACCTGGTTAAACAACTAAATAAAAAAAAAAAACTAACAATACTGTGCCAACCTTTAAACTAGTACCTTCCTGCCCTCATTGATGCAAGTTATCCCTTTTGAACAGTCTCCAATCCCACCAAGTCAGACCCCAGTCCCCCAGGAGCTAAAATCCCTCCTCCCTTCACCAACCCTTTAGCCATGCACTGAACTGGAACACATGGAACTGTTCTCTTTGATGAAGGCATGGCTGTGGTCGCACCTTGGGGAAGGTTACTGGCCCTGCTCTCTCCTTTGCTACATTCCCCAGGGAATGGAAGTCTGACTTCACCTCTTCCTTACGCCATCTTTTAAGGCCATTGGTGCCCATGTACAGAATTGGATATGGCCTTCCCTTCCCTTCTCCTGTAAGGTCCACCATCCTTGCTATATTTCTGTCGTCTGCTGCTGCTCCAGAAGAACAGAAGACCACCTTTTTATCATCGTTACGACAGCCAGATCCCTCCCTGTGCCCTTCATAACTGAATCCCCTACTATGTGTACCTTTCTGTTGCCTCCTTTGGGATCTGACCCACCCCCTGGCATGCACTCCAGCAGTGCCTGCCTGCTTGGCATGCTGGTTCTCTTTTCCCTTGTGGGGTAGATGGGAAACCTCTTAGGGTATGCCTATTGCTGATGTACAGCCCTGGTTCTTCGGGTTTTGACTTCCTTCCCCTCCTCCCCCCACTACTGTCCAGTCCCCCTTCTCTGGCCTGTGGTGGCCTCGGAGGTAGCAGTAGTACCTTATGGGGCCTGGCAGCTGTAGCTCTCATGCGATATAATTCAGCTCCTGCAGCTTCCAGTTCCACCCTCATGGCCTGAAATCTCCTGCAGTTGAGATGGTGGCCAAAATCCAAGGACACCTTCTGGTTCACCACTGTCCTACACCCTCATATTCACCTCACCTCACACCAATGTGTACCCCCTGCAATATTATGTGCTTCCACTGGTTGTAGCTGTGTTTTAAGATTAGTGTGTTTCCTTCTGTACCTCCAAGGACTCAGGCTCTATGCACTGTTTTTATTATTCACACCATTTACTATTTGGTTATCCTAGATAAGGTAACTATAGGACCCCCTACACAGGCTGTCTTTCTCAGTCACAACTTGTTCTGTAACTCTACCCTAGATAGGGTGTTTCTAGGATCCCACGGAACTGTAGACTTTCCTGTGGATACTGCAGACACAACTTAGGCAGAAGCCTCACTCCTACTCTGTTCCACTCACACTATGGAATGCCACGACTAATCTCACTAGCACCCCACTAGTAACCCTTGACCTCTGAGTATTCCCCATTAAGGACAACTCTCTGGATTGTGCACTTAATCAGTTTTTTACCCATGTTGTGATTTTATCCCACACTCTCAGGTCCCTCAGCTTCTTATTCAGACATCCACATGGGACACAGCCAAAGCCTTTACTGAAATCAAGATACAGAATGTCCACCACCTGCCCCTGGTCTATCATCATCATCATCATCATCACTTAATTAAAGAAGACGCTCAGGTTCATTCTTACATGAGCTACCCACTGTGACCCATGCTGTCTGACTTCCTGAAGTCTGTGTGCCTCCAGTCAATCCACTGGCTGCTCCTTTATTAGAGCTGCCAGAATCTTTCTCACTATGCTGTTAAACTGACCAGTCTGTAATTCTGCCGTTCATCCCTGCTTCTGCTCTGGTGCAGGGGAACTACATCTGTTGCCCTCAGGTCCTTCAGTACTGCCCCTGTCTCTAGTGAGCTGTTAAAGAGCTCAGTCAGTGGTGCAGCTAGGGCCTGCACCAACTCTTTCAGTTCAACCACTTTTTCTGACTTTTCCCCACAGATTAAACATATCATTTTTAGTAACTGGAATATTCTAAGAACCACTGATACTGGTAATAGGATTTTCAACACCAAACCATGGGTCACAACAAAAAGAACAAAAAATGTAAAAACTAAATTAGTGAAAACCCAGCACTGGAAAGAAGAAGCAACACAAAGAACCTGGAGAAACAGAGAAGCCACGGGATTTTATACATGTGGACACTGCACACACTGCAACAATGGAATAAACAGCAAGATGATAAAAACTTCTTGTCAAGAAAGATCCTTCGAAATAAGAGATTTAATTACACGTGACACGGATCATGTTGTGTACTGCATTATTTGCCCATGCTCTCTGTATTATATAGGAGAAACCACCAGACCTCTGAAAAACCGGATAACGGAAAATAAAAGTCGTATTAGATGTAATGAAATGAAATCACCAATAGTAGAACATTTTATAACCCACAACCATCAAATTTCTTCATTGAAGTTTTTTGGAATAGAGAAAGTCAAAAAAACGAGAAGGGGTGGTGACTGGGAGTCTTTGTTGAAAAGAAAAGAGGCATGGTGGAGTCACACTTTGAAGACACACAAAGCCAGATATGGACTAAATGACAGCCTCACTTGGAGCTCTTTTCCCCGAACAGGGTTTTTTTAAAGGACTATAGTGACATTTGGTTAATGTTTAAATAACTATTTTCTGTGGAAGCATTTTATAGACCTCTTGATACACTCCAATATATAAAAAATGTAATTGAGCATTTATGGACTGATTTCCCTTTATATTAAACCTCATAAAAAACAGGTAGGTTAACGAATCAGCCTAAACATGACAATGTGATTTAAATGGAGATCAAAATAGATATACAGAATTTCCAGTATTTTGGTTCGGGTAGTTGCTTTAAACCACTGTCAACAACAAACAAAGTCCTGTACTCTGGGACAGTGGAGATCCCCTCTACAAACGTAAAAGTTACAAAAATTATAAAATAACTTATAAATTGAAGTAAACACAAGTATGAAAATATAATAAATAAATTACTATGGAAGGGGGACTACCTAGGCTCTATTATGAGCCAGCCTTCCTGGCATTAAGGTAGTTTTCTTTTTAGAACTGAGCCGCAGGACTCGTCACATAGTGACGTCATCACGCTCTACCTTGTGTGTATAAACCTGTGGCTCAGCCCCTTTCAGCTGCAAAGAAGCAGCAGTTACTCCCCACTCACAGTGGTATTCGTGTTAATGGCGGCAGCGCTAGAGACTCTAAGAGGCTTTCTGCACTTGAAACAGTTTCCACAAAAGGGATTAAGAATTCGTAGTCTCTATTGAGATCTTCACAATCGCCACATTATTTCAAAACAAGGCAGATGTAAAACGTAATATGTCTTTCTACAACAGATTATCGACTGCAACAGTACAAGTGTAACCCCTAGATGGCGCTATCCCAGGGGCTACTACCCCTGCCTGATTTGCCACTAACAGGTTGAGGGGCCTGGATCCAATGGCGGGTGCCTCCACCCAGAGGTCAGGGTTTGCAATAGTTAAACTAACTTGGTCACAGCCCTCTGGGACACTGCAACCCCCCTTTCTTCCCACTAGTGGCCCACACAATATATCAGAATTACCTTCACAGTATACACTTACCCCAGGTCTGGTTCCGCACTGGGACCTCCTGTGAAATGAGATACAGTGCAACAATCACAGTACAGTACTTTAACATAGACAAATACCTCAGGCAGTATAACTTTGCTGAAACAAGCAGCTCTGATTTATTTAGGGGGATATAACAAGGACAGGGGGAAATCAGGTTAATTAGCTTATCACTCTAATAATCTACCTATGGCTCTGTGCACAGGACTATCCCTATCAGTTACTGTCCCTGGGTACCCAAGCCCTAGTGGCTAGTCCAAACCGTGGCAGCTGGTAGGGGCCCTTTCACACAGAGAAAAGGAGAATTAAAAGTCAGCAGTACAGTAATTCCATTTGGATTTAATGTGGCAATTCAACAGGGAGCGACCCTGAATTAGTACTCACGACCTCCAAATAAGATAGGGTCCTTCAATGTCAGCAGGGCTCACTTGAGGTACACAAACCTCTTCACACATCCATATAAAAGAAAGCACTATACCAGGCAGGCTGCATCTGTATCCCGATCGCAATTACTGCACAATACCCGGGAGAACACACAGCAGATTCAGTTCCTGACAGACAGAGTGCAATTTTCAGCAATTCCTCCAGTCTTCTACAGGGTGAGCCTGGTTTCTACTCTTCAGAGATCCTTTGATTCTTTTCACAGGACAGATTCAGTCCTAACAAGCTGTTACACAAGCTGCAGACCGGAACTCTGGGCCTTACACACGTTTTTTGACTAAAACTGCACACTGAAAAAGCACAGGGCTCCTTCCTTCTTCACTGCCAAAGCTCAACTCAAACTCCAACCGACAAAACCGGGCACTTCCTTTGAGTTCCTCCCAGTTCTTGACTGGATTGGCTGTCACTCACAATAGACTGCTGCTGTTGGTCCAAAAAGGCACTGAAGTCTAAACTACATCTCCCAGAGTCACTGCCCATACAATCCTCTTGTGGCTGGCTCAGATTATGAGTCAAGTTCTGATTCGTCCAAGGCACCATTTTAGAGCTAGCTTACCCCACACTGATTGGTCCAGTTCAGCAGTTCAAAACTAGAATGGGGAACTAGCAGACACAGTTCTGACTGCAAAGAAAGCAGGTTAGACAAACTGTAATTTCATTATTACTCTAAATAATTTCTGGCAAACAGTTACATCTTTCAGATAGGTTCCTTTGCACTCCTAGTGACTGCAAAATGAAGTGAATTGCAGCAGCTGAGTGGTACTCAATCAAAGAAACACACAGTCCCCATACAAACTAATTATGTCTGCAAGCAGACAGCTCTTAAAGAGACAGTACCAGAGGTTCTAAAACACTCACTGATAAATGGCTTAAATGCCAAACACCATTCAGGCTTGGAGCATTCAAGCAAGCTCCTGGAAGTCTTTGGGAACCCCCATTTGCAGGGGGTTACACCTTCCTGGCCTGGGAAAGCTTGACTCGTCAAGCAAAGTACCCCATAAGTTTCAACTGCAACCATATACATTTGCATTAGGCTCGCACATGTAATCATCAGTCAATATATCATTTTACCAAGAACACATTTCTGAAACATTGCAGTACGTCACTCTTTACAGTATTACATACACATTGTACCATAACTCAAGTTATTACCTCTTGTACATGAAACCTGAAGAGGGGGCCCTTCCTATCAGTTACCTTGGGGCTGGATGGGGCAAGGCACCATACTAGAGCAACACAAGTAACTTGGAGTTAGCACTGATGCTCAGTTTGGGCAATGAGCTCGGGGACACATACACTCCTTTATGGACAACATTGAGAGGCAAGTCCACAGGCCTCCCAAGTGAATCATAACTGAGGTGCACCACAGGCTTTACAGCTCGACCAGTCTTTCTAGGGGGAACTGTTATAGTCTCTGCACTCTGAGCCTCATTTTCAGCATTGTCCTCACTTGTCAGGGGAGTCTCCATGGGGGTAGAGAGGCTAGAACTTGGGGCACTTTCAGCTCCAGGAGTTACAGTTTCTGAGTCCACAACATTTGGCTCACATGGAGAGCTTTGGACACTGGCAGTGGACTGTCAGGGCACTCAAAATACTCTTCTTGTTGGGTGTATCACCAGTCTGCCCCAATCTATCATTTCCTCCTGAAAGCTCAAACAGTTCAACCATGCACAATGATTCCATTTCATCTGATCTGATGCTTTGCACTTCACTTTCTGGGAGCATTGGCTCCAGGGATGAAGCTGGGGGCTTAGACAGTCCAGAAGGCCCAGCTTCATCTCCAGTATTGACTAGGGATTGCCCCAAACAATTGACTCAGTTCGTAAGAAGGATAGTATTCAAAGTCACTCTCACTTTCTTCCGATATGGACTGACAGTCATGCTCAACTGGGACTTGTGGAGGGAACACTTTAACTTTGCTTCTGTAGGTGCAGACTTTCTTGATCTTTTCTTAGCAGCAGCTCTAGTCACTGGTCCAGAGGCATCTTCTAGGGGCTCAGACTCAATTAAGATTTGTCCAATGGGCAGTAAATGATTTCTATGCATTGTTTTACATCTTTTGAATTATTCTCAGGCCTTACTTTGTACACTGGCAGATCATCTAGTTTGCCCACTACAATGTGAGGGAGATGGTGCCATCTGTCAGCAATCTTGTGCTTGCCATGCAGTCCCAGATTTCTTAGCAATACCCGATCTCCCTCCTGGAGTTCCTGTGCTTTCACCTTTTATCATACCTTTCTTTGTTGGCCAGATTTCTTTTGGCAGCCATGGTTTGAGCCAGTTGGTACGCATGAGTTAGCTGGGCCTTTAACTTTGCACATACTGTAAATAGTTGTCAGCTTGAACCCCATCAGGAGAGACCCCAAACACACATCTACTGGTAGTCGAGCTTCTCTTCCAAACATCAGGCGGTGGGGAGAATCCAGTGGCATCACTTTGGTGCAGTTATAAGCATGTACCAGGGTGCTAATTTGTTGGCTCCATCTAGGCTTGTCCTTTGGGTGCAGGGTGCCTAGCATATCTAGCAAAGTGCGGTTGAAACGTTCAGGCTGTGGGTCCCCCTGGGGTGGTAAGGAGTGGTTCTGGACTTTCGCACTCCCCACAGAGAAAGCATCTCTTTGATCAGACGACTCTCAAAGTCTCTCCCTTGATCAGAATGGATTCTTTGTGGAGCCCCATAGTGAACAAAAAAGTTTTCTACAAGTACTTTGGCCACAGTGGATGCTTTCTGGTCTTTGGTGGGGAAAGCTTGGGCATATCTCGTGAAATGGTCAGTGACCACCAGCACATTACTGATATTTCTTTGATCTGACTCCAAACTCAGAAAATCAATACAGACCAGCTCCATGGGTGCACTGGTGGTGATGTTAACAAGGGGGGCAGCCCTCTGGGGAAAAGCTTTCCTCTGTAAGCAGCGACTACAAGTTCGAATGTGTTGCTCCACATCAGCCCCCATCTTAGGCCAATAGAATCTGGATCTCACCAAGTCAAGTGTTCTGTCTATACCAAGGTGCCCCATGTGGTTGTGCAAGGACCTCAGTACTGAGTCTCGAAGGCAGTGGGCAGCACTAGTTGTTGTTTGTCTACTGTCCCCCTCTGTCTACTGTTTCTCTGTATAACAGTTTATTGATCAGTTTCAACTTAGGACCTTCTTTGTATAACAGTGCAGTTCTCAAATCAGTGGGCGTAATTTGGACACATCTTTTCCTGCATAGAGGCTTCTAAAGCTGCTTTGATCATGGGATCGTGGGATTGAGCCCGTGAATACTGTCATTGTCCAGCTGAGGCAGTGCACCAATGTCTATTGCAGAAAATGGCAATAAGCAGCAGGTATGCAATTCTCAGAGCTCCCAAGCAATCCACCATGCAGTCCACTGCGTCCGTGGACATTGTTCCTCCCTGTCAAACTTCGGCAGAGTGCCCGAATGTCAGGTTCTGCCAATCGGACCCAATCATTCTGGGGAACAGGCCTCCGGAGAGAGCATCAGCATCTATGTGGTTCAGACCTGCTCGGTATTCGAGAGCATAGTCATATGTAGATAATGCAGAAAGCCACCTATGGCCAGTGGCATCCAACTTAGCTGAGGTCTGTACATAGGTCAAAGGATTATTGTCAGTTTTACTAGTATTTTAGCCCCATACAAGTACTCATGGAATTGGTCAACAATAGCCCACTTCAAAGCTAGGAACTCTAACTTATGTACAGGATAGTTCTTTTCGGATGGGGTCAGGCTTCTACTGGCAAAGGCCACTGGTCTCAGGCCATTCTCGTGTTTTGGTACAACACAGCCCCAACCCTTGCAAGCTAGCATCAGTGTGCAGGACGAAGGTTTTCTTGGATCGGCATAGGCCAACACTGGAGCATGGGTAAGTTGATATATGATCTCATGAAAAGCAGTCTCACAATCAGGAGTCCAGCGGCCCCAAATACTTCACTCGGATGAAAATACACTCTTTCAGTCTTGAGGACGCTTGACTTTTGGTATTTTTGTGGGTTGGGGATACCCTTGAGTAAGGTTAAGTAAAGGGCGGATCACTCTTGAATAGTCCTGATGAAGCGCCGATAATAACCACAGAATCCCAGGAATCTTTGCAGTTCTTTTAGATTTTGGGCTGTGGCCAGGTGGTCAAGGCCTCAACTTTACTTGGGTCGGTCTCTATTCCCTCGGTGGATACTATGTGTCCCACATACTTTACTGATGTTTGAAAGAATTGACACTTATCAATGGACAGTTTAAGGCCAAAGTCCTCCAGTCGGTCCAATACCTTAAATAATCTGCTCTCATGTTCCTCCAGTGAGCTGCCAAACACAATAACATCATCTAGGTATACCAGGCACTCTAGTAAGTTCATGTCCCCCACTGCACGCTCCATCAATCGTTGAAAAGTGGCTGGGGCACCTGAAATCCCTTGAGGCATCCTCATGAATTCATAGAAGCGCGGACAGATAAAGGCCGTCTTCTTCACGGTCCTCTGGGGCCATCGGGATCTGGTAGTACCCACTGCGGAGATCCAGCACAGAGAACCACTTGCTCCCGTTTAGGCAGTCCAAAGCATCCTGAATGCGGGCATTGTGTACTGATCAGGATAGTCCGCGGTTTAAGGTGCGATAATCCACACATCCTTACTGTTCCATTCTTTTTCCTCACTACCACAATGGGGGAAGCATAAGGGCTTCTGGATTCTTGTATTACACCAGCAGCTAACATCTCTTGCAGATGCCGTCTCACATCATCTATGTCAGCAGGTGCCAGGCGTCGAGACCTCTCACGAAATGGTCTTTCGTCATGCAGCCGGATATTGTGCTCAGCTCCTTGCACGCATCCTACATCCCATTCCTTTAAAGAAAACACCTGGTCTCTCTGGGCAAGCTTCTCACTGATCCTCACTTTCCATTCAGCTGGCAGCGGGGAGTCGCCGAAATCAAACAAGTCAGGCGTTACTCTGTCATTCTTCCTTGAACTCTTGCTGCTGGGTAGCACTGCAGTGTCTGCACAATGCACATTAGCCAGGATGCAACCTCTGTTTACTCGAATGTCTCTTTCAGACACATTATGAACTTGGACCATTACCCTTCTGGCATAAGCATGGGCTCTAGCGGGCAAAATACTAGGCTTGACCAGCAGTCCCTCTGGCAATTTTCCATCGCCTGGTGCATCCAACATTAATATTTTATTCTTAACATCCTTTCTGATACGGACCTCTCCTGTAAGGTACACTGGGCATTTGGCGCCAGGATCAGAGACTCAGGATCCTTCTTCCATACAATTCCGACGGTTCCTCTGGTTCTGTTTTTCAGCATCTCTCTGTGCCTCATAGGCCTTCTTAATTAAAGCCGAACTCTTAAAGCTCTACTAGTCTTTGACCCCTGTTTTTCATAACACAACTGTGCCAGCCTTCCGAACATATGAGCATTTGTTCCAATCAACAAAGGGACACCATCATACAGTCCAGTGGGGGACACACTAAGGCTAGGGTCTCTACTTGTTTGGCCACTCCAGCCACGGAGGTGGGGAAAGACAGCCAAATTCGGATATACCCGGAATAGGGGTAGGCCTTCTCACTTAACCCCCATACATGCAGTCCTTCTAATGGTTGTAAGTACGTCTGACAAATGCTTCTGATACCAATCCTGGAACATAATTGTCACTTGGGAGCCACTGTCTAATACAGCTCTTGTAGACACTCCATTCACCTTTACAGTGGTCTCCATGGAGGGACCCACTATTCTGGACCAGTCTGGAGAGGTGGTAGTGGGGCCTGGGCAACTGACCTTGCCACAAAGGGCGTGAATTAGTATTTTGGTGCCCTCATTGGGATCATGTCGTGCACCTCTTAACCACTGATTTCTTCTCGAAGCTCTCCTTGTAGCCTATATGCAACTTTGTCAGTGTCTTTTGGGGACTGGCATTCCCTTTCATGTGCCCATCTTTCCCACAATTATAGCAAACATACTTTCTGGAGTTTGAGCTGGCGAGGCGCCACACTGGGAGCCAGGGCGGGGTATTACTAACTGGAAACCTGGGTGCCATCTCTGTCTGCGTGATAAGCATTTGGAGACATCTCGTCAGTTTCTCCACTTCCATGGTCAAGGAATTGAGTTTGGAGCTGTTATCAGCAGGAGATACATGGGTGGTACCCCACCCCCATAACAGATGCAGTGGATATAGGTCAGGGCCTGTACTTGCAGGCGTGGCCTTCATAAAGGACTGTTTTGAATTCGGATCTCTCTCAACAGTTCGCTCCATTGTGGCATATCTTTTCCTTGTCAGAGCACTCATTGACTGTCAACCTCTGCCCTGAACTTCACTTGATGGGTCACCCTCAGTCACTCGGGTCGTAGCCACAGCTGTTGGTGCAGGTACCTCCCGAGGTCGCCTTTTCTCAACTCCTCGAATTTCTCTCATTAACTCATCATAGGAGGGTGGGGATTCAGTCGATTTGCCAGGCGTAACTGAAGCAACAGCAGTTCTGAGAAGGGGCAGACTTAAGGATTCTGTCCAGTCTGGTTCGGTCCAGTTCAGTCGCTGGCAAACTACCCTTTCTGAGGCATTCTTGCAACAATTTTTCCAGCCGAGAGACATACACAGACAACAACTCCCCTTGGTACTGTTGTGCATTTCTTACTCTCCACCATAGGTCCTCATCAGAATCTGGGCTCCCATACACATTCTCCAAGGCCTCAAGATAGGCCTGTGCAGTCGCTTCAGGGTTACTGGCCCGTTTAGCACGGATGGTAGCCAGGGCAGGACCTCGGATGCTCTCACTAACCCTCTTTCGCTTTTCGCCTTCCGAGCATTGCCATTCTAGCACTTGGGGGGCAACATAGTCTATCCAGGTCTCCCAGTCATCCTCCCCTTGGGGGGTGGGGAGGGTGCCAGAAGATCCTCAACCTGGTAGAGTCGTGACTAATGGCAGGTGCAGAAATAGGAGTCTGCATTGGTTCAGCCACCATTACGGGCACTGGAGCAGGAGAGGGTGCTGGGGAGGAACACCCAGGTGGCAAGAATAGTTTCTTCAAGTCCTCCACAGTTTTCCCTCTCCCAGCAACCATTCAGCAAATTTCTCCTCAAAAGTTTCAGATAGTGGTGGGGCTGATTCCCCCGGTCTTTACTGTCCTTAGTTATCACTCTCCAAGCAGTGAGGGCTCCTCTGGGGTAATGGTCTGTGGCACTTTGGAGCTATCTATGGGATCCTTAAACTCTACTAGGGCCAGGAAAGTGTGGGTGAGCAGATTAGCATGCCGACCCACCACCACAGGGTTTTGTAAACCTTCCACCTTGGAAAGTACTCCTGCACAGTGTCCGTATTGATACCCAGGGGATGTCCAGGATAAGCATAGCATTTTGGGGTCGATCTCCTCCCAGTACACCACTCCACCAGCCGGTGCACAGCCACTTCTGTCGGGTACCCATTTTTTCTTAACAGTGGTTGTAAATATGGCCACTAGAGGACACACAATCCCAGCGGTGAGCCTCCAAGATGTAACCCTAGATGGCGCTATCCCAGGGCTACTACCCTGCCTGATTTGCCACTAACAGGTTGAGGGGCCTGGATCCAATGGCGGTGCCTCCACCCAGAGGTCAGGGTTTGCAATAGTTAAACTAACTTGGTCACAGCCCTCTGGGACACTGCAACCCTTCTTCCCACTAGTGGCCCACACAATATATCAGAATTACCTTCACAGTATACACTTACCCCGGGTCTGGTTCCGGCACTGGGACCTCCTGTGAAATGAGATACAGTGCAACAATCACAGTACAGTACTTTAACATAGACAAATACCTCAGGCAGTATAACTTTGCTGAAACAAGCAGCTCTGATTTATTTGGGGATATAACAAGGACAGGAGAAATCAGGTTAATTAGCTTATCACTCTAATAATCTACCTATGGCTCTGTGCACAGGACTAT
The DNA here is from genome assembly GCA_016271365.2 of Neoceratodus forsteri. Classification (NCBI taxonomy): domain Eukaryota; kingdom Metazoa; phylum Chordata; order Ceratodontiformes; family Ceratodontidae; genus Neoceratodus; species Neoceratodus forsteri. Next base: position 293,385,084 of record CM057455.1, read on the forward strand.
CCCTATCAGTTACTGTCCCTGGGTACCCAAGCCCTAGTGGCTAGTCCAAACCGTGGCAGCTGGTAGGTGCCCTTTCACACAGAGAAAAGGAGAATTAAAGTCAGCAGTACAGTAATTCCATTTGGATTTAATGTGGCAATTCAACAGGGAGCGACCCTGAATTAGTACTCACGACCTCCAAATAAGATAGGGTCCTTCAATGTCAGCAGGGCTCACTTGAGGTACACAAACCTCTTCACACATCCATATAAAAGAAAGCACTATACCAGGCAGGCTGCATCTGTATCGATCGCAATTACTGCACAATACCGGGAGAACACACAGCAGATTCAGTTCCTGACAGACAGAGTGCAATTTTCAGCAATTCCTCCAGTCTTCTACAGGGTGAGCCTGGTTTCTACTCTTCAGAGATCCTTTGATTCTTTTCACAGGACGGATTCAGTCCTAACAAGCTGTTACACAAGCTGCAGACCGGAACTCTGGGCCTTACACACGTTTTTTGACTAAAACTGCACACTGAAAAAGCACAGGGCTCCTTCCTTCTTCACTGCCAAAGCTCAACTCAAACTCCAACCGACAAAACCGGGCACTTCCTTTGAGTTCCTCGCAGTTCTTGACTGGATTGGCTGTCACTCACAATAGACTGCTGCTGTTGGTCCAAAAGGCACGGAAGTCTAAACTACATCTCCCAGAGTCATTGCCCATACAATCCTCTTGTGGCTGGCTCAGATTATGAGTCCAAGTTCTGATTCGCCAAGGCACCATTTTAGAGCTAGCTTACCCACACTGATTGGTCCAGTTCAGCAGTTCAAAACTAGAATGGGAACTAGCAGACACAGTTCTGACTGCAAAGAAAGCAGGTTAGACAAACTGTAATTTCATTATTACTCTAAATAATTTCTGGCAAACAGTTACATCTTTCAGATAGGTTCCCTTTGCACCCTAGTGACTGCAAAATGAAGTGAATTGGCAGCAGCTTGAGTGGTACTCAATCAAAGAAACACACAGTCCCCATACAAACTAATTATGTCTGCAAGCAGACAGCTCTTAAAGAGACAGTACCAGAGGTTCTAAAAACACTCACTGATAAATGGCTTAAATGCCAAACACCATTCAGGCTTGGAGCATTCAAGCAAGCTCCTGGAAGTCTTTTGGGAACCCCCATTTGCAGGGGGGTTACACCAGAATTTTGTTAGCTGTGGAAAGAGTTATTAAGAGTGCTAAAGCACCTTTGAATTTTTTAACAGAAAAATATAAAAGCTTAATGATGCAATTTTAACACTGCGGGAGTCAAGAATTCGAAATGACTATCTTGTTTCTCTAGATTAAAATGAAAAAGTGGGGCATACAGGAATAAAATGTTGATTCCAATAAAAACTCTAATTTAAGGAGGTAAGTGAAGAAACTATAGAGGACTTCACAATATTTAAATCCTATAAGAAGTTTGAAAGTTTTGAACTTCTACAACCCCCCCACCCCCAGGTTAATAGCAGGTTGCTCTAATTTAATAGAGAGGCTAACTAAACCTTGTTCTTCATTTTTTAACACTCAGGTTTAAAACAGAAAAGATATGAAATTGAAATAAAAGAGATATAAACTGAGTATAAATTTACAGATATGTTTCCTTGCTCTATTAGTACTGGAGTTAATAATATTGATATTTACATTAGAAAAATACCAGAAATGTTGGCGATTTAAACCCGATTTATGTATCATTTTTGTTTGCATTTTAGAAAATTACCTCAATAGTGTTCTGAAGAAGGGACGTTTAAGTCCTGAAACGTACGTCAACACTTAAATAAATATAGAGGGGCAAAGTTTTAAAAAATGGAAATATGATGGAAACATTCATCTTTCAACACTGAAATAAAGCCACTATTATAAGCTTTGGAAATATGATGGAAACATTTATGTTTTTATGGAAATAGAAAGGTTGATAAAGAAGAAAGAAAAAAGAAATCAAATAAAGGAAAAAAGTAAACAGTACTACTCTATTTCCTTCCAGTAGAGATGTCCTATCTATATTAAACTGGGTTTATCAGTTCTGGAATTTTTAGAACTCTCCCTTTTTTCAAGAAATAAGAAAAACAGAAACACAAACGAGGTCACGAAATACCTTCACAAACCTTTATTAGAGCTGCCAGAATCTTTCTCACTATGCTGTTAAACTGACCAGTCTGTAATTCTGCCGTTCATCCCTGCTTCTGCTCTGGTGCAGGGGAACTACATCTGTTGCCCTCAAGTCCTTCAGTACTGCCCCCGTCTCTAGTGAGCTGTTAAAGAGCTCAGTCAGTGGTGCAGCTAGGGCCTGCACCAACTCTTTCAGTTCCTCAAGATGCAGCCTGTACAGCCCATGGAGTCGTTCACCTTCAATGCATTCAGTCCCTTCAGTACCCCCTCCACTGTGATTTGATCCTTCTTGATACTCCCACCACCACTGCGGTGACTACATAGTCTGGAAATGGCACATTATTCTCTACTTTAAATACTGAACAGAAAAACTAATTCAGTACTGTATGTCTACCTTCCCGTAATCCTCCTCCTCCTTCTCCCATCCGTCTCCCTTCAGCACAGTGTAGTGGCTAAGGGCACTAAGCTGGAGACCAAGGTTTAATTCCCATCAGCCCCCACTTGTATACTGTGTGACCCTGAGCAAGTCACTTAACTTCCTTGAGTTCCCAGGACGCACCTGGAAACAAGCTTCAGCTGAGTGTTCCTTTCCTGGTTAAACGATTTCCCCTTTCCCTTTATTCAGGTTAACAATTCTCTTTGGTTTTATGCTCCTCTCATATGTAGCGAAATAACATCTTACCCTACCTTCTTCTTCTCCTCTGCTACTCTCGGCTCCACGTCAGACACTACTCTTCTCACAGCTTTGCAGGCCTCCTCAATATTGCTTCTATACTGCAATCTATCTCCCTCCTTCTGGCTATCTTTGTATTTTCTGAAGGCCTTTTTCTTCATCCTCACATCCTCTTCCACCTGGCATGTGAACCACAGTGGTTTCCTGCCCCTCTTATTTGTCCCTACTATCCTGGCACAGTGATTCATGACCTCTTCTACTGCATCCTTTATCAATTCCCATTTCTTTTCTACCTCTAGTTTCTCCTGCAATAACTAATTTTGCCAAAGTCCACTCTAATGAAGTACAGGATTTTGTCTGTGACTTCTACCTTTCCGCTTCTGATAAGACAGTAAACCACAAAAACAGATGGTCACTGGTTCCAGACACATCCTGCATTGTAATCTATACTATAGTACCCCTGCTCATGAGGACTAAGTAGCTGGCTTGGGAACTGGGAGACAAAGGTTCAAATCCCACCAGAGACACTTAATGCTGTAAGATTCTGAGTAAGTTACTTGACCCATCAGTGCTTCAGTACATCCAGTTGTAAAAATAAATAAAAGCAGGTCCCCACTGAAAATGAGATACTGTTCCCCAGATGGACTACCCTGGGTAAGCAAATTGTACAGAAAAACGCTGACCAGTTAAGAAGTCTTCAGACCTGCAAAACACAGATTCCAAAATGGCACAACACATACAGGGAACTATATAATGTACACTAGGTTATGATGCACACAATTGTGCGACTAAAATTTAAAAACCATTGTAATTTAGAATATTGTAAAGATGTAAAATTTGCTAGGTAGGGACTCTGCCATCTTTTTCTTGCTCATTTCCTGACATCCCCCAGCACCCACTTCTACTGGCTTCCTGGATGCTCCCTCTGACCGCTGGACTCACTTCTTGCTACCATGCTTCCTGCGTCCCCAGGTGGTCCACTGCCCTGGGGCTTTTAAATTACCCCATCACCAGTAAGGAGTAGGGGGGATGGATGCAGTTCTGGCCAAAATTTCTAGCATCAATAAATTCAGAATTTAGACCAGCATATCCCCAATCAGCCTCATGCCAAAAATGAGATCTCTAAGTTACTTTGTTTAAAAATTACAAGTCAACTTTGTATCCCCAAATTCACTCCCAGTTCAAAAAAGCCAGTTTCAATGAAGACCTACTGATGATGTCATAACCAGAACTCACAGCCTAGTCCTCCCTGCAAGCTATTTCTCCAATGTTATATAAAACTGCAGTTGCAGTAAACCTCTGTAAAGTGAAAGCTGACACTAGGTGGGTACAGGGCATGTATTTTCATAATGTGCAGATGCAAGTTACTTAAGAATGTGATGGTGGGATTGGAATGCAGTGGCAAATATGGCTTTAGAATGCCACGGTTTTGTGCAATTTTTAGAATACTGCAGGGGTGAAATCTCAGAATGTCACCAGGTTGCACCTGCGGAATGCAGCAATGACACAGTCTCAGAAAGTAGCTGGGACACACACATTTTGGAATGTGGAAAAGTTGCCAAACTTCTGAATGTGGTGGTTTCCTAAATTTTTAGAATGTGGCAAAGAAATGCAATTTCAAAATGTGGGAGACATACAGCTGTGGAATGTGGCGGGGAAATGCAATTTCGTAAAGTTTCATGGATGAGTAATTCTGGCATGTGGTGACAATGCACTATTTCAGAATGTGCTGGGGATACTTGATTTCAGATTGTGGTGAAATCATGCAATTTCAAAATGTGACGTGAACACAAATGAGGCAGGGATGCACATTTTTGGAATGCAGTGTGATGCGTAATTTTGGAGCGTGGCAGGGAAATACTCCCCCCTTTTTTTCTATATACACTTTATTGTGCTTTTTCTGTTTTTCTCCCTGGTCCCGATGCCTGCCTCTGACGGGCGCAAGCATGTGGAGGCATGTGCACTCCGCGACTCAAGGTGCCCTCTCTACATCTCTCCCCCTCCGCTAGCCACCGGACCTCCAGCTGGTGGCAGCGGGACTGTGGGGGGGGGACAGCAACCACCCCAGGAGAGGAGAGCTGTCTGCTCAATCCTGCTCCTACCCTCCCCTTCCCACTGTGCTGGCACCCTGATGACCTGAGTCCGTTCCCGAACCTGGGTCACTGGCACAGCACGAGGTAAGGCATCCAGCGCCTCAGCCTTCAGTGCCACCGGGCTGGCTGGCAAATACATTTTCAGAGTGTGACAGCTACACATGCTTTTGGAATGTTTTTGGGATGCAAATTTTGGAATGTGGGGGGGATGTGTTAATTTAGAATGCCACTTGGACATGCAGTTCCAGAGTGAGACAAGGAAATACAGGTTACTCACCTGTAACAGGAGTTCTAGGAGTGGTATATGTTGTCCATTCACACTTTATGGCAGGTTCCTTGCTGCTTTAAATCTTGCCGGAAGATCTTCAAGCTGGCTCCTCCCACCCACCCGGGTGGTAAAACCCTCGGCTCCACCCCATGACACCAGATCTAGCCCGCAAGAAGCCAGGTTGCGTGTCGAAGCTGGGGAGGTCGAGTGGATGAACAACATATACCACTCCAAGAACTCCTGTTACAGGTGAGTGACCTGTATTTCTAGGGACGTGGATATGTTGTTCAATCCACACTTTGTGGCAGACTCCTAGCAGTTCTCCGGGAGGAGGGAGGCAAGGCTCGCACCCCCTACATAGGGAATAAGGACTGGAGAAATGAGGTCCCAAAACCAGCATCCCAGCGTGACTCTAGGTCAATGTGGTAATGGGAAATGAAGGTGTGTGCTGACTTCCAGGTAGCAGCCCCTGCAGATTTCCTGGATAGGGACGTCCCTAAAAGCAGCCACCAAAGCAGCGGTATGGCGGGATGAATGAGCTCTTATCCCTTTGGGAGGCTCCATGCCCACCAACCTATAGCAGAGATCTATGTAGAAGGTGACCCACCTGCTTATCATCCGCTTGGCTGCAGGTCTGCCAGGTGCAGCTTCAGCGTAGGTGACAAACAGCTGGTGAACCTCTCCCCGAACTTTAGCCGTTCGCTTCTTATAATAAAAGAGCACTCTTCTAGGGTCCAAAGTATGGCGCCTATATTCGGCCTTTGAGGTGTGATTGGGGTAGAACACTGGCAGAGTCAACACCTGGTTAAGGTGAAACTCCGACACCGCCTTCTGAAGGAATTTCGGGTGGGCGCGCGCGAAGGACAACCTTGTCCCTGTGGAAGACCAGATAAGGAGACTCAATGGAAAGCACCTGGAGCTCCCCCATCCTTCTGGCTGACATGATAGCCACTAAGAAGGTGGTCTTCCACGACAGGTGAGAGATGTCACACCTGTGCATCAGTTCGAATGGCTTGCCCATGAGCTTAGCCAATACCAGCAGTAGATCCCATGGAGGTGGAGGTTCTCGCACCGGAGGGGATATGTGGTCTAGGCCTTTGAAAAAGCGCCTGATCACCTTCTCCTGCGCCACTTGACTACTTGCCAGCTCACGCCCAGTAGGCAGAGATGGCTGCCAGGCGCACCTTAAGGGTTGTCGACTGAAGCCCTAGCTGAGAAAGGGACCACAGGTAGTCCAGAATGCTAGCCAAGGAACAGGAAGAAGGGTCCAACCCCTTGTCTTGACACCAAATGGAGAATCTCTTCCATTTGAAGGCATAGCATTTTCTGGTCGACTCCTTATGAGACGCCTCAACGACATTGAAGACCTCGTCGGAAAGGCCCAAGGCCTGGAACTCTAGCCGCTCAGGAACCAGACCGTCAGGTGCAGGGATTTAAGGTCCGGATGGAGAACCTTCCCCTTGTCGACTGAGAGCAGGTCTGGGCGGGCTGGAAGCCGCCTCGGGAGCCTGGAGCTGAGGAGATCTGGGTACCAGAACTGGCGGGACCAGTCTGGGCTTACCAGAATCACCTGTGCCTTGTCTCTCTTTGCCTTGAGAAGCAACTTGTGGATCATGGGAAATGGAGGGAAGGCGTAGAAGAGGCCCGGGGTCCACGGCCTCGAGAAGGCATCCCTCTGCAGCGAGCCCTGCTGAGGGGGGGCGGGCGTGAAAGAGCCTCAGCTTCGCATTCTCCCTGGAGGTGAACAGGTCCACCTGAGGGTAGCCCCAATGGGACAACAGATCTTGTACTACCTCTGGCAGGAGAGACCACTTGTGAGATCCAGCGCCTATCCAGCTGAGGGCATAGGCCAGACTGTTGGAGGCTCCTGGCACGTGGACGGCTAGGAGATCCACCTCCAGGCTGATCATGAGAGACCAGATGTGGAGAGCCTCCTTGCACAGAGGCAATGAGTACGACCCGCCCTGATGGCTGACCTGACCCCGTACAAACAGAATGAAGATGGTGAGGGCTAGTTGAACCACTCGAAGCTCCAGCAGGTTGACGTGGCATCGAGACTCCTGAGGGGACCAGAGGCCATGGGCTCTGAGCTACCCCAGGTGGGCACTCCAACCCAACAGAGAGGCATTGGTCGTTAGAGTGACCGTCGGCTCGGGCGGATGAATGGGATACCCTCCTGCAGATGAGCTGGGACGAGCCACCACTGCAGGCCATCCCACATCTCCTGGGTCACTGTCACCGGCTGGTCCAGAGGGCCAGAGCACTGTGACCACTGGCTGGCCAGCCCCCATTGCAGGGGACGCATATGCCAGCAGGCCCAACAGACCATGGTGGTGCAGGCTGCCATGAGACCCAGGAGGTGCAGGAAGTCCCAGGCAGGGCGCAATTGCCCAACCAGAAATGACTGGGCAAAGGAGGAAAGGACCTCGGCCCTGTCTGCCAGGAGCCAGGCTCTGGCTCGAAGAGAGTCGAGCTCTGCCCCGATGAACTGAATCACCTGCAATGGCACGAATTCTGATTTGGTCTCGTTGATGAGGAGGCCAATCTGAGAACAGACCTGGAGGGCCAGATCCCTGGACCGCTCCACCTCCAACCTGGAGAGGGCTGCTATCAGCCAGTCATCCAGGTAAGGGTACACCCAGACCCCTCGGCACCACAGGAATGCTGTCACCACTGCCATGCATTTGGTGAAGACCCTGGGAGCCGGAGAGAGGCTGAATGGCATTGCCTGGAACTCATAATGAGTTCCCTCTGCTCTGAAGTGGAGGAATCATTGATAATACGGACAGACTGGGATGTGAAAGAACGCATCCTGAAGGTCCAGAGAACAGAACCACACACCTGGTTCCAAGGATGGAATGATCTGAGCCAGAGTGACCACCTTGAAGGTGTGAGGCCTTAGGAACTTGTTCAGGTCGTGCAGGTCGAGAATGGGGCGCCAGCTCCCTGTCCGTTTTGGGACCAGGAAGTACCTGGATACAAACCCTGGCTGTGAAGGAGGGTCCACTACCTCGCTGATCACCTCCTTCTGGAGGAGCAAGACAATGTCAGCTCGATGAGCCGACAGAGAGACTGCGGAACCCGTAGCCCCCCATGGGACGACAGCTCGATAGGGAGGGAACTGCTTAAATTCCAGAGGCAGACCCCTGCTGACCACTTCTAACACCCAGTGGTCTGTGTTGATAGCAGACCAGGTGGAAAAGAAGTGGCAGAGCTGTTCCCCCATGGGGGGAACCCGGGGAAGAGTGACGAGGTTGGGGCGACACCCCTCAACCCGTCACTGTGCAGGCTTGGAGGAAGGCCCCGCTGAGAGACCTCCTGGACCCTTGCCTCCAGGCATCCTACTAGAGGCAGCGGCAGACTTGGCCTTAGGGCACCAAGTGTGAGCCTGCTGGCCCTGATGCTGGTGTTGCTGGGCTGGATGTGCAGCAGGAGCGGAAAGGCAAAAGGGCTTACGCTACTGCGGGCGGCCTTTGTCCTTCTGGGCAGACATGACAGAGTCCAAGGTGGCGCTGGACTTCTTGATCCTCTGGAGATGGCCTTCCACTCTGGGCCTGAACAAGTCAGTGCCCAGGAAGGGAACTTATGCCAGCTTGTGCTGGGTGTCCGCCGTGAAGGTGAAGATCCGCAGCCAAGCCCTGCGGCGCATGGTCACTGCGGCTGCTACTGATCGGGCACAAGAGTCACCAATGTCCAATGAAGTTTGGAGATCTTGTTTAACCACCACCCTTCCCTGATCCCGCACCTGCTTGACCATCATCTGAAGGTCAGCCAGGAGATGAGGAATCGCCTCATCCAGGGAGCCCATAGGGATGCGTAAGAAAAGTGCCATCAGAACAACCGAGCTAGCCTGACAAAGGCCTACAGAGGAAGCAGTGTAAACCTTCCTCCCTGAGTAATCCAACTTTCTGGATTGCTTATCGGGCAGTTTGTCCACGTCCCGAGCATTCCCGGAATGCTGGAAAATGCTATCGGTCACTAATCCCTCCGCAGAGGGGTGCTCCAAAAAGCCGGAGAGTGAGCCAGTGGGGAGCGCAAACTTGCGAGCCATCCTGGCCGAAGGCGCAGGACATGACGCTGGCCACTGCCACAACTCCAGGGCCGGGCCAACAATGGCTTCGGCCACTGGAAAAGCCTCCGAAGGGGAATCCCCTCAGTCCAGTATCTCTGTAAGGGAATATTTGGCCCGTTTTTGAACGGGTTCGAGCTGCATCCCAGTAGACTCTGAGATGAGTCGAAACATATCCAAGAACGAGGATGGGCTCTCGTCCACCGACTGGCCCCCTGCAGACTCCAGGTCAAGTGTGCTGGAGAACAGGGAGCAGTCATTGTCAGACTCCAAGGAGTCTGCGAACAGCTGCCGAGTGCCTGAGCCACCCTCCACCTGCTGAGGACCGATCGGGAGTGAGGGTGACCGACAACCTATGGGGCAAGCCCTGACCTGACCGAGAATCCTTGGTCGGAGCCGCAGTCTTCAGTTGTGGAGGCAGAGGTTCCACCACAATAGGTGGAGCAGCCGGTTTTGGCCGAAAAACCGGCACCGGGGTCTGCTCCTTGACTACCAGGAGGGGTTATTTTGGGCGCTCCGGTGACAGCTACTTAATGGCTGGAGAAGGCGATGGAGTCAGCTTGTTACCGGTCAATAAAAGTTGCTGCCACATCAAGTCCTTGTAGCGCTGATGCAACTTGCGCCAGAGCCTATCCTCTGTGGTGCCAAGACCGAGACCGCCAACGTCGGCGGGACTGGCTGGACCTGGAAGAGGACCGAGACCTCCGGGGATTCCAAGGGTGGGTTAGAGAGGGAACGGGGGAAACCCGCCCCTCCCTCGGTACAGGGACCTTAACCGGGACTTTGGCACAGGAGGCACAGGCAAGTCCTTGGTAACCACCAGGGGAACCGGTGAAGAAGGGTTGTCGGCTTCTCCAGTCGACAAACCGTCTGTTGGGTCGAGAAAATTCGCGCCGGCAGACGAGATGTCTCAGCCGGCTGACCTGATGGGGACACCGTGAAGCCAGCAGCCACAGTCGCAACCTCGACCGAAGTCGAGAGTCGACGGTCCGGTGAAGGGGATCTCTCCCGTTCCCATGAACGTCGATGGTGGGACTTACCTTTAGAATCCTTCTTGGATCGACTGATATGTCCCGATGGCACTTTTCCCTTAGTGGAGAGGGACTGACAAAGCTCCTTAAAAGAAGCAGTGTAGGAGGAGCCCAAGGAGAGCGGGATAAATGGTGTGGCCAAGGAGGAGGAAGAAGCGGCCTGGGCTGCCTCCTCATGATGGAGATCATCTGCTCCAACTGCTCCAGCGGAGCCCACCACATGGACACCGCCAGGCCTCATGAACTTGACCGGCAGATACCGCGTTTTTAGGAGGCCCAAGAAGTAGTCTGCAGCGTCCTCCAAGACCAAAGCCGAAAAAAACATGCACAATTCGCAGGCCTGCGAATCATGGCCAAGCCCCAGGCAGTAGACACACGTGGAGTGCAGATTGGTCCGGTACAACTTCTGCCCACAAGGGCACCGACGGAAGCTGGGAATCGATTTGTCCATCACAGCCATGAGGGAAGACAAAGACCTCAGTCTTGTAAATTTTAAAATTAGTTTTGGGAAATCCGAAGAGTCTGAATCCAGGCCTAAAACGCAGAGCGCTAAGGAGATAACCTGAGCTTCCAAGCGGTAAGAAAGATCTGGCGTCATGGGGCGGAACCAAGGGTTTTACCACCTGGGTGGCTGGGAGGAGCCAGCTTGAAGACCTTCCAGCAAGATTGAAAGTGGCAAGGAACCTGCCACAAAGTGTGGATTGAACAACATATCCACGACCCTAGAAACTCAGTTTCACAATGTGGTGGAGATACAAAACTTTAGAATATGGCGAGGATGTGAACTTTCAGAATGTGATGAAGATGGACAATTTTGGAATACAGCAGACACACAATTTCAGAATGGGGTGGGAAGATACAGTTTCAGAATGTGGCTGGGACACACAATTTTGGAATGTGGCTGGGAAATGCAATTTTAGAATGTGGCAGAAATACATCTTTTTGGAATATAGTGAAGATGAGCACTTTCAGAATGTGACAGAGGCACAATTTTGAAATGCAGTAATAACACAATTTCAGAATGCAGCAGGCATGCACAATTTTTGGAATGGGGCTGGGACAAATCTCAGAATGCAGCGGGGATATGCAATTTCAGAATGTGGTAGTGGAATGCAATTTAAAAATGCGGCAGGGATGCACAATTTCAGAATGTGACAGTCACACAATTTTGGAGTGTGGTGATGACAGTTTCAGAATGTGATACTGATACACAACTTCAGAATATGGTGGAAACGTGCAGTTTTGGAATGTGGAAGGAATGCACAATATCAAAACAGTACACACAATGTTGGAATGTGCTGGAGATGTTGTGTGCAGTTTTGAATTGTGGTGGGTCTGTACAATTCTGTAATGTGGCAGGAACAAGCAATTTCAGAACAAAATGGTGTGCCCGTGTCATATTCTGACAGTGGATAGCCAGTCAATATGCTGTATGAAGTATAGCTATGTCATAATACTGTTTCAAAAATAGAGTTTTCATTTATAGCGCAGCGGTTTTATTGTTGTGTGTCTGTCTACTATTGCGTGGACTGGACATATGTATGTGTGTGTGCATATAAATATATATATATATATATATATATATATGTAAATAAAATCACGGGGTGTGGGGGGTTCATAACATTGTAATGAAATTGCTTCAGCTCTGGTTACAGTTGCTTTGTCTGACATGGTTCCTTGGTCTGCTTTTCGAGGTTTTTACTCCGTCCTGGGCATTTTATCAAGAAGCTATTTTTGCCGTCGCTGTAGTTTCTTACCGGTTCTTGTCGGAGACTTTTTTTTCCTAGGTATTACGACTCAGTGCCTGACAGTGTGCATCACTAATATATTCTGAAACTGCTAATCCCTGCCAAATTCCTAGATGTGTGCCCGTCGCATTTGAAGACTGACTGCCCCCACCACATTTTGAGACTGCACATCCCTGCCACATTGCACAACTGCATGGTCCCCTCAACATTCCGAAATCGTGCACCACTTTGACATTCCATAGCTCTGTCCAGCCCTGCTTTCCAGAACCAACTGGTGCAGCATTCTAAAGTACAGTACCATGCATCTAAACATCCTGGAAATGCACGCACTGCACCAAACCCTGTAACAGTTTCTTTTTATAGGATTACTCCAAATACAGTTTCTTCAATGTTGCAGAAAAAAAGTCCTATAAGGCTGCAGACAACGAGAACTAGGCTGTGATGTCTGGTTATTACATCATTAGTAGCGCTTCACTGAAACTGACTTTTTTGAACAGGGAGTGAATCAGGGTTACAAATGGTTCTTAACTTTTAAACAAAGTAACTTAGAGATCTAACTGTTGGTATGGTGCTTACTGGAGATATGCAGATTCTAATTCTGCAATGTAGCAATGTAACATTTTTGGCCGGACTCCCTCTTTAAGGCAGAGACTGGAGCAGTGAAGCTGATCCACTTAGGGGTCAACTGGTATTTGAGGAACATGGGAGCCAACATCTGGCATACAAAGGATAGGTCACTATTTCCTTCCACCTCCCTCCCTCCTCCCTCCCCACCTCTTTTGTGGCTCCTAATGTCATAGTATTCAATAATGAAGAATGCTTCCGCCATGCCACCATAAGGAGCCGCTTGATAAACGCTGTGTAGCCCAGCCTTCCCTTGGAGTAGAACATCGATACAGATACTCCTTCTCTCTCTCTCGCTCTCTCTCTCTGCTGGCCTCCACTCCTGTCATTCTGGACTCCAGTTGTGAAGCTGGGTGGCCAGCACACTCTGTGGATGCCCTACCGCTCAACGCCACAGAGTCGGCCTGATACTCTACTTTAAAAGGAAAAAAAAAACTTCTGAGTTTTCAGATTATGTTTGGGGGTACATGGGAGTTGTTGCTTTTTGCTAGTTTTTAAGGTGCCAGTAAAACTTACCGCAAGGGACACGTCAACTCCAGCTGCTCAATTATCTGAAAAATAAAAGTGAACAAAATAGAAAATCATTTACATTTTAATGTTATCTTGTACTGTAATATCTTATATAAAAAGTAAGCAGTTTGGCCAAATGAGCCAGTGAGGACAGCAACACATGGGCCTAATGACTTCCTTCTTTCCAAGTTTTTTGACTGAACTTCCCTCGTCATTATCGCTGCCATCAAGTCAGATTTGCATTTGAAATTGCTATTACATGCTTATAAATATGCCACTCTGGTATTTTATTTATTAATTTAAAAATGTCATTTTATTTATTTATTCATTTAAAAATTGGTTACAATTAGAGGCACACTGAGCTGAGGTTCCTTCCAGTACGACTCGGGGGAGGGGAGAACACAATTATAAAGATTACAGCAAATCAGATGAAGTGATTACAATGACAATAGAGTGCAGAGCAAACAAGAAAGCAAGACTGTTGCATATAACAGAGGACAAATAAATTAGCATTTAAGTCAGCTGTGCAACTGTACACAATAAAAAAGCGCTTAGTTCCTGAATGAGCAGAGAATGACCTTGTCCTGAGGGAAGTAGTGAAAACAGGCTCAATAAACTACACACAGAGTTAAGGGGGAGGGAAACGTAAAGGGAGGGCAGAATCGCAGGGGATGGGTTAGGGAGGGCTCATGTAGAGGGATGGTAGGAGTTGGGGGAGGAGTTTTAGCGGGCGCCTAATGGAAGGAAGGGAGGTGGAGAGACAGATGGAGGAAGGTAGCTGGTCCCAGACGGAGGGGAGGCGATAGGAGAATGCAGATTTCCCAGCTGAGGAGTGAGGGTGGGGAAGGGAGAAGATGCAAGGGTCATTAGAGCATAGGAAGTAGAAAGAGAAGGGATGGGGGGATATAAAATGTGTTAGTCAAGTACATCATGGAACCAAGTGGAAAGCCTGGGTTCAGGAGCAGATCCAGGTACCTAAGGCTGGAAAGAGTGTTATCACTGGCAGGGCATCCCAGACCTGGGAGGAGAGGGTGCAGAAGCTCACTGCAAGAGCAGCCCTGTCGTGGTGCACCAGGGGAGCTCAATTCCTCACGAGGGGACCCACTGTACGCATGCAAGGTTTTCAGTGGGGCTACACGGGGTGCCAAAGGGAGGCAGGCAGAAAAAGGGTTAATTCAGCACAAACATGAAGATCCTCTGCTCAATAAAACTACAAAAGAGGGAAAGATTAAAAATTAAAAAACTCCATCAGGATGTCAAATTGGTACTCTTAACACTCCCCACTGCAAACCTTCTACCCAACAGATGTGTACTATGGTAGGGGCCGGGCGCCCTAAAGGTCCAGTCACAGAGGAAAGACATGAAGGATTGCCAGTGGATGGCAAGTACTGTTGCAGCAGAGGGTGGCCAACCTAAGGGAGATCTGTGTACAGATGATAGACCAAGAATGAAAAATAAACATAATGCAAAATTACGTGACGAGCTGTTAGCGTTCCAGGTCTGCAGGCAGCCAAGTTCTGGGACTTTTATCATTCTTTTTTTTTGTACAGAACACCATGAATCAGTGACCCACTGAACAAACTAGAAACAGAAAGTTAGAATCCATGTTTCATCCATGGAGGCCTCTCCTCTTCAGGAATGATTTACAAACAAAACTACAAGCAGAGTTAATAGCTGGCATTGTTTGCATTTCTCTTAGTTGATTATTTCTGTAAAGGACTGTGGCTGAATATTTTTTTTGTTTTAGAATTTTTGTTCAGAATGGCACAATGAGCCGAAACTCGTTTCCAGGTGTGACTGGGAGAGAATTAAGCACAGGGACATTAACTAACTTGCTCAAGGTCACACAGTTTACATGTGGTAGCTGTCAGATTCAAACCCAAGTTCACTAGGTATCCAGATTTCTATTTTTATGCTTTAACTACTATACTATCTCCTATGTGGAAATATGTGTTTTGTCCTTACTTGAGTTATGTCTGGTGTGCATTTAACTTGTTATGTTGGGTTTTGCCTCATTCGCCCCCATCCCTCCAAACTCAGAATGGTTGGGCTGTCAAGGCTGCATCTTTCCTCCAGCTCAGAGGGCAGGTGAGCAGCTGCCTTTGTAGTGGACACCAACACTGCTCATTTTTTGGCCAGGAGGAGGAAGCCATAAATGCCAGGTGGTGCCCCATCTCCTATCTGTCTCCCACCCCAACCTCCGTGTGGGATACTGGGGTTCACATGCAAACTCTGGGCTCCCAGGTTACTGCTACACTGCAGCCACCTTGGTCACAGCCCAGTCTACAAACAGGAATACATTTTTTTGTTCCTTTCCCCACCCACCGACACCCAACCCCTTCAAGCCTCACTGCCCTACTAACAGTCAGACTAAATCCTCACTGCCTCCGAGTGCCATCCTGACCCCTGTGCCTCCGATGTCCCACATGGTTGGTATGTAACTGCTGGGGAGGGGCCTTCTCCAAGCCCTGGGACAGCACTAAGAAACCAAGGATGTCACCAGGAGGGGTGTAGGGTGGGTGGGGGATGGGCAATTCGGAGGCTGTCATCCATTGTGCTAATGTGGCATGTTCGCATTTACTCTCCATTCTCCTCTTGCCTCCCCCACATGCACGTGCACCCAAGCAGCTGGCCTTGGGGTGCATGATGGTGCACAGTCACCCACATCATTTTTATTTATTTATTTTTTAATTTACTACACTTTTTCCACCCATGTCCTCGACCAGACCCCACTAGTCCGGCTGCTCACCCAGTTCCATCACCTGTCATCTCTGGGGCTTACCTCTACCTTGCATGTTCCTCCATGGACAGCCCCCCCCATGGGAAGGGCTGCTGGGGGCCGGACCCTTACTCCCCCTAGAGCTGAAGTGTGGTTAGCAAGACATAAAGCTCAGTTGGTGGTACACAGCCTGCAATGGGCTGTGGAAGGTATCCAGAGTCAACTGAGGGATTTTTTTTGTTCCTCCCCTTGACATCGGGAGGGCCTTGCAGATGCGAAGTGTCATGCAACTGATGGCCCCTCCCTCAATCTATGGCTCCGGCTGCACCTCCACCTGTGGTCAGCCAGGTGGTGGCATTACAGCAGGGACCATTCACCCTACCTCCCTCTGTCCCCAGAGGAGGCAAGCATCTCTGTAACGCTCAACCATCCTCTCCCCAACTGCCCTCCAGTTACCCAAGCTCACTCCCGAACCCAGGCTGTCAGCATCGCAAGCAGCAGCAGTACTGCTACACCAGCAGGACAGCTCACTCACACCATTAAAGGTATCTCTATTATGCCACCAATAGCAGTCGCTATGAGAGCGGCATGATGAGGCCCCCCCCCCCCCAAGAAGGAGAATATCCTCACAGTCGCTTTGAGCCTTCCCTGTTGGCCTCTGCTCCTGATGCCCTGGGCAAGAATACATTTTTTTTGTTCCCTCCCATGCCCCCCGGGTTCCCCTCTTCTTCATGCTCCACATGCGTTTTCTCTTCTGTCTGCAGGATTCAACCCCCATTGCTGTCAGTCACTTCCAGGCTCCCCGTGATCCTCCAACATCCCTTACTTCCAGCTTATCCCTGCTGGGGGGCCCCCACTGCTGCCTCCAGAGAGGGTGGCACCTCAGACATATGGGGTAGTAGTAGCAGTAGTAGATTTTATTTGTTTATGATGCCCTTCCTCAGAGGCTCAGGGCACCAATACAATAAAACAGATATCAGGACTAAAATAATAAATACCAACCAACATAAGAATGAAACACAATACAACATAAACATAAGTAACAACCTCTATAAAAACGGACTCTTAAACAACTAAGTCACACTGCTACATATCTTTGATATTCACAGTGCTGTACCAGAAAGAATTGTTCAATCCCTATAGGCCTGTGTCAAAAGACAGGTTTTGATGCCATTAGCGAAGGTCAGTGGGGCAAGGACGGTGTGTTGGGTGGCATGGGGGGGGGGGATGCACAGTGGGCCATCATCCAATGCACCAGAGCAGGCCATTTCCATTTTCTCCCTTTCCTCCACCCCCTCCCCATGTCATGGCAGCATGCTATGGCATCCTGGTAAGGACGCATGGCAGTGTATGATTACCCACACCACAAAGTGCACCTCCACCAGTATACCACTTGGAGCTGCTTAAGGAGCGGTATGAGCCATTCCCTCCCTCCCAGGGAGGAAAGCATCCACGCAGATACTTCTTACTGTCCCCACCAGTCTCCGTACCAGTCGTCCCACGTGCATTGTGCAAAGGTGGCTGCTGGTGTGCTGAGCGGGCACCTCACCGCTCTGCACCGCAGAGCCAGATAAGAATACATTTTTGACCAATGTGCCAACAAGTAAGTTGTACTAAGCACTTCCACTACAATAAATAATGAAAGAAATATTGGGGGAAAAAAACTGCTGTGTACCGATCTCTGAGCATCAAACATCAGGTTCTTGTAGAACTGCATGAAGTGTCCGAAGCTCATGTCAACTCTGGCCTCGATTTCCTGTTGAGAAAACAAAACAAAACATTAATTGTTGCATCAGGAGGTGAGAAAACCCATTGTAACACTGGGAAGCCCAGCTCTACACACTGATATCAGTTGGGCTACAACTGCCTGCCCCCCCCCAGCTCATCTCCCACAGTCCTTGGTTATTGGCACCAGTAAGTAGTGAGTCTGTGGTATGTTGTAATGGCTACTGAACAAGATTGGGAACAAGGAGACCCAGGCTCAAATATCATCACAGACACTTATTCACCGTGTAACCTACAGAAAGTCACTAAACCTCTCAGCATTTCAGCCCATGCAGCTGTCAAAATAGGTAACAGAAGGACTGCACTTAAATAAATTTCTACTGGCCGATCCTAGGAAAATAAACTGCTCAAGAATCCACAGCTACCATGTGTGCCTGTGATGATGCTACAGTACTGGACAGTATATAGTAGTTACGTTTGAGTCCCCAGTTCCACTGTGTACTTGTGATGCTACTACAGTGCTGGATAGCGTTCAGTAGGTGGGTATGAATCCCTAGGTCTTCTGTGTGTCTGCAATTATGTGATTATACCGGACACAGAGTTGCCAGTAGGAGGGTTTGAATCCCCAGTTCCCTGTGTGGCAGTGGTGATCCAGTAGTACTGGACACTGTTTGGTAGATGGGTTTGAATCCCCAGTTCCCTGTCTGTTGATAATGATCCAGTAGTACTGGACAGTGTTTGGCAGACGGATTTGAATCCTCAATTCCCTGTGTGTCTACAGTGAGCCAGTAGTCCTGGACAGAGTTTGGTAGATGGGTTTGAATCCTCAGTTCCTTGTGTATCTACAGTAAGCCAGTAGTACTGGACAGTGTTTGGTAGATGGGTTTGAATCCTCAGTTCCCCGTGTGTCTACTGTGAGTCAGTAGTACTGGACACTGTTTGGTAGATGGGTTTGAATCCTTAGTTCCCCGTGTCTACAGTGAGCCAGCAGTACTGGACACTGTTCGGGAGATGGGTTTGAATCCTCAGTTCCCCGTGTGTCTACAGTGAGCCAGCAGTACTGGACAGTGTTTGGTATATGGGTTTGAATCCTCAGTTCCTTCTGTGTCTACAGTGAGCCAGTAGTACTGGACAGTGTTTGGTAGATGGGTTTGAATCCTCAGTTCCTTGTGTATCTACAGTGAGTCTGTAGTACTGGACAGTGTTTGGTAGATGGGTTTGAATCCTCAGTTCCTTGTGTGTCTACAGTGAGCCAGTAGTACTGGACAGTGTTTGGTAGATGGGTTTGAATCCTCAGTTACTTGTGGGTCTACAGTGAGCCAGTAGTACTGGACAGTTTTTGGTAGATGGGTTTGAATCCTCAGTTCCCCGTGTGTCTACAGTGAGCCAGTAGTACTGGACAGTGTTTGGTAGACGGGTTTGAATCCTCAGTTCCCTGTGTGTCTACAGTGAGCCAGTAGTCCTGGACATGGTTTGGTAGATGGGGTTGAATCCTCAGTTCCTTGTGTGCCTACAGTGAGCCAGTAGTACTGGACAGTGTTTGGTAGATGGGTTTGAATCCTCAGTTCCCCGTGTGTCTACAGTGAGCCAGCAGTACTGGACAGTGTTTGGTAGATGGGTTTGAATCCTCAGTTCCCTGTGTGTCTACAGTGAGCCAGTAGTACTGGACAATGTTTGGTAGATGGGTTTGAATCCTCAGTTCCCCGTGTGTCTACAGTGAGCCAGTAGTACTGGACAGTGTTTGGTAGATGGGCTTGAATCCTCAGTTCCCCGTGTCTACAGTGAGCCAGCAGTACTGGACAGTGTTTGGTAGATGGGTTTGAATCCTCAGTTCCTTCTGAGTCTACAGTGAGCCAGTAGTACTGGACACTGTTTGGTAGATGGGTTTGAATCCTCAGTTCCCTGTGTGTCCACAGTGAGCCAGCAGTACTGGACAGTGTTTGGTATATGGGTTTGAATCCTCAGTTCCTTCTGTGTCTACAGTGAGCCAGTAGTACTGGACAGTGTTTGGTAGATGGGTTTGAATCCTCAGTTCCTTGTGTGTCTACAGTGAGTCAGTAGTACTGGACAGTGTTTGGTAGATGGGTTTGAATCCTCAGTTCCTTGTGTGTCTACAGTGAGCCAGTAGTACTGGACAGTGTTTGGTAGATGGGTTTGAATCCTCAGTTACTTGTGGGTCTACAGTGAGCCAGTAGTACTGGACAGTTTTTGGTAGATGGGTTTGAATCCTCAGTTCCCCGTGTGTCTACAGTGTGCCAGTAGTACTGGACAGTGTTTGGTAGACGGGTTTGAATCCTCAGTTCCCTGTGTGTCTACAGTGAGCCAGTAGTCCTGGACATGGTTTGGTAGATGGGGTTGAATCCTCAGTTCCTTGTGTGCCTACAGTGAGCCAGTAGTACTGGACAGTGTTTGGTAGATGGGTTTGAATCCTCAGTTCCCCGTGTGTCTACAGTGAGCCAGCAGTACTGGACAGTGTTTTGTAGATGGGTTTGAATCCTCAGTTCCCTGTGTGTCTACAGTGAGCCAGTAGTACTGGACAATGTTTGGTAGATGGGTTTGAATCCTCAGTTCCCCGTGTGTCTACAGTGAGCCAGTAGTACTGGACAGTGTTTGGTAGATGGGCTTGAATCCTCAATTCCCCGTGTCTACAGTGAGCCAGCAGTACTGGACAGTGTTTGGTAGATGGGTTTGAATCCTCAGTTCCTTCTGTGTCTACAGTGAGCCAGTAGTACTGGACACTGTTTGGTAGATGGGTTTGAATCCTCAGTTCCCTGTGTGTCCACAGTGAGCCAGCAGTACTGGACAGTGTTTGGTAGATGGGTTTGAATCCTCAGTTCCTTGTGTGTCTACAGTGAGTCAGTAGTACTGGACAGTGTTTGGTAGATGGGTTTGAATCCTCAGTTCCCCGTGTCTACAGTGAGCCAGCAGTACTGGACAGTGTTTGGTAGATGGGTTTGAATCCTCAGTTCCTTCTGTCTACAGTGAGCCAGTAGTACTGGACACTGTTTGGTAGATGGGTTTGAATCCTCAGTTCCCTGTGTGTCCACAGTGAGCCAGCAGTACTGGACAGTGTTTGGTAGATGGGTTTGAATCCTCAGTTCCTTCTGTGTCTATAGTGAGCCAGCAGTACTGGACACTGTTTGGTAGACGGGTTTGAATCCTCAGTTCCCCGTGTGTCCACAGTGAGCCAGCAGTACTGGACAGTGTTTGGTAGATGGGTTTGAATCCTCAGTTCCTTGTGTGTCTGCAGTGAGTCAGTAGTACTGGACAGTGTTTGGTAGATGGGTTTGAATCCTCAGTTCTCCGTGTGTTTACAGTGAGCCAGTAGTACTGGACAGTGTTTGGTAGATGGGTTTGAATCCTCAGTTCCCTGTGTGCCTACAGTGAGCCAGCAGTACTGGACAGTGTTTGATAGATGGGTTTGAATCCTCAATTCTCCGTGTGTCTACAGTGAGCCAGTAGTACTGGACAGTGTTTGGCAGATGGGTTTGAATCCTCAGTTCCCCGTGTGTCCACAGTGAGCCAGTAGTACTGGACAGTGTTTGGTAGATGGGTTTGAATCCTCAGTTCCCCGTGTGTCCACAGTGAGCCAGCAGTACTGGACACTGTTTGGTAGATGGGTTTGAATCCTCAGTTCCCCGTGTGTCTACAGTGAGCCAGTAGTAGTGGACAGTGTTTGGTGAACGGGTTTGAATCCTCAGTTCCCCGTGTGTCCACAGTGAGCCAGCAGTACTGGACAGTGTTTGGTAGATGGGTTTGAATCCTCAGTTCCTTGTGTGTCTACAGTGAGTCAGTAGTACTGGACAGTGTTTGGTAGATGGGTTTGAATCCTCAGTTCTCCGTGTGTCTACAGTGAGCCAGTAGTACTGGACAGTGTTTGGTAGATGGGTTTGAATCCTCAGTTCCCTGTGTGTCTACAGTGAGCCAGCAGTACTGGACAGTGTTTGATAGATGGGTTTGAATCCTCAGTTCTCCGTGTGTCTACAGTGAGCCAGTAGTACTGGACAGTGTTTGGCAGATGGGTTTGAATCCTCAGTTCCCCGTGTGTCCACAGTGAGCCAGTAGTACTGGACAGTGTTTGGTAGATGGGTTTGAATCCACAGTTCCTTCTGTGTCTACAGTGAGCCAGTAGTACTGGACAGTGTTTGGTAGATGGGTTTGAATCCTCAGTTCCCCGTGTGTCTACAGTGAGCCAGTAGTACTGGACAGTGTTTGGTAGATGGGTTTGAATCCTCAGTTCCCTGTGTGTCTACAGTGAGCCAGTAGTACTGGACACTGTTTGGTAGATGGGTTTGAATCCTCAGTTCCCCGTGTGTCTACAGTGAGCCAGCAGTACTGGACAGTGTTTGGTAGATGGGTTTGAATCCTCAGTTCCCTGTGTGTCTACAGTGAGCCAGTAGTACTGGACAATGTTTGGTAGATGGGTTTGAATCCTCAGTTCCCCGTGTGTCTACAGTGAGCCAGTAGTACTGGACAGTGTTTGGTAGATGGGCTTGAATCCTCAGTTCCCGTGTTCTACAGTGAGCCAGCAGTACTGGACAGTGTTTGGTAGATGGGTTTGAATCCTCAGTTCCTTCTGTCTACAGTGAGCCAGTAGTACTGGACACTGTTTGGTAGATGGGTTTGAATCCTCAGCTCCCCATGTGTCTACAGTGAGCCAGCAGTACTGGACAGTGTTTGGTAGATGGGTTTGAATCCTCAGTTCTCCGTGTGTCCACAGTGAGCCAGCAGTACTGGACAGTATTTAGTAGATGGGTTTGAATCCTCAGTTCCTTGTGTGTCTACAGTGAGTCAGTAGTACTGGACAGTGTTTGGTAGATGGGTTTGAATCCTCAGTTCTCCGTGTGTCTACAGTGAGCCAGTAGTACTGGACAGTGTTTGGTAGATGGGTTTGAATCCTCAGTTCCCTGTGTGTCTACAGTGAGCCAGCAGTACTGGACAGTGTTTGATAGATGGGTTTGAATCCTCAGTTCCCCGTGTGTCTACAGTGAGCCAGTAGTACTGGACAGTGTTTGGTAGATGGGTTTGAATCCTCAGTTCCCCGTGTGTCTACTGTGAGTCAGTAGTACTGGACACTGTTTGGTAGATGGGTTTGAATCCTTAGTTCCCCGTGTCTACAGTGAGCCAGCAGTACTTGACACTGTTCGGGAGATGGGTTTGAATCCTCAGTTCCCCGTGTGTCTACAGTGAGCCAGCAGTACTGGACAGTGTTTGGCATATGGGTTTGAATCCTCAGTTCCTTCTGTGTCTACAGTGAGCCAGTAGTACTGGACAGTGTTTGGTAGATGGGTTTGAATCCTCAGTTCTTTGTGTGTCTACAGTGAGTCAGTAGTACTGGACAGTGTTTGGTAGATGGGTTTGAATCCTCAGTTACTTGTGGGTCTACAGTGGCCAGTAGTACTGGATAGTTTTGGTAGATGGGTTTGAATCCTCAGTTCCCGTGTGTCTACAGTGAGCCAGTAGTACTGGACAGTGTTTGGTAGATGGGTTTGAATCCTCAGTTCCTTGTGTGTCTACAGTGAGCCAGTAGTACTGGACAGTGTTTGGTAGAGGGTTTGAATCCTCAGTTCCTGTGTGTCTACAGTGAGCCAGTAGTCCTGGACATGTGTTTGGTAGATGGGGTTGAATCCTCAGTTCCTTGTGTGTCTACAGTGAGCCAGTAGTACTGGACAGTGTTTGGTAGATGGGTTTGAATCCTCAGTTCCCGTGTGTCTACAGTGAGCCAGCAGTACTGGACAGTGTTTGGTAGATGGGTTTGAATCCTCAGTTCCCTGTGTGTCTACAGTGAGCCAGTAGTACTGGACAATGTTTGGTAGATGGGTTTGAATCCTCAGTTCCCCGTGTGTCTACAGTGAGCCAGTAGTACTGGACAGTGTTTGGTAGATGGGCTTGAATCCTCAATTCCCCGTGTCTACAGTGAGCCAGCAGTACTGGACAGTGTTTGGTAGATGGGTTTGAATCCTCAGTTCCTTCTGTGTCTACAGTGAGCCAGTAGTACTGGACACTGTTTGGTAGATGGGTTTGAATCCTCAGTTCCCTGTGTGTCCACAGTGAGCCAGCAGTACTGGACAGTGTTTGGTAGATGGGTTTGAATCCTCAGTTCCTTGTGTGTCTACAGTGAGTCAGTAGTACTGGACAGTGTTTGGTAGATGGGTTTGAATCCTCAGTTCCCCGTGTCTACAGTGAGCCAGCAGTACTGGACAGTGTTTGGTAGATGGGTTTGAATCCTCAGTTCCTTCTGTCTACAGTGAGCCAGTAGTACTGGACACTGTTTGGTAGATGGGTTTGAATCCTCAGTTCCCCGTGTGTCCACAGTGAGCCAGCAGTACTGGACAGTGTTTGGTAGATGGGTTTGAATCCTCAGTTCCTTCTGTGTCTACAGTGAGCCAGCAGTACTGGACAGTGTTTGTAGATGGGTTTGAATCCTCAGTTCCTGTGTGTCCACAGTGAGCCAGTAGTACTGGACAGTGTTTGGTAGATGGGTTTGAATCCTCAGTTCCTTGTGTGTCTGCAGTGAGTCAGTAGTACTGGACAGTGTTTGGTAGATGGGTTTGAATCCTCAGTTCTCCGTGTTGTCTACAGTGAGCCAGTAGTACTGGACAGTGTTTGGTAGATGGGTTTGAATCCTCAGTTCCTGTGTGTCTACAGTGAGCCAGCAGTACTGGACAGTGTTTGATAGATGGGTTTGAATCCTCAATTCTCCGTGTCTACAGTGAGCCAGTAGTACTGGACAGTGTTTGGTAGATGGGTTTGAATCCTCAGTTCCCGTGTGTCTACAGTGAGCCAGTAGTACTGGACAGTGTTTGGTAGATGGGTTTGAATCCTCAGTTCCTTCTGTGTCTACAGTGAGCCAGTAGTACTGGACAGTGTTTGGTAGATGGGTTTGAATCCTCAGTTCCCCGTGTGTCTACAGTGAGCCAGTAGTACTGGACAGTGTTTGGTAGATGGGTTTGAATCCTCAGTTCCCTGTGTGTCTACAGTGAGCCAGTAGTACTGGACACTGTTTGGTAGATGGGTTTGAATCCTCAGTTCCCCGTGTGTCTACAGTGAGCCAGCAGTACTGGACAGTGTTTGGTAGATGGGTTTGAATCCTCAGTTCCCCGTGTGTCTACAGTGAGCCAGTAGTACTGGACAGTGTTTGGTAGATGGGTTTGAATCCTCAGTTCCCCGTGTGTCTACAGTGAGCCAGTAGTACTGGACAGTGTTTGGTAGATGGGCTTGAATCCTCAGTTCCCCGTGTCTACAGTGAGCCAGCAGTACTGGACAGTGTTTGGTAGATGGGTTTGAATCCTCAGTTCCTTCTGTCTACAGTGAGCCAGTAGTACTGGACACTGTTTGGTAGATGGGTTTGAATCCTCAGCTCCCCATGTGTCTACAGTGAGCCAGCAGCACTGGACAGTGTTTGGTAGATGGGTTTGAATCCTCAGTTCTCCGTGTGTCCACAGTGAGCCAGCAGTACTGGACAGTGTTTAGTAGATGGGTTTGAATCCTCAGTTCCTTGTGTGTCTACAGTGAGTCAGTAGTACTGGACAGTGTTTGGTAGATGGGTTTGAATCCTCAGTTCTCCGTGTGTCTACAGTGAGCCAGTAGTACTGGACAGTGTTTGGTAGATGGGTTTGAATCCTCAGTTCCCTGTGTGTCTACAGTGAGCCAGCAGTACTGGACAGTGTTTGATAGATGGGTTTGAATCCTCAGTTCCCCGTGTGTCTACAGTGAGCCAGTAGTACTGGACAGTGTTTGGTAGATGGGTTTGAATCCTCAGTTCCCCGTGTGTCTACTGTGAGTCAGTAGTACTGGACACTGTTTGGTAGATGGGTTTGAATCCTTAGTTCCCCGTGTCTACAGTGAGCCAGCAGTACTGGACACTGTTCGGGAGATGGGTTTGAATCCTCAGTTCCCCGTGTGTCTACAGTGAGCCAGCAGTACTGGACAGTGTTTGGTATATGGGTTTGAATCCTCAGTTCCTTCTGTGTCTACAGTGAGCCAGTAGTACTGGACAGTGTTTGGTAGATGGGTTTGAATCCTCAGTTCTTTGTGTGTCTACAGTGAGTCAGTAGTACTGGACAGTGTTTGGTAGATGGGTTTGAATCCTCAGTTACTTGTGGGTCTACAGTGAGCCAGTAGTACTGGACAGTTTTTGGTAGATGGGTTTGAATCCTCAGTTCCCCGTGTGTCTACAGTGAGCCAGTAGTACTGGACAGTGTTTGGTAGATGGGTTTGAATCCTCAGTTCCTTGTGTGTCTACAGTGAGCCAGTAGTACTGGACAGTGTTTGGTAGACGGGTTTGAATCCTCAGTTCCCTGTGTGTCTACAGTGAGCCAGTAGTCCTGGACATGGTTTGGTAGATGGGGTTGAATCCTCAGTTCCTTGTGTGCCTACAGTGAGCCAGTAGTACTGGACAGTGTTTGGTAGATGGGTTTGAATCCTCAGTTCCCCGTGTGTCTACAGTGAGCCAGCAGTACTGGACAGTGTTTGGTAGATGGGTTTGAATCCTCAGTTCCCTGTGTGTCTACAGTGAGCCAGTAGTACTGGACAATGTTTGGTAGATGGGTTTGAATCCTCAGTTCCCCGTGTGTCTACAGTGAGCCAGTAGTACTGGACAGTGTTTGGTAGATGGGCTTGAATCCTCAGTTCCCCGTGTCTACAGTGAGCCAGCAGTACTGGACAGTGTTTGGTAGATGGGTTTGAATCCTCAGTTCCTTCTGTGTCTACAGTGAGCCAGTAGTACTGGACACTGTTTGGTAGATGGGTTTGAATCCTCAGTTCCCTGTGTGTCCACAGTGAGCCAGCAGTACTGGACAGTGTTTGGTAGATGGGTTTGAATCCTCAGTTCCTTGTGTGTCTACAGTGAGTCAGTAGTACTGGACAGTGTTTGGTAGATGGGCTTGAATCCTCAGTTCCCCGTGTCTACAGTGAGCCAGCAGTACTGGACAGTGTTTGGTAGATGGGTTTGAATCCTCAGTTCCTTCTGTCTACAGTGAGCCAGTAGTACTGGACACTGTTTGGTACATGGGTTTGAATCCTCAGTTCCCCGTGTGTCCACAATGAGCCAGCAGTACTGGACAGTGTTTGGTAGATGGGTTTGAATCCTCAGTTCCTTCTGTGTCTACAGTGAGCCAGCAGTACTGGACACTGTTTGGTAGATGGGTTTGAATCCTCAGTTCCCCGTGTGTCCACAGTGAGCCAGCAGTATTGGACAGTGTTTGGTAGATGGGTTTGAATCCTCAGTTCCTTCTGTCTACAGTGAGCCAGTAGTACTGGACACTGTTTGGTAGATGGGTTTGAATCCTCAGCTCCCCGTGTGTCCACAGTGAGCCAGCAGTACTGGACAGTGTTTGGTAGATGGGTTTGAATCCTCAGTTCTCCGTGTGTCCACAGTGAGCCAGCAGTACTGGACAGTGTTTGGTAGATGGGTTTGAATCCTCAGTTCCTTGTGTGTCTACAGTGAGCCAGTAGTACTGGACAGTGTTTGGTAGATGGGTTTGAATCCTCAGTTCTCCGTGTGTCTACAGTGAGCCAGTAGTACTGGACAGTGTTTGGTAGATGGGTTTGAATCCTCAGTTCCCTGTGTGTCTACAGTGAGCCAGCAGTACTGGACAGTGTTTGATAGATGGGTTTGAATCCTCAGTTCTTCGTGTGTCTACAGTGAGCCAGTAGTACTGGACAGTGTTTGGCAGATGGGTTTGAATCCTCAGTTCCTTGTGTGTCTACAGTGAGCCAGTAGTACTGGACAGTGTTTGGTAGATGGGTTTGAATCCTCAGTTCCCCATGTGTCTACAGTGAGCCAGCAGTACTGGACAGTGTTTGGTATATGGGTTTGAATCCTCAGTTCCTTCTGTGTCTACAGTGAGCCAGTAGTACTGGACAGTGTTTGGTAGATGGGTTTGAATCCTCAGTTCCTTGTGTGTCTACAGTGAGTCAGTAGTACTGGACAGTGTTTGGTAGATGGGTTTGAATCCTCAGTTCCTTGTGTGTCTACAGTGAGCCAGTAGTACTGGACAGTGTTTGGTAGATGGGTTTGAATCCTCAGTTACTTGTGGGTCTACAGTGAGCCAGTAGTACTGGACAGTTTTTGGTAGATGGGTTTGAATCCTCAGTTCCCCGTGTGTCTACAGTGAGCCAGTAGTACTGGACAGTGTTTGGTAGATGGGATTGAATCCTCAGTTCCTTGTGTGTCTACAGTGAGCCAGTAGTACTGGACAGTGTTTGGTAGACGGGTTTGAATCCTCAGTTCCTGTGTCTACAGTGAGCCAGTAGTCCTGGACATGGTTTGGTAGATGGGTTTGAATCCTCAGTTTCTTGTGTGTCTACAGTGAGCCAGTAGTACTGGACAGTGTTTGGTAGATGGGTTTGGATCCTCAGTTCCCGTGTGTCTACAGTGAGCCAGCAGTACTGGACAGTGTTTGGTAGATGGGTTTGAATCCTCAGTTCCCTGTGTGTCTACAGTGAGCCAGTAGTACTGGACAATGTTTGGTAGATGGGTTTGAATCCTCAGTTCCCCGTGTGTCTACAGTGAGCCAGTAGTACTGGACAGTGTTTGGTAGATGGGCTTGAATCTTCAGTTCCCCGTGTCTACAGTGAGCCAGCAGTACTGGACAGTGTTTGGTAGATGGGTTTGAATCCTCAGTTCCTTCTGTGTCTACAGTGAGCCAGTAGTACTGGACACTGTTTGGTAGATGGGTTTGAATCCTCAGTTCCCTGTGTGTCCACAGTGAGCCAGCAGTACTGGACAGTGTTTGGTAGATGGGTTTGAATCCTCAGTTCCTTGTGTGTCTACAGTGAGTCAGTAGTACTGGACAGTGTTTGGTAGATGGGCTTGAATCCTCAGTTCCCCGTGTCTACAGTGAGCCAGCAGTACTGGACAGTGTTTGGTAGATGGGTTTGAATCCTCAGTTCCTTCTGTCTACAGTGAGCCAGTAGTACTGGACACTGTTTGGTACATGGTTTGAATCCTCAGTTCCCGTGTGTCCACAATGAGCCAGCAGTACTGGACAGTGTTTGGTAGATGGGTTTGAATCCTCAGTTCCTTCTGTGTCTACAGTGAGCCAGCAGTACTGGACACTGTTTGGTGAGCGGTTTGAATCCTCAGTTCCCGTGTGTGTCACAGTGAGCCAGCAGTATTGGACAGTGTTTGGTAGATGGGTTTGAATCCTCAGTTCCTTCTGTCTACAGTGAGCCAGTAGTACTGGACACTGTTTGGTAGATGGGTTTGAATCCTCAGCTCCCCGTGTGTCCACAGTGAGCCAGCAGTACTGGACAGTGTTTGGTAGATGGGTTTGAATCCTCAGTTCTCCGTGTGTCCACAGTGAGCCAGCAGTACTGGACAGTGTTTGGTAGATGGGTTTGAATCCTCAGTTCCTTGTGTGTCTACAGTGAGCCAGTAGTACTGGACAGTGTTTGGTAGATGGGTTTGAATCCTCAGTTCTCCGTGTGTCTACAGTGAGCCAGTAGTACTGGACAGTGTTTGGTAGATGGGTTTGAATCCTCAGTTCCTGTGTGTCTACAGTGAGCCAGCAGTACTGGACAGTGTTTGATAGATGGGTTTGAATCCTCAGTTCTTCGTGTGTCTACAGTGAGCCAGTAGTACTGGACAGTGTTTGGCAGATGGGTTTGAATCCTCAGTTCCTTGTGTGTCTACAGTGAGCCAGTAGTACTGGACAGTGTTTGGTAGATGGGTTTGAATCCTCAGTTCCTTGTGTGTCCACAGTGAGCCAGTAGTACTGGACAGTGTTTGGTAGATGGGTTTGAATCCTCAGTTCCTTCTGTGTCTACAGTGAGCCAGTAGTGCTGGACAGTGTTTGGTAGATGGGTTTGAACCCCTAGTTCCCCAAGTGTAAAATGATCCAGCAGTACTGGACTGTGTTCAGTACAGTAGATGGGTTTGAATAGAAGTGTATTCACATGGTATGGGTGACTACATGAGCACCTTTTACAGCATTCCAGTCATCACTATAGGTAGCATTTTCTAGATCATACTCCCCTCAGGACAAGGTCCTGGTTAATGAGTCCAGCACCAGATTCAGATGCCACAAAGCTACAACAATCATTGGTCTAAGTCTGACATTGTCAGTAGCTTTTAGGAAAGTCAGTACTTGTTGGGCTGACCCTGGAATGCTTCCTCAGTGTGTCCCCTGACTGTCCCAGTCATGGCTGTCTGCACTTGTAGTGATGCTGGGGCAAACCTTTGTCGAAGCCTTCCTGAAGAAATTTCAGAGGTTTGGGGATGGTGCAAGCAGTTTGAACAACAGAATCATAAATGCACTCTATAGTGATGACTTTGGAGTGCTGCAAAAGGTGATGGATAATCCCAGTTCCCAGCGTGTCTATGATGGTCCAGTAGTACTGGACAGTTTGGTAGATGAGTTTACATCCCCAGTTCCTAAGTTGAGTTACTGGAGAAAGGAACCAGGGAGTCATTATACACAACAACCTTAAGTCCTCAGCCCAATGCAACAAGGCATACTGAAGGGTGAGAAGAATGTTGGGTGTGTATCAATAGGGCGTTCACCAGCAGAAGGATGGAGCTGATACTGCTCCTACTCCTTTACAGGCCCATGGTGCGACTGCACCTGGAGTACTGTACTCAGTTCTAGAGTCCCAACCTCAGGAAGGACAGGGGTCTTGTGGCAGGGGTTCAGAGGAGAGCTATGAAAATGATACAAGGACAACAGGAGGTCGCACAGTATGCCTAGAGGCTGACGAACATGAATACGTACTCTCGAGGTCAAAAGGGAGAGGGGAGACAA
The DNA here is from genome assembly GCA_016271365.2 of Neoceratodus forsteri. NCBI lineage: Eukaryota > Metazoa > Chordata > Ceratodontiformes > Ceratodontidae > Neoceratodus > Neoceratodus forsteri. The sequence continues at coordinate 293,415,420 of CM057455.1, forward strand.
AACCAAGACAAACAAGTTCTCAAGGAGTATCAACACAGTAAACTACAGGGATCTATTCATGAGGAATGAAAACACAGGGGACATGGGGAGTGGGGTGGGGGCAGGAGATTTAAAACGGATTTTAGGAAGTACTTTTCTGCAGAAGGGGTGTTGGACACCTAGAATGGTCTACCAAAGCTTGTGGTCGACGCCAATTTAGTGACTGGTTTCAAATATGAATGGGATGGGCACAAAAGGATAGCAAGGCCTAACGGAGGGGTTGAGACTGGACAGCTAGATGAAGGGGCACTATTCTCTGTTTATCTGCCTTGCACTTGGGCAGCCCCCCTCTAGTGGCTACCTCAGCCCTGTCATCCAGCCATCCCCGAACTTATCTTGCACCCCTTGAAACTCCATGGGTGGGTGAATGGTGCAGAGCCTGTGGGGCATGTCGCCATCATCCTGCTTGCCCAAGCTGTTTTCCCCACAGCTTTTTCTCCCCAGGCCACCATGTGTGCTATGGAGCGCAATACTGCATGAAGATGCAGCACGTATCAGCAGCCTGCATCCAGCTAACCAGGAAGGCAACTACTGTCACATCACACAGCCTCCAGTAGGTGGTGATCAAGCAACGTTATGCTCCATCCCCGCTCCTCAAAAGCGGAGAGCCCTTGTGGGATGCTCAATACTCCTTCCCCCAGTCAGCCTCCAGCGACCTCAGTTTGTTCCCAAACCCAGGATGCTGGTGCCTCAGCGCACCATGCCAATCGGTCGGCTCCGGCTGCTCTATTTTCATGTCGAGTCAGACATGGAGAGTTATGTAAGAAATAGGCTGACTGTAGAGACTAACGATTATTTTATCTGTCATCAGAATTTATGCAGCTATCAATGTATCTATGAGCCAGTAGTACCGGAAACTGTTCTGAAGACAGGTTTATTTTAGGTAAAGGACTTCATCCCCTTATGACTGGCCTTCTGTAACAGACCCTAGACAAGCAGCTCCATCCCTTGAGGAAGCAACAGAGCACAGTGAGACATCAGGGGGCTTGCATTCTGTCAGTGTGTTGAATTCTGTGAGCGTCTCTGGTCTTATTTTTGTTACACTGCTGCAAGGTGAGCACGCTGCTGATTTAGCTTTGTATACTGGCAAGATCTTTTCTGTTTTAAATTACCTGTTGTGTATGCGTCAACTTTCTTTTTGTCTGCAGCTCCAGCCCCTAGCTAGCCAGATCTCCCCAGCTGATGGGCACAAAATGAATCCATTTTCATACTATCAGTTTTCAGTTTCTGACCTTATTACTTTGGCCTGCCCTGGTCTGTTCGAGTCAATACTACTCTTTCTTATAAGTCATTTACCCAGGATAGCCCCGCTGAGATTTTTATTTTACAATTTGTTTACCCAAGATAACCCAGTGTATATATATATATAGATAGATATATATATATATATATATATATATATATATTTATTTAAAGGCAAAAAAAGTACAGTTACATAAGAACTTACTGTAACAGTAGATCTTCGAAAGAGGCTCTTGCAGTAGGTAATTACATATAGGACTGACACCAGCAGGTGGCAGGACCCCACGGAAAAATTTCTAGCTAGCAGTCCCTGGCGAGGGATCACCGCCACGTCAGGTGACCGGCGTCAGGAGACATCGATATAAAGGGACGGTCCCGGACGCCCGCCTTCCAGTTCTTTCCCACCACAGGCCGAAAGAGGCCGGACGAGAGAGGAGCGGATGTTTCCATAAATGGAAAAGGAGTTGAAAAAGCCTAGGGGGATGGAGGGCGGGAAGGTCTTACCTACTGCAAGAGCCTCTCTCGAAGATCTACTGTTACGGTAAGTTCTTACGTAACTGTACCATCTTATTTCAAGAGGGCTCTTGCAGTAGGTAATTACATATAGGACTGAATCCCAAGCAGTCTGGAACAAAGAAAAGGCACCGGGAGGAGAAAACTACTCCAGAAGTAATTCTAGCCGTGCAAGCCTCAAGATAGGAGGCCTTGCAAAACAGCTAGCTCGAAGCCTGCTCTGCGGTGAGAGGCAATATCCAAACTGTAGTGTTTCGTAAAGGTATGGACGGAAGTCCAGGTGGCGGCAGCGCATATGTCTGCTGCAGACACATTCTTGAAACAAGCCGCAGAGGTAGCTACTCCTCTTGTGGAGTGGCCTCTGACTTGACCCGGGAGGGTCTTGTGGCATTTGTCATAACAGAAAGTGATGCAATGAGCCAACCACTTAGACAAGCACTGCTTGGAAACAGCATTGCCTTCCCTTTTGTGAGCAAAAGAGACGAACAACTGATCAGTCTTTCTGAGATCCTTCGTCCTGTTGGTGTAGTATCTCAGAATCCAGTGAACATCCATAGTATGGAGTAAATATTCCCCTTGATTAGAGTACTGTGTAAAAAAAGCAGGTAGCTCTATGGATTGATTTAAGGTAGACTCTGCTACTACTTTAGGTAGAAACTTAGGATTCGTGCGAAAAGCAACTCATTCCTTGTGAAAAATCAAGTAGAGAATTTTACACATAAGGGCCTGGAGCTCGGAAATTCTTCAAGCCGAAGTAATGGCCACCAAGAAGAGCATCTTCCATGAAAGAAACTTCAAATCTGCAGAAGCTGCAGGTTTGAAGGGAGGAAGGCTAAGTTTCTCGAGAACAAAATTCAAGTCCCTGGGGGGGCAGGAGTACGGATGAGGGGCCTCAGATGGAGAACCTCTCTGAGAAAGGTCTTGGAGACCTCCAGTTGAGCAAAAGCCTTGTTTGCGAAGGGAACAGGATAGGCCGAAATGGCAGCCATGTGTACCTTCAAAGAGGAATGGCTGAGACCCAGGTCGAACAGATGACGTAGATACTCCAGCAGAAGTCCCGCTAAACAGGAGAAAGGTTCCATGTTCTTGGAAGCGACCCAAATAGTGAATCTTTTCCACTTCATGGCATAAGTGGATCTGGTGGAGGGTTTTCTGGCCTCCACTAAAATCTCCGCCACTTTGGGAGACACTTCAAAATGGGATTGGGCTAGGTCTGCAGGAGCCAGGCATGCAGTTGAAGGGATTTGAGGCCTGGATGGACCAGGATCCCCTGGGGGTAGAAAGAAGTAGGCTGCTGGTTAACTAGGATCTGCAGCTTATCCAGTAGGCAGGGAAATGGGCAGACTGGGTGGGCCAAGCGGTCCCTATCTGCCGTCAAATTCTATGTTTCTATGTTTCTGTATGTATCCTGGGTCAACAAACCTCAAGATAGAGGAAGAGGAAGAGGAGGATCCTCTGAATATTGTTGTAGAAGAGAGAACCAGATTTGCCTGGGCCAGAAAGGAATGATCAGAATCATTCTCGCTCCTTCTGAAGCTAGTTTCTGCAAAACTCGTGGGATAAGAGGAATTGGGGGAAAGACGTAGACAAATCTGTCCTTCCAGTCTAGAGACAGAGCGTCGCTCCAGAAAATGCCTCGCTCTGGAACGAGCGAGCAGAAGGTGGGAAGTTTTGCGTTTAGGGGGGATGCGAACAGGTCAACCTGTGGTGTTCCCCAAAGTTGGAGGATATTGTCTAGGACCCCTTGGTCCAATTCCCACTCGTGAGTCAGAGCAGAAGAGCGATTTAGCTTATCTGCCAGGGTGTTGTCGACTCCTGGAACATGAATCGCCATGAGGTGAAGGTCGTGTTGTGTTGCCCAATCCCAAACCCTCATTGCCTCCCTGCATAGAGGGTAGGACCGAGTCCCTCCCTGCTTGTTGATGTACCACACCACGCACATGTTGTCCGTCTGGACGGCTAGGTGGCCGGGAAGGATGTATTGGTGAAGGGCTTGGAGAGCATACAACACTGCCCGAAGCTCGAGCACATTGATGTGGAGAGCTTGTTCTAGCCTGGACCAGGAGCCCTGGGTCTGATGAGGGCCTAGATGGGCTCCCCAACCTTTGCCTGAGGCATCTGTGGTTAGAGTCTGAGAGGGGGGGGAGGATGAAAGAAAGGACCCCCCCCGAAACAGGTTCTCTCGAACCATCCACCATTGTAAGTCTTGCATCATCGGCGAGGAGATCAGAACTGAGTGATCTAGGTAGTCCACTAGCTGATCCCACTGAGAGCGTAGAGTCCACTGAGAGATCCTCATGTGGAGTCGAGTGCGAGGGACCGTCAGGATAGCAGCTGTCATGAGCCCGAGAAGGCGAAGGACCGACCTTGCCGAGACCATCCTGCGGTCGGACAACAGATTTATCTGGGTCTGAAGGGAGGCTGCCCTGTCCGGAGGCAGGAAGGCCTTGCCCAGGGTTGTATCAAGGATTGCCCCAATAAACTGTAGCCTCTGGGATGGGTCCAGATGAGACTTGGAATGGCTGATGGTAATACCCAGGCAGGCAAAAACCTGCTTGGTAAGGGAGAGGAATCGCAGGCGTTCCCTCCTGGACGAGGCCACCAGGAGCCAGTCGTCTAGGTAAGGGAAAACCTGTACTCCCTTAGTGCATGGTGGGCGCCACCACTGCCAGGCATTTGGTAAATACTCGGGGGGCCGAGGATAGACCAAACGGGAGTGCCTTGAACTGGTAGTGGTCCCCTGGGAACACAAAATGAAGGTATTTGCGATGAGATGGGCGAATGGGAATGTGTAGATAAGCATCCTGCATATCCAGAGCACAAAGCCATTGACCCGGCCGGAGGAGGGGCAGAAGGCTCTGCAAAGAGAGCATCCTGAACCTTTTGTACTATACGTAAAGATTCAGGGAACTGAGATCTAAAATTGGTCTGAGATCTCCTGTCTTCTTTGGGACCAGGAAGAAATGGGAATAGTAACCCATCCCCTGTAGATGAAGGGGGACAGGTTTTATCGCTTGTTTCAGCAGAAGAGCTGAGATTTCCTCCTGGACCAAAGATAGATGTTCCTGTGAATACGATGACTTCAGAGGGGGGTGGCGGGGTGGTTTCTGAAGAAACTCTATGGAGTGTCCTTCTGCTATGAGCTGGAGAAACCCAAGAATCCATGGTTATCCTCTTTCCATCCCGGAAGGTGGAGGGAAAACCTCCCTCCTATCGGTTCCTCTGGGGAGTCCAGAGGCAGTGGGAGAGGAAAGGAGTCAGGTGGTGTGGGGCAGCGCTGCAGCTGAAGCACCCGCTGCTTTTTTGGGTGGGGGCTTAGCAGCCAAGGGGGCCCGACATTTTGTGGCCCGCCTTCCCTGGGGTTTCACCTTTGGCCGATTCCGTCTGCGAAAGGGACGGCGCTGCTGCTGATGGGGACGGTACATGGAATCAACTGACTTCAGAGCGTCCCCTTCTCTTGCAAATCGGTAATGATGTCCTTGACATCACCCCCGAAAAGCACCGACCCCGGAAGGTGCTTCCTGGATAGCAGATTGCACCTCCGGGACCAGACCCCTGACACGCGAGCCAAGCATGCGCCTAGGCCCTACGGCCACTGAACTCCGCCCAGTAGTAATCACTGCATCGTATGTTGCATGTAGCATGTGTCGACTGGCCGAGCAGGCAGGCGGACGAGATCAGCCAACTCCTGTTTGACTTGGGAGTCAGGCAAGGAGTCCAGCATGGCTTCCGCCTGAGTAAGGATAGCCTTCTGGTAGTCCCCCATGTGGCCGACATAGTTCAGGCCCTAATCCCCAGTGTGCAGAAAGCGTAAATCTTTCTCCCATACTGGTCCAGAAGGTGAGATTCTTTATCAGGAGGAGGAGACGAGCTAAGATGTTTAGGGTTCACCGACCGGCCGTGAGCGGCGCTAATCACGACCAAGTCGGCATGAGGGTGAGAATCCAGGAAATCAACACCCTCTGGAGACTGATACAGCCTGTTCGACTTCCTAGGAAGTGGTGCTAAGGCCGACGGTTGTTTTCATATCGTGGTAACAAGGTCGGCGTGAGGCTCTATCCAGGGTGGCACTAATGTAGGAACTGTGACGGGCAGATCCAGATGTTCAGCAAGCTTCAGCCGCTGAGGATCTGGTTCCAAGGAGCGCTACTGATGAACCTCCTTGATTTTTCTAAGCAACTCCGTAAAAGAAAGATCCTCCGGAGAAGACTTCGGAGGAGTCCTTGGCAGGCCTGGACGGAGGCGAGGCTCATCGTCTCTCTGGAGCAGCCATTGGAAGAGTCCGAGTGAAGAGGAGGATGAAGAAGAGTAAGACTCCCTTTCCCGACCGGGGAGGAGCAGGCCTGGGGAGTCCCGGGGCAGCGTGTCCTGCCCTCTCTGGATCAGGCGGAAGAACCCTGGAGTCCGGAGGTGGTGAGAGTGTGCCGCCTGGGGCGCCACAGGAACCTGGGGCGGCACCAGCCAGAAGGAGGTTCTCAACCTCTTTGGTGAGCTGAGCCTTGGCCTCAGCCACCAGGAGCCAAAGTCTCCTGCAAGTCCACGGCCCACGAGGCGGTGGAGGAGGAGGCGGGGATAAGAATCGGGTTATACCCATATGGGCGTATCAAAACCCGGCTGCGGTACCCGGCCGGGTATTGGGCGTCGAGTACTGTGGCGTCGGGTACTGTGGTGCCAGATACAGCGTTCCAGGTACACGGTGAAGATAAGATGGAGGATACCGGAGGCCGGAGGCTGCCTGAGCAGGCGGCCTGGCCAGGAACCTCACGAGGCGGGTCCACAGTGGAAGCCGGAGGGCCGATGGGAGCAAAGGTCTCCTGAGTCGGTAAGACCGATGTCAGGGCCGGCGATGAGCCCTGATGCCGGAGGTACCGACGTCAGAGGGCGCCGCCGAGCCAGCGTCCGGGAGCTGACGTCAGGTCCGCGCCCAGATGGAGGAAGGACTGACGGAGGCAAAGATCCCAACCTGCCCTGGGACAGAGGAAAAGTCTCGGGTTCAGGTTGGGGTACTCTGGTTCCCCAGATGGCAGTGAAGGCTAGGTGAACGGGAACAATGGACGTTGGGAGGTCCATCATGGTTCCCTAACCGGCCGGGGCGTCAGGCGAGCTGGCGTGAGGCATGACGAAACTCTCCATGGCGGAGGGAGCCGGCGTCCGACTTACGAGAGCCTTCACGGAGACAGGTCGAGAGGAGGGTCGGCCTGGGTCGGTGGGGAAGAAGCATGGCGTCGCCCGGAGGGTTGGACGTCTTACCAGCCCTCTCAGGCGGACGTCAGAGGAGCCGACGCCAGGCTTACCGGAGTCGCCCATGATGCTAGGCCGCGAGCCTGCAGCCGAACCAGGGGCGGAGGCCTCCAACTGCCCAGAGGCACCTGCAAGGCTTGAGCGCGAGCCAGACGGGCGGGTCGACGCCGCCTCAGAAACCTCCGAGGCGGCCGTCGAGGAGCGGTCCCCTGGAGGGGATGTTACCTGAGTCCCAGCGACTCCCGAGGAGGGTGGAGGCACTTGTCCCGGTGCCTCTCCTTGTCCTTCTTCTTTCGATGGCCTTTGGGGGAAGTGGACGCCTGCCTCAGTTTTTTAAGCTCCTTCTCCATAGAGCTCATTTTCTTCTTTAGAATATGGGCTCCAGGGATTGCTGCCGCCTTTTTCGGGTAGCCGCGTTAAAGCTGAGGCAATGCTGGCACTTCTCGACCGGACGATCGGGGCCTAGGCAAAACAGGCACAGGGAGTGGCCGTCCTTGTGCGGTAGTTGGGCGCCACATGAATCGCACTTATTCTTGTGCTCGGAGGGTGTAGGGGACGACATACACCGACGTTAGTCGAAAAAATAAAGTTTTTTCGGTAAAAAAACGACGAAGGAAGGGCTGATGAAGCACGAACTTTTCCGCGAGGCGCTGCACGAGCCAACGGCGGGAAAGAACTGGAAGGCAGACGTCCAGGACTACTCCTTTATACCGACGTCTCCTGACGCCGGTCACCTGACGTGGGGGCAGTCCCTCGCCAGGGATGCTAGCTAGAAATTTTTCCGTGGGGTCCTGCTGCCTGCCAGCGTCAGTCCTATATGTAATTACCTACTGCAAGAGCCCTCTCGAAGTAAGATCTCTGTTTAATGCATCAGTTAGAGTTGTTCCACAGCGACAAAAGTGAGAAATTCGATGTTAGGGTTGAAAACCCCTTGCACCACCCCACCCTGCCCCCCCGCGGCATCGGGGTGTGCATTGCGGTAATCAGCCTAACTCTCACCCCAACACATGTGAAAAAAAGCTGAGATGGTGAACTGTAGAAGAATGGGGTAATAGTTGGGACCCGGCGACTAGCGCACACCCGATGCGGCTGGGGAGGCAGGTTGGAGGTGAGGTGCAAGTGGGAGTTTTCAACCCTAACATCGAATTTCCTCGCTTTTGTCGCTGTGGAACAGCTCTAACTGATGCATTAAACAGAGTTTTTTGCCTCTAATTTCCCTTCTTTCTGAGAATGTGCAGTAGAAGTAGTGAATGGAATGTGGTGGTGGAAGCGCGGGGCCCGCCCACCACGTGATGTTTTCTGACATAGTAACGGTAAATGCAAAGGAAACACAAGCGCTAACGGTTGCGCACATGGTGACAGAAACGTAAATGGTAAAGCAAACGTTAACAGAAAACACAAGCGCCAAAGTAGCTGAACTGAACAGTGACGCAAAGGGACACGCAACCACGTGAAATGCAAACCGTGGCACGATGCGCAGTCACGATGCACGGCAATTGGAAATGCAAATGGTAACGTTAACAGCATAAATAATGCCAAAAGGAACCGAAACGGAAATGCGAACGCAAGCGCACACGGAAACGCAAACCATAACACGCACGGTCACAGTACCGTGATTGTAAATGCAAATAGTAAAGTTAACATGAACAATAATGCCAAAGGAAACAGAAATGGAAACGGGAATGGAAGCGCGTATGGAAACGCAAACCGTAATGCTCACGGTCACGTTACCGCAGTTGTAAATGCAAATAGTAATGATAAGAGCAACAATAACGCCAAAGGAAACAGAAATGCAAAAGCAAATGGAAGCGCATACGGAAATGCAAACCGTAATGCACACGGGCACAGTAACACAATTGGAAATGCAAATGGTAACAGAGACATACAAGTATCATACAGGGAGGAACAGGGTGCAGGAATACACTATTTTTAAGCGAGAAAGATGTTCCAGGATTAGAGAGCATGGGATGAAGTTGGAGGGAGGACGATTCAGAGGAAACGTGAGGAAGAATTTCTTCACAGAACGGGTGGTGGACAAGTGGAACACCCTGCCAGAGGAAGTGTGCGGGCTGAAACAATCATGGGATTTAAGAATGCATGGGATAGACATAAAGGAATTCTGGAGGTCAGAGGTAAGGGCAACAGACTTCTAGGAAAACATAAACTGAACTTACAAGCTCAAATGGGCAGACTGGGTGGGCCATAGGCCCTTATCTGCCAACACTGTCTATGTATCTATGTAACAGCAACGAAGACGAACACCAAAAGAGAAACGCAAATGAAAGGGGTGCCGTAAACGCAAACCAAAACGCAAACAGAAACAGTGGAGGAAACGCAAACGAGAACGCAGAGGGTAACGCACACAGAGGCGTACGCAGGAACAGTACCGCAAATGGGTATGGAAACGCAAGTGGAAACGCTAACTGTTACAGTAACGGAAGCGCACACCCTGTTTTTGTCCAACAGCTGCATAGAGAAACACAGTGTGTACAAAGAATGTATGCATAATAATGGCAGCTCGGAGCAGAAAATGAGCTGTTGGAATACTAAATTGCTTATATCTCAGGAACCATGCGACGTGGAAAAAAAATGTAAATTTCACATGATTCATGAGTTTCCTGACTAGGTTTTCGCTACACACTGTCGCGACGAAAATTCCGTAACTTGCACCGTTTCGGAGATACAAGCCCTGAAATGCGCGGCGAACACCACCATGTTAGTTTATGGGAAAAAAAGTCAAATTTGGAATACCGTAACTTAGCATCCGTGCAATATTTTGTCACCAAACCACCAAAAGGCACATCTGAGAGATGTTGGCTGCCTTCCCTCCAAATTTCAGCTCAAAAGAAGACCAAACCGTTCTTTTGCAGCATGGTGGCAAAGAACTTCTGTAATTTTGGCCATAGTCTGGAAAAGTAGTGTATCACAATTTCCGAAAGCTTTCGCAAAATTTTGTGAAAGTGTCGCAGGTGCGACACTACTTTGCGATTCTACTTTTTCCAGAAATTTGAAAAACATATTTCTGGGGTGTTTAACCCCAAAATAAAGACATGGCTAGCATCCTGAGGGTCCGACTAAGTGAACACAAAAAGAATTGTGTTGCTAGAGGGTCCCAATTTTAAATGCCAAGCATTTTTCTGATCAGTAACTGAAAAATAAATGGCGGATTCGAGACACTACTAGGGCCATCTGCGACACTAAAAAGTGCATTTGCGAAAGTGTTGAACTTTTTGTTAACTTTTCCTATTGACTTATAATGGGAACTTGTTTTTTGAATGACTTTTGAACCGTTCAATATTTTTTCACGAAATCTCAAAAGGCACATCGGGGAACCTGGCCGCATGTTCCCTGAAATTTTTGGACCGGTCGCGCAAACTGTGCGACCTGCAGGTGTGAGCAAAGAATGCGCAAAAAAGCGTAATTGCGCATTTGGATGTTGCTTAATAACTCTGCAGCCGTATATCCGACCGGTATGAAAGCTGGCAGATCCCAAGATCTACCATGCCCAACCATGCAAATCAAATTTCAGGGAAATCTGTTGAACGGTGGCAAAGTTATTAAGGTGCAAAGTTTCACCCTTTAACCTTAAAAGTGCTACTGAACCCTAACTATGGTAGCTCTACCACGCTACCATAATATATATATATATATATATATATTTGTTTGTTTTACAATTGACCCAGGATAGCCCAGCTGAGGAAGCAACGTGATTTCCAGTGGCACCCAGCTTCTCCCCATTTCCACAGCTGGATGCACAGGAACACTGAGAGGATAAGTGACTTGCCAAAGGTCACACTGAGTATTTTATACTATTTGGCTCTGATGGGGTTTGAACCTGTGATTTCCTGGTTCCCAAGCTCTACCCACTAGACCAGACTGCCTCTAATGCAACATCTCAATTTCTACCAATTTTTACAGCAGGGTACACTGAACACATGGGACAGGGATGTCAAGGGATTCGGTCAAGGACACGTGGTAAGAGTAAATAGCTGTGGTGGGACGTGAACCTGGGTCTCCAGATTCCCGAGCCTGTGCTTCAGCCATTGGGCTATGCTGCCTCTTTTGTTCCATAGTTTATAGTTTTTAATAGTTTTTATTTCCCATTTGATTTACTTTTTGAAGTTTTCCATCACCTTGGCGCTGGTAGTGGCCCTGCCCCAGAGCAATCGACACTTTGTTGCCAGCTTGTTTGCTGCCTGTAAGAAAGGACACTGCGCAATACACCTAAGCAGATAGTGTACATGCAACACATTATAAATTGCCTAAGTGACATTAGCCAATCAGCATCTTGTCCTATGTACAGTTTGAGGCCTCCTGTGATACCTTCAAGGGGAAGAGGATTATATTTTTTGTTAACTGAAAAGGAACACAAGCCATATTAAAAATCCTTCTACGAACTTAAAGCATATTATAAATCCTTCTAGGAAACTCAAGTTATTTATAACATTTATACTAGGGCCCGGATATTCAGAAGGGTTGCGGATGTGCCACGGCGCGATATTCAAGCAGGGATTAGCCTGGCACAAATCCCGATCTATAGACGCATCAGTAATGTGCTTGGCGCAGGTGAAGTGTGCCCATGCATACTCTGCACATCCCGATATTCAGCCTGGGTGTGCTGAGCCCATGCATGCGCAACTTACTTGCGCTACACAGGTGAGCCAAAAAAGGAGCAACAGCTGGTCACCCAGGTGAGCTGCCGTATTGCAGGGCACAACACGGCAGCTGCCACGCAATAGGTAGCCACCAGCTCAGCTGCCTCTGGTGGCACCTCCCATGCCGGTCGGCGGGCATGCATTATCTGAATAATTGACCTAATCCCTGGTGGTCCAGTGGACGCTTGCAGCCGATCGCATGAGCATATGTAGGATGTTTTAATGGTCCTATATCCCTGGTGGTCCAGTGGACTGCTTGCAGCCCAATCGCGGGCATATGCTGTAAAATGTAAGTCCTATATCCCTAGTGGTCCAGTGGACGCTTGCAGCAATATCGCAGCATATGCTGTAAAATACTAGTCCCATATCCTGGTGGTCAAGCGGTACCCCCTCCCCACCCGCACACTGGGCCCCAGCCCGCTCCCCGGTCAGCGGCAGGCGGCAGCTCTACCAGCTTTCCGCCTTTCAAGAGATACCGAGGTCACTGGCATGTACCCACATGGAGCCTCTTCCCAAGGCACAGAGGACTGCAGTGCCTGGAAGGACCCACAGAAGCCTAACCCTCTATTAAGGGGCTACTCTGGATGTGGATGCTCCTTCCCCGCAGACCTATAACACAGAGGCAAGTGTCTGTTGAGTGTGTGCCAGCCTTGATTGCTCAGGGCCAGGGTTGACCAGAAGCTTTCCCCACCTCCAACTAACCCTTAGGCATTCGCTAAACTATCAAGTCTGCATATGTGACTCTCATCCAATGCCACTTGGTCTCTTTTACTTAAGCAGCAGATGGTACATTTACCCTCTTTTAAATCTTGAAGTCATTTTACTTTAAGGGCTAGAGTGAGTACAGTGTGTCGGACCACAGCTTTGCCAGGATCTACCTCACCACCTTGCCAGCCCTCACGGGTGGAGGGTCCCAGTCAAATTACATGCTTCTCTCAGAGACCCAAAATATGCCCCCTGTGTGTTGCAGTGAGAGGTGACACTGGATGGTGTCCAGATTCAGTCCTTTACACTTCATCACAAAGTCTGGAACTTTTCACTTCTTTTCTCATTCTCTGTACTGAGGACCCTGATGGGTTAATAAGGGCAGATGCCCCAGCAGGCATGGCTAGGTTATGGTGGTGCCATGATCCAGGAATCCTGAGATCTTACTTCGACGGGGCTCTTGCAGTAGGCAACACTGGTAGGACTAAGCCACCAGGTGCTAGGGCCACATGGAAAATTTCTAGCTAGCAGTCTACAATGAGGGACCTCCCTCTGACATTGGGATGCTGACGTCCACTGGTGGCATTAGAGGGACAGTCCCCCACGCCCACCTCAGTTCTTTTCCTGTGGTCGACTTACATGTGTTGGATCTTGTGGAACATTGCTCCAGTGGACCGCCATTTCTTCCAACTTTGTTATTTTTCGCTCTTGGTAGTTCGCCTTTCCTTTCGGCTGCATGTCATCGTCAACCTCCTCTGTGGATCCCTGCAAGTCGAAATGTGTTTGTGGCAAAGAAATTCCTGAATAGGATGGCCACACTACTTGCGTCATCTGCTTAGACCCGAACCAAGATACCGAAGCCTGCCAGACATGCCATAATTTCAACCAGGTCACACGAAAGAGACACCAAAAGGTTCTGGAGGCCCATCTCCTCCAGCAAAGACCGGCCACCATGGAGAAAAAACTGCAGGTGTGTACCACAGCAGGGACTTCTGCGGAGGTTACTGCTTCCAAGAAGAAACATAAAGCACTGGGAACAAAGTGGTCCCTCCGGTGCTGCAGTTGCCTCTGGGGCCGTGGCCAGTGCTGGGTCTTACCCGTGGTGGGTCGACCTCAGTAGCCACATCAGCCCTACTTCCCTCAGAGCTGCCTCTGGCCACGCCACCCACCCTGGTCTCTTTGGCTAGTGGCGCCTCTGCGGGTTCGGGGGATTCTTCCTCCATCCCCCCCGCCCCGATCGCTCAGGCACTACCATCCCTAGGGTTCTCAGTCATGTGGCCAAGCTGGTTCTCCGGGCAGCAGTTCCTCTACTGATGCCTGTCTGGCCCCAGCGTCTTCACCATACTCCTGTCTAGGGTCAAATGACAGTCCTCTGGACCAATGCCAGCTGTTACCCACTCCTGCAGGGCCTCAGCCCATGCCTGTGGGGTCCCCTCAGCCACCCCTGGTGGTCCCTTCTCCAAGCCCTAATCACCAGGCGCCCGGCAGAGCTGCCCCGTCCACCCGTCTGCCTTGGACCAATACCTTCCTCTGTGCCTGCTGGTCACTCCTTCTAGATAGGCACGGCTGTTCACCCCTTGAACCCTCAACCAAGACCTCCGGATCTACATATGTTCTCGATCATAACATACCCTTGGGACCCCTATGGGTTCGGGCCTGGATCTCCAGTTGGCCGGGTTAGCGTATGACTGATCCTCCTGAAATGTCGGCGGGTTCCATCTGTGGTTTCCTGACGCATTACCTCGCGTTGGGTTGTTCCTTTCACCCAACATTTTTCTATTGATTGCTGGCTGACTATAGCACCTTTCTTAAAGTGTGCTGGGCATCCGCTCAGCACCTGGGGCCAGCCCAAGCAAGACTGATGTTGGCCCTTTCTCTGGCGCGAGACTCCCCCTCGCCAGATACGGAGGCTCCCCCTCCTTCAGTGGGGCCTGAACTGGACGCCGGTTCTGTCATTGGCTCTGGCCTGTCACTGCCCCAACGAACTGTTTCAGAATCTGAGGGAATCAGTAGACATGGTTTCTGTCTCCTTTGAGTCCCCCCTCTCTCTCTCCCCAACTCACCCCTTAGGGAAGTGTGGTTCAGGGACACTCCTAAATCCCTCAGAGGATCCTTCCTTCCTGGAGATGATGAAGTTATCCAGGCCTCCCAGGGATGGCTTGCAGAGCAGGACCCTCAGCGTCATCGCCTGGTTGAACACTTGTGCCTCCTGGAGGTCACGTCGGTGGTGAGCCTACCCTTAGTGGTCCCACACGACGATATCTCCTCTACTGTCTGGCAACTTCCGGTGTTGGTCCCTTCCATGCCCATGTAGGCCGACCAGCTGTATCAGGCCCCCGATGGCCGGCCTCACTTTGATACACACCCAAAGGCCGACCCTTCTGTGTTATCGGGGACACAGGAGAATTTATGGAGTCCAGAAGCCAGGGTGACTTCCCTCAGACCGAGGTCCAGGCATTTGGACTTTTTAGGAGCTGGGGTTTATGCCTCTTCTACCCTGACCTTATGTGCCCAGAACTATCTCACATACATGTTGTTGCACAAAACAGTCTCTTTTGGGGCAGGCAGAGGATATAGTCTCATCATTGCTAGAGTTTCCTGCTCGGGCTCAGCTGGAGCGGCTACTGAGTTCTGCTTCTAGCGTAGGTTTTCATGCTCTCCGTGCATAACACAGTGGATGCTTCCATCCATTGCACTGCAGCAGCTGTATGCATCAGGCACCATGCTTGGCTTGGCCGGTTTGATTTCACTCAGGCAGTTCAGGCTTCCATCCTGGATGTCCATTCTGAGGCCTCTCGCTATTTGGAGGATGTCTGGGATTGCCCTCTTCTTTACAGGTCAGGCACAGTCCTACATAATGGTTCTCAGGGCCAGAGGGGCAGATCACACCACCCATCTCGATGTCGAGCTCCGCAGCAACCCCAGTGTTTGCTGCCCTCTGGGATTCAGAGCAAATGCCGGGCCTGTTCTTATTTTGGCTGCTCCAGTCTACAAAGCTCACAGGGTCGAGGCAGCTGTGCCTTCGGTGCCTGACGCCTCTTCTTTCGCCTGGGCACAGCTCCCCTCCTCCGACTAGGGGGCCGGGGGAACGAGCGGGAGGGGTTGGTTCTCTCCCCCATTGTTGATTTCAGCTTTTTTCGGTAGTGTCTGAAATGTCTGGGATCTCTCTTTAAGGGCCCCTGGCCACATATCTCACCCTGTAGATGGAGAGCTTTATTCCCCTTTTGAAAGGGCAGGTATACCACCACCCTTGCCCTTCCATCCTCTGTTTCTGGATCACCAGGGTTCATTACCTTCTGCTCTGGCACAAGGGACCTAGGCATCCCTCCCCACCCATGGCTTCTCGGGGGGGGGGCTTCCACTCTGTTTTCCTTTCAGACCGAGGGTGGATACCCTCCCTTAGCTGGGTATTGGTCTTTGTTCACATTTCCTCCACTTCGTTGGTACGGGTGAGACCTCACTGGAATCCGGGAGTTTCTTCTCTTCCATGCTGTCCTGGTCCATTTTCCCCAGGGTCCCTCCAGACGACCCAGCCAGGTTTTCGGTTTCCAGCATCTATATTAGCTTCTCCTTGGATCCGTCTCTTCCACTGGACCCCTGTCGAGGCCTGACATGGAGCCTTCACCCCATTTCCTCTGGCATCTGCCTGTCAGGATTCTGGGCTGCCATGTGGGGGCACTACAGGGTTCTTACGGGGTCCAGACCTTCCTCTCCCCATAGGTGAGATGCAGTTGCTCAGGAAGCAAGCTACGGGTCAACCCCACCCCTCCGGTCTGCAACCCCCTTTGTTTTTCCCTATCCCTTGAGCCCTTCGTCAGGGGCACATCATGCAGTTTCCCTGTCCAGGCCCTTGAGGATTCCTTCTGTGTGTGGACCCTTGGTGTCCGGTGAGCCGAACACTTCTCGGGATCCTGCCTACTCTTCCAGCTCTCCCTCCACGGAAGATTCTCCTTTGATAGCCTCTCTGCCTGGTCAGGGCTCACTCTAGATGTGTAGGTCCCCTTGTTGCTGGTGGTCTTTAGTCGTACACCCGCCAGACTGTCCTACCCCTACCTTTCCAGGGTGCATCGTGGCCAGCTTTTCAGCATGCATGTGCTCTGGAGCCTCTATAGAAGGGGAATTTCTGCTCGAGTCTTCTTCTCTTGGAGACCAGGTGTTTGGGTACAGGGACCTTGCACTCTAGCCTTTGCTGGTCAGCCATTCCGGCACCTGATGCTCGGGGTCCAGTGAGGTTTGCTTCCAGCCATTCATGGGCTTGGCCTCCCTGGTGGGCTTGCTGTCCATTGGATCAGTTAGCTGCCCCCCAGCTCTGCTCCTTTGTGCTAGAGCAGGGTCATGATCAAACCCCCCTCTCGTAAAAAAAAAAAAAAAACACGCCATAGCCAGAGCAACGATGGGGATATTCATCTGTCTGCTTCAACGGATTTTCCACTTCTCGCAATCTGCAGTAGCTAGATGATGCCTTAGCTAGCCTTTGGTCTCGCATCGGCAGGAGTTCTCCCTGTCTTGTCTGGCTCTCAGGGTATGGGGGGAGGCTTTTACTCTCCGGTTCTCGTCCGCTCCCTGTGCCTCCTTAGGGTCCTATCGGATGACATCTACCATTCTCCATGTCCCCCCCCCCCTTATTTTTCCTACAGGGGGATCACTGGTAACTTTGGGGATACTCTTCAGGGTTGGCTCCATTTTCCCTCTCTTGCTTTCAGATATGGGGGAGCCTATGCTCCTGCCAGGTTCAGGAGGTCCTCTCCCTTGCATTCTCTGTCCTCTTCCCTTTTGTTTGGGGCGTGACTTGGGTCCTGCTAGGGTCTCCCAGTTCCTTTTGGGGAGCAACCCCTTTCTAGGGTCCTTCTGCCTCCAGTAGTGATCTCCACAGCTTGGCAGACTCTCACAACTTTTGAGACTTTGAGGTTCCAGGAGTCCTAGTTTTTTTTTCACATAGTCCCATGGGCCTTGTGCTTCCTTCTTAAGTCCTTGTCTTAGCTAGAGTCTGTTTTCTGTCGAATGTGAGGATGCCCTTTCAGGTGACCTCTCAGGCCATTTCTCTTTAGGGGATGTGCCCTCATTTTCCTCAGGGCGGGCTCATCTTTGAGCTGATAAGCCTCCGGACAAGGCCTTCTTGCCAGTCCGCCTCTCCTTTCCTTTGCTCCTAGAGTGAAATGATGGAGATGCCTTTAGGCACCTGATCAAGAACCAATCCTTGTTCCTGGTTAAGTCCTTCCTACTAGTCTCCCCCCAAAGGCTGTTTTGGCAACCTCTTTGGGGACTTAGCAATTTCAGGCTCAGTTCTATAATTGGCCTTCTGCTCATCAGCCTTCTGGAAGCCTGCCCTCTCTTGTTATAGACAGGGCAGTCATGGATTGCCTACTGCCCCTTGGGACTAGAGCTGGGTTAGGGCACTCTCAGGGGCCTCCTATCCTTTTCTGCTGACTTCAGTCCTCTTCTTCTCTTCAGGGGTTCTTCCTTTTCTTGGGGCATTGCTTGGGACTCAGTTCTGTCGGTGTTGCCTACTGCAAGAACCCCCTCAAAGTAAGATATACAGTTACGTAAGAACTTAACATAACACTAGATCTTTGAGAAGAGCTCTTGCAGTAAGCAGGTTTTTCCATCACTCCATCCCCCTGTTCTCTTTCTCCATCTCGGCTTTTCCATGGCTCCAGGAGCCCCCGCCCCCTGTTGGGCCTTCTGACAGGGTCTCTAGCAGGAGAACTGAGGTGGGCATGGGGGACCGCCCCTCTTATACCATCAGTGGACGTCAGCGTCCTGACATAAAGGAGTCGGTCCCCATTATGAACTCTTAGCTAGAAATTTTCCATGTGATCCTAGTGCCTGGAGGCTTAGTACTACCATTGCCTACTGCAAGAACTCCTCTTGAAGATCTACTTTTATGGTAAGTTCTACGTAACTGTGCTGTCTTCTACCTCAGAGCTGGAATCTGTAGTTCAGGTGCAGGCATCATCCTCCTTCAGCACTCAGTCCAGAATAACCTCAAACAGCCAGGAGCACACCCTAGCTTCCTGGGCACAGACCTGCTGAACCTGGAGAACTAAAGAGCTCTGAAGCAAACTCTTTGAGGCCGGAGGCCTTTCAGAAACCTACTATAAGGGGATCCCAAAGGTACCTCAGGCTGAACTGACAAGGACTAGAGGCCTCCCCACCCAAAAGAGCACCAGTTCCACAACCACTGCCTCAGAGGTTGCCATGTGTGAAAAGCAGATGGACCACAGTAGGTTCTGGGAGGGTGAGGGTGGTGGAATAGAGGCATAGCCCCTGAGTTGCACCTCTACACAAATCATATGTCAGTCTGTCAAATCAAGGTTCCTCTATGATGACACCCTCATTGGAGACCAAGAAGAATGCTGGGGACATCCCAAGGGAGACCCACAAAGAGTGGCAAGGACAACACAGGGTAAAAACAGCTTCTGATAGGGGGACTCAATTGTTAGGGGTGTAGACCTGGGGAAGGGAGAGGAGAGGGAAGTAAGGTGCCTGCCTGGTGCCATGGCTTGGAGGGACAGGAAGCGAATCCTCAGGATTGCAGAAACAGAATCACAGGACAGGAAACTAGATATCATTGTCCACCTCGAGACAAATGACCTAGCTAGGCATGAGATCAGTGCAGTGCAGGATGAATTTGTGGAGCTGGGGAGGGGCCTCAGACAGGTAGCAAGCACGGTAACCTTCTCTGAGGTGCTGCCAGTCTATGGCAGGGGTGAGGCTAGGGTACTGCACACCATGCAGTTTAATGAATGGTTGCAAAACTGGTGCAGAGCACAGGGCTTTGGCTTCATTGGGGACTGGGGGTCCACCTGGAGAGATGAAGGTCTATACTGGCATGATGGTCTGCATCTGTCCAGGAAGGAAACACGCTCCCTAGGTGACAGGTTTAAAGGCTTCCTTGGAGCTTTTAAACTAGCTGGGGAGGTGCTGATAGGAAACAGGAAAGTTCAAACCTTCCCCACAAAACATGGCAGGTAGTAGGGTAAACACTTAGGTACAGAGCTTGACAGAGGGCAGGACAGGGGTAAATGGAAAATGGACAAGGGCAATAAGAGCAGGGATGGGGTAAAAAAGATAAAGCCAACATTAAATGGAGGGCAATGAGTACCAATGCCCGTAGTCTGGAAACAAGCTTCCAGGAGCTAGTAGCCCTGATGGAAGAGGTACACTTGGATATTGTGGCAGTCACAGAAACATGGTACGGAGAACCATGACTGGGATGTCAACATACCAGGTACACAATCTACAGAAAGGACAGGGAGGGTAAAGAGGAGGTGGAGTAGCTCTCTACATAAGGAAGAGATCAAAGCTACAGAACTAGAAAGTAAAGGGGAGGACAAGAGGAACTCTGGGTCACCTTGGAGACAGGGAATGGCATCACAATCCGCACAGGTGTTGTATACAGACCCCGTCTCAAGGGAGGAAATGGACAAGAAATGATAGAGGCATTCTCAAAATGGCTGAAAAAGAGGAGATACTGTTGATGGGGACCTGAATATGCCAGATGTTAACTGGGCGACATGGACTGCAGCCACATCCAAGAGCAGGGTCATTGTCGATGCCTACAGGAGCATGCCTTAGACAGCTAGTGGTGGAACCCACTCGGAGGGAGCAATATTAGCCTGGTACTCTCAAATGGAGAGAGGATCACAAACTTAGGATCAGTAGACATCTGAGGAACAAGCGACCACTGCACAGTGTGCTTCACAATAAACACAACCATGGAGACAAGCCATACAAAGACAAGGATACTGGACTTTAGAAGGGCTGACTTTGGCATAATGAGTGAATACCTGAGGAATGCATTAGCAAATGGCCAGAAAGGAGGGGTGGAAGAACAATGGAGAAAAATCAAAACTGCCATCATGGAGGTAACAAGCCTTTGTGTGAAACAAATAAAGAAAACAAAGCGGAATAAAAACCCACTATGGCTCTCAAAAGAGGTGTCAGGGAAAGTTAAGGAGAAAAAGGCTGCATTCAAAAAGTATAAGGAATCACAGACGGAGCACAACAGGGAAATGTATCAATTAAAGCAGAAAGAAGTGGGGAAGGCAGTCAGAAAAGCAAAGTCCCAAACCGAGGAAAAGATAGCCAACTCAGTTAAGAAGGGGGATAAAACCTTTTATAGGTACATTAGGGAGCATAGAAAGGTTAAGGGAGGGATAGTGAAGATTAATAAAGGAGAGGGGAGGTGGGCAGAGGGAGACAGTGAAAAGGCAGAGATATTGAATGAATACTTTGCTCAGTATTCACAAAAGAAGAAGAGGAGGAGTTACCTAAACCAAACAGTAGAAGCAGTCTGGATAGTGGGTTGACACCAGTCCATTTACAGAAGAAAGAGTACTGAAAGAACTCCTAAAACTCAAGGTGGACAAAGCAATGGGGCCTGACGGATTCACCTAGAATCTAAAAGAGCTAAGGGAGGACCAAGTGACACCACTAATCACACTTTTAACAAATAATGGGAAGATGGGGTGGTACCTGAGGACTGGAGGAGGGCAGATGTGATTCCCTTCACAAAAGTGGGAGCAAGGCAGAAGCAGGAAACTACAGACCTGTTAGTTTGACCTCAGTGGTGGGAAAATGATGGAATCACTTCTGAAAGAAAGAATTGTTGAGTACCTAGAGGCCAGCAGGGCTGGGACCCAAAAGCAGCACGGATTCAGCAGGAAGGTCATGTCAGAGCGAATCTAATCGATTTCTTTGACTGGGTGACCAAAGTAATAGACCAGGGAGGGGCTGTGGATATGGCCTACCTAGACTTTAGCAAGGCATTTGACACAGTCCCGCACAAAGATTAATAATCAAGTTAGCCAGCCTGGGAGTGGGTCCCAGGGTGGTAGCCTGAGTAACAAACTGGCTGCACAACAGGACACAGAAGGTAATAGTGAATGGAACACATTCTGAAGAAAGGGGTTACTAGTGGAGTACCTCAGGGCTCAGTACTGGGTCCAGTCCTCTTTAACATCTTTATAGGTGACATTGCAGAGGGTCTGGAAGGAAAAATTGTACCTCTTTCGGATGAGACAAAGATCTGTAACAGAGTTGATACACAAGGGGGGTAAAAGGATGAGAAGGACTTGGCAAGGTTGGAGGAATGGTCAGACATATGGCAACTTAGATTCAATGCAAAGAAGTGCAAAGTAATGCACCTGGGAAATAAAAATCCAGGAGAAGAGTACACAATAGCAGGGAGGTACTAACACAACAATAATGGAAAGGATCTGGGTGTAGTCATATCAGATGACCTAAAGGTGGGTAAGCAATGTGAGAAGTCAGTAAGAAAGCCAGGGGATACTGGGATGCATAGGAGGGCATCACAAGTAGAAAAGGGAAGTGGTTATCCCTCTATACAGACAGTTGGTGAGACCCCATCTGGAGTACTGTGTGCAGTTTTGGAGACCTCATCTACTGAAAGGGCATAGACAGGATGGAAGCAGTCCAGAGGAGGGCAACTAAAATGGTGCAGGGTCTACATCAGAAACCATATGAAGAAGAGACTGAGAGAGCTTAATATGTATACCCTTGATGAAAGGAGGGACAGGGGACATGATATAAACTTTTAAGTACCTCAAGGGAATCAACAAAGTCCAGGAGGGTAGCATCTGTCAGAAAAAGAGATGTGTAAGAACAAGGGGGCACAATTTAAAGTTAGAGGGGGGACGGCTCAGGGGTAATGTGAGGAAATTCTTTTTCACGGAGAGAGTGGTGGACACATGGAACCGCCTTCGTGGAGAGGTTGTGGGGTCTAAAACAGTGGGGGAATTCAAACATGCATGGGACAGACATAAGGCAATTATAGTGGAGGGTTGCAGGAAGTAGGCTGATGGTTAAGTAGAATCTGCAGCTTATCCAATAGGTAGGGAAATGGGCAGACTGGGTGGGCCAAGTGGTCCTTATCTGCCGTCAAAGTCTATGTTTCTATGTTAATAATAATAATATGTTGTAAATGGTATTCATCTTCATTATACATACTTCTGATACATTTTGGGCCAACATCAAAGCCATAACCAGCGATGAGGTAATGCCACCCGTGGTGCCACTGGACTTCTTTCGGTCTTCTAACATTTTATTCGAGTGCCAGAGGCCATCTTAGAATTTGCAAGAGCAGCCGGTTAAAAACTATAAACAGAACTACTGTGAGCCTTGCAGTAGTTCTGTTCATATTCTCTAAACGGCTGCTCTTGCACATTCTAAGATGGCCCTTGGCACTGGGATGAAATGATATTGTGCAAGGCAAAATTCAGCTACAGTATGATAAAACACCATTTAATGTAGACTGACTTCTTTGTAGTTAAGCAGAGGCACTGACATGGTATGGGATCTATTTCCAGGCTTTTAGTTACTTACTATCTATGGTTTAGGGGTCCTTTAAACAGCTTGTCTCTACCAACTTTTCTCCTCTTTGGTAGTAACATTTTCCTGCCATTTTGTTAAAATGCAGTAGTTAATGACCATCTGGATTTTGAGAGCAGCACATTTTTGGCAAAAAACAATTTGATCTCTTGGCCCTGTCTCATGCCAAAATCCGTACAAACAGGACATCTGATAGGAAGTGATAGGGGTCCAGACAGGAAATGATGGGTTGGGACAGGAAATGATATGGGCTGTAACAGGAACGTGTGTGTGTGTGTGTGTGTACACGGAGGAAAGTGGAATGTGATAGTCTCAGAAATAACCTGTCTTTCCACACAGAATATTGGAGAAGTACAAGTACCTTGTGAAGAGTAGGGAAGGGGACAAAATAAATTGAAATGCCACATGCTGTAGAATGTTTCATTTCATAATTTAGCGATGATGAAATCAGTGTCGTGGAAGCCTGTTTAACAGTAGCACCTTATGGCCAAGAACATGTTTCCCTTTCAAGCAGACCTGCCAAGTACAGTAATTCTCATGCATTGTTTACTAGGGAGCACGTGATTGAGCTATTGGGCAGTAGATGTCGCGGTCTAAACTGTTTTGCAATACCGCTGTGAAAGTAAAGAGTTTCCAGTGCATAGCCCTGTTTTGTACCCTTACCCAACTGAGCTGTATTTGAGGTGCAGCTAAGGTTATAGGAGAGTGTACACCTCGGTACACCTCGAGCGTGCATCTCAACTGCGCTGTTGTCTGAGAGGTGAACATGAGGGTCAGCAGCAGTGCACTTCCTGTCTGTTCATTATCTCGGCTACAAGTGCCGTTACGCAGTACAGAAATATATCACAATCTATACAGTATAGCTTTTAACAACAGTACATTACGCAATTCACATATTTTAAAAAAACATTGTGGGGAGCATCAGTGCTAAAATATTCAAGTTTCCTCAGTAATATTACAGACTTCTTTTTAACTTGAAATTTTATTGAGAGCAATTCATATATCAAGTACACAACATTCATGCATCTCATATCTACTAGGTCATTTCTTTAAAACATTTCAAAACTCTCATAAAGTAGGACAATCATGCACATGCTGAAACATAACAAACTTATGAAACCAATTCCAGTCCATTTGAGAGTTAATATAGTGATTATGTCCTCCTGGGTTGAACTGAAGAATTCTCCTCGTATCCTCCTGTAAGGAATTGTATTGTCCCCTGTTTTTCAGAAAAGAAGAAAGAGAAAAAAAGAGGAGCGCTACCAACACTTGGAGTACCTGCTCTCCTCTTTCAGCTGAAACTACAGTACATCTGACCCAGTATTAATTGTACTCCTTATATGTCTTGTACTACTGATAATGATAAAACTGACACTTTTTTCTGATTTTCTTGCAAATTTATATTCATTATGTGAAAAATCAACACTAAAAGCTATGTATGACAAAAATACAAACCAAAACTCAAATAAAATTTAAAAAACCAAAATATAGGAGCATTCCATTGCTTCTTTATTGTTCTTTACAACAAAATACTTTTATAAAGATTCTGTCTGAAGATCCCCTATCCCAAATGGGGGGGGGGGGGCACCCATAAGCAGTATTTTAGCCATCCTAGCTGCATGTGTCATTCATTTTATTATTTTAATAATATCTTATTTGCTTGTATAGCTAGCTGTAAAACAGCCTATCAAGCAAGGGGTTATCTTACACTCTCCCTTATTAAGTTAGAAGCTGCTCCAGAACTGCTGTGCCCTTCATATTCTCCTCATAATGAAAGTATGGTAACCACCTTGTGTTATATTTTTCACTTTTAATCTTAATTTTGCAGTTATTGCTTCCATACTTTGAATATTTTGCAAGTTAGAAAACCATTACTAATATTACAGATTTAAGGAATTTTGCGACTAACCAATAACAGTGGGTCAGAACTGACGCATAGTATCTTCACTTGCTTATTTGGTGGATCTAAAGATTTTGCCAGAAAGGAGTGTCCTCTGGTACCCCCCGTCTGTGCTCACAAATTGTGTGCCGATAGCTCTGGGATTCACCAGCGTATCTTGCCTGCAATAAATTTGTGTCAGATGCTTGGAACTGGAATTTAATATATGCTTATTGTAACTGTATCTCAGGTAAATATGCCATATGTGTATTCATGCACTACCTAAATATTATGTATATTATGGATAAACTGGGTCCTCCTCTCCAAAGACTACTGTTTCAGTATCCCCATCTCTGTGTTTTTATGTATCGTCTTTCTTCTATGATCACTGTACTTTTAACATTGTATACTTTCTTGTATGCATAACTTCCATTACTTGTTTTTCTCTCTTGTTTCTGTTACCTGAACACTGTACTGCATAAGCTCCAAAACATGCTCCTCAAGCGCATTCCCCTCCCCATCTGCTCCTGCAATTAATGATACTATGTTACCTATACCCCACTTCTCACTTGATGCACTCCACCTCACCGATGCTATTGTACTTGTATGTAATCTTGTTCCTGTATAATTCTTGTGTCATCAGTTGTAATGTACGGTAGTTATTCTGAACCATTTGTTCTAGGGACATGGATATGTTGTTCATCCACACTTATTGGCAGGTTCCTTGCCGCTTTAAATCTTGCGGAAGGTCTTCAAGCTGGCTCCTCCCACCCACCGGGTGGTAAAACTCGCTCCGCCCCATGATGCCAGATCTTCCTTACCGCTTGGAGCTCAGGTTCCCTCCTTAACGCTCTGCGATTAAAACTGGCTCCTAATTCTTGAAAGTTAAAATCAAAGGTTTTGCTAAAAAGACTTGGTCTTCTTCTTCCTCGCGGCTGCGATGGACCATCGACTCCGATTTCTGGGTGCCCTGCGGGCAGAAGATGTCTAGGGCGGATCCGCGCTCCGCGTCGTCTGCTGCCTGGGCGCAGGCACGACCGCAGGCCTGCGACTTGTGCTCTACTTTTCGCCCTCGTCCTTGAAGACCGTGCTGCCGATTACAACTGGGGCGCCGAAAAGAATTCCACGGTGAAATCGAAGAGGCCCGGTTGGCGGTGTCCGTGGCGGCGGGCTCGGCGGATCAGCTCGAGCAGATGATCGCCCTCGAAGAGGAGGCGGCCGCGGGCGCTTCTACCTCGGCTGCTGCATTTGTCCCGCTCTCTCTCGGTGCCTCGTACTCGGCTTCTTTTAGGGCTTTGTCTGACCCTCTCGACGAAGGTGAGGGTCCAACTTCTTCAGGGCCTTTTCCAGGTCAAAAGAGCAAAGTAAGTCTCTCAGTCGGCGCTCTTGGGGCGGAAAGATCCCCTCCCTTGTCGACAGTCGACTTGGTTGCAACCCCTCAGCTCAGCCACTGGCTTCACGGTGTCCCGTCAGGCCAGTTGACCGAGACTCGCAGCGCGGTCGAGATTTTCTCGACCCATTAGGACGAGGTTGTCGGCTGGAGAAGCTGAGAATTCCTCTCCCGGTTCCCCGGTGGGAGTTGAGATCCGTCGGCTCGTCTGTGCCTCGGTTCCAGGAGCCTTGGTGGGATCATCCAAGCCGAGGTGCCGATTTCGCCTTCTCCTGCGCCTTCCTCGGCCTGAAGTCGAGACTTCCAGTTTCCGACATCCTCGTGATCCAACCGATCCTGCCGCATCGCCGGTCTCGGTCTCGGACTTTGCTTGACGGCGGCGCCATGCTCTTCCTCTTCCTCGACGAGGGAGGCCGCTAAGTTGCGCCGGAAGTACGAGAACTCATGGCAACAGCCTTTTGATCGAGAATAGGCCGACCCAGTCGTTTCCCGGCCATTAAGTGGCTGATCACGGGACGGCAGAAACAACCCCTCGTTGTAGCGAGGCCTGTTCCCAGGCGGTTGTTTGGCCAATTCAGCTGCCCCACGATTCTGGTGGAACCTCCGCCTCCACAGCCATTGTTGGGCTCCGACCAAAATTCTTGGTGCCTTGGTTTGCCTCATAGGCTGTCTGTCACCCTCACTCCTGATAAAGCTCGGCAGGTGGAGGGTGGCTCAGGCCGAGGCAGCTCTTTGAGACTCTTCTGAGTCCGATGATGGTTCCTCCCTCTTCTCCAAGCGCATGGACTTGGAGTCCTCGGAAGGGCAGTCAGTGGGCGATAGCCTTCCGTCCCTTCTTAGGGTTGCTGGCTCATCTCGGAGTCCACCAGGATGAAGCTCGAACCCCCGTTTAAACGGGCCGTATCCTCACGGAGATTCTGGACTGAGGGATTCTCCTGGAGCCTTTCTGGTGGCGAAGCCATAGTGAGTCGGCCTTGGAACTTTGGCAGCATCCTGCTTCCTGCCCTGCGCCTTGGCCAGGATGGCCAGGAAGTATCACGGTCCCCGGCTCCAGTCCGGTTTTGGGACACCCTCGGCCGAGGGTTGGTTACCGACAGCGTTTTCCGCGTGCGAGCGCCAGGGATGGGACAAACCTCCCGACAAGGAATCCAAGAAATTGGATTATGCCGGACGAAAATTCTATACTGCGTCCTCTCTCGCCTTCGCCAGGCCAGTTCGGCCGTCCTCATGGCACATTTTTCTCACGCCCTGTTGGGCTCCTGGATGAGGTTGTCCCTCATCTTCCACCGAATCTGCAGACTACGGTCAGGCAGGTGCGGGACCAGAGCAGGCAGTGGCCAAACAGCAGCTCCAGACTGCGTTAGACATCGGGGACTCATGTGCCAGGTCTGTGGCGGCCGCAGTGGCCATGCGTCGTCGGGCTTGGCTGAGGATATCCACCTTTACCTCGGATACCCAGCACAAGTTGGCAGATGTTCTCTTTTTGGGGACTGACCTCTTCGGCCCTGGGGTGGAAGGTCACCTGCAGAGGATCGAGAAGTCCAATGCTACCTTGGACTTGGTCTCTTCAGCTCAGAAGGACAAAGGCCGCAAGCCACAGCCTAAGCCCTTTCGTCCTTCTGCGCCTGCGGCGCGCCCGCCCAGCAACGCCAGGGCCAGCAGGCTCGAGCTTGGCATCCCAAACCTCAGGCCGGCTTCCTCCAACAGGAAGCAGGGAGGTAAGGCCCAGGAGGTCCCTCAGCCGGTCCCTCCTCCAAGCCTGCCCAGTGATGGGCTGAGGTGTCGCCCCATCCCTGTCACCTCACCCCTGGTTTCCCCATGGGGGGAGCAGGCTCAGAACAACCTTTTCGCCTGGTCCGCTGTCACCACGGACAGGTGGGTACTAGGTGGTGGGAAGGCCTACCTCTAGAGTCCCGAGCAGGCCCGCCCAGAGCCTGCCGCACCTGCGGGGCTCTCGGAGTCTGCAGCCTCACTGGCATGCTCATCGAGCCGACATCGCTCTCCTCCTCCAAAAGGAGGTGATCACAGAGGTAGAGGACCCCCCTTTAGACCCGGGATTCGTGTCCAGGTATTTCCTGGTTCCGAAACGGACGGGGGGCTGGCACCCCATTCTCGACCTACACGACCTGAACAAGTTCCTAAGGTCTCGGACCTTCAGAATGGTCACTCTGGCGCAGATAATACCATCTCTGGAACACGGCGTGTGGTTCTGCTCTCTGGACCTACAGGACGCGTTCTTTCACGTCCCTATCTGTCCGTCACATGGGGATATTCCTCCGCTTCGAGGCGGAGGGATCCCTCGAGTTCGAGCCATGCCCTTCGGCTTATCTCCAGCTCCCAGGGTCTTCACCAAATGCATGGCAGTGGTGACAGCATTCCCTGGCGCGAGGGTCGGTGTACCCTTACCTGGAAGATTGGCTGATAGCAGCCCCTCCAGCAGGGAGGTGGAGTGGTCCAGAGATCTGGCCCTCCAGATTTGCTCTCAAGTCGGCCTTCTCATCAACGAGGCCAAGTCCGGAACTCGAGCAAGCAGGTGATCCTGTTCATCGGGGCAGAGCTCGACTCTCTTGAGCCAGAGCACGGCTCCCGGTGGACAGGGCCGGATTCTTACCTCCTTTGCCCAATCATTTCTGGTTGAGGCAATTGCACCTGCCTGGGACTTCCTCGCCTCCTGGTTCTCATGGCGGCCTGTACCAGCGTGGTCCGTTGGGCACGCTGGCACATCACCCCCTTCATTGGGGACTGGCCAGCCAGTGGTCTGACGCTGCGATCCTTTGGACCAACTAGTGATAGTGACCTGGGAGATGTGGAGCGCTCCAGTGGTGGACGTTCCATCCCATCTGCAGGAGGACATCCCGTTTGTCTGCCCCGGCCGACAGTCTCTCTCGACCGATGCCTCTCTGATGGGTTGGGGTGCCCATCTGGGGGAACACCGAGTGCACGGCCTCTGGTCCCCGCGGGAGTCCCGATGCCATATCAACCTGCTGGAGCTCCGAGCGGTCTGCCTAGCTCTCACCGCCTTTGCTCCGTTTCTCCGGGGTCAAGTGGTCCGAGTCCAGACGGACAATACCACGACCATGTACTACCTGAACCGCCAGGGCAGGATGCGCTCCATGCTTCTATGCAAGGAAGCTCTCCGCATTTGGTCACTCGTGCGCAGCCTGGAGGTGGATCTCCTAGCCATTCATGTGGCAGGAGCCTCCAACACCCTGGCCGATGCCCTGAGACGGATAGGGGCTGCATCTCACGAGTGGTCTCTCCTGCTGGAGGTAGTGCAAGATCTGTTCTCCCACTGGGGCACACCTCAGGTGGACCTGTTTGCCTCCAGGGAGAACGCGAAGCTGAGGCTGTTTCATGCCCGCCCCCCTCAGCAGGGCTCGCTGCAGGGGGATGCCTTCTCGAGGCTGTGGACCCCGGGCCTCTTCTACGCCTTTCCCCCATTTCCCTTGATTCACAAGGTGCTTCTCAAAGCAAGGAGGGACAAGGCGCAGGTGATTCTGATAGCCCCAGACTGGCCCCGCGTTCTGGTACCAGATCTCGCCAGCCTCAGCTCCAGGCTCCTGAGGCAGCTTCCAGCTCGCCTCGACCTGCTCTCAGTCAATTAGGGAAGGTGTTCCATCCGGACCTTCAATCCCTGCACCTGACGGCCTTGTTCCTAAGCGGCTAGAGTTCCAGGCCTTGGGTCTTTCGATGAGGTCCTCAATGTTGTGGCGTCCCGTAAAGTCGACCAGAAATGCTATGCCTTCAAATGGAAGAGGTTTTCCATTTGGTGTCGGGAGTAAGGGCTTGGACCCTTCCTCCTGTTCCTTGGCAAGCATTTTGGACTATTTATGGTCCCTTTCTAGTCAGAGCTTAGGTCGACGACCCTAAAGGTGCACCTGGCAGCCATCTCTGCCTTGCAGGCGTGGGCGGAGGAGCAGTCAGTGGCGCAGGAGAAGGTGGTCTGGAGCTTTTTCAAAGGCCTTGATTACATTTCCTCGTGCACGAGAACCTCCACCTCCGTGGGATTTACTGCTGGTACTGGCAAAGCTCATGGGCAAGCCATTTGAACCAATGCACAGGTGTGAACTCTCTCACCTGTCGTGGAAGACCGCCTTCTTGGTGGCTATCACGTCAGCCAGAAGGATGGGAGAACTCCAGGTGCTCTGCATTGAGTCTCCTTACCTGGTTTTCCACAGGGACAAGGTTGTCCTGCGCCCCCACCCGAAATTCCTTCCGAAGGTGGTGTCGGAGTTTCACCTTAACTAGGTGTTGACTCTGCCGGTGTTCTACCCCAATCACACCTCGGAGGCCGAATACAGGCTCCATACTTTGGGCCTAGAAGGCTCACTTATTATAAGGAGCGCATGGCTGAAATTCGGGAGAGGATTCGCCAGCTGTTTGTCACCTCACGCTGAAGCCGCACCTGGCAGACCTGCAGCCAAGCGGACGATAAGCAGGTGGTCACCTCCTGCATAGATCTCTGCTATAAGTTGGCGGGCATGGAGCCTCCCAGAGGGATAAGAGCTCATTCTACCCATCATACTGCTGCATCGGTGGTTGCTTCCAGGGACGTCCCTATCCAGGAAATCTGCAGGGCTGCTACCTGGAAGTCAGCACACACCTTTATTACACATTACCACATCGACCTTGAGTCACGCTGATGCTGGTTTTGGGGCCTCGGTTCTCCAGTCTTTATTCCCTAAGTAGGGGGTGTGCGCCTTGCCTCCCTCCTCCCGGAGAACTGCTAGGAGTCTGCCAATAAGTGTGGATGAACAACATATCCATGTCCCTAGAAATACAGGTTACTCACCTGTAACAGGAGTTCTAGGAATGGTATATGTTGTTCATCCCTACAATCTCCCTGCCGGCCCTTTAACCCTGAGCTTCCAGCGGGGCAGATCTGGCGTCATGGGGCGGAGCGAGAGTTTTACCACCCGGTGGGTGGGAGGAGCCAGCTTGAAGACCTTCCGCCAAGATTTAAGCGCAAGGAACCTGCCAATAAGTGTGGATGAACAACATATACCATTCCTAGAACTCCTGTTACAGGTGAGTAACCTGTATTTACTGTATACATCCATCCCCTTTACCCCCAGGACGCATCTGGAATTGGGCAGTACTCTGCTCAGTATGCCCTCCTGGTGAAACACTAAATAAATAAATAAATACATGCCCTTATTGGTGTTTGACGTGGAGCCTTTGTAAAGAGTCTATAACTCAAAGGGTTGTAATTCTCCGGTCGCACCTGAAAATAGGGCACTTGGCTGTCTAGTGTGCTTACCTGGTTAACAAAAGCAAATAAACAAATAAATACATAAATTAGATATGTTATTAAATACAATAAAAAATGTATGTTTCTAGCTCATGAGATTTTTTTCAATTCAGCTAGCCATATAATAAATCTACAAGAAACCAGTTGGTCAGTATCTTTTGGTTGCATTTGTTTCCCCAGTTTCTGCTGGATTACTGACCTATGTGCTGAAGTAATCATAATCCCACTATCAGGTTGAATAAGTAATGAGGCCATCCCAGCCCGAGTGAGCGCAAATTATAAATGAGATAACCAACCAGTCTGCAAATCCTTTATTTTTAAGTTCTAACATTTCATTAGAGGCCAGTTTCGGAGATGGTCCCCTAGATGATTCTCATATTTTCACATGTTAAAATTTTTAATTTTATTGCACAACCCCCTTTCATTGCGTTAATAAAGTACCTCCTTACATTCTTGCTTGTGGGTAATCCCTGCACCCCGGGCCCTTTTAGGATCTAAAAGTTGCTCCCCCCCTTTTGGATAGTAACCCAGTCTTATTTTTCAGCCCCCACCCAAGAGATCCCTTAACATTTCCACCAAACAAGTTTTGTACACAGTTTTATTCCTTATGTATGTGTTTGTAGGCAGCTGTGTATCAGGAAGCAGATTATAAGAGGAAACAGCAGTACTACACACAAAACTGAATTACAAACACACTTTGTTATTGTTGCACTCTGTTTACTTTGGAACCGTTTAGCATCCCCGCGCTGTTCTGTAAAGGGGACTGGATGCCAGACTCCGTATGTCTTTTTCCAGTGTGACAGCTGTCATAATTCCACTTCTTCTGCTAATGCACTGGTGTGTATTTTATTGCTGCTGATGTATCTGTGAAAGAAAAGAAAACAATAAAAATGTCAAATTAAAAAAAAAAGCCAGTTTTGGTAATTGAGAGGAAGACATGTTCAACAAATGAAGCAAGATTTAAAATACTCTAGTCCAAGCGGACACGTCTAACATTGGCTGACCCAGTTCCACTCTAACAGCACAACTTACAGTGTTATTTAGGTGTAGTTGACGTGCATCTAAAAATATGCCAATTAGGTACACCTCAGTGAGATATACTCTTTTTTTTTCCATATACGTTTTTCTCCCTTTGAGGCACCAGGCAGGTTCGCTCCAGTCCTCTCTTTGAGAGGACTCATCTGCCCCAGTCACTCCAGGGTATCATCCTACCTACTCTGGTGCTCCCTTTCCATTTTCTACCCTTATCCCCTAGTTTTTAAAACTGCTCTAGATAGCTTCAGGCAGAGAACAGCAAGAGGAAGGAGGTGCTGTCAGAACTATACTTCTCTACTAGGACTAAAGAACTAGAACTCTACTACTGGGACCCTCAATTTAGGTGAAAACAAAAACAAACAAAAAAAAGAGTTAGTGGGTTTGTCTGAGTTGACTGAAGTTAATTGTTATCTGTGCAGTTATCTAGATGTAGAAGGAGCTGTAAATTAGGGAAGTGGCTTAGCTAGAAGGAAGCCAGGTGTTTCGGATTTAAAACTGCCTAGATAGCTTCTGACAGAGAACAGGCAGAGAAAAGCAAGAGGAAGGAGGTGCTGTTAGAACTATACTTCTGTACTGGGACTAAATTGCCTTCTTTCCCTCCCTCCACCCCCACCCCCAGCCAGTTCTACTTTTATAGGCACAGGATTTGACTGATAACAGGAACTTCCTGTTTGGGAACAGGAAGGGAGGATCACAGAGCCACAAAGGACTCACCATCCTAGAAGGAAAAGAGTAGCTCTCCTCGGGGCCCCCAGCTGCTGGAGGTCTGACTCTGAGCAAGTAAGGAGGCTACTAAGAATATAGGAACTTCCTGTCTCAGAACAGGAAGATCAGGAGCTTTAAGGGCACAGAGGCAATAGGTAAATAGGGAAAAATAAATAAACAGAGGAAAGAGTAAGTATTCAAAACAACAGTTAAAGGGCACTGTCAGCTTTGGTCATCCGTTTTGTGCATACGCCAAATGGTTGCCTCTTAGCACACAGGTATTAAGAGCTGATTCTATTATTCCCTCATACATCAAGCGGATGAAAGTTTCTAGTTATGCTTATTTTTAAAGATTTGCTTGCGGTTGGGCCGACATAAACTCACCTGCAGGCACATGCTGCATGAGCCGAGCATCTGGAACAGCGGTCCGGTGTAGTTTTGGGCATGCAGCATGGAAATGAAAGCTTCTCAGCAGCATTGCGGGACTTACAGTTCTGGGAGGCGTAAATAAATAGCACCGAGAGTCAATAATTCACTTTCTTAAAACAGGGCTGAAATCCACGCATGCACAAGGGCAGCACGCTTCGCGCATGTGCGATCTATACTCATGCCTCTTTGCGCGCGCAGAATTTGGCCCCGCTTAAAAAGTGAATTACTTGACCTCGGTGCTCGGTTTTATTTACGCACACCACCAGAACCGAGAAGACCGCAGTGCTGCTGAGAAGCTTATTTTCCATGCTGCATGCCCAAAAACTACACTCGGGACCGCGCTTGTTCCAGATGCTTGGGCTCATGCAGCATGTGCTCGGTGGTGGGTGAGTTTATGTTGCCCGACCGGCAAGCAAATCTTTTAAAAATAAACGTAACTAGAAAACTTTCATCCGTTTGTCATGTATGAGGGAATAACAGAATCAGTCTTTAATACTTGTGTGCTAAGAGGCACACTACTTGCGTATGCACAAAAATGGACAACCAAAGCTGACAGTGCCCCTTTAAGGGGGCCAGAAATAAGACATGATGAGAGTGGTGCAGTGCAATGGCTGTGGAGCAGCAGTCTTTCAGGAGACATTCTGGAGGATGTGGTGTTGTCCCATTTGCAGGCACCTCTCTGGGCTGAGGGATGAGGTTGCTCATTTCCAGGCTGAGTCGGCCAGGATGTGAGGGACCTCCTCTCCCACCCAGGGACCACCAGGGTCACCGCCATTTCCTCAAAGGTTGCCAAGAAAGAGGAGCGGTTGGTCACAGTGGGCTCAGGGAGGGTGAGGGTGGTGGAACAGAGGTGCATCCCTTCAGTTGTACCTCTCCACAATTCATATGCCATTCTGGCAGAGTGTGGTTCCTCTGTGGAGGCATCCGCAGTGGAGACCAAGAAGGATGCTGGGAACCTCCACAAAGGAGACCCACAGGAGCATGGCATGGGACCCTACAGGTGAAGGAAACAACTCCTGATCTAGGACTCCATTGTTAGGAGGGTAGACCTGGGGGAGGAAGGGGAGAGGGAGGTGAGGTGCCTGCCTTGCACCATGGTTTGGAGGGACAGGGAATGAATCCTCAGGACCACGGGAGCAGCTGCACAGGGGAGGGAGCTGGATGTCATTGTCCACCTAGGGACAAATGACCTGGTTGGGAGAGGGATCAGAGCAGTGCAGGAAGAGTTTGTGGAGTTGGGGAGGGGCCTTAGACAAGTGGCATGTACGGTGACCTTCTCAGAGGTGCTGCCGCTCTATGGCATGGGTGAGGCTAGGGTACTCCACACCGTGGGATTCAGTCAGTTGAAAAACTGGTGCAGCGCTCAGGAGTTTGGCTTCATTGGGGACTAGGGGTCCACCTGGAGTGTTGCAGGCCTATACTGGGGCGATGGTCTGCATCTGTCCAAGAGGGAAACCAGGATTCTAGGTAATAGGTTTAAATGCTTCATTGGCAAGCATTTACACTAGCCAAGGGGTAGGTGCTGGAAAGGATCAGGGAAACCCAGCCCCCCAAAAAAAAAAAACAGGTTAGTTAGTGAGGTAAACATCAAGATAGAGACGCCGATAGGGAGAAGGGCAGGGGAAATGGAGAAACACAAAGGCAAAGGACAGGGATGGGCAAAATGGGTAAGGCCATCAAGAAATGGATGGTAATGAGTACCAGGCCCAGAAGTCTGGGCAACAAGCCCTGAACTGGTGGCTTGATGGAAGAGGGATGCCTGATATCGTGGCAGTCACAGAAACATGGTACACAGCGAACCATGACTGGGATGTTAACATACCAGGGTACACAACCTACATGAGAGACAGAGAGGGTAGAAGAGGGGGAGGAGTAGCTCTCTATGTACAGGAAGGGATAAAAGCAATGGAACAAAAGAGTAAACAGGGAGGAGAGGAGGCACTGTGGGTCACCTTAGGGACTGGGAATGGCACCACAGTCTGCACAGGGGTTGTATACAGACCCCACGGGGAAGGAATGGACAAGGATATGATAGAAGGCATCCTTAGGATGGCAGAGAAAGGGGAGATATTGTTTATGGGTGACCTGAATATCCAAGATGTTAACCGGAGCACCATTGCTGCAGCCACATCCAAGAGCAGGGCCATTCTCGATGCCCTACAGGGGGCATGCCTCAGACAGCTAGTGTTGGAACCTACTCGAGAGGGAGCAGTCTTAGACCTAGTACTCTCAAATGGGGATAGTGAGAGGATCTCAGATCTAGAAGTGGGTAGCCATCTTTGAACAAGTGACCACCAAGCAGTGTGGTTCACGATAAACTCAGCTGCAGAGTCAAGCCATACAAAAGTGAGGGTACTGGACTTCAGGAGGGCTGACTTTGTCAAAATGGGAGAGTGCCTTAGAAAAGCAGTAACAAACAGGCAAGAAGGAGGGGTAGAGAAACAATGGGGAACCATCAAAACTGCCATCACAGAGGCAACGAGCCTTTGTGTGAAGCAAATAAATCAAAACGCAAGAAAAAGCCACTGTGGTTCTTAAAAGAGGTGGTGGGGAAGGTTAGGGAGAAAAAGATAGCATTTAGGAAGTATAAGTGTAACCCCTGCCTGCTTGACTAATTGCAGGTTACAGGGCCTGGGTACTGAAACAGGTGCCTCCACCCAGAGGACAGGGTTGTTAGTAACAAGGCTAAGCTGGGTACAGCTCTCCGGGACACTGTAACCCCCTCTTTCCCCTCTAGTGGCCTAGATGATATGCAACAAACCCTTTCACAATAGCCCTTATTCAGCATACAAATTCCCACACAGTTTATACTTACCACCAGGGCTGGTTCCACCAATTCGACCCTGGAGACCCCCCCTGTAAAACAAGGTTCGACACAGCAAATAACAGTACAGTGCTTTTGGTACAAACTGGAACCACAGTCAGATTAAATGCAAAGAGTTAGATCTGATTTATTCAGGGGAATTGAACAAGGGAGGGGCGTAATCAGGTTGACTGATTCGAAAACTGATCTAGTCAGGCAATTATGCATGCACTTTTAGTCCCTGTATAGTCAGACGCTCTGGGTACCCAGTTGGAAGTAAGGTGGGCTAGCCTGGAATGTTGCCTGGAGTAGGCTGGCATCGCAGCTGGTTGGGGCCCTGTGATGAAAAGAAAAGGCATGCACAACCAACACACAATTTGTAATCAGTTCATGAAAGGAAAAACAACAATGCAGTCAGATGACAACACTTGAGATTTAGCTGTTGTTCGAGGTAGCTACCCTGATTGTTACTCACGCTACCCAATGCAAGACACAGGAGGGACGTAGATAGAGAATGCAGGTTGACAACTGGTATTCCAGGAGAAGCAGGGCCTACAAAATCACCGAGGTGTCATTCCTGTTCAAGATGTTGAGCAAGGGCTAATACCCGGCAAGTGTCTCGTTGATGGTGTTCTCTGCACCTGAAGTAGCTGACTGGGCCAGTGGCAGGGCCCAAGCCGGGAAAACAGTTCGGAAATCAGTCCAGGAAGGCTGGATGCAGCTTCCAACAAGTGTGGCACAATTAAACAGTGGGGAACCAAATCGCAACCCATTAACAGCACACAGCACATTTATAGTAAAACAATCACCATACCACAAAGCGGATAGTAGTCCGACAGCAATCAGTGCCTCTGAGCAAAATCAGGAGTTCTATGGTGAATGGCCGATCGCATACAGCAAATCTTCGGTCTTCTTCATGTTTAAGCCTGGTCACGCTTCAGTGACTTTTTCTCTCACTCAATTCGGATACAGTCCTGAGTATTAAGCCTTTCCAAGGATTCCGTCTTGAGGGACTGCAGGCAGACAGGCCAGACTTAGCCTTTCCACCAATCTCTTTCGCGAACTACACAGGAGCTGTTGCTTGAATCACTCAAGCTGTTTACTCTGCAAACTCTAACTCCAGACTGACTCACTGCAGTAGGCAGCTTGGAAATTTCTCTTCGGTCCAAAAGTTCTGGTTGGTTGATCCATCTGTCTGTCAAAGCAAGGGCCCCTCCAGGTCTGTTTTGGTGCCAAATATAAAAATTACAATTCCTACAGGAATTTGCTCCTACAGGACCCCTGGGACAGGCTCCATTTTAGAGTCCCCAAAGGTACTGATTGGGGCTGACAGGTAGTCCAAAACTAAAATGGTGGTGCTATACATAAAGTCTATGCTGCAAAGAAGGCAGGTTAAACAAACTACAGTACTATTGCCATGCTAATAGATAATCAGCACATAAGTACAGCTTCTAACAGAGCTCCCTCTACGCAAATAGCGATGGCAGAATGGAGCGATTATCTGACAGCCCGGGCAGGACTTGAACATAAAAACCCTTAGCCCCCTCCCAGATTAAATAAGCACCACGTTATTGGCAGCTTTTAAAGAGACAGAGCACAGAGGCATTAGGGCACTCTCACACAAACACTTTTAAAGCGCTAAGACACAGGATAGCAGCCTGGCAGTGGGCATTTAGGCACACCCAATGAAGACTTTCGAACCCCCATTTGTAGGGGTTACACCCCTTCCTGCCTGGAAAAACTTGACGTCCGCATCAAGTCTACACCATCACAATATTGAAGAATCAATATATACAAGACATACGTGACATTAGCATACTATGGAAATACTATCTGATGCATCAGTTAACGTAAACGTATCACATTACTATACATTTCACTATACCATATCTTCATTGACAATACTTATTCATGTTTCATACACTCTATACTGATTCTGTTATGATTAACATACTATGAACAGTTACCTATGACTTCACTTTATAAGTTCTTGTACAGTAAACAGTGCAGAAGGGGGCCCTTCCCTATCAGCTAACTTGGGGCTAGATGGGACGGGGACACCATGTTCTGAAGGAAGAACAATTAATTGGGAGGTGGCAGGCAAGCTCAGTTTGGGCAGTGAGCTCTTGGAAACATAAACACCGTTATGGACCACATTGAGAGGCAAGTCCACAGGCCTTCCAGGGGAATCATAACTGAAATGTAGCACTGGCTTAACAGGTCACCCTGTCCTTCTGGGAGGTACAGACACTGGCTCTGGCTTGTCATCATGGGCACTGGACACTTCCTTTTCTTTCCTTTCTTCTTTCAGGAGGGGTGCCTCTGCACTGGATGAGAAGTTCAGGTTGGGAGCACTGGCACCTCCGGCTCAGTAGCTCTTGTTTCCAAAGTACTTTGTTCATTAAGGTTTTCTACAGAATGCCCTGACTGGTCATCCTCAAGACACCTGAACACACTGGAGCTTTGTGGCACGGAAAGGGCAGTGTCCTCTCTTTCTCTTGGCTCTGTTAGTTAGGAAGACTCAGAACATCATCCCCTTCTTCGGGCAACTCAAACAGTTCTACAAGACACAGAGAGTCTGCTACCTCAGACGTGATACTTTGCACCTCACTATCAGGAGGCATTGGGTCCAGGGAAGAAGCTGGGGGGTTGGACAGTTCTGAAGGCCCAGCTTTATCCCCATGATTCTGCAGAGGATTGCCTCGAAACAACTGACTCAGTTCATATGAGGGATAATAGGCATTATCACAGTCACTCTCATCAGAGACATACATACAGTCATCACCGTCACTCTGGGCCTGCTGAGGGGAAGGCCTTAGTTCTGGAACAACACGGACAGGTTGGCTCTCTTTCCTCTTTACAGCAGCACGAGTCAGTGGCCCAGGAGAAGTGTCAAGTGTTGGTTCAGCATCAATAACAACTTGACCAATGGGCAGCAAGTGATTGCGGTGCATGGTCTTAACAACTTTGGAATTATTTTCTGGCGCACCTTGTACACCAGCAGATCATCCAATTTACCAACTACTACGTGAGGAAGATGGTGCCATCTAGCAGCAATTTTGTGTTTTCCATGCAGTCTCAAATTGCATGTTAGTAACCAATCTCTGGGCAACAACTCCTGGGCTTTTACTCGTCGATCATGTCTTTCTTTGTTGGCAAGATATCGCATAGCATCCATAGATTGAGCTACTTGATAGGCATGATTCAACTGATCTTTCAATTTCTGTACATACCGCAAGTAGTTTTCGGCTCAGACCCCATCTGGAGAAACCCCAAAGCAGACATCAGCTGGCAGTTGGGCCTCTCCTCCCGAACATGAGACAGTGGGGGGAGAGGTGCTGATCTGCTGGCTCCACTTATGCTTGTCTTTTGGATGGAGGGTGCCCATCATGTCCAGAAGGGTGCGGTTAAAGCTTTCTGGTTGAGGATCCCACTGTGGGTGATAGGGGGTGGTTCTTGACTTCCGCACCTCCCACAGAAAGAGCATTTCTTTGATTGGCCTAGTTTCAAAGTCTCTGCCTTGGTCAGAATGGATCCGCTTGGGGGGGGCACCATAGTGGACGAAGACATTTTCCACTAGCACTTTGGCCAAGGTAGAGGCCTTTTGATCTTTAGTTGGGAAGGCTTGTGCGTACCGTGTAAAATGATCAGTAACTACCAACGCATTTCTGGTGTTCTTTTGGTCGGGTTCTAAACACAAGAAGTCTATGCAGACCACTTCCATAGAGGCACTGGTAGTGATGTTGACAAGTGGGCAGCTTTCTGGGGCAATGCTTTCTGCTGGAGGCAGAAACTGCAAGTTTTGACATGATTCTCAACATCTGCCTCCATTTTTGGCCCATAGAATCGGGATCATACCAGGTCAAGAGTTCTATCAATACTGAGGTGCCCTATGATTGTGGAAGGACCTCAGTACCAGCTGCTTAAAGGTCAGGGTAGACCAACTGTTGCTTGTCTACTTGACCACAACAATCCACTGTCTCTCTGTATAACACTTGATTGAGGAACTTTAACCGGGGCCTTCCTTGAACAATAGAGCAGTTCGCAAATCAGGGAATGCAACTTGACACATCTTTCCTGCACGCAGGGCGCCAAATGCTGGTTGAATCATGGGATCTTGGGATTGAGCCCACTGAATACTGTCATTATCGAATTGAGGTACTGCTAATATGTAAAGCAGAAAATGCCAATAGCCAGCCGGTATGCATGTATCAGGAGGGTCTGCAGACATTTGTTCATCTATATCAAACTTTGGCATAATGCTTTGATGTCAGGTTCAGACAATCTGACCCAGTTGTCCTTGGCAGCTGGCCACTGTGACAGGGAAGGCAGCATCAATGTGGTTTAGTCCCGATCTGTATCTCTACAGCAGGAGAAGGATTCTTTTAAGTCTGCTTGCTGTTGTGGAGAAGATTTCTGTAAGTTTTGCTATTGTATTTAAATTACAGGAGAGAAGGATTAGTTAATTCACGTATGTTGAGGGAGTTAATGTATAGAGGATTTTTATAAATTTTGATATTGTTTTATTTTCTTTTTAATTTAGCTTAAAGTGAAATTTAACTTAAAGGTTTTTGTGGCTGGAGTGACTGTAAAGGTTCTGTGGCTGGAGCGACTGCACATGACATGCCCACCCACATAGCCTTTATATTCTGACTGAGCCATCAAACTGCAGGAGAGAAGGATTGGTTAAGTCTGCTTGCTGGATGTGGAGAAGAGTTCTGTATGTTTTGCTATTGTTTTTTAAACTACAGGAGAGAAGGATTAGTTAATTCTACTTGCTGTCGAGGGAGTT
The DNA here is from genome assembly GCA_016271365.2 of Neoceratodus forsteri. Lineage (NCBI taxonomy): Eukaryota > Metazoa > Chordata > Ceratodontiformes > Ceratodontidae > Neoceratodus > Neoceratodus forsteri. Next base: position 293,456,452 of record CM057455.1, read on the forward strand.
AATGTATAGAGGATTTTTGTAAGTTTTGATATTGTTTTATTTTCTTTTTAATTTAGCTTAAAGTGGAATTTAGCTTAAAGGTTTCTGTAGCTGGAGTGACTGTAAAAGCTCTCCCACCCACCTGTTCCACCAGCCTTTCTTAAATACCGAAATACCACTGGGGGTTGGGTTTGAAGGCTGTGAGAGAGGAGCTTGGGGAGCTACAAACTGATCCGAGCCCTCAGAACAGGCCAGGAAGGAGGAAACAAGGAACAGCCATATGAGCCAAGTCTTAAAGACATATAAATATATAAAATGTATGAATAGATCTATAGTCCTCATGAGTAGGGTGTGGTTTCCAGTTAGTACTGTAATTGGCTGTCTTATGCTGCATGCAAGGGCATTTAGGATAACATTTTCTGTTAGAGGCTGGGCTAGGATTAAAATTCTACTTGCTGTAGGGATAGTTGGTGGAAAGGCTGTATAGGTAGGTGGACCATGAGTAGGATCGAGGGTGCAATGGTTGTGGGGCAGCAATGCAGATGAACATACTGTGGAGGCTGGAAGGTGCCCAATATGCCACAGGCTAAGGAGACTGAGGAGGAGGTTCAGTGGCTTGCAGGGAGTTGGGGAGGTTGAGGGAGGAGGGGAGGATTGGTCGGTGGAGGGATGACATCTGAGTATTGTGGGGGCACCACAGAGAAGGAACAGTGGGCAAGGAGAGGTCAGGCGGAGGGGGCGAGTAGACAGGAAGTCAGTTGATGAAGGTGGACACAAGTAGGACCTAGAAAAAGGGAGCAGCAGTAGGCAGGAGGGAGGAGGAAACACAATAAGGCAAAGGGCTAGGGAAAATGTTTGCTGTACTAGCAACACATGGGAAAGAGGACACAGGAGAAGATTGCACAAGGGATAGTACTTGCAAAGAGAAGTGAGAGAGGGGCATTACTAGTGAACAGATTGAGAATGGCATGGCAGGGGGAAGGATAATACTTGGAGAGGTGAGGAGGGAGTGGGAGGTCAGACAGGAGGAGGCGGAGAAGTCTCAATTGAGAAGGGCAAGGGGGAAGACACTGGGACACATTGTAAAAGCACTGTCTTGAGTGCCCCAGAAATGAGAACTGGTGGGTGGGGGGTTGAGGCATGGGAACTGAGGAAAGAAGATGGAGGTGTATTGTGTTGGGGACTCCATACTAAAGGGGACTTGATGGGCAGCAAGGGGAAAGGCACAGTCAGATATGGGTGGAGTCCATACCAGGATTAAAGGCAGACAAGGCAGGACAGGCAATCCTAAGTGCATAAGGAGGGTAGAAGGAAACACACATTGTGGTACATGGGGACAAATGACCTAGCAGGGGAAACGGTGGAGGTAACAAAGGAGAGGATTGAGGAAGTGGAAGATTATGAGGAGACTGGGGAGTCTGTGGCATTCTTTGAGGTTCAAGCAATTCTCATGCAAGCACAGTGAGAAAGGAGAGAATAGGAGTTGAACACATGGTTGGTAGAATGGTGTCAATCTAAGGGATATGGGTTGTGGGCAGCTGGGTAGTACCTGGATAATAACAGTCTGTTTGCAAGGGATAGGCTGCACCTGAATGGGAGGGGAAGGAGGTATTAAAGCAAAGACTGGGGAGGTATATTATGACAGAGGTGGATTTCAGCTAGATGGGGGTGGCAATGGACAGCAGGTAGTCAGGGATCTGACAGAGTGGAGTCACAGACTACCCCCCCCAAGGCTGGGCAGGGAAGGACCCAGGGCGACTGAAAAAGGAGGAGAGAAGGAAGGAAATGGGGCCAATGAAGAGAAGGACAGGATGGAGGGTGGTCTCTGGAATGCAAGAAGCTTAGGCAACAAATCAGCTGAGCTACAGGCACTCTAGCAGTGTGGAGGGTGGATGTTGCAGCTGTCACAGAAACGTGGGCAATTGAGCACCGTCACTGGGATCTGGCTATCCCTCCCTGATTGTTTCAGCCCCCACCACTTCCTCTGGCAGGGTGTTCCACTTGTCCACCACCCGTTCTGTGAAGAAATTCTTCCTCATGTTTCCTCTGAATCGTCCTCCCTCCAACTTCATCCCATGCCCTCTAGTCCTGGAACATCTTTTCGCTTAAAAATAGTGTATTCCTGCACCTGTTCCTCCCTGTAAGATACTTGTATGTCTCTATCATATCCCTCTCTCCCTCCTCTCCTCCAGGAGTACATGTTCAGTTCCTTCAACCTGTCTCCATAGGACTTGTGATGCAATCCATGCACCATCTTTGTTGCCCTCCTCTGAACCTTCTCTACCCTGTCTATGTCCTTACGTAGGTAAGGTCTCCAGAACTGTACACTGTACTCCAGGTGGGGCCTCACTAGTGTCTTGTATAGTGGAATTATGACCTCCTTTCCTGCTGGTGATGCCCTGCCTATGCATCCCAGCATCCTATTTGCTTTACCTGCTGCCTTGTCACACTGTTTCCCTACCTTGAGGTCATCAGAGATGATAACCCCAAGATCCCTTTCCTGCTTGGTGCATGCTATATCCTCACCCCCAACTGATATATTGTGCCAGGGTTTTGTGCCCCATATGCATTATCTTGCACTTCCTTGCATTGAATTTCAACTGCCAAACCCTGACCATTCTTCAAGTTTCTGCAGGTCCTTCTCATTCTGTCTACACCCTCTGGTGTGTCTACTCTGTTACAGAGCTTTGTGTCATCAGCGAACAGTGAAATTCTGCCTTCTAGGTCCTGTGCAATGTCACTGATGAAGATGTTGAATAGGACCAGTCCCAGCACTGATCCCTGTGGTACCCCACTGGTCACTCTTCCCTCTGTGGAGTGACAGCCATTTACCACCACCCTCTGTGTCCTGCCACCCGGCCATGTCCACTGCCCTCCCGATCCACCTCCCTAGTCACCCAGTCAAAAATTCAATGAGGTTGGTCTGACATGACCTCCCTGGTGAAACCATGCTGCCTTGGGTCCTGTAGTCCATTGACAACCAGATGTTCCACCAATCTCTCCTTCAGTAGTGCTTCCATGATCTTCCCCACTACCGAGGTGAGGCTGACTGGTCTGTAGTTCCCCCGCTTCTTCTTTGTTCCCACGTTTGTATAAGGGGACTACATCTGCTATCCTCCAGTCTTTGGGTACCTCCCCCTGTTTCTAGTGATCGGCTAAACAGGATAGCAAGAGGTTCAGCCACCACCTCTCTTAGTTCTTTAAGGACCCTGGGGTGCACCCCATCTGGCCCCATTGCTTTATCAACTCTTATTACTTCCAGTTCCTTCAGGACCCTTTCTCGTGTAAAGGGACTTGTGTCCATTTCTGCACCATTCTCACCCCTTGTACTCCATTCAGACCCATTACCCTCCTCTTCCTCAGTAAAGACTGAGCAGAAATACCTGTTCAATATGTCAGCTTTACTGCTGTCATCCTCCACACAGCCCCCATCCTCCCCCTTCAGTCTCACTATCCCTCCCTTTGCCTTTCTTTTTTCACTTATGTACCTGTAAAAGGTTTTGTCCCCTCTACCCACTGATTTTGCAATGTGTTCTTCTGTCTGAGCTTTGGCTTCCCTTACTGACCTCCCTGCCTCCCTTTGCTTCTCCTGGTACTTCTCCCTATCCCCTTCTGCCTGTGTCTTTTTGTATTGCCTGAATGCAATCTTTTTGGCTTTCACTTTCTTTGCTACCTCTTTGGAAAACCATAATGGTCTCCTCTTCCTTTTCCTCTTGCTAACCTGCTTAATACATAATTCTGTTGCTCTTGTAATCCCCATTTTAAATACTTCCCACTGTTCCTCAACCCGATTCCTGCCCCATTCCCCTTAATGCCTCTTTCAAGTATCTCCCCATTTTCCCAAAGTTTGCCCCCCTAAAATCCAGGATACGTGTTTTTGTGTGGTTTGGTTCTGCTCTTTCTGTGATTTCAAACCACAGTGACTGGTGGTCACTGTTCCCCAGTGCAAATTTTGCTGAGTATATTTGTTTAAAAATTGCCATTTATATGAGGACTCTATTATATGGGCCTAGATACTAAAATATACATATGATTCTTTTATATATATAAAAATAGATACATATTGAAAAGAACACAGCAGGCTGTTATTTATTGAAGAATAACTTGATTATTTAAATTTATTTTTACTTTAGAAAGGCCTTATAACACAGTTTAAAATATTTATTTGATTTACTTATTTAGATGCAGTGTTCACACTGGTGAAGGATTTCATCCGAAGCGTTTCTCTAAAACTGTAATGAAAAAATAAAATGCTGTGAATTTTTATATAAAGAGTGACTATTTAATTTAGTGAGTGAGTCCTATCTTTTCAAATCTGTATATACATGAATATTTGCTTGATTGGTGACAGGACTACTCCTTTAATGGAAACTTTTGCCTTTTTACTGAGGTGGCTGTGTTGGCTTCTAATCCCAATCTTAGTTTTAGCCTCGGAGTTGGGCAAGGCCTCAAACTCCGACTGAAGCTGACCTAGGATAGATTTTTGGTGCGCGATCATATGTGCCAGATAATTCAGGGCTCTAAAGGCCAATGTGGAGGACGAATAAACTTTACGCCCAGACTGGCCTATTTGCCTCGACTCGTTGTCAGGAGAGGAGGTGCCCATATACTTTAGCTTAGCTGTACGGTCACGGGTCGCATTATACTTGGTTCTTATACTTGGTTTATGAATGGAAGAAGGCTTTTATGGCCATATTTACCGTTCCCCACATCAGTGAGACATCATATCTATATTTTCCCTTACTCAGTTATCCACCTTTTTTTTCAGATGTTGCTATTGTACTACATTCAATTATGTCATTTGGTAACCTATTCCATAACCTGCCAGTTCTGTTGATAAATGAAAAATGAATATCGCTGGTTTTAGCAGTGTGTAATTTGATTTGTATTTTTGTGTTCACTTAAACCCTTTGGCTTCTCCTGCATATGTAATCCCATCTCATTTCTTAACCCTACATCATTCACTGTTTTATACAGTGCTAGTAGGTCCCCTCTTATTCTTCTTTGTTTAAGGGAGAATAGCCCTCTTTTAACTAATCTATCCATATAACTATACTTTCTGAATGCTCCTATAGCTCTAGTGTAACGTCTTTGGATTTTCTCTATCCTGTTAATTTCTCCTAATGTATTTGGGTTCCATAGTTGTGACCCATAATCCAGATGAAGTCTTATATGTCTTATATAAAGGTAGCATACATTCCATACTTTTATTTACAAAACGTCTTCTGATGTTTTTAATCATGAGGTTAGTTCTCCTGATCACCACTGTCCTATGTTCTTTAAACTTCATTTGCTGATCTACCAGAACACCACAGTCCTTTTCTAGGAGACTTGTTTTCAATCCTTGTCCTTTTAGCATGTATTGCTGTAGTACATTATTCTTTCTCAAATGTTATCACCGTGCACTTATTTACACTAAAAGCCATTTTGTTGTTAGACGCCCACTCCTCTATCTTTAAGTCCTTTTTCATCTGATATTGTTGACCATCAGTGGCAACCGGCCCTCCTAGTTTTATGTCGTCTGCAAATTTAGTCACCTTATTGCCTATGTTCATATGCAGATCACCTCCGTACAAGGAAAATAACACCGGCCCCAACACTGAGCCCTGTGGCACTCCACTAGACACTACTACTGGTTCACAGTACTCTCCTAGGCCTCTTACACCCTGCATTCTCCCATTCAACCCTCCAACCCACCAATCTAATATCTATGCCTATTTCTGCCATCTTTTTTATCAAGCCATCATGTGGAACCTTGTCAAAGGCTTTCTGAAGTCAAAGCATATTACATCCATCAGTATGTTATTATTCATGTTTTTATTTATATATTCATAGAAACACAATATATATGTGTTACGTCCTCTATTTTTCTTAAAGTCATGCTGATTTATGTCATCATAGCCCAATATCATAAGGTTCTCCTCTATTCTTATTTTGAGCACTGTTTCAGCTACTTTATCTAGTATAGAAGTCAAACTGACTGGTCTATAATTTGATGTTTCCTCCTTATTTCCTTTTTGATACAGTGGTACAACTGTTGCCAGCTTTCAATCACCAGGAACTCCTCCTGTTTTGAAGGATTTATTTAAAATTGCCATTAATGGAACTGAATTTGCCTTGCTATTTCTTTTAACAGTCTAGGACTAATATTATCAGGGCCTGCTGATTTATTTACCTTGATTAATGACCACAGAGTCTACCTTAGGATGAGAACTGAGGTGGTCTTTGCCCTCAGGGGCCCGATATAATCTGTCGGCCTTCTTGTGAGCTGTGACCTCTGAAAGCTGTTGCCAAACCATAGAGGCCAAATCCTTATGCAGGCCTATCCACAGAGGAAATAATAAGAAGTGGTGACAGCTCTGGCATGTCTAGAAGCTCTGGCATGTCTAGGTGCTCCATCATCTCTTACATTGAGGGTCTTGGTCCTCAGTCTTCACCCATTCAACTCCTGAATTTTCCAAAGGATCTCAGTGAAAGAGGGATCCTCTGGATGGGTCTTGGGAGAGTCCTTGGGGTTGGGATCCTCCGAGGGAGGAGTCTCAAACCCCAGCATGGAGGAGGTAGAAGAGTCAGAGTCGAAGTCCAATGAAAGGCTTCTGTCCGGGGACAGAGCCCGTGGAAGACGGACTTCCTTAGAGGAGACAGAGGGGCCCCTATTGTTGCGCCTGGCCCAAGGTAGGACAAGATTCCACTGGTGAAAGGGACGTGGGCGTAGGATCCAGTTGGACTGGTGGGGAGGCCATGACTGGCTGATGTCAGTCCAATTCAGAAACCAGCTGGGTCTTAGTCTCGCTCCACCAAGAACTGAAGCATCGCCCTGAAGTCCAACTGAGAATGAGGAGGCGGAGGTGGGGGCAGAGGAGGCTGGTACACGGGCGGGTAGCCAGGAAAGAATAACCCGGCATCAAATAACCAGGCATTGGGTAATGCCAGGCCTGCATACCATAGCTGATCGTGAAATAGCCTGGCATCGGATACCCTGGTGTGGGGCATCCTGGCATCTGGTACCCAGATATCCTTGAGGGGGGTAATGAGGCACAGGGAAGTCTGGCATCAGAAGGCCTGGTGAAGGCCCTGACGGCGTAGCTGAGAGCCATGTAGGAGACCCTGACAGTGGGTAAACAGTCGAAGGCCCTGATGGGGGCTCTGACAGAGGGTAGTAAGGGCCTGGTAAAATCAGGTCTAGTGCCCGACCCACCGAAGGAAGTTCCGGCATTGGCTCCAAAGGGGCAGAGGGTCCCACCAGAGTCTGGGGCAGGACAACGGGCCCAGATGGGGGAGTATGTGGCGCAGGAGTCATCAGCTCCCGATGGAGGTCTGGTGTCAGGTGTTCTGGCTCTGGCACCTGGGTGGTGTCAGACAGCCGCTCCTCTAACTCCAGCTCAGGAAGAACAGGTGAGTCAGGAGACTCCACCAAAGGAGGTGGAGAAGGAGGATCCCGAGATGGAGAACTCTTGGGGAAAGGCTGCGGCTGAAGTGGCAGCAGGCACTGATCTAGCGGATCGGCGTGAGGCCTGTTATCGGGGCCCAATGAAAGTGCTGTGGCTGGGTGGATGCCAGAGGAGTTGGCGTGCAGCTTATCAGTCTGGGCTGGACAGGCGTCAGAGGAGCTGACAACTGACTTATCAGCCGCGCCACCACACTAAGACCCAGGAGCTTTGAGGGGTCTAAGGGTGGCGGTGTTTTACGGAACTCCGGAGACACCCATCTGAACTGTAACCAGCTCAGGCTGGGGGCCAAGGGCTGCTCTGCGGAGGAGGAAGCAGACTTGTCCGGTGAAGTGCTACCCGCATTAACAGGAGACCGAGCGGCATCCATGGCTCCTGAAAGAAGCCGTGGGTGGGAAGGAGACCTATTGAGGTCCCAGTGCTTCTCCTTGTCCTCCTCCTTCTTCTTCTTGTGGGAGTCAGAAGAACCCCCAGTAAGGAAGATTATCCCTGCAGCTTCCACAGCTCCTTCTCCATGGAAGGCATCTTCAGCTTAAGAACACGGGCTTCCAGGGCCTGTTGGCAGCATTTCCATGTGGTCTGGTTGAAATTCAGGCAGGCCTCACAGTCCTCGGTCTTGTGCTCAAGTTCTAGGCAGAAAGACAGAGGAATGGCCATCTTTATGAGGGAGCTGTGTGCTGAAGGAATCACACTTGTTCTTATGCAACTCAGAAGGCGTCGGAGAAGTTAATACTAATATTATAATAATAATAATAAGCTTTATTTCTTTTTAGCCTTTCTGAAACCAAGGCGCATTACAAAGTAACATCATACAAACATCATAAAACAAGTTAAAAGCAAGCTAAAATATACAGCATTAATTAAAATCTGTATCGTCACCAAATGCCTTTGTCCATAAAAGGTTTTAGGCCTTTTTTAAAACCCTCCACCGTCATACACACTCTAATCAATGGTGAGACAATTCCAGAGAGTCAGCGCCACAAAACTAAAGCAGCAGCGCAAGATTTAAAACTACTTTAGGAATCTCCAGCAACCCCTCGCTGGTTGAGAGGAGCGACAGACTAGAAGGTTATGGCACCAGAAGATACATAGACAGTGTCGGCAGATAAGGGCCTATGGCCCACCCAGTCTGCCCATTTGAGCTTGTAAGTTCAGTTTGTTTTCCTAGAAGTCTGTTGCACCTCACCCTGACCTCCAGAATTCCTTTATGTCTATCCCATGCATTCTTAAATCCCGTGATTGTTTCAGCCCCCACCACTTCCTCTGGCAGGGTGTTCCACTTGTCCACCACCCGTTCTGTGAAGAAATTCTTTCTCATGTTTCCTCTGAATTGTACTCCCTCCAACTTCATCCCATGCCTCTAGTCCTGGAACATCTTTTTCGCTTAAAATAGTGTTTTCTGCACCCTGTTCCTCCCTGTAAGATACTTGTATGTCTCTATCATATCCCTCTCTCCCTCCTCTCCTCCAGGAGTACATGTTCAGTTCCTTCAACCTGTCTTCATAGGACTTGTGATGCAATCCATGCACCATCTTTGTTGCCCTCCTCTGAACCTTCTCTACCCTGTCTATGTCCTTATGTAGGTATGGTCTCCCAGAACTGTACACTGTACTCCAGGTGGGGCCTCATTAGTGTCTTGTATAGCGGAATTATGACCTCCTTTTCCTGCTGGTAATGCCCCTGCCTATACATCCCAGCATCCTATTTGCTTTACCTGCTGCCTTGTCACACTGTTTCCCTACTTGAGGTCATCAGAGATGATAACCCCAAGATCCCTTTCCTGCTTGGTGCATGCTATATCCTCACCCCCCAACTGATATATTGTGCCAGGGTTTTTGTGCCCCATATGCATTATCTTGCACTTCTTTGCACTGAATTTCAACTGCCAAACCCCTGACCATTCTTCAAGTTTCTGCAGGTCGCTTCTCATTCTGTCTACACCCTCTGGTGTGTCTACTCTGTTACAGAGCTTTGTGTCCTCAGCGAACAGTGAAATTCTGCCTTCTAGGTCCTGCGCCATGTCACTGATGGAGATGTTGAACAGGACCGGTCCCAGCACTGATCCCTGTGGTACCCCACTGGTCACTCTTCCCTCTGTGGAGTGACAGCCATTTACCACCACCCTCTGTGTCCTGCCACCCAGCCAGTTACCTACCCTCCACACTACTGTCCTGCCCACACCATATTCCCCAGTTTGTGTAATAGTCTTCCATGTGGCACAGTGTCAAAGGCCTTGCTGAAGTCCAGATAGGCCATGTCCACTGCCTCCCCTGATCCACCTCCCTAGCCACCCAGTCAAAATTCAATGAGGTTGGTCTGACATGACCTCCCCTGGTGAAACTCATGCTGCCTTGGGTCCTGTGGTCCATTGACAACCAGATGTTCCACAACTCTCCTTCAGTAGTGCTTCCATGATCTTCCCCACTACTGAGGCGAGGCTGACTGGTCTGTAGTTCCCTGCTTCTCTTTGTTTCCACTTTTGTATAAGGGGACTACATCTGCTATCCTCAGTCTTTGGGTACCTCCCTGTTTCAGTGATCGGCTAAACAGGATAGCCAGGGGTTCAGCCATGCGTCTCTTAGTTCTTCTGAGACCTAAGGGTGCACCCATCACTGGCCCCGATTGCTTTATCAACTCTTATTTCTTCCAGTTCCTTCAGGACCCTTTCTGCAAAGGGACTTGTGTCCATTTCTACACCATTCTCACCCCTTGTACTCCCTTCAGACCCATTACCCTCCTCTTCCTCAGTAAAGACTGAGCAGAAATACCTGTTCAATATGTCAGCTTTACTGTTGTCATCCTCCACGGCCCCCATCCTCCCCCTTCAGTCTCACTATCCCTCCCTTTGTCTTTCTTTTTTCACTTATGTACCTGTAAAAGGTTTTGTCTCCTCTACCCACTGATTTTGCAATGTGTTCTTCTGTCTGAGCTTTGGCTTCCCTTACTGATCTCCCTGCCTCCCTTTGCTTCTCCTGGTACTTCTCCCTATCCCCTTCTGCCTGTGTCTTTTTGTATTGCCTGAATGCAATCTTTTTGGCTTTCACTTTCTTTGCTACCTCTTTGGAAAACCATAATGGTCTCCTCTTCCTTTTCCTCTTGCTAACCTGCTTAATACATAATTCTGTTGTTCTTGTAATCCCCATTTTAAATACTGCCCACTGTTCCTCAACCCCTGATTCCTGTCCCATTCCCCCAATGCCTCTTTCAAGTATCTCCCCATTTTCCCAAAGTCTGCCCTCCTAAAATCCAGGATACGTGTTTTTGTGTGGTTTGGTTCTGCTCTTTCTGTGATTTCAAACCACAATGACTGGTGGTCACTGTTTCCCAGGTGCTCCCCCACTGTTACCCCCATCACACTGTCCCTGTTTGTGAGCACAAGGTCCAGTATTGCATTCTGCCGAGTTGGTTTCATGACCAGTTGCTTGAGGAAGGCACCCTGAAGGGAGTCCAGGATAAATCTGCTCCTAGTTGATGCTGCTGCTGGGATGCTCCAGTCCACGTCTGGAATATTGAAGTCTCCAACCAGTACTACCTCACCCTTGTCTGCCATCCTTCGGATGGCTAGCATCAGCTCCCTATCTGTTTCTTCCTCCTGGGCTGGTGGTCTATAGACCACACCTGTGTGGATGGCAGTCCCCATTTTCCTTTCCAGCTTAACCCACAGTATCTCTCCCCCATTTTGTTCCTCCTGGATCTCTGTGGCCCTTATGTCATTTTTCACATAGAGTACCACTCCTCCTCCCTTCCTGCCTGCTCTGTCTCTTCTGAATATGTTGTAGCCAGGTATGGCCATCTCCCAATCATGGTTATCATTACACCAGGTTTCAGTGATGGCCACAATGTCCAAGTCTGACTGCTACCATGACAGCCTCGATCTTCCATCTTGTTGCTAAGGCTCCTGGCATTTGCATACATGGCTTTCCATGATTTGACCTCCTAGACTGTCTCACTGTTCTACTCCAGCCCCTTCCTTGGTTGTCATTTATCCCTGGTTCTCCTTGCTGTCTGCCCGTCTGCTGAATTTTGCCCCTTTCTGCATATCCACCTCTTGGGCACTAATCTCCATCTTTTGACACTGCTTGCAGAGATAGCCCTCCTCTGGTTCACTGGTTCCACTGCTAGCTGTGGGGGTGAGCAGTAGGTACCCTCCTTGCTGGCCTGCCACCCCCTTTGCTAGTTTAAATGCTTGTCAATGGTAGCATTTAAACTTATCATTGAGTCTTGGATTCCCCTCCAGGATGAATGCAGGCCGTCAGGCTGAACAAACCTCCATCCCTCCAGGTGGGTCCCTAGTCACCAATGAATCCAAACCCTTCCTCACAGCACCAGTTCTTCAACCATTAGTTAAAGTTCCTGGTGCATGCACTCTATCTCTCCTTGCCTCTCACAGGTAGTACTTCTGAGAAAGTGACAGAAGTAGCTACTTGCTTGAGACCCTCCCAGTTTCCTAAACTCTTCCTGAACTTCCTTTGGCTCCCCATTTGCCAGGTCATTAGTACCTAGGTGGATAATGACATCCAGCTCACCCCTCCCGTCTTGCCTTCCCAGTGATCCCCAGGATCTTCCTTCCATCCCTCCATGCCGTGGCACCTCACCTCCCTGTCCTTCCCTCCTGTGTTCCTAGCTGGATCCCTCTTAAGATGGAGTCCCCACCAGGATTCGCTTCCTCCTCCCTCTGGGGTCCACTGCTTTCCCGCTGAGATCTTTCAGTTAATCAGGGCCCAAACCGTGTAGGGCTTTATATGTCAGTAAACCGACTTTAAAGGTGATCCGCCACTGAACTGGCAGCCAGTGCAGATCCGCAGCACTGGTGTAATATGGGAGAAACGTGAGGTCCCGTTAACAACCAGGCCGCTGAGCTTCTGCACTAGCTGCAAGCAGCGGATATCAACCCAGGAAGCCCAGTAGAGGGAGTTGCAGTAGTCCGCCGGAGGTCACAAAGGAGTGGATCAAAGTAGGTAGGTCGCCAGATGGAACAAGGTGCTTGATTCTAGCAATGTTCCTAAGATGGTAAAGGATACCTTAACAACCGCTGACACTTGCGTACGCAATGTCAGCTGATCGTCAGGGATCACCCCCAGATCTCGCACCTGTTCAGAGACAGGGGCTCACATCCCCAGGTGTAAACCTGAGGTTTGATTGCCCCGGCCCCTCAATCCAGCGACCAGGATCCACAACCATCACCTCCGTCTTCCCAGAGTTCAACTTCAATCAGCTGGACCTCATTCAACCCTGGATCTCACTGAGACAGTTGTTAAACACTGAGAGTGCTCTATCCTGGTCAGGTGCAAAAGACAAGATAGAAGGTATCATCAGCATAACAATGAAACTCCAGCCTATATCGTCTATGCATGAAAAGATTTACTTTTCTAGAAATAAAAAAAATGGTGAAATACTTATCTGAAAATGGCGGTTGACTCTAGCAGTGTTCTCCGCGAGGTCCGTATGTCACGCAGGTCGGCGGCAGGAAAGAACTGGCGGCATGGCGTGGGGACTGCCCATTATATATCATCAAGCTGGCGTGACACTGGGTGGCGGACCCTGCCAGACACTGTTAGCTAAAGTTTTCCGTGTGGTCCTAATGCCTGGTGGCTCTCATCCTAATGGTTATTACCTACTGCAGAGCCCTCTCAAAGTAAGATTTTTATTTATGCTTTCATGATGAATTGGCCCTTCCTGGTTTCTGTTTTTAATGACTGATTGCAGAGGGGTCTTTTCTGCCTGAATTTACTTTAGCAATATTGATCTTTTTATATAAGAAAGGTGATAAGGCGGACATATGTAACTGGAGACCGCTTAGTCTGTCAAACACGGATTATATGATTTTGGCAAGGATTTTGGTGAAGCGTTTGGGAGGAGTGGTGGATCGTCTCATTTCCCCATTCCAGACATGTGCTGTACCAACGCGCAGCATTCAGGATAATCTGTTTACCCTCCACAAGCTCTTTTGCAGGGGTGAGAGGGCTCGGGTAGAGGGCTTTCTCCTCAGCCTGGATCAGGAGAAAGCCTTTGATAGGCTGTCACAGGAATACCTGTTTCAGGTACTGGAGTCTTTTCATTTGCCCACTACTTTTTTTTTCCCCTGGCTTCAGTGTATTTATATGCAGGCAATGGCATGTCCACTGATAAATGGGTGGTTTGGTCTTCCTTGGGCTCTCCACGAGAGGTGCATCAGGTTGCCCATAGTCCTCTGTTATCGTATTTAGTTCGGACCTCCACTTCGGAATTTCACTCCTGTCCATCCCTTACAGGCATTAGATTAACCCCTAATGCTGATCCCTTGACAGTTTTGGCTTCTGCGGATGACGTGGTCATCCTCCTGTCTGATGTCAGGGAGGGTCGGGTTTTACAGGCTCTATTAGATGCATTCTCTGCTGTTTCAGACTCTTATATTAACTACGTTAAAAGCAGAGGTTTTCCTCTTGGTAATTCAGCCGCTGGATATTTCCACTGTGCGATCAATCTCTGTTTCTGGTGTGGATATCATAATTTTGAGCATCATTTTTAGTCACCTAGATATGGATCTCAAGAGTTGGGAACGCTGTTTACAGACCGCATCAGGGAGGGTAAATAAATGGAAGCCACAGTGTATTTCCAAGTTGAAGCATATCTGCTTAATTAAAACTTTATTAATACCCACCTTTTCATATACTCGTAATGTTTTTCCACCCTGCCCCCCGCAGTTTAGAAACATGGATCTATACTGTCTTTTTCCAAGCAGTCTGGGGTAGCAGACTGAACCCAGTTAAATGGGAAGTCACATAGGAAAGTCACATAACATTTAAAAACATTAGGAGGCCTTGGGATGTTCACCCTCTGGTCATCTTTTTTTGTATTTAGTTTCTTACAAATCTGTCTGATGGTCTTAGCCGTCAATGATATTTTGTGGTCCACAGTGGTATGGGAATGGGTTTCAGTTTACCTGTCGGACTGGCAGTCTAGTAGTCTCCCCACCCCCCACCTTCCCTTGCCCCAGGTTGGCCACTCCTTCAGGCTGCCTAGGTCCTGCTGGTACCCCTCTTCGATGCAGATACTACACCATATCTGCAGGCCCCCAGTAGCCCAGGCGTAGCCCTTTGCGGGTGGGTCCCCACCTCGAGGGAGACAGGCGCGAGAGGGCTGACCAGCACACTCTACTTGGCCCAGGTGCTGCTGAGGTGAATCTGGGCCACATCGGGGGCTCGGCAACAATGGGAGCTGGCAACCGTCATCTGGTCGACCATGGAGCACTTTTCCACTTTGCTCCCCAAGAGCATGGTGTGCCACAATGTCAAGGTGTAAGCCAACATTTTCCACGCCCACCTTAGTCAGTGGGACCCACTGCAATACCCCAGCCTCTGCAAGAGTCAAAAGCGCGGGTCCCCAATCCACCCTCCACTCGAGAGGTGGGCAGTCTCGGACACACTAGCCTTCTCTCCCGGCTAACCCTCCAGCTCCCGAGTCCATTCCGAACCCAGGTCACTGGCGTTGCAAGTGGAAATCCAACTGCTGCGCAGACGGGACAGCCATTAGTGTGGTAGTCTTCAAGTTATTAAAAAGCCTACTTTTACCATGGGGTATATTAAAACTGCTTTTGCTTTGATCAAAAAATGGAAGCTTTCCTATTCTTGGTGTGGGGTGGTGATGAGAAAGTTGCTCTACCAGCAGATTATGGAGGGCAACTATAGTACTGTTATTCTTTTTCCCCAGTGCCCACCCTTGGACACCTCTCTGGTTTTTCGATACAGGTCTAACCCGTACCTCCCCCAATTTGTGTGGAATGTGGTGTGGTTGAGCCATTATGGTAAGCTTGGGGTTAGGGATAATCATCGCATAAATCCCTCTCTGAAAGGTATTGTACCCGTCCCGGGTGTAGCTCCTTTTTGGAAACTCAGGAACTCCTGTTTTCAGATTGTTGGTATGCCCAGCAGTTCTGGACTCTGGTCACTACATGGTGGGGGATACATGCATTTGTTACCCCTTTCTTCTTTAGAATTTGGGCTTTTTTCAACTAGGTGGGGTGGGTTTGAATACTCAACCTTGCAGATTTTGATGGCCCTGCTCAAATACTTGATGGCCCTGCTCAAATACTTTATTTGGCAACCAGGTGTTCCTGAGTTCTTCAACAAGAGTGTTGTGCCTCCTGCTGCCCTGTTTGGAGTACAGTTGGAGTTTTACAAGGTATATGAATGGGATAAGGGGTCTCAAATGCCAGCTAAGGTAGCCATGGCTTGGCGTGGGTTTCAGGGTTTTTGGGGCCCGCCCCAGTGAATCCTCATGTTTGTTACTTACCTTATATTTGTGCCTGACTAGTCATTTTTCCCCTTCTCCCTTTCCCCTCCTTTTTTGTTGTTTGGTCTTTCCCCTATTTTTTTTTTTTCCCCTCCGTAAAGTGACATTTTTTTTTTTTTTTTTCCCTTTGGGTGCACAGGGAAGTTACTTACTGTATTGAGTTTACTATGTTTTACTCTGCTCTGATTTGTATGATTGTCGCTGTTCTGTTTTTGAAATAAAAAATTCCCCTACTCTTTTCAATAAGTGCCATGGGATCTTTAACAACCACCGGAACGTCGACTGGCCAAGTTGCTTTCAGACATCGCATGTCCAAACTATGAAACTCCCACCTTGTAAGCATTCTGCTAATGACTCCTTCACAGCTCCTCGGCTGCCTCATCAATCAGCACTTCTCTGGCCCGGTGGCGCTGAGGGATGAGGCACTGGACGCCACACCTCATGTCATGACGGCGATCCAGGTTCAGGTGTGGATTCGGGTTGTCGGGGTCGGCCAGGGAAGGAGGATTGAGCATCCAGACACTGCTCTACTTCTCCAGGGAGGGTGGGAAGGGATCTCCAGAGGTGCTGGTTCCTGGTGGCTAGGGGTAGTGTTGCTTGTGGAGCAATGGAAGAGCGGCGTGGGTGGATGTTGGACATGCGGTGTGCAGGAGCACGTGTACATCGTCCTTGCATCCCTGCACGCCTGCGCCGTGGGAGGAGTAATTAAGAAAAATCCTCGCCAAATCCTCCAGCGCTCGTGATGGTCTGCTGCGACACTGCACCGGATGCTGCAGGAACTCCCTCTGGCCCTGACCCCTTGGTCATTCGCAACACTGCGATGTGGCCTACAGAGAAGGAGATGGAAGGGGGTTGAATGCTAGGGCACAGCGCAGGAGCCACCAGCAGATGGGATTGGGGGACCATAGGGACCACCCCAGCCGAGGAGGTAGGCAAGACAAAGAAAGAAACTAAAAAAAAAAAAGAGCACTTTTCCATGACATGTACATGCGGATAGATGTGCCTGCAAACGAGCTAATGGTCTGGCCTCTTATATGCAACTGGTATTTGACCCTGCTCAGTGTGCCTCCTGGTAAAACATTTAAATAAATAAACAAACTACCACCAGAACAGGCAGATGGGACCTTGGTTTAACGTCTCATCTGAAAGATGGCACCTCAGGAGTGCAGCACCCCTCGTGCTGCACTACAGTGTCAGTATTGGATTTAACCCAAGTGCCTGGTGTGGGAGACAGAACCCACAGCCTTCTGATCTTCCAACCTCAAAGGCTAGTGCGTAACCTGCTGAGCCACTGACACCATCTTCTATAATAAAATAAAAATTGTGCAAGCTGTTCTCCAATTGGTGAAAAGCTTCGTTGTGTCCAGCCTAAAGTGGAAATAAATGCTGATGACCCAGCTAACACATGACAATAAATGCATTTGTTTGCAAAATGTTATTCTCACACTCACTCTATAAAGCCAAATTTAAATGCTAAATGCACTCTGTATCTGTCTCAATACCTGTCTAGCCTATGACAGCTGCTGTTCTCCTTGCCCAACGTATGATACCTGCTCCCCAAAATGTATCAGCTTATCTACTGTACCCTAATGTCTATGTATGCACTCACTGTAACTAAATATGTATTCACTACAAATTACTGTATTTATACCTATGTATGTATTCACTGTAGCTGATCTCGGGTTGCCCCTGAAAAAGGGATCTCTGGTCTCAGTGGGTTTACCTGGTTACCAAAATCTAAATAAATAAATAAAACGCTTTTATTTTTTATTCAGAACTGGAAACCCTGAACCTGGAACCAGTGAGAGTCAGGGTTCTCCCAGCTCCTGGAACAAACAGGGAAACAGCAAAAAATCGCTAAAATGCACAGAGCTAAACTAGTGCAGAGTATCGAATAAACTGTTTAAATACTACAAAAAA
This sequence comes from Neoceratodus forsteri, assembly GCA_016271365.2. Classification (NCBI taxonomy): domain Eukaryota; kingdom Metazoa; phylum Chordata; order Ceratodontiformes; family Ceratodontidae; genus Neoceratodus; species Neoceratodus forsteri. The sequence continues at coordinate 293,474,070 of CM057455.1, forward strand.
TAAATTGTAGTCAAAACTAAAAACCTTACCCAGATGACTGGAAAAGGACTCTGGTGTGTCTGATGTCTTCAGTGGAGAAACAAATCCTCAGTTGAGGGTCAGGTGGAGTGTGACCACATTGCAGAGTTTACAATTTAATATTTAAAATGTTGTCTCCTGGGCAACACCTCAAGGCTGAGATGTACATTGAATGACATCACAAATACACTCTTCTGCTAAAAAAAAAAAGAGTAATTACAATGAAAAGTGGTGATCTCAGAGGTAGGGTGTCAAAAAGCGAACAACCAGCATCAGACTTTGCAGATCAATAAACATAAGGGCAGACTATCTGGTTGCCCAAAGGGATACTGTTATGGCAATGAGGAGGAAGGACAGATATTATACCCTCATTTTAAAGGCGCTGTATGGTCCTGGTGCCAGTCCCCAGAAAACTGCCTTCTACCACTTCCAATGCCTTGTTCCTAACTTCAAAGTCACATCCCAAGTATGCCCCACCACGGGACCACCCTCTAACTCTCCAGTACATCCATGGATTGACCCTCCAAGGTCTGCCTCTCACCATGCCAGCTGTTTCAGTGCACCATTACCCCTTCATATCCGGCCAGTGACTTGCTTGGTGGTTGTGTCTCTCAGCCTCTGTGATGGCAGGCACCAGAGGCCCATGACAGACAGGAAGTGATTCAGTTGCCTGCAGGCTGGCCATCATTTCTCCTCCTTTTTTTTCTGTACCACCCTTGAGGTTGTGTGTTACAATACCACATGGTGGTGATATTGCAGCAAGATGCACAATCTTCCCTCCCTGGTGGATGAGTGTCTCATGGGACACTCAATCCTCCACCCCATGCCAGCCTTCTGGCGAAGCAGGCTTGGGTCATGAACCCGGTCACTGGTGCCACATGTGTCAAAGCTGATGTGGTGCATTTTGGGTGCCTCCGACCCTATGTGAGATCCAATAGTGGCTTAAAACTCAAAATCTGCAATTTCCTTATATGCCTGAACTTCCTAACAGGATGAGAATGTTCTGAAACATCTTCACTGCATATGTGATCTGGTTGTATATAATTTCAGTCAGAATTCTGAATCAAACTCAAGAGCCCGGTACATCATGTGTGCTGGCACTGTACTCTTTTTTCAATCCTTAGTTCATAACCTGCTGCCTGAAGCCATCCTCATCTGACCAGTCTTCCCGATGTGCCAGACATAACTGCCTGAGCCAGAACAGAATCCTGCCGGGCCTGAGAGCACTAAGGGCAAGGGCATCTTCCTACTGACTGACAGGGTGTTTTTCCTCTTCTCCACGACCCATCGCTCAGTCAGCTTGTCCTTGCTTGCACCACCCTCAGGGGCGAGGAATGATCTTATTGGGGCGCCAATGCCGTCAGACCACTCCCTCCTCTGTTTGCCTAAGTGGGCACTGCTGTAGCAAGGTCATGTAGTACCATCCGCCTGGAGTCTAAGAAAACAATTTCTGTAGTGCTCCCTAGAATCCGCTGGCCAGGGCTAGTAAACAGATTCAGGATGTTGTCAGGCCTCTCAAAGGGCAAAAGGCTAGCCTAAGTGCCAGCAAGACATGGCACTGTATGTCACTGCTCTGTGATCTGAAATGTAGTGGTGTGGCCAAGTGGTAGCATGCTGACCTCTGGGCCATAATGGCATGGGTTTGGTACAGCCTGATAGCACACTCACCTCTGGACTATGAGCCCGTGGGTTTGAGTCTCACAAACTGGGACTTGGGCTAATACTGAACACTGACCTTAGACTGTAGTACCTGAGAGGACCTGCAGTGTAGCATGCGCCATCCTTCAGATGAGATGTTTAACTGAGGTCAAGTCTGTTCCTCTGCTGCACGTTAAACATCCCACGGCACAATTACAAAGAATAGGGGAGTACAATCATTGGTCTAGGGCCCCTTAAAATTACTGTTGGCCCTATTCAGCAACAGTTTATGGGCAGTTTACAGAGTGCTTTCCAACTAGAAAATAAAGACAAAGAAAGAACAGTTACTCACCACAACAGTAGATCTGCAAGAGAATCTCTTCTATTGAGCCACACCTTTGGAACTGCAAGTCATCGGTGTCAGGACCACTAGGAAACATTTGCTAGCCAAGAGTTGCCTACAATGACTGTGGCATCCACATATATAATCGTAAGCGGCACCACTGCTCCTCAGTTCACCACAAGACATAAGCTCAGAGAGCCTGTTATCATAAGGAACCAGGAGATCAGACCAGTACCATGCAGACAAGAAAAGGCACGGGACTGGAAATACAGTATATGTAAGGCACTTATGGACACTTCCAAACAATCAAGAAGACAAACCTGCCAGCTGATACCTCAGAAAGGAAGAAAGAGTGGGTATACTGTGGCCCAGTGGAGGAGTTTGTCTCAAAAATATACTGTTACAGTGAGTAACTGTTCTATCTTCAGCAAAGATTATCTCCTCCACTAGGCCGCACCTTTGGAATGATTCCAAAGCAGTACAAAAAGTACCCAGGGAGGATGGTAAAGCCTGATATGCAGTCAAGACAGTAGGCCTTGCAACACTGCAAGACCAAAGCCAGCACATCTGCAAGAGTTATTGTCTAGACTGTAGTGCTTAGTGAAAGTATGCACAGTGCTCCATGTGGCAGCAGCACATATGTCAGCTGCAGAAACGTTCTGAAAATTAGCAAAGGAAGTGGCCATACCAGGTGTAAGGTGGCCACGCACAGCACCAGGAAGTTCCTTACTGTACTTCTCATAACAAAATTCAATACAGTTAGCTAGTCATTTGGACAGTAAATGTTTGACACAGAGGTGCCCACTTTTCCAGTGCAAACTAAACAAAAAGCTGAAAGGACTTTGTGCAATCTTTAGTGTGATCAAGACAGAAACAGTGTTCTGTGTACATCAAGTGTATGGAGCAATGCCTCACTCTTGGTAGCATGCTCTGGATAATACATGGGAAGGTTATGGTGCAATTAAATGTAAATCAAACACCACTGGGACAGGGTGGAATAGGACCCTATCCCAGTTGTTATGGAGAAAGTGTTTAAATGCAAGGATCTATTCTTTCCTTTTCTGTCTCTTCTTTGTCTGGTTGCGTAACAAAATTTTCCAGTGAGACTTGGTTGATCACCCGACAATCTAAATTCTTTGCCCTCACTGTCTCTCAGTTCTCTCTTGTTGTCTGTTTTTTCCTCCCTTGCATATCTGCCAATATAAAAATATGCGCAAATCATTGTATGGAAATGTAACTGATATTGAGATCCCCTTTGTTTGGAAAATATATAGCATTACTCTTGAAATGTATATAATTATAATTTGAGATTACTGCAAAAAGCTGTTGGAAGCTAGAGGTTACCAGAGCTCAATTTTTAAGCCTTTTGCAAAAGCTGTGCAAAATGGGGTCTCAACTCAAGAAGCACACTGTGTTCTAGCAGCTCCTGCCTGATATTGACAAAAACAGGATGCTTGCTAAGAATGGGGGTTGAAAGGACTTATAAGAGCTAAACTGCAACTGCAAGAAAGATTAAGAGAAAACGGGACAGAGATGGAAGGAAAACTCTGATGGGTCTATTTTATTTTGCCTTTGTAAATAGATATACTGAACAAGTTTATTTTATGATACTGCTAGTGTAAATAAATATTTTGGTGAATTCTAAAACTGCTCCTGGTTTCCTATACTTCCTAACCTGTGCCTCGATGACAACCACCTTAGGCAGAAAATGAGGATTGGTCCACAAAGACACCCTGTCTTTGTGGAAAATCAAATAAGGAGGCTCACGCATCAGAGCCTGGAGTTCAGAAATCCTATGAGCATAAGTCATGGTGATAAAAAAAACAGCATTTTCCTTGAAAGGAAACACATCTCAGTGGTAACAGCAGGCTCAAATGGAGCTAGAGTCATTTTCCCATGTATAAAATTCAGGTTCCAAGGTGGAACCAGTTTATGAATCAGGGGACACATGTGCACAATGCAATTCCGAAATGTACAGGACACCTCTAGTTGTGCCACCATGCACCCATCAATAGGAGCATGGAATGCTGAAATGGCAGTCAAGTTTACCTTAATAGATAAGTAAAGACCAGAGTCAGATAGCGATGAAAGGTAGTCCAGAACAGTATTAACAGGACATATAAATAGGCCCACTGACTGGGAAGAACATCATACGGAAAAGCACTTCCAGTTCAAAAATCTGAATCTTGTAGAAGGCATTCTAGCCACAAGTAAGACACCAGCCACCTAAGAGTAACCTAAAATAGGCGATGATTATGTCTTCAGGAGCTAGGCATGCAGATGTGGGGACTGCAGGTCTGGATGACCGCAAGCCCCAACAAAGGAGGACATGAACTGGAGTCTCCATCGCCAGATGCTGCAGAAGTGGAAACCAAACCTGCAGAGGTTAGAAGGAAGCCACTAATAGTAGGGTGGCATGCTCTGCCTGCAGTCTAAGCTGAACCCTCTGTATGAGAGGGATCAGAGAAAAAGTGTAAAGGAACCCCCCTTTCCTGGAGAGCGTCAACGCGTGTCAAAAAAAACCTCCATGTTCTGGAGCAAGCGAGCAGAGATGCATCAGTGTTGCACTGTGTGGGACACAAAAAGGTCCAACTCTGGACGACCCCATCTTACAAAAAGATCATTTACCATGGAGGTCAGCAGTTCCCATTTGTGTACCAGGGACTGAGATCTGCTTAGCCTGTCTGCAAAGACATTTTGGACACCTGGGAGAAACACAGCATAGCTGTAGGCTGTAAGACATCAGTCCAATACCACACTCTCATCAGCTTCTCTGCACAGTGGATAACAGTGAGTGCTCCTTACTTGATTATGCAGTGCATGACACTGACACTGTCTATCTGAATCAGCATGGGATCAGGGCTGAGGGTTTCTGGAAAGCCTAGAGACCAAGTAGAACAGCCCGCATCTCCAAGACACTGATACAGAGATCAGAGTTTAGATCAGTCCAGGACCCTTGGGTCTGAAAGGATCACGGATGGGCACACCAGTTGGACCCCGAGGCATCCATTATGAGGCTCTGCATGAGAGTCGGGGATGGAATGCCCTGTAACAGGTTCAAGCAGTTCATCCACCATACTAGAGCATGGCAGAGAGGGGATGACAAGGCCCATTTGTTCCAGCTCATCCATCAGCAGATCTCATTGTACCCAAACAGTCCAATGCATTATGCTCATGTGGAGACAGGCAACGGAACCGTAATGATGGCAGCAGCCCATCAGTACCAAGAGACATAACATTGTCCAAGCAGACTATAGTAGACTCCTGTGTGTAACTGGGCCTGGGTAACAACAGCCTCAGCCCTGTCTGCAGGCAGGAAGGCACTGCCCACCACCAGCACCACACCAATATATTGAAGGCGCTATCAAGGAACTAGCACCGGTTTTGGTATGTTATTATAACAGCCAGTTCCTCGAACAACTGTCTCGTTCTAGACAATGTAGAGAATCACTTCCAGGGACAGGCCTTCAGGGGCCAATCATCCAAATACAGGAAGACAAAAGCCCTTCCCCGAGGAGGGCAACTGACATAACCGCTAAGCAACTGGTAAATACCCGTGGTGCCAAGGATTAGCCAAAGGCCAATGCTCAGAACTGGTAATGGCTTCACTGCAGCATAAAGCGCAGGTACTGCCTGTGCCATTTACCTCTAAGAGGAACTGAAGGGGTTGAAAGCAACTCCAGAGCATGCCCCTTTTCCCACTATTTCCAGGATCCACTAATCTGTTGTGATTTCACTCTGCTTTTACAGATAAATGGAGATCCTGCCCCCCGCCACCTTCACCCCTGGAGGCAACAGTGGAGGAGGAGGGGAGTCAGAAGGTACCAGAGATGGCAGGGCACTGCTCTGACCGATACTTTGGGTGCCTTGCATGGGCACCAGGAGGCAGGGGACCATCACCACAGTTTTGTGTATGGGACTGCTGACAAGAATAGCCACCAGGGCCACAGACTTGCAAAATGAACCCCTACTATGCCCCCTCATGGGTTGAGGGATCAGACAACTGAGTGACCTTAATGTCACCCTGGAGGATTGAAGCTCACACAGGACATTTTCAACATCACTCTCAAACAGCCTGAAACCTCCGGAGAATTCAGAACATGGGTGTAGCCAGGCATACTCCAAGTACTCCGTGGTGTGCAATTTTATTTAAGGGGGTAGCAAATAGGTTCTAAACTGCTTCCTTTTTCCCTGAAAGCTAAAGAAAATGCTAAACCTTGCTGTAATTTTATTCATAGGAGTTGAAACTAGAAGGACTGGTCACTAATACTGTCTTTGCATCCCAAGGACAATACAGCTTTACAGGCTGTGGGCTGGTATGTGGGTGTCTTCTGGAGCAATGCGTGGCATTTGTATTTACCCATGCATGGCAACAACCTTTGTCATGAGATACAAAGTTGTATTTATTGTGCCAAATGAGGCAACAAACACCGATCCTGGTGTATATTTGTATATTGTCTGGCTACACCCGGGCGGTGGCACAAACTAACAAGGGGTAGCAGTGAGTTCACTTGATGTGCAGATCTGAAATCCCTGGCTACACCCTGATTCAGAAAGCTTGTTGTACATCAGTAGCAAATCTAGCTACCTTAAGCCAGGAATATCTCTGAGGCATATGCCCAAAGGAGAAGCAACAGAAGAATCATATATGGGGGACGGACTGTGGAGCCTCAGCAAAACAGCAACATTTCACCAGTTCCTGGCTCCGGTCATGCAAAGTGGGTATAATTACCTTTTATTGTCAAGCTACAGTAATAGAAAGTACATCACTGGATTCAGCAGTAAAAACTACCTTAGATGGGTAAGCCTTGAAAAGAAAAAGCATCGGAGAGTCAGGAAAGGCAAGGAGTAGCAGGAGCTCAACCTTGCGCTCGCAACTGAAGACAATTCCACAGAAGGCAGGGCCTGGATACTGAAACTCTCTCTTCTCTGGGATTGAAGCTCCAACGCCTCACTGCATCAGTCACAGACTTGAGCCAGAAAGTGGATGGATTCAATAAGTGAGTGGTGGTACTTAAACCCACTGTGGACTGTTTAAAAAATGACAGGATATATTTGCAGAAGCAATCTACTGCCATCGCGAGTGCAACTGCGTTGATGATAAACTTCAGAAAATAAAATACGCTTTGCTAACATCAGGGTCATAAGCTTATCAGAAGACATCACGGGGGATCACCCCCTGATGTTTCTCAGAGACTAGCTTTTGGAGAAGCTCCTATCTGACGTGAATAACTTTGGTTTACAAAAAGCATACAGAATGACGCCTCATGGAAGACAGCAGACCTCGGAGGAACCACACACTTTGGTGATGGTGATGGAGAGTATCAGAGCAAGGGACAAAATTATTTCTCCTGCACAAAAAATTGGGCCATTCTCACAAGATGGCCAATCCACCTGTATCATTCAAGATAAGTTATGTGACACACCAAAGGAGGAAGAAATTTGATGGTGTGAGGAAGGTTCTACGTGAAGCAGCAATCTCTCACTCAATCATTTCCCCAGCCAGATTAAGAACTGTCCATGGGGGGGCTGATGAGCAGCAAACCGGATGGAGCATGCCTGAAACGCCGCTCTGAGCCAACGGCTGGCTAAGTGTTCTAAAGTAATTAAAACCAAATTTACGATGCAGCAGATGGAGTTTAAAGCTTTAGGAAGTAACCACGGACGAGTTTCTAACATCAAATATGGGGAAAGGCCAAAGCAAGTAGGAAAGTGGGAAGAAGTTGGTGGCCTCTGCAGTGACAGAAAGCAGCAGAGTCATCTCGTTATCGGCAGCAGAAATGAGTGCTTTAGAGCGTGAGGTGCGGGACAAGTAATAGCGATGCTGGAGCCCAGGCTCTTAAAGTTGGAGAGTAAGATCGGCCTCAGCTGCAAGAGGTTTTAGAGCAACAGACTTTACATGCAATAGGATCACTGAAGTGGAGGATCGTATATCAAGATTAGAGGATGAAAATCTGGAGATTTCGGACATTGCAGAAAGAGATGGAAGAGCTGAAAGAGGCATTAGATTAGCAAGAAAAATTATAATCTACCCTTAATTTATGTTTGATAGGGTTACCAGAAGGCATGGAGAAAGGAGACGTGATGGGTTTTTGTGCCAACTTTATGCCTGAGCTACTGGGGCTAAATTAAAAATGATCGGTTTAAGCTGAGAGAGACCACCGAGCCGTTATGCCTCGACCACTGGGGATCATAATAGATTTCACGCATTCCAAGATAGAGAGAGCTCCTAAAGGCATACAGGGAGAAAGGGGTGTTGGAGTTTGAAGGAACACGCTTATTCCTCTCCCAAGATTACTCTACATGACTTCTGTAAAGGAGTAAACTATTCAACCCACTCATGAATCGGCTGAGAAATTGGAAGGTGGAAAACTTTCTCGTATACCCTATGGCCCTCAAGATCCGACATGAAGAAACTACGTACTCCTTCTAGGAGCTCACTAAAGCAGAGCAATTCACGGCTGATTTGCAGAAGAAGCTGGGTGTAATGGAACTGGGCCAGATGGGTGACCGCTTGTTGTTTGTAAGGACACACGATATGGCTGATTGATGATTACTTTATACTTTTGTTTGCTGGTTTAAAGAGCAACTGCTGAGGCCTTGTTTGATGGACTTTACCAGAAAGTGATGTTACTGGAATCCCCTGAGTAGCTGGCTATGGTTAATACGGATTCTGTACGGAGAGTCAGACTCAAGGGGGCAAAAGTGTTTATTTTCGGTCCTCTTTTCCTCGGGGAGCTGAGAGACTGTATTTAATTTGGCCCTGAAAGTACCTTTGGGTCTGAAGGAAGGGGAACTGCACCTAGTGGGAACCTATGTGTGGACTCGTGACTTCTGAGACAATGCTTGGCGCCATTTCTAGGTGGAGCAGCCAGACTGAGCCGTGTGGATGTAAGGAGGAGGTACGCAAGCTGGGGACGGCTCAATAGTGACACTTTGAACTGGGGCTTGGGGGGAAGGGCCTGAGTGCGTGAGTTGAGGCGCAGCCTGTTTCCTTCATCATGGTGCCCACGGCGATCGATTTATGGCACAAGGAGAAGCTGGATACTCCATGAGCATATGGATACTGGACTTAAAGCATTGCCTGTTTTCCCTTTCCGCTCTCTCCTTAAAGGTGCATGTTAATTATAGGAACAGTGTGAATGGAAGAGAGGACTGCTATACTCTAAGTTAATGTTTTTCTTTTTTGGCTAATAGGTCTGCAGTGAATATTGGACACTGTGGATGGTAGCCGGCAGGCGGGAATGGCAAAGAGCACTAATATCTACAAAGGGAATATAGACACTCATGCTGGAATGTCAATTGGTGTCAGAGCTCGGGGAGGGGCACAAGATGGATAGGGACTGGCGAGAGGGTGTAATGGCTGAATGTGGGAGGAGGGTTGGAGGAAGAGACGGGGGGGATGAGGGATATGACTGAGTTGAGAGGTGAGCAAATGGGGGAGGGGAGAAGAGATCTGATAGTTGTAAATAGTTTAACTATATGTTGTTTCTATGAGTTAAATGGTGCGATCCAACAGATGCATAAGATATCACAACTACTAGGATACCGAATGCTTCAAAGCTTTAAATGTGAGGGGGGAGGAGGGGAAGGAAGGAAACATCGGAGGGAACAGTGGTTGAGTGGTCATGGCTAACACACAGGAGATGACAGTGGTCTCTTGGAATGTGCGCGGGATTGCCAATCCAGTTAAAAGGTTGATGTTATTGACGGCCCTTAAAAGAAGAGGTACACAGGTGGCGCTACTCCAAGAGACACACTTGTCAGATAAGGAGCATAGTAAGCTTGTGCGAGGGGATGGGTTGGCAAATGATATGCGGCCTCTTACTCTACTCACAAACGAGGGGTTGCTATATTGCTGAATAAGCACCTACCATTGGAGGTTAATAGAGTGGTGAAAGACCATAAGGAGGGGAGATATGTCTTTCTGGTGGGGCAGTTATATGGGGAACAAATTACACTTAGCAATATACATGCACCAGCGGTCTATGATCCCAAGTTTTTTCCCTCACTGGTGGATCTGCTGATTAACGAACAGTTTCCAGGTTTAATTTTGGGGGGAGACCTGAACAGCACGATGAACCTGGTGTTGGACCACTCCGAAAGTAAGGGTAGAATGACGGAGGGACTTAGACAATTTTATTTGTTATTTATTTTATTAATCTCTTGGATTACAAGTACCTTTGAGTAGGAGCTACTCATTTACAAAGGTTCCACATCAAAAGAAGAGGGAAACATACAAACAATGGTTGGTAATGGTAAACAGGCATAGTACAGACATGGCTGACATTGTTATGCGGAAAACAATTTATAGATAAAGGATAACATTAGAGAGCAACGTGAAGACGGGCAGATAGATGATGAAGTAGACTGAGGGATAAAGAAGGAAGGTGACTATTAGACTTAAATTGAGTAGTAGGGTGCCAGAGAGAATTAGTCAGGCTGAGGGGCCTTTGTCGTGAAGTAGGAGAGGGACAGAGGAGGATCGGACAGGAAAAAAATGAAGTTTGAAGAGTGGAGGAGTGAGGGGGAGGAGGAGGAGAGGGAATGAAAAGGGTCACAAGGAAAGACAAAAGCCAGAGAGAGTAAAGCCAGGAGGGATGAAGAGGCACAGGTTACTAATGACTAGGCTGAGAAATTGAGCAGTCCTTTAGTAGAAGCAGTCACATTTTGAGGTAGCGGTGAGATAAAGTCGGAGATTCCATTTAAGTGTCCAAGTATTGGGGAGCAAAGTACTTCTTTGTTGAGGGTATTAAACCAAGAGAATCCTATGGCGAAGGACCATGACCCAAGGAGGTATGACATCTAGGAACCTGGAGGGTTTGGGGGAATGGCACTCTGGCGTTTACTGAGTACCACAGAAGGCAGAGAGGAGCTTACAAACACCAGGGGGCATGAGACCAAGGAGAATCTTTTTGGTAAGCAGGCAGGTCTGATATTGAATTCTGTTGAGGAGTGGTAGCCAACAAGCCTATGCGTAGAGGTCACAGGTGTGCGTGTCTCGGGCAGCGCCAGTTAAGAGCCTGCAGGCTTTGTTGAGCGAGATTGAGATTCTATGGAGGGCAGCTGGAGAAGCAGAGCCATAGATAGCCAGACCATAGTCAATGATAGAGGTGACAGAGCTGTAGATGGCCAGCCTGAGGGCGTCCACTGTCATACAGTGCTTGTGCTTGTATAGCAGACCAATTCCCATATTGGCGGCTTTGGCAACAGTGTCAATGTGTCGCGTATAGGAGAGGGTACTATCCAGTGTGATACCAAGGTATTTGAACTCCGGAACATGTTCAAGTAAGTTCCTTCGTTGTTCATGATATTGAAGGACCGGGATTTGTGCCTGCTCCGTGGATTACAGAAGGTCATTACTTTGGTCTTGCTATAGTTTATGATGAGTTTATGCATTGTGAACCAATCTTCAACACGCTTGAAGTCAAGCTGCAGATGTGTTTCAAGGAGTTTAGTGTCATGGTGGCTAGAGAAAAGCACTGCATTGTCCGCATAGAGTAGCATTTTTAGCTGGCAGACACCAGGGAGTCTACTGAGGAAGAGTGAGAAGAGTAGAGGTCCCAGGATGGACTCCTGGGGGACTCCAGAGAGGACTGGCTTGACTTCGGACATGACACCTACTATCCTGACCCGTTGGGTCAGATTCCTGAGGTAGCTGGCAAACCATGGAAGGGCATCATATAGAGAGCCCAATGTAAGACAGTTGCCTAAGGAGTAGAGGGTGATTAATGGTGTCGAGGGCCTTCGTCAGGTCAATGAAAACTGCCCCCTGTTTCCTTTGTCGAGTGTATCATGAATAAAACTCGTGAATTCCAGGAGTACTGTGGTGGGGCTTTGACCTCTTCTGAAGCCATGCTGTTCTGGGTATTGGACTTCAAACTTATCCAGGAATTTGACTAGCTGATCTGACACTATTCATTCTAATGCCTTAGACAATGGGGGGAGGAGTGAGATAGGTCTGTAGCTGGAATGAAGAGACCTGTCTCCACTTTTATGCACTGGTGTGACAGTTGTCTGTTTCCAGTGAGAGGGGAAATGGCCCAGTCTTAACGAGAGGTTAAAGATCTTCGTCAGGGGTTCAACGACCTCATCAATGGCAAGCAGGGATTGCTGATAAGGATTTAGTGGATAGCTGGAGGATGGTGAGCCCTGGAGCCAGGGAGTATACTTTTTGCTACCCCCATGGCACCTGGTCTCGAATTGATTACTTGTATGTGTCACTAACCCACTCAACAGGTCAAGCCCTCTACTCCCAAAGTGCCAACCTCTGGCGCAGTCTTGTGAACAGTGTAACAGACAAGGTAACCCTCTTGTCTGTTTTTGTGATTCGGATCAACCTCTGGTCTCAGTTCTGGAGGGATGCAAACTGTTAATCTCTTGTTAGCATACCCGCACAGGCTCAGATATATTTGTCATTGGGGGGCTAGATATCTTTGCTTATGGGCACCTAACCAGGTGTACAGAGACGAACCCTTTAAAACTTTAAGACCTCAGATTTTAAACGCTTCTCTTTCCAGTGTGGTACCACCATTCAAGCTTATGTCTATCATCTGCTATAACCATGGACTTTTCTTACAAAATAAAAAGAAGTCAAAGACAGACCAAGTAAGTTCTAAAAAGAATTTTACTAAAATAGTTAAAAATGTGTGAAACACAAAATACAGAACTCTTATATCAAAAGACATACAAATCTTTGAAAAAGAAACAAGGTTGAAACAGTGCAAATTCCTACTACAGTACTTAGTCTCTAAATACTTGCTTAAGTGCTCACCGATCTTGCTTGGTCAGAGTCTAGGTAAAAATGTGCGGCTCTGTAAAACAGAATTATTCCTTAAACAACTGTATTGGCCAACCCCTTTTTGGTGAGGTCAGCTAGCTCCTCCTCTGTCAGATTATATTAAAAAAATATATATCTTATACAACCACAGGATGTATTTTCAAAGTATTACATTCTGCAATCCTCAGCATAACTCATGTGTGTCAAATGAGTGCCTTTAAGGAGGCAGAATAGCGCAGTGGTCTAAGGCTCTGAGCTGCAAATCTGGTGACATCCAGCAGACCAGACCTGGGTTTGAATCCCACAGCTTCCACTTGCATACTGTGTGACCTTAAGCAAGTCACTTAACCTCCTTGTGCTCCCAGGTCGCTCCTGTAAAAAAGCTTTCAGCTAAGTGTGCTATACTTGGTTAAAGAACTAAAAAAAAAAAAAAAAAAATGACATCTCTTTGATATTTAAACAGTATTCTCTGTCACATAGACACCAAAGCATTTATGATCTCGCACTAATACCTGCTTTTCTTTCTCAGAAAGCGTCGTAAAATGGATATGCTGAACTCAGGCTTCTTAACCCTATAATCAGCTCCAGGCTTTTCCACGTAACACATTGTCTCTAAAATCTGTTTGTGTATTATCTCACATGCTGTCTCAGCATTTTTCTCATGGCATCCATCCTTCAGCTGAAACTGGGGGAGGGGCGCAAGTGAGGTTATTCCAAGGGCACTGGCATTTTTAACAGGCACTTCAATACCACATTTCTGTTATTTTAAGAAATAAAAATGATACAGCACTCAGAACATGGCTGTCTACGTCACACTCCTCCCCACGTAGACTGAATTTGGGGGATCTATCCCCTACATGGGATGAGTTTCCCAAATCAGTTCACTCCTCATAGACCCTAGACAGTCCATCTGAGTTTTGATTATTCGCTCCAGCCCTATGTACAATTTTTAGATCATACCCTTGTAAAGCAAGACTCTATCTTAGCAGTCTCCCATTGTTCTTCCCCATCTGCGTCAGCCAAACCAGGGGGCTGTGGTCAGTCTGCACCACAAAATGCTGCCCATACAAGTATGGCTCTAATTTCTTTAAGGCCCACACTATGGCAAGACATTCTTTTTCCACCGTAGAGTATGCTTGCTCCCTGGGGAGTAGCTTCCTGCTCAGGTACACAACTGGGTGATCTGGCCCTTGGCTGGATGTCTGGCTCAGTACTGCCCCAATACCCACGTCTGAGACATCCGTCTGAACTATAAAGGTTTTGCTATAGTCAGGACTTGTCAAAACAGGAGCACTGCACAGTGCCTCCTTCAGTCTGGTAAAGGCTTCCTCACAAGATGGGCCCCAGGTAATTTTCTTCGGCATCTTTTTCTTTGTCAGGTCAGATAGGGGAGCAGCCAGGGCACTGTAATTGAGTACAAATTTTCTGTAGTACCCTGCTGTCCCTGGAAAGCTCCTGACCTGCTTCTGGGTTTCTGGTCTGGTTACACCTGGATCACCTCTATCTTTATTTGGTTAGGACGGAGCTGTCCCCGACCTACCACATGCCCAAGGTATGCCACTTCCCCCACGGCCACCTGGCACTTCTTGACTTTGACAGTGAGCCTGGCCCTCTGTATCCTGCCCAGCACTTCCCTAAGGTGGGACAGGTGTTCCTCCCAGCTGGTACTAAAGATGGCAATGTCATCCAGGTACATCACGCCGCACTCCTCAGCACCATTTAACACTTGGTTCACCAACCTTTGGAAAGTGGCAGGGGCATTCTTCATTCCAAAAGTCAATACTATAAAGTCAAATAAGTCTATTGGTGTGATGAAGGCCAACCTCTCCCTAGCTCTGTCTGTCAACTCTGCCTGCCAATACCCCTTTGTTAGGGGTCATAAGGTGAGTCGCCCTTCCAACTTGTCCAGGAATTCGCCCGTCCGGGACATCAGGTGGGCGTCGGACTTTGTGACTGCATTCAGTCCATGATAGTCCATACAGAAATGAGTTGAGCCATCTGGCTTGGGCACAAGGACTATGGGTAAGGCCCAGGGGCTGTGGGATCTCTGGATTACCCCTAAATCCAGCATCTCCTCCACTTCCCTCCTAATGTCCTTTTGGACAGCCTCTGACACCCAATATGCTATCCGCCGTATGGGCATCTGTGTCCCTGTCTCCACATTGTGTGTCGCTAAGGGGGTTAAGTCCAGGCTTGGTGCTAAACAAGGGGGCAAAGTCTGCTAAAACCGCCCTTACTTTCTGGACCTGGTCCGGGGCCAGCTGGGAAGACAATTTTACTACCTGCACAGAGGACTCCTGCTTACTCTCTTCCAGCAAGTCCAGAAGGGGATCTCCTTCATCTGTCCCCTCCCCAAGACTACACACTGCAAACACCATGTCAGCCCTATTTGCATATGGCTTCATCATGTTGACGTGGTACATCCTTTCTGTCTGTCTACGGTCAGGTAACTCCACAATGTAGTTCACGTCATTTACCTTCCTAACCACTTTGTACGGTCCTGCCCACTCAGCTTGCAGCTTGTCTTTCCGGACCGGAATAAGGACCATGACTTCCTGACCCACCATGTACGAGCGAGCTCTGGCTCTGCGGTCGTACCACACTTTTTGTTTCTGTTGGGCCGCTGCTAGGTTGCTCTGGGCTGTCCCCATAAGCTCCTTCAACCTTTCCCTAAAGCTTAGGACGTAATCCACAATGGGAGTTCCTGGGTGGCATGCTTGCCTTCCTGTCCTCCGGATCAAGTCTAGGGGCCCATGTACCTGGTGTCCATACAAGAGTTCAGTGGGAAAATCCTGTCGACTCTTGGGGCACCTCTCTGTATGCAAACAACAGGTGGGGAAGGTATTTCTCCCAGTCCCTCCCACGCTATTCAGCAAACGCCCAGAGCACTGACTTTAGAGTACCACTGAATCATTCCACAAGTCCATTGGCTTGTGGGTGATACGGTGTCGTGCATCTCTGCACCACCCCACACTTCTCCCATAAACATTTCATCAGGTCTGACATGAAGGAACCCACTCAATCTGTGATTGTCTCCTGAGGAAACCCAACACGGGAGAAAATCCCAAGTAAGGCATCTGCTACTTTGTCTGTCCTCAGAGATGATAGGGCGACTGCCTCTGGGTAGCGGTTGGCATAATCCACCACAGTCAGGATGAATCTCTTCCCTGAGGAGCTGGGGGTATTTAAAGGCCCCACAATATCCATTCCCACCCTCTGGAAGGGCTCCTCCACTATGGGCAAGGGGATCAGGGAGGCTTGGGTTTTCTTGTCCACCTTCCCTATTTCTTGGCACCGGTGACAAGACCTGCAATACTCCCTTCACCTGCTGGGTGAAGTTAGGCCAGTAGAAATTCTGGGCCAACCGCTGCATAGTGCGCGCGATTCCCAGATGAACAGACAAGGGAATATCATGTGCAATGTTGAGCAACTGCTCACGATACCCTGGAGAAGCGACAAAGCTGCCTGCCTAGCATCCCTCCCTCTGTCTGTACTGCATGTGTACATAAGTCCATTTTCCCAATAAACCTTATGTCTGCCGTCCCTCTCTGTGTGCCCTCCAAGTCTGCCCAAGCCCTCAGCTTCTCTAAACTAGGGTCACTCCTCTGAGCAACTGCAAACCCCTCACACAGTCCCAAGGCATGGGACAAGTCCCCTTCAGTCGCCAAACTAGGGTCCCTAGCACTAGCATCAGGGCCCTCAGGATCACTGTCAATCTCAACCCTCTGACAAGAGGTCACCCCTCCCTCTTCGGAGTAACCCTCTGTAGCTGTGTGGTTACGTGCTACTGGGGAAATTTCTACCCCTTTTTATCAGTCTCCCCATCTGGAGACACAGGCTGGGGAACCAGCCTCTCAGTGGTTTCCACACTGGTTTCTGTGGGGTTCAGGGAACTATTTTCCCTTGCCGCTTGGCTACGGGTAACTGCACATACCAGCCCCTGCTGGAGATTGTTACCCAGGATCACATCCACTGTTAATGTGCTGGCTAGTCACCTGCTGCACAGTTCCCCCTGTTTCACCCCAGTCCAGGAGAACACTAGCGAGTGGCAATGTTTTCTCTTCACCGGTAAACCCTTGTACTGTTACGTATTTATTGGGTATAAGCTGACCAGGCTGTACCAGATCCTCCTTTACCAATGTCAGGGATGCCCCTGTGTCCTTAACCCTGCGTCTGTACACCATTTACTATGACTGGGTGCATGTGTCCCTCATGTTCACTGGCATGCTCTCAGGGACACACAAACAACCCACTTTTTCTAGCACCCTGTTGTGTATTTTGGCTTGTCTTTTTGGGGCACTGTCTGGCAATATGCTGGTTCCTTACACAACCAACAGGCATTTCTTACTTCAGAGAAATCTTTTCTTTGAAACCTGGGGCTACCTGGTTTCGGTGGAGGTAGTGAGGGTTTTAGCTGCCCTGAAGGCGCGCTTTTCCCTTTCTGCGCTGCCACGCCTGCCCCATTCGCTCTCAGAGCAGGTCTGCTCTTGGCATAGCGGTCCGAGAGTACAGCAGCCTCTTGCACTGTCTTTGGATCTTGGTCCTCTAGCCAGGATTTTAGCTCTGCTGGGCATGCCCAATAAAACTGTTCTAATAAAATCACATTTTCAATTTTATCAACAGAGTTTGCCTCAATTTACCTTCCCACCAACGTTTTAAAAAATGACGTCGTTTCGTGGCTAGCTCCTTGTAGCTCATATCAGGGCTTCTCCCGAGCTTACGGAATTTAGCTCTGTATGTTTCAGCAGTTAATTCAAACTTTTTTAACACTGCAGCTTTTAGCTTTCTGTAATCATTGCTGTCTTCATTGTCCATTTGACCCAATGCATCCCAAGCTCTCCCAGTAAGTAGCGGGGATAGCTGGAAGCTCCAGAACTCTCTAGAAATTTTAGCCTGAATACAAACTTTTTCAAAAGAATTTAAAAAAGCGTCCATATCTTCCCCTTCCTTAAACTCATCTATTAATTTGGAGTTCAATTTGTAACCCAGTCCTGCAGTCCCAATTAAACCCAAGCCACTTACCTGCTCTGGTGCTACTGGTCGGAGTCATATCTTCTCCAGTTTGTGTTGCCACTGGTGCTCCTCTCTCCTCTGCCTCTCTGCATTCTTGCCCTTTCTTCTCCTCTGTAGCTCGCTGGTGCTCCACGCTCTCACGGTCTGCCTCCCTCTGTTGTTGGTCTGCCTCACGGTCCGCCTCCCTCTATTCTCACTCTCTCTTCTCCTCTGCAGCTCACTGGCGCTCATGCTCCTCACGGTCTGCCTCCTTCTGTTGTTGCTCTGCCTCCAGTTCCATCCTGCGCAACTCAATTTGCAGTTTGAGTACCTCTGGATTCAGGATACTGGTGACCATCCTCTGCTGCTGTGGCCCTTCACTGACAGTGGCTCTGCTGTCCTTTTCAGTCACGGTCAGTGACTCGCTGCTCTGGTACCTGCTACCATCAGAGCCTCTATGAGGTTCTGCTTTTGTCTGTCACCTTGAGCGGAACTCCCTGTCCCCTTTAGCTGCTTCAAATAATCTACAGTGTGCCTGCTGTAGTGGAAGCCATCTTCTTCTTCCTGACTGGCTACTCTGCTACTACACTTAGAGAAAAAAAAATGGGTAGGAACTCGACTATGCATAAGTGATATATAGTTCTGATTCCTTTTAAAATAAAACTCTGCCTTTTTCTTTCTTTGCAAGAGAGCTTACGGTCTCAGCTGACACAGAACAACAAAGTTGTGATACCAAAATTATACCACCGCTGCCAACAATCTGTCTCAAACCCACTCAGCAGGTCAGACCCTCTACTCCCAAAGTGCCAACCTCTGGCGCAGTCTTGTAGAACAGTGTAACAGACAAGCTAACCTTGTCTGTTTTGTGAGTTCGGATCAACCTTTGGTCTCAGTTCTGGAGGGATTCAAACTGTTAATCTCTTGTTAGCATACCCACTGCACAGGCTCAGATAAATCTGTCTTTGGGGCCAGATATCTTTGCCTATGGTACCTAACCAGGTGTAAGATGAACCCTTTAAAACTTTAATAAAGACCTCGAATTTTAACGCTTCTCTTTCCAGTTTGGTACCACCATTCAAGCTTATGTCTATCGTCTGCTATAACCACGAACTTTTCTTACAAAATAAAAAGAAGTCAAAGACAGATCAAGTAAATTCTAAAACAAATTTTACTAAAATAGTTAAAAATATGTGAAACACAAAATACAGAACTCATATCAAAAGACATACAAATCTTTTAAAAAGAAACAAGGTTTAAACAGTGCAAATTCCTGCTACAGTATTTAGTCTTTAAATACTTGCTTAAGTGCTCACCAATCTTGCTTGGTCAGAGTCTAGGTAAAAATGTGTGTCTCTGGAAAACAGAATTATTCCTTAAAGATCATGTGCAACGGTTTTTACATATTTTTAATAAAAGCTAAACAAGTTGCAGTTCAAGTCCTTGTGTCATGATTAGTGTTTCCTAGATATTTCACGCTGTTTGGTTTTGTGGTTTCCTTTAAATCAGCATTTGTTAACTTGCTCTGTAGTGGCTGAAAACAGTGGAGTTATTTCTGTCCTCTCAGTCAAACTCAGAATGTGATTACATCAGTTTGGAGCAGCTTGCTGTTTCAGATTCCCAATCAGAGCTGCACTCTGTAGAATTTATGGTCTGCTGAACTCTCCAGGTTTCTTACAAACCCAGTCTCTGGTTTGTGTTTAGATAGATCAGCTTAAAATATATAATTCTCTTGCTTTAAAAAGCTGTTCATTTCAGTTTCAATGCTGAATTGAAGTAGTGAAATCTTTTCTGTGAGAAATCAGCATGTCTGTATCACAGCTCTGTTCTTTCTAATCAAACCTCAGTTTTTTCTAACTATATAACACAGGGCTGTTTAATGAATATAAAAATAAATCTGAATTTTGTTCATTCACAGAACGTTTATTTTTGACATAGCCTTCATAAATATAATCATGTGAAAAATTTTTTCATGTCAGATTAACAAACAGGTGCTTGTCACATTCTGCTACAGTAGTTCAAGCACATGTAGTGTCAGAACTCACAAATTTCAGTTCTTTGGTGGTTTCTGTGTGAAAATACATCATGTATGTGTAACTAAAAACACTATGTGTCTTCCTGATGCACCATGTCTCTGTCTGCCCCACAGTAGAGGCAGCTGCAGTCTACTGCCCCCAGTCCCCTGCCCACACAGTCCATTGCCTTCTGCTCCACATTCGAGCCTGCTGCACCCTGCTGCCCTGTCTTCTCCACACAGTCAGGATTGTGCACCCTGCCTTCATCCCCTGCCTAAGAATCAGGACTACTGCGCTGCAGCCCTGCTCAAACAATTGGGGTTGCTGCACCCTGCTGCCCTCTCTCCCCCACCCTCACAGTTAGGGGTGCTGCACCTGTTGCCCCGTTCCTGTCTCCACAGTCAGGGCTGCTGTGCAGTGCTAAGCCCTAGGGCACCAGATTCCTTGCCTCCACAGCTGGTGCTGCTGCACCATGCTGCCCTAACACCAGAGGTGGGGTTTTTGCTGCACCCTGCTACCCACTTCCATTGCCCCAAATGGCCAGGGCTGCTGCACGACATGTACCCCATCTCACAGTCAGGGCTGCTGTACCCTGATGCTCCATGTGTCCTGCCCCACAGTTGAGGCTTTTGCACCATGCTGTCTTCTACCCCCGTCACCATTGACCGGGCTGCTGCTACCTCCTCTTCTACACAATTGGGGTTGCTGCAGCCTGCCATGCCGCCAGCCCCATGCCTCTGCAGTTAGGGCTGCTGCACCATCTGCCACTTGCCACAAGATTCAGGGCATTTGCTGCACCCTGTTGCATGCCTCCACAGTTGAGGCAGTTGCACCCTGCTGTCTCCCTGCCACCAGAGTCAGATCCTTTGCTACACCCTGCTGAGACAGGAACAGGGGCAAGTGTGCAGTGTCCCTGACTGTGTGGGTGGGTGGGTGAGAGAGAGAGAGTGTAGAAGGGTGCAGCAACCCCAGCTGTTCGGGAAAGGTGCAGCACAAGAGTGGGCATTTGCAGCACCCTGTCCCCTGCCTGTGGAGGCAAGAGGCTCTGTGGTGCAGCAGGGCACAATGGTGGCAGGGGACAAAGGACAGCATGGTGCAGAAGCCCTGACTGTGGGGCAGGACACAGGTGGGCATCAGGGTACAGCACTGACAATAGCACAGGGTACACATTGTGCAGTAGCCCAGACCATTTGGGGCCACGGAAGTGTGTAGCAGGGTTCAGCAGCTCCCAGCTGTGGATGCAGGCAGCATGAGACTCTAGGGGTGTAGCACAGCACAGCAGCCCTGACTGTGGAGTAGGAACAGGGGGCTACAGGGTGCCGTGGCCCCTGACTGTGGGTGTGGGGACACAGGGCAGCAGGTGCAGCAGCCCTGAATGTTCAGGCAGGAGATAGGGGTGGCAACAGGAAACAGCAGCCCAAACTGTGGGACAGGGTGCAGCAGTCATGTCTGTTTGGGACGAGGGATGTGGGGAGCAGGGTGTAGCAAAGGATTTGACTCTGTTGGCAGGGGGACAGCAGGGTGCAACTGCCTCAACTGTGGAGGCATGCAACAGGGTGCAGCAAATGCCCTGAATAGTGTGGCAAGTGGCAGCATGGTGCAGCAGCCCTAACTGCAGAGGCATGGGGTTCCAGAGCACAGCAGGCCACAGCAACCCCAACTGTGTAGAAAGGATCAGGGTGCAGCAGCCCTGTCTCTGGTGACAAGGGATAGAGAACAGCATGGTGCAGACGCCTTGCCTGTGGTGCAAAACACAGGGGGCATCAGGGTACAGCAGCCCTGACTGTGAGATGTGGTACACATGGTGCAGCAGCCCTGACCATTTGCGGCAATGGAAGTGAATAGCAGGGTGTAGCAAAGCCCCACCTCTGGTGGATAGGGCAACATGGTACAGCAGTCCCAGCTGTGGAGGGAGGGAACCTGGCACTCTAGGGCTGAGCACAGCAGCCCTGTCTGTGGAGACAGGAACAGGGGGCAACAAGTTCAGCTTCCCCAACTGTGAGGGTGGGGGCGGGGGAGAGAGCAGCAGGATGCAGCAAACCCAATTGTTTGGGCAGGGAGAGGCAGGATACAGCAGCCCTGATTCTTTAGGCAGGGATGGAGGCAGCAGGGTGTACAGTCCTTGACTGTGTGGGAGAAGATGGTGGAAAGCAGGATGCAGCAGCTTCAAATGTGGAGCAGAAGGAAGGGGCTTGAGGAGCAGGGACAGGTGGCAATAGGCTGCAGCTGCCTCAGCTTTGAGGCAGAGACATGGTGCATCAGGATGCCACATAATGTTTCTAGTTATACCTGACATAATGTATTTTCACACAGAAACCACAAAAGAACTGAAACTTGTAGTTCTGACAGGTGCCTGTCACATCTGCTACAGTATTTGAAGCACATGTACCGTTTGTCAATCTGACGTGAAAAGAAAATGTTCTTACATGAAATCTATTTATGGAGGCTACATCAAAGACAAACTGTTTCTGTGAATGAAGACAATTTAGATTTGTTTTATATGCATTTAATAGCCCTGTGTTATATAGTTAGAAAAACAATCTGAGTTTTGATTAGAAAAAAACTGAGAGCTATGATACAAACAAGCTAATTTCTCACAGAGAAAGATTTCCACTACTTCAATTCAGCATTGAAATTAAAATGATCACTTTTTATGAGAAGATAATGTTTTATTTTAAGCTGATCTATCTAAACACAAGCCAGAGATTGTGTTTGTAAGAAACTTGGAGAGCTCAGCAAACCATTAAATCTACAAACTACTGCTCTGATTGGGAATCTGAAACAGCAAGCTACTCCAAAATGATGTCATTGCACTCTAAGTTTGACTGAGAGGACAGAAATAACTCCACTGTTTTCAGCCACTGTAGAACAAGTTAACAAATGCTGATTTAAAGAAAACCACAAAACCAAACAGTATGAAATTCTCAGGAAACACTAATCATGACACAATTACTTGAATTTCAGCTTTTCAAGCTTTATAAAAATATGTATAAACCGCTGCACATGATCTTTAAACAACTGTATTGGCAACCCTTTTGGTGAGGTCAGCTAGCTCCTCCTCTGTCAGATTATATTAAAAAATATATATCTTGTACAACCACAGGATGTATTTTCAAAGTATTACATTCTGCAATCCTCAGCATAACTCATGTGTGTCAAATGACATCTCTTTGATATTTAAACAGTATCCTCTATCACACAGACACCAAAGCATTTATGATCTCGCACTAATACATCACAACTTGCTTTTCTTCCTCTGGAAACACTAATCCAACACTTATGACAAAATGGAAATGCTGAACTCAAGTTTCTTAACCCTATAATTAGCTTCAGACTTTTCCACGCAACACATTGTCTCTAAAATCTGTTTGTGTATAATCTCACATGCTGTCTCAGCATTTTTCTCATGGCATCCATCCTTCAGCTGAAACAGCGGGGGCACGTGAGGTTATTCCAAGGCCACTGGCATTTTTAACAGGTACTTCAATACCACATTTCTGTTATTTTAAGAAATAAAAATGATACAGCACTCAGAACATGGCTGTCTACGTCACAGTATGTACCAAGGGGATGGAATGATAGGATAGTGGACGTAATGCATGGTCCAATACACATCTCAGACCATGCCATGGTAATAGCTCGAATACAGATCCAGTGAAAGAGAGATCTAACACCACAGTGGAAGTTCCCTCACATATGGTTCTTAAAGATTTTAAGGACTTTAGGGTCCCAGTGGAAGTTATATAAGAAAACTAACGAGAATAGTGATGTCTCACGTGCAATATACTGGGAAGCAGGGAAAGCCTTTATGCAGGGGTCCATCATAGGGGTTATGGCAAGGCTGAAAAAGGAAAAAAGGGAGAAATGATTGGGGCTGGAAAGGCAACTAAAAGATTTGGAAAAACGGGTGGCTAAGGGGAAGAGAGGAGAAACAACAAAGCTATTAATGGTCACGAGGGAAGCAATGAACGCACTGGTGCAGGAGGAAGCAAAGACCAATTGGTTTTATTGTAGACGAAGAATATTTGAGTGGTCTAATAAACCGGGTCCACTTTTGGTGCGACTCATGAAGGGAGGGAGGTGTCCCACTAGAGTGATAGGGGTCAGGAATAAGAAGGGGAAACTGCACAGGGAACCTAAGGATATTGGGAAATGTTTTTAGGAATTCTATAGTTAGTTATATAAAGCCGAATGTAAAGATAAAAGCCCATTGGCAAAATATTTTCTGGATAACGTGGTACTTCCCAGACTGACACAATCTCAGGAAAGGATGTTAAATAAACCCATAATGAAAGAGGAAATCCTTAAAGCTACAGGGAAATTACAGTGGGGAAAGGCAGGGGGCCCGGACGGATTCCTGTGGAATTTATAAAACATTGACAGGCCAGATGGCGAGAGGCTTTGAGGAGGTGTTTCAGATAAAAAGAAGGGAGACACACCGGACCTTCCCCAAACTTGTTATGATGCTATGATATGTTTAATTCCAAAGCCGGGTAAAGATGAAACAGAATGTGCATTGTACAGGCAAGTCTCCCTTTTAAATTGTGATCTCAAAATTTTGGTGAAGGTGTTGGCACTGCGGCTGGAGGATCTCCTGACTGTGCTGGTGGTTCACCCAGACCAGACGGGTTCATCAAGGGAGGTCTTCCTATCATAATATGCAAAAAGCCTGCTTAATGTGGTGTGGAAAGCTGGCGGGTGCAGGAAGAAACATATGTCCTTTCCATGGCTGCTGAAAAAGCATTTGACAGGGTGGAATGGGAATACCTGTTTGAGGACTGACCGGTTTGGTCTGGATGAATCATGCATTCAGTGGGTTCGAGCCATGTACCATACCCCCTAGAGCCCGTATCTTGGTTAATGGGACTCCTACAGACTACTTTGAGTTGGGTAGAGGCACGAGGCAGGGGTGCATACTCTCTCCCCCCTGTTATTTGCATTGGCATTGGAGCCATTGGCTGCAGCGATTCAGCAATGCTCAAGGATTTGAGGTATTGAGGGGGCAGAGGGAGTTCATCATAAGATCACCCTCTATGCGGATAATATGCTTTTATTTGTAAGGAACCCCCGGGATTCTATGCCCACTCCGCCCGTTAGAATTGATAGACTCTTTCACTGCATTCTCTGGGTATAAGATTAATCTTACCGAATCTGAAATGTTGTGTTTCCCTAAGCTTGAAGGGGAGAATGCTCAGTCAGGGGTCCAAGTGGTTCAAAAGAGTATTATACATTTGGGGATACATGTAGGAAAGACAGTGGAATCCTTGTATGGATTAAATTATACACCAATAGTCAAACAGGTGGAGGCAGATTTGCGAAGATGGATGCAGCTTCCTATCTCTTGTTAGGGCCTATAAACCTCATTAAAATAAATGTCCTGCCAAGATTATTATACCCTCAAATGTTGCCAATGGGTCTTTGATGGGGGATATTAATAAGGTGGAGAAGGCGTTCTCCAGATTTATTTGGCAGGAAAAACGACCAAGGGCTCGCCTCCAGAGACTGAAAGCCGAGACAGGGCAAGGGGGACTCAGCTTCATTGATCTGCTGAATTACCATATCTATATCCAACGATGATATGTGGCAGATTGGGTGCACTGCACTGCCCTGCAGTAGCCAGATGAGTGGATTTGGAACAATGGGGGTGTCCGGGCCATCTATCGGCGTATTTACATAGTAGAGGCTTTAAAGCCTATTCCACCCAAAGTGGAGGTAACCCAATGGTGAAAGCGGTGTTGGAAGCATTGGAGCATATTAGGAAGAAAAATGGAATTAAAGTGGAGACGGTCTTGTTTCCAGTGGTGGGAAACCCTTTTTTTCTCCCAGGATTAGAGGCTAAAGGCTTTCAGGAGTGGGAGAACAATGGGGTAAGGACTACAGGAAGTCTATTAAGGAATGGGGTTATAAGCCCAATGGGAGACATTGTGCAGGGACTGGGTTTAGAGGGGAAGCAACTGTTTCACTATATGCAGATTAGTGCATTTATACAGGGTATGGGGAGAGAGGGGAACCAAACACAAGGATGGCATCTGAGGGAAACATTAATAAATATGGCACAAAAGGACCAAGGGTTTTATTGGAAGGCAGCAAGAGTGGGAAACATCGTTATCAGATCAGACATATAAAATTAAGCAACTTTGGGAGAGAGGACTGGGGCGAAACATATGTAGGAAAACTGGCAGCTATTGTTGGATGGACAGACGGGGCTTCTGTTATGTAACAGATTCAAGGAAGCTTTTCATAAATTTCTGCATAGGTTGAAGTACCCCCCAGTAATAGTTCATAAGGCACACTCCTCGATTTCACCCATGTGGCAGATGCGAGGAGGAAAGGGGAACATATATGCATTGCTTTTGGCCATGTAAGGTGCTTCAGACTTTTTGGAGAGGGGTATTGGGAGAGATCTCTAAAATGGGGGGGCTCCCCCTACCAGTGGACCCAGTTACGGGACTGTTTGGAATGATGCAAGGGGAAGAAGGAGAGTGGAAAGTACTTCCGAGATGGAGCAGAGTGTTAGCGATACTAGCAAGGCACAACATACAGAATACATGGGTGACCTGTGAAGTGCCTACCATTCAGCAGTGTCGTAGTCTGAGTATTGAAATGCTAGCACTTGAAATGCTGACTCTAGTGATTAGGGAAAGGGAAGAAACATTCTACAGGGAATGGGCACCCTTCCTAGCCTCGCTGAGTACCCATGAGGACGCTACCCTTCGTTTGGGTCTAGGATAGGGCAGATAATAACAGGGGGAATGGTTCCTCAGGTATGAGAAATCCTATCATTTAGTGAGGGCTGTATTTTGGAAATGCATTCGGAAACATTTTCTTTTTTTTTCCTTTTTATATAATGGATGGTTTTAGGACAATATGGATTTGTGGAAAGAAAGTATGATGTGATTCTAAAGATGGAACTGAAATGTATCAAGGATTGTACATGTTTATTTGTATGTTTGTACGTCAATGTTTGTACTGTGTATGATGTCAAGTTGTGTATTATCTTTTGCTAAAATTTAATAAAAAGATTATACAAAAAAAAAAAAAACTGTCCATGAAGAGAAGATTTCAGCTTTTTCAGATATTGCTGAGGGAGGCAAGTACCCTGACTGGACACTTGCAGAAAAAAAAAAGATGAGGGGAGACAGCAAGGGACGAGTCTGCAGGGGAAGACACGTAAAGACTTGGGTGTAAAAACAAAAAACTTTCATTTAATCCCCACATGGACAAACTTTTAGTCGAGCACTGCTGCTAACTGCTCATATGGTGAGGACACACAAACTTGCCTTCAGGTAATACAATCTATATTTTGACCTAAATTACCATATACATTTTAAATTTGGGACTGGTACCATTACTGCCTTTATTGTACTGCATTATCTTAGAGAACTTTTAGCGTTAGACCCTTTTCTTTAAATCACAGACATATTGCCTGTAAGCTGCTGGTTGCTTCAATATGAACTTAATGTGCAACCTCGAACTTTCCAACTCTATTTGTTGCTAAAATAAAAGGTTTAGGTCTTACTTGTAGATCCTACTGTTTAATTGGTTCCGTATTTAATGTTTTGTGACACTAGAGTTGCTGTTTGAGTCCCAGTAATGTTTATCCATGTTTCCTGATCAGAGTTGGGGGATAATCCAGAGTGACTATAGAGGTTTCATAACTTCATTTTATTTAATGGGTCTAGGATATAATGCTGCAAGATATAACAGAGTTTCTATAACTTGAGGGCAGCGTACATGACTATAGAAAGCCACTTGATAGGGATGAGTACTCTTTAGAATACTATTGTTTAATTACTGTTAACTTGCGTAGCAGTCATCTTGTTCATAGGCCCCGTTACTTCAGCACAGTTCTGTAACTTCTAGCATTCTTTAATCATATTGCCAATCCTGCTGTACAATGTACCACTATACAGAAGATGCACTGCTGCTTTGATTAAGGAACTTCTCTGTTTCGCATGAAATACGTCTTTTGGACTCTGCACTACATGTAATGCATATCAATTGTATGTCAGTTGCAAAAACTAGCATCATATGCAGAGTGTAACAGACATTTTCCAGCATCCACACCAGCTGAGGCAGCTGTAAGGAAGTCAGTCATGGCAGGACCACCTGGCTGAGCCTGAATGGTAGACACAGCAGATTTCTACAGGCTAGTCTGATATTTAATCAGTTATGCTAGGTAGTTAGCAACTCTTAGGCCTATGGATGCGGAGGCATACGTTATTTTGCCCATAACATCAAGCCTCCTGGATTCTTTGTCAGGAGGCAAAGTGTTCATGTGTCTAGGGGATCTGGAGCTGTCATGAGCAGCCATGATAACTGATAACCACACAGAATCAGTTTCCGGCTGAGAAGCATTTTTTTTTTTTACTCTTTTTGGTAACCTTCAGGGGTGAGCCAGGAGTACTAGGGAGGTTATGCAACTTGCTCAGGATCATACAGCATGCAAGTGGAGGTTGTACAAATCAAACCCAGGACTGCTGGATGTATAAGCTCATTCACAGCTTGTTACTTTAACCTCTAGGCTATAGTGCCAGCCCCAGCCAGCATAATAAGGCTTAACAGATGGAGCAGGGTGTTGTTTATCAGCCTCCCTAGGCACTGCAGGTAAGCTATTAGGCATATGCCAGGCAGCAAAGGTAGCACCCTCTTAAGGCAGGATACAGAGGAAGAACTACAGTAGAGGGAGCAGTGGAAACCTCTAAAAACTCCATTACATTTTTCTTACTGGAGTCCTGCTCTCAGCATCAAATCCCATGGCATTTAGATTTGTCTGAGTAAAGCAGAAAAGAGGATTTTCAGAAGGAGACCTGGGAGTATGCTATGCAGAGTCCTCACTGCATGAGGAGAGGGTAGAGCTGGAAGGACCCGCCCTCCTCCCCAGTAGGGATCATTATCCCCTTCTTCATCCTCCAAATCCTCCTCCATATTAAGGATACAGGATTATATTCTACCTTGTCATCATCTGGAATGACGATGGGAGCAATCGATGGAACCAGTGGCTATGATGGAGGAATGAAAAGGTATGCTTCTCGATCCAGTCAAAGACAACTGTGCCAATGGAGGAGGCCCAGTTGACGGGATAGCTGTTATCGTCAGTGGCAGTGATGGCAACAGGCATCTTAACAGTTCAAAGAACAATGCCAGAACAGCAAGACACACAGTTAGGACACGATTCACATGGATATGGGTCCAAAATATAATACATTTATTAAGACATAACAAGTTCCCCAGTGCTTTGAGGGATAACCCTCTTCATCAACTGTGTGTCTTGCTGTACTTGTGCCTTCAGAGATGCTGATCCATGGCTAGACACAGAAACATAGAATTTGATGGCAGATAAGGACCGCTTGGCCCACCCAGTCTGCCCATTTCGCTACCTAAAGGATAAACTGCAGATCCTAGTTAACCAACAGCCTACTTTCTCCTACCCCCACTAGAATTGCCTTATGTCTGTCCCATGCATTCTTGAATTCCCACTGTTTTTGACTCGACCTCCTCAGGAAGGCCATTCCCATGCAGCCACAGCCCTTTCCATGAAAAAATACTTCCTCAGATTACCTCTGAGCCGCTCCCCAATCTTCAAATTGTGCCCCCTTGTTCCTGCACATCTCTTTTTCTGAAAGATGTCACCCTCTTGGACTTTGTTGATTCCCTTGAGGTACTTGAAAGTTTCTATCATGTCCCCCCCTCCCTCAAGGGTATACATATTAAGCTCCTTTAGTCTCTCTTTGTATGTCTTATGGTACAGACCATGCACCATTTTAGTTGCCCTCCTCTGGACAGCCTCCACCCTCTCTATGTCTTTGTGGAGATGTGGTCTCCAGAATAGCACGCAGTACTCCAGATGGGGTCTCGCCAACTGTTTGTACAGAGGGATAACAACTTCCTGTTTTCTACTGGTGATGCCTCTCCCTACGCATCCCAGTATCACCCAGCCCTCCTTACTGCCTTCTCACATTGCTTGTCCACCTTCAGGTCATCTGATATAACTACCCCTAGGTCCCTTTCCTTTGTGGTTGCCAGTATCTCATCCCCATTGTGTACTCTTCCCCTGGGTTTTGTTTCCCAGGTGCATTACTTTGCACTTCTTACGTTGAATCTAAGCTGCCATACATTTGACCATTCCTCCAACCTTGCCAAGTCCCTCCTCATCCTTTCCACCCCACCTTGTGTATCAGCCCTGTTGCAGATCTTTGTGTCGTCTGCAAAGAGACATACTTTTCCTTCAGTCCCTCTGCAATGTCACTTATAAAGACATTAAACAGGACCAGACCTAGTACTGAACCCTGCAGTAACCCAATAGTAACCCCCCTTTCTTCACTGTGAATTCTGCTTACTAGTACCGGGCTCATGGCCCCCAAGTTGTCCAGCCAAAGTTTTACTCCAGGCTACCACCATGGGACCCACTCCCAGGTTGGCTAATTTATTAATCTTTGTGTGGTACTGTGTCAAATGCCTTCCTAAAGTTCTAGGTAGGCCATGTCCACAACCCTCCCTGTTCTACTACTTTGGTCATCTAGTCAAAGAAATTGATTAGGTTCATCTGACATGACCTTCCCATTGTGAATCCATGCTACCTTGGGTTCTGTGCCCCACTGGCTTCTAGGTACTCAACAAGTCTTTCCTTCAGAAGTGATGCCATCATTTTCCCTACCACTGAGGTCAAACTGACAGATCTATAGTTTCCTGCCTCTGTCTTGCTCCCACTTTTGTGAAGGGGAATCAGATCCACCCTCCTTCAGTCCTCAGGTACCACACCATCCTCCCATGATTTGTTAAAAAGATTAGTCAGTGGTGTTACTAGTTCTCCCCTTAGTTCTTCTAGAACTCTGGGGTGAATCCCATCAGGCCCCATTGCTTTGTCCACCTTCAGTTTTAGGAGTTCTTTCAGAACCCTTTATTTTTATTTATGTTTTTGGTCAGGTAAGTGCACTGGATTCAGTGGACCATTTTCAGTGAAGACCTGGGCCACAAGGTATGGCTGCATGAAAAACACATGTGTGGACACAATTTACATTTTTGGTATCAGATGATACAAACATTCATGAAAAAGAAAACAGACATTATTAACATACTGTATACAGGCATGGCAAAATAAAGATAAGAGAGAAATACAGGCAGCAGTACAGAGAAACTGTAGATCAGCATTTGCACAAACTGGACAAGGTGCATCTTGAAAACAGCAGACTGCTGACATCTAGTCTGACAGAACATGCCTGTCCTGGCAGATTGCCAGAGCAGGCCGAGGTGAGAAAGCCTCATCTGGTTGGCTGTGCGAGACAGCATGAGGAGTCACATGTGAGGTTTGTGCTCAGAGGGAGGGCATGATGGCTATAGTTATGGAAGGTTTATGGTGGCTTTCGGGTTCCTGCACAGCCCAGCGAGCATATGCAGGTGGACTCTTTCAGTAGCCAGGCCTTTTGGTCAGATTTAAAAGACGCATGGGATGGAGATATACAAATGGATGCGGGAAGACGGTTCCAGAGGGAAGGGGCAGATAAGGAGAAAGCCTTAATGCCCATCACTGCTGAGACCTGAGGAAGTTCAAGGGTAGGAATGGAGGAGGCCCTAAGAGGTCTAGTGGTCACTCTATTTATGAGTAGGAGAGCATAGGGGGATAGCTGGTTACTACTAAGAGCACTATCCACCAGCCAGCCTGTGGCATAGTCAAGGTGTACCTGGAGAGGGAGCCATCCTAAGGACTGGCAGAGTGTGCAGTGATGGGTTAACGAGGGGGCTTTGAGAACAAAGCAACAGATAGCATTATACGTCATGTTTAGGCGGGAGTGTTGTTTCGAGGACATGATGGAGTAGATTGGCGAGCAGTGATGCCAAAATGTCCTTTGAAGTGCATGTGAACACCTTGATAGATAAAGCAAACAAAAAAATAGGAGTCCTTCATAGGACAACAAAGTGCCTCGGGAAAAGCGCTCGAAAAACTGTGGCTGAGCAATTAGTTATGCCTGTAATAACTTGTGGAGAACTTATGCACAACTAGCAAACATTTATTATTAAAACTAGATAAAGTACATTACAACCTGGCAAGATATGTTCTTCCATGCAAATTTAGAACACACCATTGAACACTATTGAACAAACTACAGTGGCAACCCCTGGATATTATTCAAACAAGGACATGGCAGAGAACAATTTTTAAATACCATATTGTCTTATCCAAATCATTACATTAACACTGTGTTATTCAATAAAAAGAAATAAATTGATAAATCTAGGAGATCAGTTCATGTAAAAAAAATCTGTTCCCAAAATTACAAATAAACATGGTGAATGAACTTTGGGCTATCAAGCAACAAAACACTGGAACATTTTACCCTTTTCAGCACGTACACCAGAATCTTATGACCTATTTGTTCAAGAAATAAATGAGATTAGTGAATTTAGATGTGCTTGCACTTAGAGGGTAGAATAGATGGATTATTCCACCTGTCAAGTAATTATTACTGTATAAATGTAAACTCCAGGGCTTGTCACTGTGACACTTTTATCGTGTCACTGAATTTATAGTATTTACATGTTCAGATAATTATAAAGAGCATGTTTAAAGTGCCATAGTAGCGATAATAATGTCTTAAAATGATGTGCAACTTAATGGATTGGTAGGGAAATGTTATATAATTGTCCATGTGCATATGTTTAGCTGTAACACTAGGAACAGGTCTGTCTTGTAAACTGGGTTATCAACCCAAATAGCATGTATCCTGTATAAAAATAAAATGTTTACTACTTTTTACTACTACTACTATTACAGTAGTCTAGGAGAGGGAGAAGGTTGCCTTATGCAAGGGGCGAGTCAAGCTTCAGGTGAGAGTAGGTGAATTAAAGTGGCACGCCTCAGCTTCTTGATTAATCTTTCTTGCAGTCCGGGCTGTGTGATCACTGAAGATAAGGAGGGGTCGAGAATGACCGAGATATTTGAAAGAGGTGACCTGCTTGAGTGGGGGGGCCAGCAAGTGTGAATACGGTGAGGGAAGAGTTAGATTTGGTGACTTTGTTTAGGAAGGACTTGGATCCAAAGAGCATGGTCTTTGTCTTTTTCCTATTGACTAGGAGTTTTCTGGATGCGAACTAGCTGTCTGCTGCAGCACAGTTGCCAGTGAGGGTGGAGGAGATGGATTCCAAAGACTTATTGCTGTGGTACAGGACTAGGTCGTCCAAGTAAAGGAGTGCACTGCAGTTTAGACTCTCTACCGGTAAAGCACTGATAAATATGGAGAAGAGAAGGGGGCCAAGAACTGATCCCTGGGGAACTCCGGTGCTTGTGGGAAGGGAAGCTGAGGCAACTTTGCCTATGAGCATGGACCGGGACCTGTTTGAGAGGTAGCTTTGGAACCAGGCTGCAGATCCAGCGGCGCAGCCAAACTGTCCAAGTGAGGAGAGAAG
The DNA here is from genome assembly GCA_016271365.2 of Neoceratodus forsteri. Taxonomy (NCBI): domain Eukaryota; kingdom Metazoa; phylum Chordata; order Ceratodontiformes; family Ceratodontidae; genus Neoceratodus; species Neoceratodus forsteri. The sequence continues at coordinate 293,507,257 of CM057455.1, forward strand.
GAGATGATGGTCAAACGCCTTTGATAAGTCAACAAAAACAGCACCCGTGGCCTTAGCCATGTCCATATTTTTGAGGACATGGTTTGAAAAAAACTGCCAGGGCAGAGGAGGTGCTGTGATACTTACGGAAACATGCTGGAGGGGTCATAGGAGGTTGTAGTTAATGAGATGTTTTGACAGCTGGGAATGGACAACCTTCTCTAGTAGTTTACTAAGATGTGGGAGCAGGAAATGAGTCTATAGTTCACGGGGGATAGAGGGTCTCCCTTAAAAGATGGGAATCACATTAGCATGTTTCCAGGTGTCTGGCACTTTTGATGTAGACAGCACAAGGTTAACAATGTGTTAGTGGCCTTACAAGGGCTGGGGAGATGATCCTCAGGAAAGCAGGGTAGAGCCCATCACTACAAAGGCTGCCACTGGAAGGGAGGGTTTTCCGGAGTTTTATAGTGGTTTCGGTACCAATAGCTCTGAAATAGAAAGAGGGGTAGAGGCATCAGGGTTTATGGGAGTGGGGGTGCTCCCATTGCTTTTTAGGTAGGAGGAAGCTTGCTAAGGTACGGGGTCAGGTCGATAAGCATAGCATTGAAAAGGTGTGCGATGTCCGCGGGGTCACTGATTTTGCCTGATGGGGACATAAGTTGTGTAATTTGTTTGTTTGTCTTGGGGTTTAGTATGGACCCAATTGATGCCCAGAAACTACAAGGATTCCCCAAGGTGTTTTGTTGGAGCTTGGTGAAATATTTCTTTTTGAGCGACTTTGTCATCTGCTTACAGGCATTGCGTACCTGCCTGTAGGAATTCAATAGATGGGGGATGGGGACGCTTTGAATGCTTTCTAACTAGAGTCCCTGGCTTTCATCTGTAGTAACAGTTCTTTTGTTATCCAGCACATGCAGCTGCCTCAGACCCTTCTGGTTTTGAGGGGGGAAAAATAGTGGTCCTGTAGTTTCCGAAGGGTGCTGGAGAAGAGACTGACAGCAGAGGAGACATTTTCTGTCAGATAAAGGGAGGATCAGTCTAAGGACACTGTATCTCTAGTCACAAGGTCATGGTTTGGGGTGTTAACATTTCTAAAGGACAGTAGTTTTGGTGGGGGGTGAACTGACTTGTTGGTCATGACGATGTAGGTGGGAGTGTGGTCACCAATCGCATCGGACATGGTCCCTGCTTGAAGGATTGGATCAGGCCGGTTTGTTATAATCCAATCAAGGATAGAATGGTTTGTTGTGTGTTTGTTGCGTCTGGCTGTGGTAGACATTAGTTGCTCCAAGTTATGGGACTTTAGTAGGGTTGTGTAGTCCGGGTTTGGACTCCCTGCCGGGTTGAGCTTGAACTCCCCGAGCAGGAACGCATCCCTAGATGGGGTGATGCATGCTACACTGGAGAGGAAACTAGACAGTCCCTGGGTAGTAACTGGAGGGAGGTTATAGCAACAGCCAACATAAAAGTTTTTTGATGCCCTAAATAGTTTGGTGATAATCCATTCTCATATGGAGTCGGTGGTAGAGCAGCCAACAATGGCAGCTGATATGTGGACCTGGACATACAGCACTACACCACGTCCTCTCTTCCTGCCAGGTCTATCCTGCTGGAGGAAGGAGTAGCCTTGGAGCTGGTATAAGGCAGATTCATGGTATGGACTGATATCAACCCCCTATCTAGAGTGTTTCTATTGACTGGATTAGGTACCTCCCCCTCATCTTCTTTTGTGAATACTGAGCAGAAGTATTCGTTCTGTATCCTTGCTTTTTCACTGTCCCTCTCTGCCCACCCACCCTCCTCTTTATTTAGCTCAGCATCCCTCCCTTTGTCTTTCTTTGCGCTCCCTAATGTACCTATAAAAGGTTTTATCCCCCTTCTTAACCAAGATGGCCATCTTTTCCTCAGTTTGGGTCTTTGCTATTCTGACTGCCTTTCCCGCTTCCTTCTGCTTTAACTGGTACAGTTCTCTGTCCTGCTCAGTCTGTGTTTCCTTATACTTCCTGAACGCTATCTTTTTCTCCCTAACCTTCTCCGCTACCTCTTTTGAGAACCATAGTGTTTTATTCTTTCATTTTGATTTATTTGCTTCACACAAAGGCTTGTTGCCTCTGTGATGGCAGTACTGATGTTTTCCCATTGTTGTGCCACCCTTCCTTCTTGCCTGTTTACTACTGCTTTTCTGAGGCACTCTCCCATTTTGACAAAAATCAGCCATCCTGAAGTCTAGTACCTTCATTTTTGTATGGGTTGACTCTACAGCTGAGTTTATCATGAACCACAGTTTGGTGGTCACTACTTCCCAGATGGCTACCCAATTCTAGATCTGAGATCCTCTCTCCGTCTCCATTTGAGTGTACCAGGTGTAAGATTGCTCCCTCCCTTCCGAGTGGGTTCCAACACTAGCTGTCTGAGGCATGTCCCGTGTAGGGCATCGAGAATGGCCCTGCTCTTGGATGTGGCTGCAGTAAAGGTGCTCCAGTTAACATCTGGCATATTCAGGTCCCCCATCAGCAATATTTCCCCTTTCTCTGCCATCCTGAGGGTGCCTTCTATCATTTCCTTGTCCATTTCCTCCACGAGACGGGGTCTGTATAAAACTCCTGTACAGATTGTGGTGCCATCTCCAGGGTGACCCACAGTGCCTCCTCCCTCTCTGTTTACCTTCTGTTCCACTGGCATTGTCCTTCCCTTACATACAGGAGCTACTCCTCCTCTTCTTCTATCCTCCCTGCCCCTCCTGTATATTGTGTACCCTTGTTTGACATCCCAATCATGGTTCTCTTCTGTACCATGTTTCTGTGACTGCCACTTATCCAGGCATCCTCCCATCAAGGCCACCAGTTCAGGGAGCTGGTTATCTAGACTACGGCATTGTACTCATTGCCCCATCCCTGTGCTTACTGCCTTTGTCTTTTCTCCATTTACCCCTGCCTTCTCCCTATTGACTTCTCTATCTTGGTGTTTACCTCACTACTATCCTGATTTTGGGGCGCTAGGATTTCCTCTCCTTTTCAGTGACTCCCTTGGCTAGTTTAATTGCTTGCCAATGAAGCGTAAACCTATCACCTAGGATCCTGGTTCCCTCCTGGACAGGTGCAGACTATCATGCCAGTATAGGCCTGCATCCTCCAGGTGGACCCCAGTCCCCAATGAAACCCAAACCCTGAGCTATGCACCAGTTTTTCAACCACTGATTGAACTTGTGGTGTGGAGCACCCCAGCTCAACCATGCCATAGACAGGCAGCATCTCCAGAAGGTTAGCGGTGTGCTACTTGTTCAAGGCCCCTCCCAACTCCACAAACTCCTCCTGCCCTGCTCTGATCCTTTCCCTAGCCAGGTCATTTGTCCCCAGGTGGACAATGACATCCAGCCCCTCCCCATGTAGCTGCTCCTGCAATCCAGAGGATTCGCTCCCTGTTCCTCCAAGCCATGGTGCCAGGCAGGCACCTTACCTCCCTCTCCCCTCCCCTTCCCCAGTTCTACCCTCCTAACAATGAAGTCACCCACCAGGAGTTGTCTCCTTCCCCTGTGGAGTCCCATGCCACCCTCCTGTGGGTCTCCTTTGTGGAGGTTCCCAGCATCCTCCTTGGTCTCCACTGTGGGTGCCTCCATAGAGGAACCACACTCTGACAGAATGGCATATGAATTGTGGAGAGGTACAACTGGAAGGATGCACCTCTGTTCCACCACCCTCACCCTCCCTGAGCCCACTGTGGTCCAACCGCTTCTCTTTCTTGTCAACCTCTGAGGCAGCAGCGGTGGCCTTGGTGGTCCCTGGGTGGGAAAGGAGGTCCTCTGAATCCTGACCAACTCAGCCTGGAGATGAGCAACCTCCTCCCTCATCCCAGAGAGGTGCCTGCAGATGAGACAACACCGCATCCTACAAAACATCTCCCGGAAGACTGCTGCTCCACAGCTACTGCACTGCACCACTCCCATCATGTCTTATTTGTGGACCCTTAACTGTTGCTTTGTATACTTACTCTTTCCTCTCTCATTTATTTTTTTAAATAATTTTATTTTTCTCCCTACTTTCCTACTGCCTCTGTGCCCTTAAAGCTCCTGCTTTTCCTGTTCTGAGACAGGAAGTTCCTATATTTCTCAGCAGTTTCTTTACTTGCTCAGAGTCAGATCTCCAGCAGCTGGGGGGGGGGGACGGAGAGCTACTCTTTTCCTTCTAGGATGGTGAGTCTTTTGTGCCTCTGTGATCACTCCCTTCCTGCTCCCAAATAAGCTCCTGTTGTCAGTCAAATGCTTGCCTATAAAAGTAGAACCGCTAAGTGTGGAGGGTGAAGGCAATATATTCCCATTAAAGTTAACAGCAGCTCCTTCCTCTTGCTGTTCTCTGCCCACATCTATCTAGGTCAGTTTTAAATGCAAACACCTGGCTTCCTTCCACTCATTAATTCACAGTTTCTTTATTCATCTGGCTAACAGCATATATAATTCCTTCACCCAACTCAAACACCTGGCTCCTTTTTCTTTTTACCCTACATTGAAGTTCCCAGTAGTAGAGTTCTAGTTTTTTAGTCCAGTAGAGTAGTAAAGTTCTAACAGCAGCTCCTTCCTCTTGCTGTTCAGACAGTTCAGCGTGAAGGTCTGAGTGTTCCGGACAATGCCAGAACAACCTGTGAGTCGACAGCACCCTGAAAAAAGTGATAGGACAACTAACATTGAGGGAATGGAACCTGACAACAGGGGCTGCATACTGTTAGAGCCAGACCCCAACCTTGGTGTCTCTTCAGTGGTTGAGGGGGCTGCAGTGGTCACTGCCAGAGCACACAATGAATGAGGACTTACCCTTTTTCAAGGAGACTTAATCTCACCGGCAAAGCAGAAGCTTTATCCTTTGCTTGTGATGATCACTGGAAGAGCAGCACTTTGACAATAACTTTTCCTTGCCTTTGTGCAAGATGAAAAATGACTTACCGTAGTAATCTTGTTTCTTCTAAGGAATGCTTCAGTATGATTAACTAATGCAGACAGCCTCCTGTGTTGCACTGCCCGGAGATAGTGGAATATATGTAAATGATGGAACACCTAATTGGATTGTGCCACCATTCAAACTGCTGCTCCTACTAACTGCTGTGTTCTAAAGGGCTCAGATTCATAAGAAGACTGCGGGGAAAGACCCCCTAACTAAGCTATTCTAACAATAACAACTATTATACAATGGCAAGAAAGAATCCTGGCTTTTGATTGGTCAGTTGGTCATCACAGCAGGATGTTATCCTGGCATAACATCCCAGCTGATCGTTTGCTTAGTACTGTTGCTCTAGCATTGTTTGCATCTTCTCTTAACAAAAAAAAATATTTTACACACTAACAAAAAACATTCTTTAAAATTATTTTTTTATTCTGCTATAAAACAATAAGCCATTGTATATAGGAAAAATGCCCTCAGGGTGAGTGTTATGCTGGGATAACATCCCGTCTCGGGTGCTTGATGTCCCTGGCCTGCGACCTCGGGCTCAACCACCAGAGGCAGGATGTTATCCCAGCATAACACCCACCCTGTCGGGCATTATTCCTTTATTCATCCCCTATAGGATATCTTAAACAGTCAAAGTCACATAGGATCAGAGGAAAGGAAACAACAACAACGACTTCCTAGTTTTAAAAAGTCTATTAATACAACTATGGTATGAACCCCAACAACAAAGTTAAAACCCCAATGGGATGCAAAGCCCAACTGGTTCTGGAGGGAGAGGCAGGGTTGGAGATTTAATCATACTGAAGAATCCCTTGGAAGAAACAAGATTACTACAGTGAGTAATTTTTTCTTCTAACCCCAGGAATTCTTCAATATGATTAACTAATGCAGACTACGAAGCAGTACCTTTAGAGGAGGGTACAGAACCTACTTGGAGAACAGGCTCTGCAGTACTGCTGTGCCAACAGGGATCGACAAATTTCAAAATGATGTGCTAGTCCTAGGACAACTGGCCAAGCCAAAAATGGTAGTCCTAGTGTTTTAAGTGGTAGTCCATGTTGGAAGGCTATATTTCAAAGGAACATTTTTTTAAAAGTTATGGTATGAGGGTTGTATTATTAATACTGTGTAGATGTAGGCCATCTGACTTTTCAAACTCCTTTCAGCCTAAGCAGTCGGCAGTATCCTCTGCACGTCCATAGTCCAGTGGGGATGTTAAAGCCACGATTAACAACATTGCTGGCACCCAAGGGGGTTGGTGGCGGGTTTGTGGGGGCAGGCAGCCAATTATTTAGTGAGAGGATGTACACAGGCAAGTGCGACCACCGATCAAGTACCTGCATGGAAAGGCAAGGGTATGGTAGTGGAAACGCATAGAGAGCTGCACGGAAACCCCACTGAAGCAATCTGAAAGGCAGCCAAATGTCAGGCAGCGAGACCAGCCACCCATTTTTCAGTCATGGACAAGGCAAAGTAATGGAATACCAACTGTAGTTTGGTCTCTCCTTGGTCTTTCCCTGTTTCATGGCTGGGCTTGCCAATCAGCAGTACCTTGGTTGCCTCCCATCAACTGCAAGTCAGTGGCAGTTCCAGCTCTAGAAACCAAGACAGTCCAAACACAGCAATGAAAAACCAGGGTAATACACTCAGAGGAACACTCAGGAAGTCTGCCGAGCAGTCTGGGAAACAAGAAACAGGACCTGCAGGCAATAATGACAGAGGCTAAACTGGACATAGTAGCCATTAGCGAGACATGGTTTACCAGTAACCACACTTGGGAGACTTCAGTACCTGGCTGTGTACTGTTCAGAAGAGCTGGAGGTGCAAAGGGGGTGGAGTGGCCCTTTATGTCAATGAAAATATCAAAGCTACAGAAATTCAGAATACACATAAGGAGCCAGAAGAACTGTGGGTCACCCTGGAAACAGGAAATGGGTCAGCCATACGAACTGAGGTTGTATACAGGCCTCCAGACCAGGGGGAGGACACAGACACATTACTGTTAGAAGATATACAAAACATGACAGCTAAAGGGGAGGTTCTGATAATGGGAGTCTTCAACATGCCAGATACAGACTGGTCAATACCAGCAGGGACAACTGCCAGAACTAGACACATGGTGGATTCCTGCAGGAGGAGGGTCTCAAACAACTGGTACAACAACCCACAAGAGACAGAGCTATTCTAGATCTAGTACTAACCAACAGGGAAAGGATCACTGATCTCCAGGAAGAAGGTCAGCTGGGTGCCAGTGACCATCACAAAGTATGGTTCTAATTTGGCCACTAGAACAAAATCATTCCATTCCAAGGCACAAACATGGCATTTCAGAGGAGCTGACTTTGATAAGATGGCCAACAGAGTTAAGCTAGCCCTGGCAAAAAGAAATACAGGTGAGGGGGTACAGGCAAAGTGGGCAAGCATTAAAGATGCAATACTTGAAGCAACATCCCATTGTGTTAGTGAGAAAAGGAAGTGCAAAAGAAGAAGGAAACCACTTTGGTTCTCAAACACAGTGGCAGAAAAGGTCAGAACCAAAAGGCTGGCCTTCAGAAAATATAAGGGAACGCAGCTGAATGAAAATAGGGAGGCATACCAAACTTCTCTAAGGGAAGCAAGGAAGGCAGTAAGGCAGGCAAAGGCCCAAACCGAAGAAACACTAGCACGAACAGTAAAAGAAGGTGACAATACTTTCTATAGATACATTACTGAAAGGAGAAAGTCCAGAGGGGGTATTGCTAAGATCAGAGGGGATAAGGTGTGTGTGTGAGGAGGAGGACCATGTAAAAGCATCTATCCTAAATAGATACTTCTGCTCAGTATTTACTGAAGAGAAGGGAGGGCAGGGCCCACAGCTCAGCACCATGGACACGGGGAGGGAGGTGTGCACTAGTCCCTTCACAAAAGAAAGGGTCTTACAAGAGCTCGATAAACTCAGGGTGGACAAGGCAATGGGACCTGATGGCATACATCCCAGGGTAATAAAGGAGCCAAGGGTGGAACTAGCAGAACCATTATCAGAACTGTTTAGTGAGTCTCTGCACACAGGAGAGGTCCCAGAAGACTGGAGAAGGGCTCAAGTGATCCCGCTCCACAACAGTGGTAGCAGGGAGGAGGCATGGAACTACAGACCAGTCAGCCTTACCTCAGTAGTGGGCAAGATTATGGAGACACTCCTTAAGGAAAGGATAGTGTAACACCTGGAATCCATAGGAGCAAAGGATTCAAGACAGCATGGGTTTACAAAAGGAAGGTCTTGTCAAACTAATCTCATAGATTTCTTTGACTGGTAACCAGAGTGGAGGACCAAGGGGAGCAGTTGATGTCGCCTACCTTGACTTCGTAGCAAACTTTCGATACTGTTCCACACAGAAGATTGATTAATAAGCTGGGTAGGCTCGGGTGGCAGACGTTGGTCAACTGGGTGGCAAACTGCTTGACGGGCAGAAAACAGAGAGTGGTGGTAAACGGTATACAGTCAGAAGAGATGCAATGCAAGCCACAAGTGGGGTACCTCAGGGATTAGTCCTGGGGCCAGTCCTCTTCAATATCTTCATCAGTGACATTGCTGATGGACTGAGGGTAAGGTTTGTCTGTTTGCAGATGACACCAAGATCTGCAACAGAGTAGATGATCCAGGTTGGGTGAGCAGAATGAGAAGAGATCTGGATAAACTGGCAAAATAGGCAGAAGAGTGGCAACTGGGTTTAATGCAAAGACCTGCAAGATCATGTACATAGGGAGAGAAACCAGTACCACCTATAGGCTGGGAGGAGTTGCTGGCAGTCACAAGAGAAGAAAGAGACTTGGGTGTCATCATCACTGATGACCTGAAATCATCCAAGCAGACCACTAAAGCAGTAGGTAAGGCTAGAGGATGTTGGGGTGTATTGTAGGGGTATCACAGTCAGAAGAGGAGGTAATAATCCCTCTTTACAAGACACTGGTTAGTTCCCATCTGGAGTACTGCTGCAGTACTGGAGGCCACACCATCACAAGAACATTAACCAAATTGAGGCAGTCCAGAGAAGGGCAACCACAATGGTGCAGGGACTGCATCAGAAAACATATGAGGACAGATTAACTGAGCTCAATATGTATACCCTAGAGCAAAGGAGGGAGAGAGAGGTGATATGATTGAAACATTCAAACACCTTAAGGGCATTAACAAGGTGAAAGCGTCTAACATGTTTCAATATATGAAAAATAGCAGGACAAGAGGACACAGCATGAGATTAGAGGAAGGCCGATTAAGGGGTAATGTGAGGAAGTTCTTTTTCACAGAAAGGGTGGTGGATGTATAGAACGGCCTACCTCAGGAAGTGGTGAATACGAATACAGTGCAGGGCTACAAACAAGCATGGGATAGGCATAATGAAGCAATACAGATGAATATGAATAGACAGGCCATTGACAGAGCAAAAACCAATGGCACATTCATAAGGTAAGAAAAGAAATGGGCAAACTGGATGGGCTTGCGGTCCTTATCTGCCATCGACTTCTATGTTTCTATGTCTGGAAGAATCTTTACAGACCTTGATAAAAGTACTAATTTTAGCAGGCTCATCAGATAACCTCATAGTCTTCAGGTGAAGCTACCTCTGGCTGCAAGCTGCAACACTGGACTTAAGATTTGCAAGAAAGTGAGTAGTGCTCACAACAGAGGGAGGTGAACTTTACAATTTACAATTGTCTTTGGTTTGAAGCAGATTCCTTAGGAAAGTTAATATTCTTCAGGTGGAGGATACTTCTAACTGAAGGGTGAAATAAGCAACTTAGAATTATCAGAAAAGGCAGTCTTTCAATCAACAGAGGGAGGTGGAGTTTGCTTTACTTGTGTTACAAGTGTTAAGGTTTTCAGTGCAGGAAGAGTTTAAACCCACATAGGCTAAATACTGTTTTCTGTGTCTGCCCTTCTGCACAGCTGACGTGTTTTGGGGCTGACTGTTTTCAGAGCACAAGTCACCAGGCTCTTTTGGGGCTGGGGAGGTTTACCTGTGTCTGACTTGGATGTTTGGATTTTTCTCTGTTTGATTAGCAGGGTATTTTCTCTGTCAAATTGGTTTGAAAGTATTACAAATTGTCGGTATAGCATCTTGCTGACAGGAAGGCACTCATCGATCGGTAGGTCAGAGCGTTTAGCTGATTGTTTCGTGAGGGCACAGTTTAGGCCCAACCCCTTCCCACCCTCACCCCACCCACCCCTGAAATAGTTCATTTATACCTGGGGTTCTGACATCATTTCCTCAAGAGGGCAAGGTACATATCACTGTCATATCCTGTCTAGCACACTGCACTGACAATATAAGCATACACATTATATAAATACATATATTTCTATATAACGCACCAATCACACACACAAAAAAAAACTAAACAAGGTAGACAGTTATGTGGGGAGTAGTACAATGTAATGGCTGTGGGGCAGCAGTCTTCTGGGAGTCTTTCTGGAGGCTGAGATGCTGCCCTGTTTGCAGACAACTATCTGCCCTGAGGGAGGAAGTTGCCCATCTTCAGGCCGCACTGGACAGTGGCAAGGGAACCTCCCCCATCCAGGAAGCACCACAGCCACCACCACTACCTCAGAGGTTGCGAAGAAAGCACAGCAGTTGGACCACAGTGGGCTCAGGGAGGGTAAGGGTGGTGGAACAGAGGCACACCCAGTCAGTTGTTACACTCCACAATCCATACACCATTCTGGGGGAGCACAGTTCCCCTATGGATGCACCCGGAGAGGAGACTAAGGAGGGTGCAGACAACTGTCCTGAGGAGGCCCTCAGGAAGGAGGCAGAGGGCACCACAGGAAAGAAAGCAGCTCCTGGTGGGGACCCACTATTAGGGGATAGGAACTGGGGGAGCAGGGAAAACTGAAGTAGGGTGCCTGCCTGGTGCCATGGCTTGGAGGGACAGGAAGCGACTTAGGATCATGAGAACAGTTGCACGGGAGTCTGAGCTGGACATCATTGTCCACCTAGGGACAAATGACTTGGCTCATCATGAGATTAGAGCAGTGCAAAAGGACTTTGTAGAGTTGGGGAGGGGCTTAAGACAAGTAGCACACACAGTATCCTTCTCAGAGGTGCTGCCTGTCAGTGGCATGAGTGAGGCGAGGGTACTTTGCACCATGCAGTTTAACAAATGGTTAAAAAAAATGGTGTGGAGCACAGGGGTTTGGCTTCATTGGGGACTGGGGTTCCACCTGGAGGGACACCAGCCTATACTGGCAGGATGGTCTGCATCTGTCCAGGAAGGGAACAAGTCTTTTGGGCAATCGGTTTAAATGCTTCCATTGGCAAGCCTTTAAACTAGTCAAGGGGAGGCACTGATAAGCAGAAGGAAAATCCCAGCCTCCCCTACAAAACAGGGTACTAAATGAGAAAAGACCAAGGTAGAAAGGTCAGTGAGGTTGCACTACAGAAGGTAAAGCCATCAAAAATGGAGAGCAATGAGTACCAATGCCCGTAGTCTGGGTAACAAGCTTCCTGAATTAGTGGCCTTGATGGAGGAGGAAGATCTGGATATTGTGGCAGTCACAGAAACATGGTACACAGAACCATGACTGGGACGTAAACATACCAGGATACACTATCTACAGGAGGGACAGGGAGGGTAAAGAGGAGGAGGAGTAGCTCTCTACATAAGAGAAGAAATCAAAGCAACAGAACAAAAGGGTAAACAGGGAGGAGAAGAAGCACTGTGGGTCAATTTGGAGGCAGGCAATGGCACCACAATCCGCACAGGGGTTGTATACAGACCCCCCTCTCAGGGGGAGGAAATGGACAAGGAAATGATAGAAAGTATACTTAGAATGGCAGATAAAAGGGGAGATATTGCTGATGGGTGATCTGAATATGCCAGATGTTAACTGGAGTGCAGTTGCAGCAGCCACTTCTAAGAGTGGGGTTATTCTGGATGCCCTACAGGGGGCATGCCTTAGACAACTAGTATTGGAGCCCACTCGAGAGGAGCAATCTTAGACCTGGTTCTCTCAAACGGAGATGAAGAGAGGATCACAGATGTAGAAGTGGGTAGCCATCTGGGAACTAGCGACCATCGAACAGTATGGTTCACAATAAACACAGCAATAGAGTCAAGCCATACAAAGACAAAGGTACTGGATTTTAGGAGGTCTGACTTTGCAAAATGGGTGAGTGCCTAAGGAATGCACTAGCAAATGGGCAGGAAGGAGGGTAGAAGAACAATGGGAATAATAAAACTGCCATCACAGAGGTAACAAGCCTTTGTAAAAGCAAATAAACAAACGAATGAGGTAAGAAACCACTATGGTTCTCAAAGGAAGTGGCAGTGAAGGTTCAAGAGAAAAGAAAGCATTCAGGAAGTACAAGGAATCACAGAAGGAACAGGACAGAGAACTGTATCAGTTAAAGCAAAAGGAAGCTGGAAAGGCAGTCAGAACAGCAAAGGCCCAAACCGAGGAAAAGATAGCCAACTCAGTTAAGAAGGGGAAAAACCTTTTATAGGTACATCAGGAGCAAAGGAAGACCAAGGAGGATAGTGAGGCTTAATAAAGGGAGGAGGGTGGGCAGAGGGTGACTGTGAAAAGGCAGAGATACTAAACAAATATTTTGCTCAGTATTTACAAAGGAAGAGGGAGGTACCTAAAACAAACAGTAGAAACACTCTGGATACAGAAGTTGATACCAGCCCATTTACAGAAGAAAGAGTTCTGAAAGAGCTCTTAAAACTGAAGGTGGACAAAGCAATGGGGCCTGATGGGATTCATCCCAGAATTCTAAAAGAACTAAGGATAGAACTAGTGACACCACTGACTACCTTCTTTAACAAATCATGGGAGGATGGGTGGTACCTGAGGACTGGAGGAGGGCAAATGTGATTCCTTCACAAAAGTGGAGCAAGGCAGAAGCAGGAAACTACAGACCTGTTAGTTTAACGTCAGTGGTAGGGAAAATGATGGAATCACTTCTGAAGGAAAGAATTGTTGCATATCTAGAGGCCAGAGGGGCACAGGACCCAAGACAGCATGGATTCACAGGGAAGGTCATGCCAGACAAATCTGATAGATTTCTTTGACTGGGTGACCAAAGTAGTAGATCAGGGAGGGGCTGTGGACATGGCCTACCTAGACTTTAGCAAGGCATTTGACACAGTCCCACACAAAAGATTAATATACAAGTTAGCCAGCCTGGGAGTGGGTCCCAAGATGACAGCCTGGGTAAAGAATTGGCTGGAGAATAGAACACAGAGAGTAATAGTAAATGAAGTCCACTCTGAAAAAGGGGTTAGCAGTGGGTACCACAGGGTTCAGTATTAGGACGGTCTCTTCAATGTCTTTATAGCGACATTGCAGAGGGACTGAAGGAAAAGTATGTCTCTTTGCAAATGACACAAAGATCTGCAACAGAGTTGATGCACAAGGTGGGGTGGAAAGGATGAGAAGGGACTTGGCAAGGTTAGAGGAATGGTCAAATGTATGGCAGCTTAGATTCAATGCTAAGAAGTGCAAGGTAATGCACCTGGGAAACAAAAACCCAGGGGAAGAGTACACAGTGGGGGGTGAGATACTAACAACAACAAAAATGGAAAGGGACCTGGGGGTAGTCATATCAGATGACCTAAAGGTGGGCAAGCAATGTGAGAGAGCAGCAAGGAGGGCTGGGGGGATACTGGGATGCATAGGGAGAGGCATCACCAGCAGAAAACAAGAAGTTATTATCCCTCTGTACAGACAGCTGGTGAGACCACATCTGGAGTACTGCTGGCAGTTCTGGAGACCCAATCTCCACAAAGACATAGACAGGATGGAAGCTGTCCAGAGGAGGGCAACTAAAATGGTGCAGGGTCTGCACCGGAAGACATATGAAGTGAGACTTAAGGAGCTTAATATGTATAGCCTCGAGGAAAGGAGGGAGAGGGGGGACATGATAGAAACTTTCAAGTACCTCAAGGGAATCAACAAAGTCCAAGAGGGTAGCATCTTTCAAAAAAAGAGGTGTGCAAGAACAAGGGGGCACAATTTGAAGATAGAAGGGGGGCGGCTCAGAGGTAATTTAAGGAAGTATTTTTTCACAGAGAGGGTTGTGGATGCATGGAACAGCCTTCCAGAGGAGGTTGTGGAGTCAAAAACAGTGGTGGAATTCAAGCATGCATGGGACGGTCATAAGGCAATTCTAGGGGTGGGGTAGGAAGAAGTAGGCTGCTGGTTAACTAGGATCTGCAGCTTATCCATCAGGTAGGGAAATGGGCAGACTGGGTGGGCCAAGCGGTCCTTATCTGCGTCAAATTCTATGTTTCTATGTTTCAGCAGACCGAGTTAACCTCCACATAACATGAAACAGTAAGACGGTTTTTGAAATGCCTAGATAGTTTTTCCAACTGGCAGGCAAGCATGAAGAGGAAAGTAACAATTTGTCATGGAGCTCCACAGTACACAGTCCCACAAAGAACAGAGAAATGATTACTGCAGGATCGAGAGAACGCATGCTTGGACTATTGGGAAAAAAAAATTAATCAAAAGCTGAGCTGATAAGAAATATCAGCCAATCAACAATGCTGCTTGCACAACCAGTGGAGGCACTCACTTAGCAAAGCTTGCCGGTGTTTCCAAGGCAGTATTACCGGAATAGTTTTATACACAGCGCTGCCATTGGATGCAGGCACAGTCATGGCAACGTCACATTCACACTGGGAAACCGTCACGATGGTGTGTCACTATCCTGGGTGTGTCACGCAGAAATGGTTGTGAGGAAAGTTAAGATCTGCACAGGGAAAATGAGGGGGTTTCAAACAGTTGGGTGATTTTTCTTATTTTTTTGTGCATTCTGAGAGACTCTAGGGAGGTACCGGACATTAATTTTGGGTGCACTACTCCTTTAAACAAAAATGAAGAAAAAAAAAAAAAAAGGTTATCCATTAGGACAACCAAGTGCCATAAAAGTGCTCGTCCTGCACAGAAACTTGTAGCCTGGACGTTGGGCTATGGGATTTGTCAATCCCTGTGTGTCAAATCTGGCATCACTTCTGGACTGGGTGTCCAAACAGTAGTGTTTTGTAAAGGTGTGCACTGTTTTCCATGTAGCTGCTGTACAAATTTCCAGGAGAGGGATGTCTCTGGCTGCTGCTATTCAAACAAGCTGTGCCACATGTGGAAAGAGCCCTCAGGCCTACTGGGGGCTCCTTACCAGCTTTACTGCAGCAGAACTGGGTACATGACACTATCCAACCTGCAATGGACCTTTTGGAAGCTGGCTTTCCACTTCCCACCTATACAGAACGCAGCATATTTCAAATGAAAAGATACTCTACAACAAGGGGACATGACATGAGACTGGAAGGGGGTAGACCAAGGGGCAACATGAGAAAGTTTGGTGGAGGCATGGAACATCCTCCCAGCAGTGGTGGTGGGGACAAAATCGGTGGGGGGGGGGGATTCAAGATTGCTTGGGACAGACATGTTGGAACCCTGGCAGCTCAAATGAGGAGGTGACACCTTGGATAAAGTAGGATCTGAGGCATCCTTTGTAGGTCGGGGAAAAAGACAAACTAGATGGGCCTGGCGGTCCTTATCTGCCATCAAATTCTATGTTTCTATGTTTCCCACTTCCTTGTAAGTCAGGAACAACTGTGTTTTGTCCTGCCTGTGGGTCCTGCGTGGTCAAGGTAGTAGCTCAAAGCTCTCTTGACATCCAGGTTGTGAAGCCTGCGCTCACCTGAGCTGAAATGGTCTGTGAAGAAGACTGGCAGGAGATATATTGGTTCAAATGGAAATTAGAGACTACCTTTGAAAGGAATTTCCTGTTAGTCCTGAGGATCACCTTATCCCTGTGAAAGGAGAAATAGTTCAACTCTGTACACAGTGCTTGTAGTTCACTAACTTGTCTGGCTGAGGTAATAGCTACCAGGAAGACAGTTTTCCAAGTCACATATTTCAGATGTGCTGTGACCATGAGCTCAGCAATGCAGAGGTTGAGATCCTATGATAGGACAGGTTCTCTATGGGAGGTGCAAGTGATCCAACCACTTGAAGAACTTTGCAAAATGGGTTTGGAGGCCATAGAGATACCTTTCTCCACCGAAAGATATGCTGAAACTGATGCCAGGTGGACCTTAGGGTAGCAGGCCACAGGCCCAGAGAATGTAAGTGAATGAAATAATCTAACAGGACTGATAAACCTGCTTGTGAAGTTAGTGCTGTTTCTGTCACACCAAATGGACCACCTTTTCCATTCAGAAGCACCGGTTTTCCTGGTGGAGGGTTTCCTTGACCCCTGAGAACACCCTCTGAGAGATGCAGGTCAGCATATTCTAAGTCCTCAAGAGACATGCCCGAGTCTGAGGGACCTGAGGTTGGGGTGAAGGATTTTCCCTGAGGAGGAGGTTAGCAGATTGTGTCTCTGGGGAGGTGGATGGGCTGGGCCACTGACAGGGAGAGCAGGAGGAATACCACGCACTGCCTGGCCTAGTCTGGAGCTATCGGACCATGATGGCTGGCTGGGACCCAAGCTTGATCAGGGCCCTGAGCAGCAGAGGAAATGGAGGAAGGCATACAACAACGCCCTGACCAGTTCAACGGCAGGGCATCCATAGACACAGTACCCTTTGTTGGAGGCCTGCAGAAGAATTGAGGGAGCTGATGATTTTCCAGAGAGGCAGAGATCTGTCTCTGGAGTGCCCACTTCCTGAACACTGTCTCCAGCACCAACCGGTTGAGAGACCGCTCATGGTGGTTCTGGTTGATTCTGCTAAGTGCCTCTGCCAAGGTATTGTCCTTTCCTGGAAAATGGATGGCCGAGAGGGATACCTGTAGGGAGCAGGCCAGACACCAAACTTTCATTGCTTCTGTACTCATCAATGTGGACCTTTTCCCCCATTGCTTGTTGATGTAGTACATGGTGGTGGTATTGTCGGTCCTTTTTTTTTTTTAAATTGAAATGTTTATTTAGCACTACATGGTACATATACATATACATCCACAGATCCACCTGTATGTTACAAGGTCACACCATTATACTATATGCGTATCACATATCATTTCCTAGTTGAGATACAGTATACTGGTTTAGCTCCATATCTAAAATACAGTAAACTTCTCCTTTTGGTATGGTAACCTGCCATTAATGTGTAGCTTAGATCTGAAACAGAAAGCATTATTATTCTATAGGTTGAGTTAGTGTTGATGCTATCTATACATTAAGCAAGGAAATGCAGAGATAGCTAAGGGATAATGGAAGTCAAGGCTTGGACAGGTGGCAGGACATAGAGTATAATCTATCAAAGGCATGAGATTATAGGGAAGGGGAGGAAGCAGAATAAGCAGGTGGGTGGGGGTCACCTCCCTATGTCTTTTAGAAGGTCCTGGGTAGCTTCATATTTCAGACCCGTAGTTATTTAAGGTACGAAATCTGGATAATGGTCTAGTTGATAAAGGACCCATTTGCGCCATCGATTGTTGAAGACCGGGATGCAGGACTGTAGTCTAGCAGATAGACATTATAAGTAGTAAACCTCATACGTCAGCTGCCTCCATCTATCTTTTGTAGCAGGGATTCTTGTACGCCAGAGCCTGGTGATCACCTGCTTGGTAACCAGTAGGAGGAGGGACGTCTGCTTGTAAAGGTATTTGGTAACTCTGACTCCCCTTGGAAGCATTACTAGTGCATAGGTCGGTGTGAGAAGTTTGAGGGTCTCATATATTTCTTTTATCTCCATGACTACTTCTTGCCAGTATGAGTTCAGTACAGGGCAGTACCAGAATATGTGTTCTGCATTAGCAGAAGCCTGACCGCACCTTCTCCAGCACATACGTCCACTCAGGTTCTGCATACTTGGCGGTGATAGCAGGAGTTCTAAAGAACCAATTCTAGTTTTCCAGGTGAACCCTCTCAGCAAGTGGAGGTGGACAGCTTTTGAGCTGGGAGGCACTTTCCTCCCATAATTTAGTATCCAATTCTTCCCCAAGTTCTATAGACCATTTGCACCTTGTATAATCTGTACTGTCCTGTGAGCACTTCTTGAGTGCCTTACAGAATTTACTGACCAGGTGCTCTTGGTCACCATTATCAAGACAGGCTATCACCTGGATCCCCAGCTCAGAAGGTGGTATTGTCTGTCCTGACTTGTACCACCTTGTTCCTTACCAGGGATGCAAAGGACTGCACGGCCAGAAACACCACCCTGAGTTCCAACAGGTTTATGTGCAGGAGTGACTCTGTAGGGGACCTGTGCCATGTACCATGTGCTCTTCCAGGTGCACTTCCCACCCTAAGAGGGATGCATCTGTTGTGAGGAGCAGTGTGGGGGACTCTTGCTGGAATGGGACCCCTTCTCTGAGATTGTGCCTGTCCTACCACCACTGCAAGTCTTGGAGAAGGGACTTTGTCACTGGTAGAAGTTTTGAGAGTGAGTCCCTTCTCTGGGACCAATGTAACCTAAGTGGAACTGGATGTCTCAGATCTGGAACCTGGCCCTTTCACCATTGCTGTGGATGCGGTCGTGGTGGCATAGTAACTGCAGGGAGTGCCTTGCTGGCCTAGGGTGTGTTGATACAGAAAGAGCCTGCAAGATGCTGTCTATCATGCACTGAGGGAGAAATGCACCCCTCAGAGTGTCCAGTTCTGCTCCTATGAAGTTCAAGAATTGAACTGGTTGAAGCATTGACATTTGGGCATTTGTCAACAACCCCAAGGTCTCCAGGGTGCTCTGAGTGAGAGAAAGGGCATCCCTTAACTTCTGTAGTGACTGTCCCATGACTAACTAGTCATCCAACAACTTAATCTGGTTTAAGGTCAGTTGGCATTCATCTGTATACCCCTCCCCCCGGGTCGTGCCTGAAAATAAGCAGGATTTGTCTAGTGCACTTACCCGGTCAACAAAAGCTAAATAAATAAATAAATCCAGGTAAGGGTACACTGTGATGCCTTGCCATCTCAACTGTGCCACCACCACTGCCAAGCACTTTGTGAAAACTCTGGGAGCAGAGGTGAGGTCAAAGGGCAGGGCTGCAAACTGGTAATGACCCCCAAAGTAACCTGAACCTGAGGTACTTTCTGAGAGATTTCCTGATGGGAAATGTGGAAGTAAGCATCCTTGACAGCCAAGGATGCCTGCCAGTCTCCTAGCTAGAGTGTGGAATAATCATTGCCAGAGTTATCATCTTGAACTTTGGCTTGGTGAGGTGTCTGTTCAAGAGCCTTAGGTCCAAACTGGGTCATCACTCTCAATTTTTCTTCAGGGTTAGGAAGTATCTAGAATACAACCCTTTTCTCCTTTGAGAAAGAGGGACAGGTTTCACTGCTTTTCCTTGCAGGAGGTTGGACACTTCTAATTCTAGAAGTGTCCTTTCTGCTGGTGCAATTGGGCTGAAAAGTCTTGCTGTCAGCTTGGGGAATAATTTGAAGCTGAAGGAGAGACCCTGGCTCACTCCTTTCAGACTCACTTGTCTGTAGTAATGTTTTCCCAGGCCTGGAAGTAGTGAGCCAGCCTGCCCCCTACAGGTACTGCGGAAGTGACCCTGGCAAGCACGTCAGGGGTTCTGCTTGGTCTGGGCTTTGGCTGGGGAGCACAGTCTGAGCGTCTGGAGCCCCTTCTGACCCTGCTTCTGAAGTACCCTCTCTGCTGTTGGTAGTCGGGGGTAGCCTAGGCCAGGAAGAATGGTCTATTATAGGCTATTCTACCCCTGCCTCCCTTTCCCTGTGGTCTGTATGAAGTGGAGGCTTTTTCTTTTGCCACATTACTTTTGCATGTGACTTTGTACTCATCCGTCTTTTTCATGTAACCCTCTGTCTTTTCCCCAAACAGCGAGTTATGCGCACATGGGAAATCCATAGCTTTGGTCTGAGTGTCCTGAGAGAGGTTAGTGGCCCTGAGCCATGCAAACCTCCTCAGTGACACTAATGCCATCTGTCTGGCTGCAGTATCATTGGCACCTACAGCCATATGAAATTGGTATTTAGTGGCCTCCAGTCCACATCTCGCTGGTTCAGTTAGGTCAGCAGCCAATCCCTGAGGAGCTTTGTCAGCAAGAGCCATCACTGAATTCCACAGTGACTTTTGGAACTGGGCAGCATAAGGCATGTAGTTTGCCTGCCTAATAGCTAAAGACGCGGCCAGGTAACCCTTCTTGGCCAAGCTGTCCGTTTTCCTGGAGTCCTTAACCGGAGCAGGAGATGAAAGTTGTTCCTTGGCTCTGTCACAGGCAGCAGCCTGGACCACTCCCTTCATGGTCAGGATGAGCAAAGAGAAACTCTGCCCCAGTCCTAGACAAGTGGTACTTCTTGTCTACAGGTAAGACAGAGGTGGGAGTCTCCAGTATTTTTAAGATCTGCTTTTTAAGAGATCTATTAATGAGTAGTAGCAGGCATTTAGATCCCATCAGGTCCAGCTGGATGCACCCAGAGAGTAGTGGTCTTTGGGGAGCTCTCGAACCCTAGAGAGGTTGGTAGTGGGGGGTACCGCAGGGCTCGGTCCTGGGTCCGATCCTGTTTAATGCATACATATCTGACATCAGAGAGGGTATAGGGTGTGAAATGAGTCTCTTCACTGATGACTCCAAGATGGGAGCAGTAGTTGAGGGAGAAGAGGGGAGGTTGGCCCTACAAGGGGACCTGGACACCCTGGAAAGCTGGGCTCACACATGGAAATTAAATCTCAATATCACCAAGTGCAAGGTGTTGCATCTTGGGCGGGGAAACCCTAAACACAGGTACACCTTGGGAGGGGAGGTGCTGGAGGCCTCAATAGAGGAAAAAGACCCAGGGGGTCATGGTGGATGCATGTATGAATAACTCTGAGCAGTGCAGAAGAGCGGCTAGCAAGGCAAACAGGATGTTGGGATGCATCATAAGGGGGATCATCTATAGGAGCAAGGAAGTGATTTTGCCGCTGTACAATGGACTGGTTAGATCACGCCTTGAGTACTGTGTGCAGTACTGGAGACCACACTTGAAGAGGGACATACAGCTCCTGGAGAGGGTACAGAGGAGGGCAACTAAGATGATACAAGGGCTAGGGGATTTGACGTACGAGGACAGACTTAAGGAGCTCTGCCTGTTTTCATTGGAGGAGAGGAGAGACAGGGGGGACATGATTGAGGTCTTCAAGTACCTCAAGGGAATAAATAGGGTAAACATGGAGGGGATCTTTAGACTAAAGCAGGGAGGTATTACCAGATGGCATGGTTTGAAGCTGGAAGGAGGAAGGGTGAGGGAGGAAAAGAGAGGAGGTTTTCACTGAGAGGGTGGTGGACCCTTGGAATGCACTGCCTGGTGAGCTGGTTCAGAGATCCACAGTGGAGGGCTTCAAGAGAGGTGGGACAGACACAGAAAGTGGATGTATCAGATGATGGCCTGTCCCAGGGGGGTGGGGATGGATGATAGGGGTTTCTGGAACACAAGGGAGGGGAGGGCCTCGGCACCCAACTAGGGATCTGAGGTTCGAGCAGACTCGATAGACCGTAAGGCCTAATCTGCTGGCAAATAGTATGTTAGTATGTCCAAAGAATCAGCTTCCTCTTCATCCACCACTGTTTTATGGGTGGAGAGATCTAGAGCTTCCACCATCTGCTTTACAAAGGTATAATGTGAGGAGTAATCCTCCGGTAGTCTGGGAGGGGATTCAAACTCCGGTTCTATTGGTTCCCCCAGCTCTTCCTCCTCCTCCTTCAAAGTTCTCATAGGGAGGGAACTGGTTTTCTGGAATACAGAACCGAGAGCAAGTACCATTTCATTATTATCAATAATAAAATAAACATGGGGTGCCAGAGAGCCAGCTTCTAGGCAGGAAGCTTTTCCTACAGCTCCACATTGCAGTGCCTTAACATCTAAAAATTCCCATTTGAAGGTCTCTGGGCAGAAGATTTTCATTGACTATCAGATTCTGCTTGCGTTCAGCTTTCCAGAGATACCTTATTTGCCATGGGTCACACTAAAAATACACAGCCTCATGCGACTGGAATCTTGAGGCCTACAGCAACTCGACAACCATCAGCAACAGTGGTGGAGTAAGCTGGGCCTTCTCAGCCGAGCACAACATCAGAACCTCCGTGGCAGACCACACTAAACTACAAACGCTAAGATGGAGAAAACACTGGAGAAGTTGGAGGTTCATGATGCTGCTCTTAATTCCCTGAAAGGCACCATGGCTGATGCAGACAAGAGATCTATTGCAGTGCAAGCCACTACAGCTCTCCTGACCAAAGAAAATGAACAACTACGTGGCAGGTTAGAGGCGGTGGAAAACTGCCTTTGAGCAGGGAATGTTCACTTGGTGGGCTTACCAGAAGGAGTGGAGGGGGCTAATTTGTTGGCATATTTGAAAACTTGGCTGGCAGATATGATCCATATGCCTGACGACTTCAACTGGACCACCCTCTGCCAGGCCCACAGGGTGAATTCAAGGGTTCGGCCTACAGATCCCAATCAGCCCCGGACTGTTTGTTGTGAGAACTGTGGGGGTAGAGCGTGAGAGATATATTAATCGGCTGCGGCTCGCATGGAGTATCCTTTGGAGGTTTTGGGCCATAGTGTAAAACTGTTCCCAGATCTCTCATTTCAAACAAGAGCTCGTAGAAAAACAATTTGATGCCACACGACAGAAGCTGAGAGCATTAGGCATTATGCATTCATTTCTCCTCCCAGCTTGTCTCCGTGTTACTTACGGGGGGAAGAGCTGGCAGTTTTCAGATCCACAAGACGCCGGTAGATGGACTGAGAAGGTGGAAGCTGAATTCCAAATAAAAGTCCCTCTAGAAACAGCATCAGGGGAATTGGACTCAGAGGAAGGCTGAGTATATGGAACTTTGTTATAAACAGTGATCTGTTGCTCTTGTATCCTCAGAAACTATGTTGGGACATTTACTTCAGAGACTTTTGTGCAGTTTGAATGGGATATGGAGGGGAAAGTTATGTTTTTGAATTTCTTGTTTTATCCCACATATATGTAAAGGTCTAATAACACAAATCTTTCTCTGCTGGAATATGCAGTTCAGTTTTCTATTTTTCTCTAGTATTACTGCTTAATGCTTTATCTGTCTTTATAAAATTGTGCCTTATATTTTGAAGCGGTGTTGTGGCTGGGTATGGGGAAAACATATTTTGTTTTCTAACCAACTTACGCTGGGTTACTAGCACTACTGGATTAGTGTGCATGTCTATCTATTATATCTACCTACGAAATTAAACCTATGCCATTGAAGTGGCTGGCAAAACTGGACAATTTATTTTGGGACTTGAGGATACAGACCTCTATATTTACAGTACTCCCCCAGCTCCTATTGTATCGAAATGCCGTGTAACCCCAAATCTACTTGTTTGCGGTCTGAATGTCTGACCATTACTATTTTGTCTCTTTTGCATGAGAGTATTTGATGTATTGTTTTACTTGAAAACAATAAACAGAAAGTACAAAAAAAAAAAAAATTGTGTGAGATAGCTGTTATAAAGGCAGTTCAAACAAAACAAAGTCCTTCATCTGAGGGTATCTCGAAATCTAAATCTCAATCTCTCACTCTAACTGGCAGCGCTACCCAGCTTCCGGTCCCAACACTTCAAGTGCAACACCCTCTCTTCCTATGGCCATGGGCGGGGGAGGGGGAACCTGTGCCCAGACAGAACTGACCTCAAGACCTAAGAAAACCACTGAGGGCTATATGGTGTACAGCAGCATAGGGAATGGGTCCATTGGACAGGGAAGCTCAAGATATAAAAACACAGAAACATATTTGACAGCAGATAAGGATCGCTTGGCCCATCCAGTCTGCCCATTCCTCCCTACCTACACTATTACTGCAGACCGTACCTGTTTTACAGCTCTTTCTTCTTCCCCCCCTTCCTTTCCACTATGATTCCCTTGTGCTTATCCCATGCATTCTTTTTTTTTTTTTTTAAATCACAGCACTATTTACGCCACCTGGCTGCCCCCCAGCCCCGACAACCTGGAATTACTGGGGCTTACCTTATGCCCAGCCCAGGAAAGGTGCCTGTGGAGAGTTGGGTGTCATCCTGCCTCCGGGTTGTTTTTCTCCTCCATTTTCACCAATTACCCCAGGGCCCCAAGAGTAGAGACGATGTGCGTGGAGGCATGCATGCATATTCACAGCCCCGGTGACAGCCCTTCTGCCCACCCATTGACCTAGTGCCTATGCACCCTCTAGCCTGTACTGCACCCTGGCTTCCGCTATGAGGCAGACAAGAGCCGAGAGATGCCACCTTCCCTCCCCGGAGAGGAGCGCTGCCTTCCGGCCACTCCATCCAGCTCCGTGCCCTCCTCCCCCCTGCCAACCTCCGATGACCTGTGCTTGTTCCCGAACACGGGTCATCGGCACAGTGCAAGATAAGGCGCCCAATTGCCTCAGCCCTCAGTGCCACCAGTCCAGCCTCATCCCATACATTCTTGAACCCCGACACTATTTTCGCCTCCAACACTTCCACTGGAAGTCTGTTCCAGGAATCCACCATTCTTTCTGTGAAGAAGTACTTCCTCAAATCTCTCCTGCATCTAGCCCCCTCCAGCTTCATAGCATGTCCCCCTTGTTCTTGAGCACCTTTTCTTCTGAAAAATACTTCCCTCCTGTACTTTATTTACCTCCATGAGGTATTTAAAGGTCTCTATCATATCTCCCCTCTCCAGCCTCTGTTCCAGGGTGTACTGAGGTCCTTTAGTCTCTCCTCATAGGGCTTCTGACGCAGACCCTGCACCATTTTATTTGCCCTCCTCTGGACCCACCACCTCCACTCTACGCTATTCCAGAAATGTGAGACAGAGGAGTGCCGGAAGAGGTGGAGCTCCTGAGGGTACAGGGAAGGGATAAAAATTAAATGAAGAGGTTGGAGGAGGAGAGAAGTAACCTGGTAATCACATAGGTAGGAAGGCAGTGTAACTTTAGTAACTTAGACTGCAGGCCTGTGAGTCAAAAGTTTCCAGCTTCAAGTCCCACTACAGCCACTTACTTTGTGACCCTGAACAAGTCACTTGACCTCCAACTGCTCTATAGGCCTCTTTGTTGTAAGAGAGGATGGAAGCAGGATCCCACTGAAAATGAGATGCGAGAGAGAGGTTATTTTGGGTAAAAAAATTGTAATAAATGAACTAAAACAAACCTTCCCTTAAGTGATCCTGATTTGAGCCATGTGAAAACAGTGAATGTGATAGCAGGGCTCAAAGTAGGCCTAAAACCACATTTTGAGACATAGAATATGTTCAATGACCCTGTTCTGTTAGGAAAGGAGGAAGGAAAGGAACTAGGTTTTATATGGCATCAAATTGCCTCTCCAAGCTGCCCATTACAAAGAAAGACCCACACATTTTAAGACCCCACGATTTCAGACTTCTTGTTATCCTGATTTTATTCCTGCAGTCATCTCTCAAACTTGCGCTACCAGTAAGCACCCAGCTCGACAACCATAACACCATTTCATGACACAGGGTCTGAGAGTATCAGTGTTTGGTTGAGATTTCTGTTCCACTTTTCTACTCAGTTTTCACAGCACCTGGCAACAATGCCTAGAATCTGTTATTAGCCCTTTGGAGTTAGTTAAGAACTACCTCCGGGACCCACCACAGGTGTTGACACAGAATCAGGGCATCTTCTCCTGGCCAGAAAGCCCCATTACCAACAGCTCCCATGAGTGTGGAGAGCCAGGCTTGCACCCAAACCTGGGTGCCCACAAGCTATTACCATGCTCAACATCAGTGTCTGTGGCTCAGTGGGTAGCATTTTACCTCTGGGGCCAAAAGATCAGAAGGTTCTGGGTTCTAGTCCCATACCAGGTACCTGGGGTAATACCCAGAACTGTCACTGCCGATGCAGTATGGGGTGCTGCATTGTTGAGGTTTCTTCTGCTCATCTTTGGTCACTGTCCAGGTGGAAGTTAAGGATCCCATAGCACATATCGAAGAAGAGTTGTAAGTTTCCATGGTATCATGGCCAACTTCCCCCACCAATAAAACAGGTCCACGTAACCCCAGCACGCACCTGGAGACCAGATATATCGCAGCTCAGTGCACCTTTGCTGGACAAAAATTACAGATGAAAAAAATAAATCTACCATTGGACAACTGGGAGTGGCACCAAATTTCTTAATTTTTTTTATGCGAACCAGTCAAAGTCCTCCCTTGAACTAATTCGTGCAATAATGGAAAAAAAAAAAAAAAAGCTGAAATCACACTCAAATCCTAGGGCTCATTTATCCAGCGGGGAATGTTTAAGATGTTATTTTTTGATATGGTGCCTAAATTAGTCCTCCTGTAAGAGGCATAATCAAGCCCCTCTAATTAGAAAAACTAAAAACTAAAATAAAATCACCAGCTCCTTGCTATCAGGCTATGAGCCATTATCAGGAGGAAGCTACGTTTTCCATTTCAATTAACCTTGTTTGCACCCCGCCACGTCCACACAAATAACAATAACATTAATTCAAGGCACTGGTGCGACGCGTCTACATTAGAGCCCGCTGAATGTAGTTGCCGTTAACGAGCCGCAGTTAATGAACCTGAACGCTGTACGACTTCAAACTGCACACAACAGAGTTTTTAAAGCTCTATTAGGGAGAAAATGCTGATTCTTTTCAAGTTCCTCAAGGGAAAAGCTGTTGGAACAGCAGTGCTTCTTGCCCGAGTCCTAGCCTTTCTCTCACCTCCTTCTGCAATCCCATTCATTTAAATTTACAAATCTACAACATCATCAGTTACAGACAAAAGTTCCATCCCAGTGCATGCACCAAGCAGAAAAATAAGTTAACAGCCAGACTCCATTCCTGACAACAATAGAGGAGGGCAGCAGGATCCAGTTTAGATAATACTGTTAGGGCTTTTTTTTTAGTTTAGTACATTTTTTTTTTTACACCAAAGACATCCTCCTCTTAGTCCATCACCGGGGTCATCTGCCCGGCTTTCCCCTTTCATGCAGTACGGGCCATGAGTCAGCTTCACATCAGGATCCCCATCATTCTGTCGCCCAGGGCTCCATGGCTTGCCTGCATATACAGGGGCTCAGATTAATGCTGCAAACTGCTGGTAGCTAGGGAGACCACCTAAGACAACATTTGGGTGAGATTCGACAAGGAGGCCCTGATAGAGCATTTCATGGCTCCTGAGGTGGGTGGAACAGAGCACTGTATGCACGGTGGGTGTGTTTTTCCCTGATTTACACCCTCTCATGTCCTGTGTCTTCTGCCTATGACCTCCTATGGTGCCAGCCTCTGGGCATGGACTGCCACTGTTGCATGGTCACCCACAACGTCAAAGCTGTCTCCAATCCTCTAAAAGAGGCACTCAAGCTGTGGAAGAACCATGTCACTCCCCCAGGGGTTAGAAGGCGATGATTCAGGATCTGGTCTTGAATTCGGCTCTCTGCATGGCAGTACACTGCACCACAACCTACGCTGCTGAGCTGGGCAGGAACTAATTTCTGAACTGTAACAAACTGCTGTTGTTACCCCATGAAAACTACAAGTAAACAAGCTGAGCCAGTGAGTGATGGCACAGTATCACGTTGCCACCTTAGAGCCCAGGACTAACAAGCAATGCCTGACATCACGCTGGAGCCGGCAGTTGATCAGCACATCAGAGAGTGGAAGCGCTTGGCCCCAGGGAGGCTGAGCATGCCACCCAACATTCATGTATCTCGCACTGGACGATCTAGGAGGAGAAAATGGAATTGGCTGTGAAGGCAGCTGCTGGTCTGCCTTCCCAGCCGGAGAGGGTGGAGCACTGGTCCCCCTAATATTGAGGTGGGGATGGGAACCAAGAGCGGCAAACAGGGGTAAACAGAATAAAATAAAACAAAATGTCCACAAGGTGGACCTGCTGCCACTCATCATGCTAACAATCTGGGTTTGGGAGCGTTCCTGGGCCACTGGCAGAACTGTCAGGAGGGTTTGTGCGTGAGGAAGCGACTGATCATGTAAGCCACTTGATCTCTCCTCTCTGGGGGCTGTCCTGCTAAGGGCAAGCACTGCTGCCTGAGTGTCCACAAGAAATGACACAGTGCATAGTGGAAAAGAGGAGGAGGAGGCTCATCGACTCTGCAAGATGCCACACAACTGCATGCAAACCTTGGAGCCCTTGGACATGAGCAGTCCCAGGTGGCAAAAAAAGGGAAAATAACCCCCAGCAGTCATGTAAATGATTCCAGGTCTACCTGGGCTCTGGGCAGCCTACTGTACCCACAGAGTCTCTTGGGGGGGATCTTCCCCCCCTGCACTGACTTGGGGGGAGCCAAGGGTATGAAAGCTGGAGGCAATGTATGGGGTGACAGAGCTGAGTGGTTGCATGCAGAAGAAGAAATGGTGGCCAGGATGGAGAAATTACAAATGAAAAATAAAATAAAATAACAATGTCAGCATCAAATACAAACCATGTGCACACAACCCCACCACCTAGGATGTCTGGGGCAGTGCAGTACAGTAAAAGGCTTCGGAACCAGAGACTTAAGCCCACCCCATGACCCAGCAGCAGCACACTGAATTGCTAGCCAGCTGGGAGACTGGGGTTTGAGTGTGAGCCAGAAAAATCCCAGAATGGGGCTGTGTGTGTTGTGGAGATGAGGCATTCAAGTCCTGTGGAGGGGAGGGCACAAGTCGCCCAGCATTTGCATACACCACTAACAGATGAACAAGGAGCAGCACTGGCAACAGCACAGAAGGCAGTCACTCTTTGCCCTCCCCCCAAGCTAGATGAAGTGCAATAAGGTGGCAAATCGCAACTGCTGGGGTGAGTGAGAAGTGGAACACAGGGAAAACACAAGGGGACGGATCATCAAACACAAAAAGAACAGCCATCCTGTGGGCTCAGCAGTAGGGCAACTGCTCGTGATGCCAGAGACCCAAGTTTAGAACAAGTTCGGGCCATCGAGGGCTGGCTGAGGAGATGACTGAGTGTCCCAGAAAAAAAAAACTTCCTCAGGAGGGAGGGCTGCAGCTTCGCTGCTATACAGCCAGCTGGGTGACCACAGGTGGTGTGCAGCTGGTAGCATGTGTGGGACAGGGGATGTCGGCGGGGGTCTGCATGAAGCACGCTTGTATGCCTCTGACTGGACCACCAGTGCATGCCTGTAAGGGGTGAGACTGAAAAAGTGAAAACAGGCCCGCAAGGCACACACAGTTCCTGGTGTGCTCAGACCTCGACTGCTGCTAGTGACCACTGAGGGGCCCCAAGAACCCCACAGCTGTTCGCATAAGGGTGGAAGGTTGGACCCAGCAGTGCTGGCCCTGTCACAAGGAATGGTAAACACATGGGTTAGAACCCCAAGAGCTAAGTGCCAGAGATGCAGTGCGATGGAGCAGGGCCCAACTTAGTGAAAAGAAAAGGAGATGTTAGGCTCTATTTGCACCACAGCTAGGGCTCACTATGTAAACCGGAGCAAGTCACTTCCTGCTCTTCACGCCTCTCGACTATAAAACTCACTAAAAACAGAACACACTTAAAGGAGAACTGCGCTGAACCTGTAAGTCAACTTTTCTGGCCAAAGCTGTTTTTCAGATACTAGTTCTGTTACTCTTCCATTTTCAACCACCTTTCAGTAAAGTCAGTGGGTGTTCTGATTCACATATTGGGGTTACCCGTTTGAGACTGTATGATGCAGCTCATGCCCTTTCAAGCCCTTTACTTTCTACAGCAGAACACGGAGGCACTGCTACAGCAGTGCAAAGAGCCTAGCAAGGACATAAACTACACCATATGGTTCTGCAATGGTCCTTACCATCTGTATGTAAATCAGAAACCACCACTGCATTTACTAAATGGCCAGTTAAGATGGAAAAGTAAACGAATGTGATCCAGAACTGGAAGTATGGCTTCTACAGGAAACACTGGTTTGTAGGTTAACGAGGAAAGCAGAAGAAGGAGCACAAAGCATAGCCCACAAATGTGCTCCAGCCATGAGAAACACATATTTGAAAAACAAAACAGCTACACACACAAACCAGGCAGGTACTATTACCAGTTTTATCACAAGCCACATAGCATAGTTAGATCTGGGATAACAGCCCTTCCACAGTAGTATAACCACAAAGGCTTCTTCAGGGAGCACTGAAGAAGCCTGTGTGTCCACACTAACAGGGATGTTAGCCAGGCTCTGACTATGCTACTGTCTTTGGCTTTTGATAAAACTGGTAATAGTACTTGCCTGGTGTGTGCACAGCTTATTTTTTGACTGCAGGTTTACGACACTTCTGCTTTAAAACAAGATGTGACGGGACACTCCGATGATCCAGTGGCAACACGACACTGTGCCGTGAAGGCAACCTGAGTTCGAGAGACAGCTTGGAATGCCACATCAGGAGGCTGGCCAGATGGTGGCAGCTGCTGCTGTTTGGCAGTATGCTGTGGTCAGGGAGGGATGGAGTTGGGTTCCGGTGTGTCAGTGACTCCTGTAGTGGGCCATGGGAGTCTGCTCCCACCGCAGGACATCATTGCATGCAGCCGAGGTTATCTGACAGGTTACATCATTGCCGTGGGCTGTGGGAGAGAAACTTGGCGGGGGTAAAGATACCCATGATGTCTACATGACAGCCTGAACTCCAAGGACTCTCTGGGTCCTACTGTCAGCTGACACTGGATCCTAGTCCACAAAGTGGACTGCCGGGAAGGATGGCTCTGTCCGGAGTCCCTGCCATGGAGGGAGAACCACAGGACATGGTGGGGGGAGAGGGACCGGGGAGTAAAGGTTATATCCCTGATGAACATGGGCAGGGAGCAAAAGCTCTATTGAGGATGAAAAGCCAAGATATTACATTTACTATAGAACAACCCTTACTTCAGTAAAAGAAATACAAACCATTTTGCAAACCCTGTGTTCTGTGATTCACACCTAAGGTTGATGAGCACTCTCTAGAGGCCTTTGGTTCTGGCCTGGCTAGGTCACTTTAGGCAGGTACCACTCTCTATCCAAAGTTAATTGGGAGAGCCCTGACCACATTTAATTTGGCTAGAGGGTACCCAACACAGGTTGACAGCAGATAAGGACAGCTAGACCCAACCAGTCTGTCTGTATACCCTACCTGTATCAGTGGCTGCTGACCCTACTTGTCATCGGCTTTAGCTTCTCCTTCCTATCTCTAGGGTTCCCTTATTCCTATCTCATGCATGTTTAAATCCTGCCACTGTGCTCGCTCCTACCATCTTCTGGGGCAGGCTATTCCATGCATCCACCACCCTTTCTGTGAAAAGAACTTCTTCACATTACCCCTTATCCTGACCCCCTCCAATCTCATATTGTGCCCCCCTGTTCTTGTACTGCTCCTGTATCCACTTGCACCTTGTTTATGCCCTTAAGATATCTGAAGGTTTCTATCATATCTCCCCGTTCCTTCCTCTCTTCCAGTATATACATACTGAGGTCTTTTAATCTCTCCTCATAAGTCTCTTGTTGCAAGCCCTGCACCATCTTAGTTGCTCTTCTCTGAACTGTCTCCATCCTGTCTACATCCTTACAAAGATACGGCCTCAGAACTGCACGCAGTACTCCAGATGAGGCCTCACCAGTGTTTTGTACAGTGGCATCACCACCTCCTTCCTCCTGCTGGTGATACCCCTTCCTATGCACCCCTGTCCAGTTTGGCCTCTGCCATCAAAGCCAGCAGGTCTGGGATTTTATTTCTCAGGCTGTGAGCATTTGTGTACATGGCCTTCCACACTTTACCTGCCTGTCCACCTTCTATTCCTGCTTTTGCCTTCTTGTTTCTTCCCTCCAACCCCCATTTCCTTCTTTTGCTGCATCCTTTCCTCCTCCATACCCCTGGTAACTGGTTCAGGTGTACCTGCCAACAACTTAACTTCCTGATCTTCTTTGCTGGCTGTTCTAATATGTGGGGGTGGGCTGCTTGAATCTCCCTGCTCTCATCCGCCCCCGACTAGTTTAAATGCTTACCAAGGACCAAGGAATGCGCTGCCAGAAGAGGTAATCTCACTGAAAACAGTGGGCAGCTTTAAGAGAGGCTGGGACAGGCATGGGGGGGTTAAGGGTCATGGGTAGGGAGGATGGGAGGAGTGGGGAGGGAAGGCAGGGACATTAGTTCCAGCTATGGACCCTGCAATACGAGCAGATTTGACAGATCAAATGGACTTCTTCTGCTGGCTTCTTCATATGTAAGGAAGCATTCAAACTATTCATTGAGCATCAGCAGCAGTGAAATCTTGTTAATGAACGTGACTGCAGGAGTGGCAAGAGCGACCTCCCACCTCCAGCGGATCAGCCTGATTTCCTCTTTACATACATGCATTCACCTGTCTTTCTAGCCTCAACCACCCCCTCCTGCAGTTTGATAAATGATACTCACACCACCTTTGCCTGTAATCACTCAGGTTAAGAGGAAACAGAAGAACTGAACAGTGGTGCTGCCTCTCTCTGTGGGTCACCTATTCCCTGTGACTATAAATCACAGACAGCAGGCAGTAAATTCAGGAGGGAAGGAGCTTGCCTCTCCTGCTCAAACTGAAAAGCAGCAATGACTCAGAGTGTTGCTTCACACCCTTTAATTTTACTTCATACTCTAGTGGAGACTCCAGACACTCAAAACTAAGAGCTGGTGCCTGCCTAGAGGGCAAAAAACTAGAACAGCTATAGCTCTGAAGCCTGCCAATAATTGCTTTGTTTTGTTTATTTACTCTGGATGGATAGTTAAGCTGAAACAGAAACAGAGAAACATAGAATGTGTTGGCAGTAAAGGACCGGTAGGCCCATAAAGTCTGCCCTATTTTCCATGTCTATTACTCACCCTGAACTGTATTTGGTTACAGGTGTCTCTCTCCTCCTCCTTGCCTCTATTTATTATGCCCATGCACCTATCGTCCCACATGTTTAAAGCTCCCCACTGTCTTTGCCCCACCACCTTTTCTGGTAGGCTGTTCCAGGCATCCACCACTCTTTCTGTAAAGTGGTATTTCTCACATCCCTCTTAAACTTCACCCCTCAAGCTTCACAGCCTGCCCTTATATTCTGTTGCTGCTCCTCCTGCACCTTGTTCACTCCATGAGGTACTTGTAGTCTCAACCACATCACTCTTGCTCTCCTCCAGAGAGTACATGTTGAGCCCCGCAGCTCTCCTCATATTGTTTCTGCAGTCCCTGCACCATTTTAGTTGGTCTTCTGGACCGCTTCCACCCTGTTGATGTCTTTACAGAGGTGTGGTCTCCAGAACTGGACAGAGTACTACAGGTGGGGCCTTGTAAGTGAGCAGCAGAGAGGCACCACTACCTCCCCTTCTCCTGCTAGAGATCTACCTCCCTATGCACCCCAGCATCCGACTCACCTTGCCTGCTGCCCTGTCGCCCTGTCCTGCCACATTGAGATCATCAGATATGATCACCCCAAGGTCCCTCTCTTGCCTGGCGACTGTAAGTACGTCTCCCCTCCCATTTTATACTAAGCCCCCAGGTTCCCTCACCTTAGGTGCAAGATTTTGCACCTTTTGGCACTGAAACCCTGCTGCCGTTCCCTAGACCACTCCTCTAGTTTCTTCAGATCCATTTGTATTCTCTCCATGCCCTCCGAAGTGTCCACCTTGTTGCAGATTTTTGTGTCATCTTCAAAGAGACAGAGTTTTGCCTCCAGTTCCTCAGCAATGTCAGTTATGAAGACACTGAAAAGGACAAGGCCCAGTACCAATCCCTGCGGTACTCTGTTGGTCACTCTCCTATCCTCCGAGTGGTTGCTGTTTACCACCACCCTCTGGCTCCTATCTTTCAACCAGTTAGATGTGTAGCTCACAGCATTCTCCCCCAACCCCTGGCTGCTAAGTTTCTTTATCAGTTTCCTGTGTACTGCAATGTCAAAGGCCTTAGTGAAGTCCAGGTGGCCACATCCACTGCCCTCCCCGATTCACCTCTCTCAGTTACTCAGTCAAGAAATCTAGGAGATTTGTTTGACATAACCTCCCCTGTGCAACCCTGCGGCCCGTGATCCAGCAGCACATATGTTTCCAGGTACTCCATCAGTCTCTCCTTCAATAGGGACTCCATTAGCTCATTAACTCCACAGGAGCTCTTTGAGAGTTCCTCCACTTAGAAAAAATTACTCACCTTAGTAACTGTATTTCTTCTAATGAAGTCTTGCTGTATGCTGACTATATGCAATTAGCCCCAGCACTTGAACTGCTCCGGGGAGGAAAGAGTTAACTCTATGCCAAGGCATGGAACGTTGAGCTCGGTTTTCAAACCTCTGTCCCAGGCACTCTTCAGTGTAACCGTCAGATTCTTACGAGCCCTATACTAACCAACTAGCAACCCAGAAATTGTTTTCAACTTTTGTGCCAAAGGGCAAAAGACAGAAATTTAGGGTCCAAAGACTCAAGTCGAGACCCCCAAAAAGAATCGAAGTAGGTAATAAATAAATTATAATAAAACATAAGAACAAGAAAAAACCTCAATAAAGAAGAGTCACTCAGGTACACCCCTGGGGCGAAACACTGAGCCTGCCCACAACTAGGTTCCAGGAGGGAAGGCAGGGAGGGAGGTCAGAATACAGCAAGTCTCCATTAGAGAAATACAATTACTAAGGTGAGTAATTTTTTTTCTTCAAAACAACATGAAGTCTTGCTGTATTTTGACTATATGCAGGTCCACATCCAGTGACTCCCCAGTGGCAGGGCTGGAGGGAGGCCATCCTCCTCCTCCCGATGCACAATCCAATTTTGCTGGATGGGCTGTGGGTCAGGAGTGTGGCCCAAGTGTTATGTAGCCTGCCAGCCTCCCCACCCCCCCATTTTCTGTCTCTCCCTGTTCCTGGGGTGCGCATGTCAGTTTGTGCACGTGGAGCCATGTGCACATACTGGGGTCCCAGAGCACCCTTCTATCCTTTACCATCCCTGACCTGCACTACCCTCAGGTCTCCACCTGGGGGTAGTCATTCAGCGGGACTGCCAAGCCACCCTCCCCAGGAGAGGAAAGCTGTCCTCCGGACAGTCAAGCTCTCCTTCCCCGGCTGACCCCCAGCAACCCATGCTCACCACTGAACATGGGTTGTCGGTGTGGCAGGAGGTAAGCCAGTGCCTCAGCCCTACATGCTACTGGGCCAGCTGCTACTACTACTTTTTGTTTTCAAGTGCAGGCTGTGTCAGACAATGACACGAGTTAAAAAAAATAAATGACACGTTCAAGCATTTCTAGTTTAATCAAAGTTCCTTCTGATGATTTCCTCTACATAAAAACATGCTTCCTTGCTAGCCTGATGGTGCAGGGTGGAGCTACTACTACTACTTGCTGGTGACTCGAGTTTGGGAGCAGGCCTGGAGGCCAAACTTGAGAAGAGGACTCAACATCCCAGGTGACGCTGTCCTTAGGGGAGGGAGAAGGGGGTGGAAGGCTGCTGTGCTGCCACCAGGTGACAGTGCAGACAGAGCAACTTGCAGGAGGGAAGACGGCATCTGGGGCCATGTGCAGTCGTGCAGTTGCTTGCTCATTTGCACATGGTGGCCTTGTTGCCGCCATCCCAGGATGCGAGAAACAGTAAGAAAACACCCCGCAGTGAGCAGGATGATGCCGCCTCTACCTCTCAGGTCCCAGCAAACCTACCGGCTGGTCCTCATCCCACACATGCAGACAGGAGGGGGATGCCTCCTAATCCTGATGGAATCCACCGCAGCAGTGGGAGGTATGTACTGTGGCTCCTTTGAGTGAACACATAAACACCAGAGATTGTGAGATTGGGGCTGAGAGATAGGAAAAGTGAGGGGGCAGTGCCAGAGCTGGGATAAACAAAAAACACCACTTCCTAGCCTTTGGATATATTTTGAACATGGGTACAGATAAGTCACCACCACTCTGCATTTATGTTATGTAGTGGAGACTCTGAGATCTGTAGCAAAACATGTAATGGATACTGGGGGAGGGGCAGCTGGTATGTGCACTGGTTTTGTGTTTTTTTTTTAAGAGATTCACAAGAGAAAAAAACCTAAGAAATAAAAAAGTGAGCAGTACAGCACTCCTTCCTCCCCTAGCTAATCAGAACACATCTCGGTGAAAACAACCCCAGTTGTTTTCCAGCATCCTAAATATATCCCCCACCCTTGTGAATTGAGCTGCTTGGTGATCTGTGTTTAAGGTAACATCTGCAACTGTGTTTACTTAAAAATAGATAATGTAGGGGTTATACAGCTTGGAGAGGAGGGTGATACTCTTACAGCCAGCGAGCCATCTTGATGTTATGGAGGCAGGTGCAATTTGTCACTTGTGCTGGCAGTTATTCCCCAAGATGGGCAAATGCAAAATGGAGGGATTAAGTATTTGTGTGCACTAATGTGATATGATAGGTGTTTCTAATCCCCGCCACCCTCACACCGTTCATCAGCTGAAGCAGTGCCAAGTGAATGGTTTCAGATATGACTAAGCTCCAGAGAGAGAGAGAGAGAGAATCATTTGGGTTCCAGGCTTTCTCCATTCCCCTGCAGAATTCACTTCAGGAAATGGACAGGGTAACACTTTTCAAGAACTTGAATGAAGGGAGCTACTTACAGTAGCAGCTTCACAGTTGCTAAAATACTTTTCTCACTGTTTTGTCTTTATTTGTTTATAGATGTATATAGTATATATATATATATATGTGTGTGTGTGTGTATATATGTGTGTGTGTGTGTGTATATATAATATATGTGTGTGTGTATATGTAGAGGAGACAGATGGAGAATTTGTTTACTGAGGATAGTCTGGCTGTGATGCAAGCGCGTGTGTGTGTTTTGGGGGGTCCTGCAAGTTTGTTTTTTTTTTTTCCTTTTTTTTTTTTTTAGCTAGGAAGACCAAAACACAAGGAGGTCACAACCACACTGAACAAGCTGGCTGTGGCAGGAATCATAACTGGGGTTTTTCATTTTGCAGCTTAGTGCGTCATTCACTGTACCACATCATACTGCCTCCTCTCAGTTGGCTAGGTTTTGCTAGGGATGTGGATGTAATTCACTATCCACACACTAGCATTTTCACTGGAAGTGCTGATTCTTTGAAGTCTCAAAGTTAAGCTGTCAACACCTAGGCGGACATTCTCCGGATCCGCCCTGCGACATCAGATTTTCTTTCCAGTGGAAGAGTTTGGTCTCCTCCTTTGCAGCTCTGTGCATTGTAGGGTACCAAGTGTGGCGTTGGCGATTTCTAAGTCAATCTCCAAGACTCCGATTCTCCCAGTCCTCTCTTAGGAGGACGTGGATTGGTTGGTATCCCTGACTGGCTCCACTCTGAAACAGCCTCCACTGGTGGTGGTTCCACCAAAGCCGATGCATGTGGTCTGTAATGTATCACGGGTGGGTTCTCCTCGATGTGGGCCCTAAGGTTGACAGTCATATTCAAGGCTCCACTCATACTGTTGCTGAACCGTGAGGAGTCGCTGTTGACGTTCCTTGACCTACTAGTCCTTGGACGGGGAGAGACTTCACCACCAGATGTGGAGGCATTACGAGGAACTCATCTGGCAGCAGTGGACCATTTTGGAACAGAATAGGGTTCTACCCACGGCACCTGTGTTTGACTGGCATGCATGGGTCATGCCTACGTCAGTCCATTCTCAACAGGTTTTCCAGCACCTGTCTCACCACCCTTTGTTGGTGGAGCCACCTCCATCATAGCCCTTGGTGGGAGCTCAACGACTCCCATGCTGTGGCCAGCTTGCCAGGCTGGCTGACAGTGGAAATCACCAGTTGGACAACTTTTGGGTGGCCCATGGTGGCAAACGGTCAAGAGCCATTTTTGCGGCTTCCTCGGATGACTCAGATGGCTCATCCATGCAGTCGTAAAAGGATGCATACCGTTGCCGGTCAAGGAACTGACTACCAGCCAGCCCGGTGGCACTGAGGGTTGAGGCGCTGGATGCCACAACTCACGCCATGCCGGTGACCTGAGCTTGGGAGTGATCCTTGGTTGTCTGGAGTCAGCGGGGGGGCAAGGAGCAGGATTGAGCACTGCGAGGTGGCTCTCCGCTCCTGGGGAGGGATGAAGGGTTTTCCCGGCCCTTGGCTGCCACCCAGTGGAGTACAGGTGGTAATTTGAGCTCCGGGGGGGGAGGGCCTGGCGATGCTAGGGGAGGTTGGAAGGGACTGAGCCAGCTTCACTGAGTACGTATGCACTTCCACGCACACACGACTCTGTGCTGGGGCCCTGGACAAACGGGGGAGCAAAAATGCTTATATGGAAAAAGTACCTACCAATCAAGGGCCAGTGTCATTTGAGGTTCTATGCCGACTTATTTTGGAGTCCATCTAGAGCCTGTTCAGAAAAGGGTTGTGTACCCTGTCACAGACATCCTCAGCAGGGACGAATCCCAGTGGGTTGCCTTGCCCATGGCTGAGACCATTTTGGGACCAGCCCTGGAGCTTTGGCACCATCCCTTTCTGGGTTTTTGGACCATCCCTCGGCTAAGGGTCTGGTCTCTGACTTGGCTTTCCAGAAGTCCAGAAAACACGCTGGTGCTGAGGGCTGAGGCGCTGGATGTCTTACCTTGTACCATGCCGACGACCCGTGTTCAGGAGCGAGCACAGACGGTCAGAGCCAGTTTTGGGGAGGGTGCAGAGCTGGATGGAGCAGCGAAGGCAGCTCTCCTCTCCGGGTGATATGGTTGCATCCCTCGGCTCTTGTCTGCCTCCTGGTGGAGGCCAGATTGCAGTACAAGCTAGAGGGTGCACGGTGCTAACCATTGGGTGGGCGGAAGGGGCTGTTACCAGTAGCCATAGGCGCATCGTGGCGCCTTCATGTGCATGCGTCTTTACTCCCTAAGGCCTCGGGTGGTGGGAAGAAATGGAGGAGAAAATAACCCGGCTGGCAGGATGATGCCTGACCCTCCACAAGCACCACTCCCGGGCGGGCATAAAATAGCCCTGGTAATTCCAGGTGTCGGGGCTGGGGGGCAGTCGGGCTGAAGGGGCATGCCGGAGGAGAGAACAGTGATATCATAAAAAAAAAAGGCCAGAAAAGAAAGGACATGGACAAGCTCCCAGACAAAGAGTTGAAGAAGGTTGACCATGCTGCCAAGAAGATCTACTTCACCTCCTTTCTTGTTCTCCATCAGACACGCTACACCTGATGATGGCCACATTTGTCACTTCATGCTGTCAGTGCTAGATGATGTCCTCCCTCACCTGCCTGCCGACAAGCAGATGCCAGTGAAGTTGGTCAGAGACCAGGGGTTGAGTGCTGACTAAATATCAGCTCCAGATGACCTTAGACATGGGCGACTCCTGTACCTGTGCCATGGCAATGGCCGTCCACGATGCATTATAGGTCCTGGCTGAGGCCCCCACCTTCACAGCAGACTCTCAACACCGCGGCTGATGTTCCTTTCTTGGGCACCCACCTCTTTGATCCAGTGGTGGAAGGTTATCTCACTAGAATGGATTCATTCCAGAATGACCTGAACACTCAGAAATGGAAAGAAGGCCTTTCAGTTTCAGTTTCGTACAGCAGCTTCGGCAGCAGCCCGGCGAAACTCTCCACCAACCTGAGTGCCCCAAGTTCAAATTCTTCAGCCACGGCACAAAAGAGGCAGAGGTAGAGAGTGGTGCCCTGGCTGCAGCATCTGCTGCCCCCTCCAAAGCTGCCCAGAGACTGGTTGGGAAGATGTCTAACTCCTACCTGTCTAGTCCCTGACCCAGCTCCCTGTGGGGGGGTCAGCTTCACCACTTCTGGCTACACTGGTCTGTCATTACTACAGACAAGTGCGTTCTTGAGCTGGTAGGCAGAGACTGCCTCTCAACTTAGAGGCTCTCCCGCCTTACTGATTCTCATGCTCCATTAGAGTCCTCGATCTTGCAGGACATGCTGTCTTTCCTAAGGGAGGACTTCGCTCAGCTCCTGGCAAAAGGGGATATAGCCCATGTTCTAAATGTCCTGGCAAGTCAGGGGTACATGTCCAGGTACTTCCTGGTCCTGAAATGAACGGAAGGCTGGCGCCTCATACTGGATCTGCACAATATCAATCAGCACACGAGGAAGCACATGCTCCAGATGATAACCCTAAACCAGATCATACCATCCATGGAGTAGGGCATGTGGTTCTGCTCTCTGGACCTCCAGGACACATTCTTGCACATCCCAGTCAGTCTGTCCCACTGGTGGTACTTTCTGGTCAATGTAGATGGGGTTCTGTATCAGTTCCAGGTCATACCTCTCTGTGCCCAAGGTCTTCACCAAGTGCATGGCAGTGGTGGGCACTTTCCTGTGGACGCAGGGGTGTTGAGGGTATGCTCCTGCCAGAGCAACCTGCTGATTGCCGGGTAATTCATGTAGGCCATGGAGCAACCCAGGAATCTGACCCTCCAGATCTGCAGAGACATGGGCCTCTTGGTCACAGCCTGGCCAAGTATGAACTAATCCCTCGCTGGTGAGTCCAATTCATTGGGGCAGAGCTGGACTCCCGTGGGCCAGGGCCCATCAAGATCAACCCAGACAATTCTGAACCTGTACCCATGCAGGTGATCAAGTTCATCAGGGTAGAACTAGATTCTCAGCAGACGGCCACTGGATCTTACCTCCTTTGCCTGACCATTTCATGTTGAGCACTTGCACATGTCTGGGACTTCCTGCGGCTGTTGATGTAACATGGCATCCTGCACCAGCATGGTTTGGTGGGCCTGCTGGCAGATGTGGCACCTGCAGTGAAGTGTTTCAAGCACCTAGAACACTTGGACCAGACAGTCACAGTGACCCAGCCAGTGTGAGATGCCATGCAGTGGTGGCTGATCACAGAACATCTGGAGGAAGGGAGCCTTCTTTGTCTGCCTAGAGTCATCTGTCGCTCTCATGACTGATCTCGTCTCTGGTGGGGAACACACCTGGGACCACAGAGCCTCGTGTTCTTGGCATCCAGGAGTCCCGCATATCAACATGTTGGAGCTCAGTGCGGCTAGCTCTGATGGGATTTGCTGTGCTAGTTAGGGGCCAGGTCATGGAAGTCCAGACTGACCATACCACAACCATGTTCTACCTGAACAGGTAGGGTGGTATACTCCCTTTCCTGTGTCAGGACTCACACCTGGACTCTCGTATGCGCCCAGCCTGGGTGCAGCTCTCCTGATGAATCATGTCCCACAGTGAAAAGTCATCTGGGTGGGATAGGCGTTACAGTGTCCCCTGCATGAAGAGGTGGTAAACCACCTGTTCCCCTGTGGGCACACCTCTGGTGAACCTGTTTGACTACTGAGAGCACAAACTGAGGCTGTTATGTGACCAACCCCCACAGTCTGGGACACTGATGAGGGATGCCTTCCCGAGGCCCTGGACTCCAGGCCTTGTGTATGCCTTTCCTCTCTTCCTCTTGATCTACATAGTGGTAGTCAATGCCTGGAAGGACAAGGCACGGATGATCCTGATAGCTCCAGACTAGCCACGGCAGTTCTGATACTCTGTTCTCCTCAGCCTCAATAGCAGGCCTCCGTGGTTGTTGCATCTTCACCCGGGACCTGCTGACCAGACAGCAAGGGAACGGTCCTGTACCTGGACCTTCAGTCCCTGCATCTCACATTCTGGTTCCTGAGTGACTAGAGTTCCAGGCTTTGGGTCTTCCGGAAGATGTGCTCCACATTGTGGAGGCTTCCCAGAAATAGTCGACCTGCCAGTGCTATGCATTTAAATGGAAAAGGTTTTCCATTTGGTGTCAAGGCAAGGAGCTTGATCCCCTTGCCTGCCCTGTAGCTAGTATCCTCGAGTACCTTTGGTCCCTCATCCAGCTGGGGCTGCGAGTGATGCCTCAATTTGCACCTGCCTGCAATCTCTGCATACTGGGCGTGGGCTAGTATGCAAGCAGTGGCACAGGAGAAGGTAGTTAGATGCTTTCTCAAGGGTCTTGATCACCTGACCCCCCCCCCCCGGTGCATGAACCACCACCACAATGGGACCTACTGCTGATGCTGGCTATGCTCATGGGCAAGCCATTTGAGCCTATGCACAGGTGTGAGATGTCACCGTGTTGTGGAAAGTGGCCTTCTTGGTAGCCATCACATCAGCCAGAAGGATCAGTGAGCCCTAAGTGCTCTCCGTGGATTCTCCATATCTGGTCTTCCACAGGTACAAAGTCGCCTTTGCCTCACCTAAGTTCCTTCCAATAGTAGAACCAGAGTTCTACCTTAACCAGCTGATGAACCATCTGGTATATTTTACCAGCTATGGAATGCACCTATTTGGCGCTCCCCAAAATCCACCTCATGAGGTGGCACACAACGATATATAAAAGCATCTGTCCTTTGCCGTGGTCGCCCCTTGTCTCACTCACCACTACGAGCTATACGAAAAGCTCCACTGGCTCTCCCCAGCCAAGTATCTGGACTTCGGGCTAGGGTGCCTCGTGGGCAAAGTGATGAGAACTGGAACCCCTCAGGGGTTGGCCCTGCTTCTACCACCAGCCGACCTCTCCCCTTACCAACTCAGGTCCCAGGCCCCGGGGATGCAGAGAGTCCCCCCCCGGACCCACATGGGTGACAGGGACTTCGCCATGTGTGCTCCCAGACTCTGGAACTCCTTTTCTGAGTCTGTCCACTTGGCCCCCTCACATCAGTGCTTCCGCAGATCCTTGTGGGACATCCTGAAACTTGGCTCTGTTTGTGGTTGCCCTAGGCCTCCCTAGCGAAATGGCCTCCGTCCACTGGACCCCAGTTCGCTCTTGCAGGAACCTCCTGCCCAACCCTGCTTGTCCCCCGCACTATGTTATATGCCCTGTGCACCAGACTGAGTTTTATTCTTTGTTTTTTATTACTTGTCCATGACCACCTACTCTGGTTGTGCTATAATGTAATTTGTGTTGAGATGAATTCCTGTTTTACCTCTATATGACCTGTTTTCCTCTCTGATGATGCTCTCCATTGTACTTATACATGTTGTTGTGCTGTAATGATGTACTGTGTCCTGTACCTCAT
The DNA here is from genome assembly GCA_016271365.2 of Neoceratodus forsteri. Classification (NCBI taxonomy): domain Eukaryota; kingdom Metazoa; phylum Chordata; order Ceratodontiformes; family Ceratodontidae; genus Neoceratodus; species Neoceratodus forsteri. The sequence goes on from CM057455.1 coordinate 293,549,972, forward strand.
TGTTGTAATCTCCGGTCGTTCCTGAAAATAGGCATATTACTTGTCTAGATGTACTCACCCCGTTTACCAAAAGCTAAATAAAGTAAATAAAACCCATCTTTGGAGGCTGATCGCAAGGTCTATACTGTGGACCTGCAGGGGGCACTTGCTTATTTTAAGGAGTGTACAGCTGGAATTTGAGGTGAGGCTTGCCATCTGTTGATAACATCCTCTGAAGCCACACCTGGTAGCAAAGCGGACGATTGGCAGGTGGATTACATTCTGCATCGACCCTTGCTGTAGGCTGGCTGGTAGGGAGCCTCCTGTGAGTCTTGGGGCTCATTCCACCAGATATACTGCTGCCCTGGTGGTTGCTTCCGGGGACATTCCTATCCAGGAAATTTACAGGGCTGTCACCTGGAAGTCGGCACACACCTTCATTTACCATTACAGCATTGACCTAGAGTCTCGTTGGGATGCTGCATTTGGGACCTCTGTTCTCCAGTCTCTGTTCGCCAAGGAGGATGCACGGGCTTGCCGCTCCTCCTCCTCCTGGAGAACTGCTGAAGTCTGTCAATGTATGGCTAGTGAACTATATCTACACACCTAGAAAAATAGGTTTACTCACCTGTAATCATAGTTCTAGGGTGGTATATCGATTCACATCCCGTCACCACCAGCCCTCCCTCTGGCAGGTGGCACATGGATCCTTGCTTCCAGTATGCAAGATCTAACGTCACGGGTAGAGCTGGAGGATATAACACCTAGGTGGTGGGAGAAGCTCAGCTTGAAGATGTTCTGACAAATCAGCACTTCCAGTGGAACTCCCAGTGCATGGATGTTAACTATATTCCACTGCTACAGTTACAGGTGAGGAAGCTATTTTTCTTCGTGCCCCCACACACACTTTCACTTATGGACAGTTTTGAAATCATTTCTTCATAGTGATGAACAAGTATACTTTCTTTTTGTACATTATTTATTTGGAATTTCTGCTCATCAGGATATTAGGGCTGTGTGAATCCTGAATATTCTGTGTGGCCCCCAAATATTCGGGTATTCAGTAGTTGTATATGGGCATTGGGGGATGTAATTAAGAAAAGAAAAAGAAACCGCCCCACCCTCCTCCCCAGCCCAATTCCTTAAATCCAAGTTCCTCGTTCCCCACCCTCTGTTAGAAACCCAGTCCCACCCTCCTCCCCAGCACCCACAATTAGATTTGTTTTAAGTACTAGAGTCCCACGATGTGCGACCAGCACAACCCACTGCCTCCAGGGCCAACTGCTGTCTAAGTGCTCGTTTGTGCTAAAAGAATACTAATTCCCCACACCCCACACCCTGGCAACACCCTCTGACCACAGTTCTTCTCCCTCCAAGCACAGAATTCTTGTCATTTCTTTGTTCTCTATTTCCATAATCAGCCAGCATGAGATTGGCTGTTTGTTTCATTATACAGAGTGAACAGGCATGGGAGCACTTTCATTCTGTTGCAGTGGGCGCTGAGGAGGACAGGTTTGTGCCGGTCTCCAGTGGAGAATCAAGAGATGGCAAGAATTTGGTGATAGGGAAGGGTTGTCGGAGGGTACTGCCAGGATATGGGGGTTAATGTTCTTATAATGCAAATGAGCACTTTGGGGGGGGGGGTGCTGTTGAGCAGTCTTGCTGATAAGACACACTTCACCTTGGCTGCATAAGACAGACTGCATCTAACTTTAAATTCTGCTATTTTTACCAATCTAACCATCTAAAGACTGCTATCACTGCATAGAGCTTCTTGCCAGAATCATTTTGGTATCAAGAAAGGCAATGGGATGACAAAATAAACATGGAGGAGCCAGAGGGAAAACCTCACAACTGTGTGGAGATCGGGCTGGGCCTCTGCAGTGGTGGCATCTACATCAACTACTCCCCTATGTCCAGGCGTGATCAATGAAGGCCATAGACACAAAAGTGGAGACTATTCTTAAAAGAATGGAGGAACAAAACATCAAAATCGAAGCCGCCACAAAAACAGCAGCTACAGCGGAGGCCCATGCCATGAAAGCCTTATACATCACTGGCAAACTGGTACAAGAAAATACACAGATCAGGTATCGACTTGAGGCCATAGAAAATGCACATAGAGCAATGAGTGTACGTTTGGTGGACTACTGGAGGGAAGTGAAGGAGGCAATTTATTGCAATTTCTAAAAAGCTGTTTTTTTAAGAAAAGGGGCAAGTTTGTACCCAAGCAGCTGCAGGCCAGTAAGCCTGAAGTTTGGCTTGTCAAACCAATAAAATGACAGACTAATAGAGTACTTGATTGAGGCCAAGAATCTAGCATCTCAGCACGGTTTTATTAGAGGCAGATTTTGCCAAACCAACCTTATCACCTTCTTTGAGGGGAAGACCAGGAGGTGGACAGGAGCAAGGTCATAAATGTAGTCCATCTGGCCATCACCAAGGCCTTTGACAGTATGGTATATGAAAAGCTTCTAGGCAAGGAATATCAATGTGGTATACAAGAGGCATACAGGGTGGATTGCTGATTGGTTTGGGGGCAGGAAGCAGAAGGGTGTGGTGGACAGGCACTTCTCTGAGCAGAGAGGAGCTCTAAGTGGCATCCCTCTGGGATCAGTGCGGGGGCTACTGCTGTTCAGTATTTTTATCAACAGTCTGAAAGCTGGGTTGTTCAGCTGGCTGCTTGTTTGCTTATGACACAAAACAGGCGAGGGTGGTGGACTCCCTTGAGGATGGGGACAAACTTTAGGAAGACTGGAATAAGCTGGGCTAATGGTCAGACTCCTTGAGGATTGGATTCGCTGTAGCCAAATGCTAGGTACCAGACTTGGGAAGGGGAAATAGAGGTTGGACCTACACACTGAGTGGGGTTTCCCCTGTTGCAGTGGAGGAAAGGAACCTAGGAGTCCTATTAGATTAAGGGGCTGAAGCATGACAAGCAAGCACAGCTGCTGTCTAGAGGGCCTTCAGAATACTGAGGTAGGTGGGGTGACCAGCATGGTAAAGCAGTAATCCAGCTACTTAGTTTACAGGGCTCTAGTCAGACCCCACATGAAGTACTGTTTGCATTTCTGGCTCCTCAAGATGAATAGTCATTAAGGTGGTCAAGAGAGTGCAAAGCAGATTCACCTAAATGATCAAGGGTTTGAGGGACAAGAGCTAGAGAGGATGGTGGGCTTTAAGCGTGTGTTCACCCTGAAGAAAAGGAGTCTGGGTGGGGGGGGGGATCTTGTGCATATGTAAGGGTATTGATAATACTAAGCGGAAATGTTTGGTCTGTTGTCCTCTAGCAGAATGTGGGTGAACACCCCAAGACTCACATATTCATGTTTAATGTTATGAGGCATTTTTCCTAGAGGGTGGTGAACCTGAAGTGACCTACCTGCAGAGACAGAGGACATGAAAACAATACGGCCTTCACAAATTTCTGCTTACCAAGGCAATCACTGGATATTTTGACTAGCTGAGTGGATAGAAAAATACCTATAAATCAAGTAGGTTGGCATGGCATATGTATTCATCCCAGCGATAGTCAAAACTTCCTTTACCATGTGAGAAATATTGCCCGGTTGAAGCACCTGGTTCCTCCAGAGGATCTTCCAACGTTGGTCCACATATAATGCCCTGTGCTCAGCTGGACTGCACTGGCTGCCAGTTTTCTGGCGAATCACCTTCAAGGTCGGTTTGCTGACCTATAAAGCCCTACACGATCAGGGACCTACTTACCTGAAAGAGAGTGTCCCTACTGTCCTCCCCGCTCTCTCCGATCCACTGACGAGGGATTGCTAGAGATTCCCAGGGTCTGTTTAAAAACTTCAGGGGCAAGATCGTTTAGTTTTATGGCCCCGACCCTGTGGAATTCTCTACCTCGTCAGGTGCGAAATTGCCCGACTGTCCAAAGCTTTAAAGGAGCTTTGGAGACATATCTTTTTAGTAGAGCTTTTAATGATTTATGATAGTTTTAATCTTGTTTATTTATTGTTTTATGTACTGTACAGGCGCTTTGGTTACAGAAAAGCGCCTTATAAAATAATGAATGAATAAATGAATCCCTGCTTATTTGGGGGCATGATGGATTGAGCCTTGTCCCACCTTAAATTACCATGTTTTAAGTTAGACTGAGGCTGAAGCTATGTAAATAAGAACTTGGGAAAGAAAGAAACCTTCTGGTACCTAGTGTTTGAGCTACCACTAGCCAAATAACATGAAGGGTACTTGGATGGTGCTATTGTGGATCTGACCACTACCTTCCAGCGGATAGTGCTGGTAGCTGCCATCGAATCAGACAATAATCAAACCATAGTTGGATTCTGGATGTAGAGACAGAATGATGTGCATCTGAGTTGCTATCCATTGAATCCAACCTTGATAGCTGTTCTGATTGTCGGGTGCATCAGATCCTGGTCGCATCCACAGGTATACTCCGTTACATCCCTTGAATCGGCGGAGGTTGGATCCTTGTTCAGATGCTATACACTTTGAGGCCGTCCAAAACTGGCCAAAGGGTTGGCATCTGATGGTTTCTCACTTAGTAGCTATACTATCTGAGCAACACTACACATTATAATTTCCTGTATTTAGCTATCAGTACACAGCCATTGTTAAAGTAGTCACATTTTTACTGCAGTTCCTTAAAGTGCAGCTCAAAACTCGAGGTTTGGCTAAGAGTTTTAATATACAATGATTGGAAGAAGTGGCTTGCTCACCAAAGGGTTCAAATTCATATATTGTTTTATTGAAAATGTTTTTGAATCCCACAGTGGAGGACACTGAGCATATAGAAACAGATTTTTTTGTTTGTTTTGTGCCTCCCATGCACCCCCGATCGACCTCTCCTTCAGGCCACCTACAGTAGGTGCACTCTGCCGCCACTCCACCCCCACCATACACTGCCCCATGTTACAGCCCCCCCCCCGGGAAACCTGACATATCCCTTTGTCAGATGGGTACCCCCCTGTCTGAAGGAGAAGGCGGTGACTCGATCCTTATTGACCTAGGGCTGCTGGGAGTCGGTCCGGTGAGCCGGGGCTTTGTGGCGACGGGGACCTGACGACTGTCATCCAGTCAATTAGGGGTGATTTTCCATTTTTGACCACCCATACTCAACCCTGATTGGGCCTACATGGGACGGTGATCTGGGGTGGGGATGTATGGGGGCATGTCGAGGCTGCACGCCCATGCACGCCACCCAGTCCACTGCTAGGTGCCGAGGCCGTGCCCACCCTCCCAGGAGGGAAGTGTCCAATGGATGCTGTAGGTTCTCTCCCTGCCGGTCTCCGCTCCTGACACCTGGGCTTGGAGTGTGAACCCGGGCTGCCAGCGTGTCAAGCAAACCCCTTCGCTTGGTGCTGTGGAGCTGGCTTTTTTTTTTTTGGTTAATATAATTAAAATGTTTATTGAATTTTTTCATTCATTCTTAACATGTAAAGCAAATCTTGCTATTTTTAACATGTTAACATGTAAATCAATTTTACACATTTGGATGGTAACCAGTCCATATCACTGGAGAAACAGTATAGATTATGCAGATAAACAAAACATACATTTCATTTTTATTAATCTTATGCAGCTAGCATACATTTCTTGGAAAAACAAGCCTGAATTTTTTTCTGTAAGATAACCAAAACTCCCGTAAACTGGATCTGGAGCTATAATATAATAATGCATTATTGCTTTAATTTCTCATCTAAACCACTCCAGGACAGAGGTTTAGTGGGTGTTGATAACAAAAAGGTATATTCTGTCTAACTAAATCAATCTCTGGGAAGAAAAACCACCATAAGTCCACTTACTCAACTGAGTCCTTCTTCCATATCTTGTGCTATAGCTGAGAGTTCCTTATTGAAGTTGGAGAGAGACTTCCTCTCTGGAGGAGTCATGCTCTGTGTGTGAATGTAGGAAAGTAACCAGCTGATCAGTTGAAAAAAAGATACTGTACAAGTTTTACTCTTAAAAGAAACTTGCACTTTAGCCAGTGCCAGCAGTTAAAAAGACCCACCAAGCTCTCATGTATCTTGGCGATACATCACAAATTTCCTTTGCCTTTGTTGAGTTTGAAATGAAAAATTCAGATACATATAAAATCTGTAGGTTTTAAGTCTAGCTAGTTTCATGAGTAAATCACAATCAGAGTCAAAAGCAAAACTAAGCAGAATTGTACCTTCCACGTTAAATCAGATTCATTTTTATTTTCTTCAGAATTTCCTAAAGTTTCTCTCTGCCCCTCTTGTATAATCGGAAAGCTTTAGTAATGAAGGGGGAGATTCTCTGAGGACAAATCAAAAACTGTCATGAAAATGTCCTTTATTAGATCTCTAACAGAATCGAAGGAGGAGTCCAGATGGTTTGGGAGACCAACAATTCTAAGATTTATCTGATTTTTCCAGGTTTCCAGTTTTCCTGCGTAAGTTGTCATTCTTTTTCACAACTGCAGCATTAGTAGCCTCCATTGCTACAATTTACTGTTTACGGACTTAACCTTTTCAGTATTATTAACAATTTGAAATTGTTCTCAGATTTTTTTCCTTGGTGTCTTTCAATTCTTTCTGTAAAAAAATTGATCTTTGCACTGAGAGTGTCTTGTTTCTGTTCTTGCCTTTCAAGAACAGCTAACACACGTTCTATTGGTTTTCCTAGGGACTAGAAAGAATACTTATTAGATTGAGAAGCGCCTCAGTTTTTATAAGTTATCAGTCTTCGAGGGTCTGGTTTTATTTAAGTTATTGTGAAGAGAGACTGAAGTACCTCAATATGTACACCCTGGAGGCGAGGAGGAAGACTGGGATATGAAGGAGACTTTCAGATACCTCATGGGTATGAATAAGGTACAGGAGGGAAGCATTTTTCAGAAAAAAAGATGCTCAAGTCCCTCTTTCCTCTCTCTCCCTCAGTGCCAGCCTCACTCCACCAACCACATTCTTCTGTACTGGGTGCTTTCCTCCCACCCACACTGTATTGTTGTAGCTGGTACTCTGCTGGACGCCTTCAGTGACCATTACATAATGTACTGCAGCAGGAAAGTTAGGCCCATCCCATCCACTCCTAAATACATTTGGACAAGGTCCCTCTAGTCGTTTGACTGTAGTCCCCTCCTAAATGATTTCGCAGTCACTGATTGGTTCCCCCATCTGTTCTGCTCCAGATATTGATGTGGCCCTCTCCCTCTTTCATGCCAAATTTAATTACACATGAGACAATTATGCCTCCCCCCAAAGAAGTCCAGGGTCAAAAGCTCCCACCACTATGGATTACATATGACATTATTGACTTGTGCCATCCTGTGACAAGCCTTGGGTACGGTACAAATTTACACAATCCCTGCCTGAACTTCTAACCTATAGGTCAATCAGAAACTCTTGCACGAAGGCATTCTGTGCTGCTAAGCCCCTCTACTTCAAATCAAACCTTAGTTCCCCAGTAAAATCCTGGTGAGTTATCCACTTACTCTTTGACCTGACCTCCCAGTCCTCCTTGTGGATTGCTCACCAGTCTTTGACTTGCAGTCTGTCACTGCTCTTTTAGTGAATTATTTACACTCCTCGGTGCCTCAT